>OU343216.1:50943839-51030113 GCA_910596185.1 Chrysanthemum makinoi
CCTTTAGCCTAGCAAGGTCCTCTGCATAATTGGACTCGCCTTCACTATCAATGAAGTAACTTTGGAAGTGTCACATGTAAAATTGTTAGGGAGAAAGAAGGACTACAATAGGTTGTTCATCATCTTCAAACTCATCATGTAATCAAAGATCCTTATTATCTCAGACCGTAGTTGGAGACTCTTGATTACTTGCATGTTGGTTAGCCATATGTCTAGAATAACCCAAATAATCAGTTAAGTAATCAAGGTCAAAAGACCAAACATGACCCTATCCTTGAACATTAGGTTTGTCTTCGAAACCTCGTGTTCAATGTCTCCTCAATCTTCTTAGCGGATAAATTGTAAACCCTGTACGCCTTACTATGAGCAGAATATCCCACAATATACCATCATCAGCTTTTTCATCAAATTTGCCCAATGGATCACTCGTATTCAAAATGGTCACTTGACAGCCAAAAGGTTTAAGGTAATGAATAGTAGGAACTTTCCCATAGAGAAGTTCATATGGTATTTTGAAGTGTGGTCTAGTAATGGACACTCTATTTAGTACAAAACAAGTCTGTGCTAACAACTTCATCCAAAACATGGTGGATAACTTAGAGTCTGCCAGCATTGATCTTGCAGCCTCTATTAAGGTCCTATTTTTCTTTCTCACACCCCATTTTGTTGTGGGGTTCTTGGAGTGCTATAGTCCCTTTTGATCCCTATTGACCTACAGAGTTCTATAAGTATAGCATTCTTGAACTCGCCCCATTATCACAATCAATTCCTTTAACCTTTTGTTCAACCATTTCTCAATAAGGGTAATAAAGTCTTTCAACACCGAGATGTTTCATCTTTTGTCCTTAGAAAGAATACCCAACAAAATTTGCTATAACCATCCGTGATAACCGTGACAAAAATACTTTGATCAATGCTTCTAACTTGATTGGACCAATAGGTCCATATGAAGCAACCAAGAGGTTCGTAAATAATGCTCACAAAGAGTAACAACTTTGTATGAGGCTCGTGGTTGCTTTCCTTTGTTGCGTGCAACACAGCTTATGATCATTTGTGAAGACTTTGGAAGGAAGACCTTCAACAAGACCCAGCTTAGAGAGCTTGTTTATGGTCTTGAAGTTGACATGGGCCATCCTCCTATGCCATTTGGTAGACTCATCCAAGGATGCTTTAGCCACCAAACAAGTTAAATCACCTTCGGTTTAACATCGCTAAGTTGAATGTATAAAGATTGTGATTCCGAGGAACTTTCACAAATAATTGAAGTTTCTTCTGGGAGTTTGAAGTCTTTAGATAGCACAAGACATTCATCCTCCGTGAAGAGTACTTTGTTCTTGGTGTCATGCATTTGTGAGACCGAGAACAAATTGAAGTGTTGGAGTTCCTTGACATAGTATACATTCTCAAAGTCCAGTTGAGGTGTTTTGATGGTCCCTTTCCAGAATCCTTCCATCACTTCCTCCAAAGGTTACATTGCCTCCTCCTTCAATAGGTACAAAGTGATGCATCATATCCCTGCTTCCCGACATACTTCTTGAACAACCACTATCAACAATTCCAACATCTTTATGCTTAAGAGGATGATTCTACAACAACAAAAATATACAAAATATTAGTACACTATGGAGGCTCAAGTCATTGCCGACTTGAACCGCCTGTGGATCATATGAGGTATGCCATGCGGATGTATAAGATCCACTATTGTTCTTGGGTTTCCATTGAAATTTAGGTCCCTTTTATTCCAAGAACAACATGTCGAGGACTTGACAAAGAAAGACCTATTACCCTTCCCATCACCATAGAGTCAACATATCCAGGCCAATAACCATTCTTAAAATATGAACTTGTTGGTTGTACATATGATCTTAAACCGTCTTCTCCAAGGCGAAGGAATATTAGTATAAGTTGCTTGTGGAACATAAGGTGGTATAGCATTAACATTAGTCCACATTGGTCTAGATGTCCTAGAATTACCACACCTACCCATCCTTTGCTCATGATAATCACAATCCTTAATTAAATGAAATTTACTTCCTCACACAAAACATGTCTTCGCTTAGAAGATTTATTCACACCAAAATATGTTCTATTACAAGCAGAAGTATTCAAACCAAAACCATGAAAAGAATTGTTTTTAAATTATTATGCAAAGAATTAAAAGCAAGTCCTCAGAGGCAACTGCCTTGAAGAGGATTCCTTAGCAGCAACTCGACATGCTTATTGGTAGTCGGGTGCAAGTGTGGTGAAGACTTGGGAAGGTCGACTTGTCATTTGAATCACACTCTGAGACCCTTGCTCGGAGGACTTGTCAATTAACACAAGAGACAAAGTCATTAGAAGAAGTATCGGGTCGGCAAGTCATTTGACTTTTGCCATAGAGATGATGTGATCCATCAAAGTTAACAGTAATGGAAAGGTCAATGGGCATGTGCTCACCTCTAATAGGTCCACGCACAGCATGTAGGGCACCTTCTTTCACAAAATTAGCTAGGCTCCGGTGTAGATTTATGTGTGTCATCCCTAGTTTCTAACCCTACATACTTCTTAAAGCCTAATCCTATAGAAGTATTTGGAGTTTGACTCGCATAGATGTGACTAGCTAACTTATTTCCATTTAACAACCATTCTTTATGCCTAGCAATTTCTTCATCTATTTTCTCTTTTAGCTCTAGGTTTTCTAATACTACATCTGCTCTTAATTTCTCAGATCTTTTTAACTCATTCTTAGCACATTCAAGATCCCTTTCTAACACACTTATTTTCTAATCATAAGCTATTTGATTCTTCTGAAACCAAACCTTTTGTCTTTCTAGTGTTTTTAAAGCCTATTTATAAGCTTCCAACTTACAAAGCATTCATTATTTTTAGGTTTCAAAATATCATAAGCTTCTTTGAGTTCATTATAACGCTCACTACAACCAAACAAACAGCTTTGTACCTGAGAGATGCCCATCAAGGCAATCTGATCATGCCTATCCTCTCAAGTACGCCTTGCAATCAAACCAACATTATCAATAACAGACCATCATTTTCCCCGCTCATGTTGCTTCCGTCCACATTGCCGCCAAGAGTGACCAAAGCCTTGATCCCTTTGAAGTTCCAGCTCCCTCCGATTCTCTGATAAGTAGAGTATCTCGCCTCATCACCAGCCTTTCCTATCATTGCACTCTCTGGAGAAGTGACCCATCTGTTGACATGTGAATTGTCAAACCTCGCTGGATCTCTTCCTTGGAAGCCAAACCTTCAGCTTTTGCGCCAAACCTCTTGATATCCATGGACAAAGATAGCCACCGCCACTTCAGCTTCATCTCTTCCATCTCCAGTGGATCAACCTGATTGAAATCCTCATAGGCAAGTTCCTGCTGAGATCATAATCAAAGAAGAAGGATCCAAGCACATCTTCCATTATACCTCCGGATTGAGAACTTGATGGAGTGGTAGTGTAAGATGATGATAAGTAAGTTGGACTTGGACCATGACTCATCTTAGGGGTAGAGGCTCCAACGAATGTCGTGTGACTAGCAAGAGATGATGATCTAAAAGGACTTCTTACATCATGTTCAAGAGCTTTAAGTTTGTTATACAACTCATCAAAAGTAAGCATATCCAGACCACCTTTAGCTTTTAAAGCAATGCTCTTGTAGAAGGATTGAGGTAAAGACCTCAAGAACTTAGAATTGCAATCATCATTATCTCTGCTTTGCAAACTGATTTAACTGACTTTAAATCTTGTGAAACTTGTCATAGCCCTTATGAATTCCTTCCTCTTCAGAGATTTGAAAATCTTGAAACCTTGTCTCAAGCATGGACTTTCTCTTTCTCCTAGACTCCTCATTCCCACCGAACTTAGCCTTAATTGCTAACCATATGTCCTTAGCATCTTGCATGAAGTGAAAATCACTCAAGTGATCCTCGGGAATAGCTTGAAGAAGAATGGTTTTAACCTTGGTTTCTCTTTGAACCGCCAAGAACTCTTCGCCAGTTTTGGGAGGGACATAAGTCATCTTACCAAAGAAGATCTACAGTAGTTTTCTTCAAACAGCTTTCCTTCATTACTATCTCCCATAGATTCCAATCAATGTTGAAATCCAGCTCTGCATCTTCATCACCAAAGATCATACTCCCTTTCAGTAAAGAAACTTAGCATTGCTATTAGAGAGACTTAGATGTTGAAGATGGGTGGAGTTTTGGTTGTTGGTGATTTCAACGTCAACGCCTCGATCCGTGCATGGTGAGTTTTTGTTTTGGTTGTATGGGTGTTAGAAAAACTGCCCTTAGTATCATAGACTCACCGAGGCTCGATACCACTTGTTGAAAAACTATCAGACCTTGATAGATCTTGAGCTTCGTAGATCGTTAGTATTGCTTGTGTAATCACAAACAAACTAAAAGAAAATCTCTACAACTTGTATTCTTTAGCGGAATATAAACACAAGTATAAAACACAGATAACTAAGAACTTCTTTGATCCTCTATGGATCGTTATATTAATAATTTGTAAAACGTCTAATCTCTAATTCATTCTATTGTGTTCCTTTTATAGACAAGGAACCCTAACTTCTTCTCTAAGAAACGTAAAACTAAATAAGATATACACAATCACTTCCTAATAAAGCTGATGCATATCCTAACTAACTATAGAAAATACGGAATAACTATATCCGCAGAAACAAACTAATAACTATATAACTTCAGCAGAACTATGTCTTCGGCAGAATCCATACACTTCGGCAGAATCCATTTAGCAGAAACAACAGCATAATTCGTACTTCACATAATTCCCAACACGTTATTTACTAAGTTATTTAGTTAGCTATTTAGTTTAGTGCAACACCGTGGAGGAAGGACGGGTCTTTACCCATTGTATACCGATCCACGTGCCGCCGAGGTCGTGTTTATTTTGTAACCTATAAATACCCTCTACCTTGCAAGGTAGAGGGTTGGATGTTCTTTGGCAATCTAACCTTACATGAGTTTCTCTTTCTAGAATATCCCACTTTCTCTCTCTCTAAAGTCATCTATACACCTAAAAGTGTTTGTGTTATGATGTGTATGTGAAATCCAATATGTTACACACTATCACCAACAACATAGTATCCATAACCCATAATTTCACCGAAATGATCGTTCCCGAATCTAACAGTCCCGATGAATTTACTCACAAAGTTCATGAGCCGCGACCGGCTCCGGCCATATGCTTGGAAATACCAGTCCAACCACAGAACGATTTGAACGATCTGTAGTTGAACACGCATAAGAATGGATAACTGTATAATTGGGATCCCCATGCAAGAATGGGTTCCATTTGGTTAGTAACAATGATTGGAACACCCACATCGAAAGTAGAAACAATGGAATCATCAAGGATTGATGTAGTGCTAGTGTACGCATTAGACCTATTCAAAGTATGTTCACTTCTTAAAGGATTAGTTCTACCAAGAGGCATCCATTTCCTAGTGGGCATTGATCCGTAATTTAGGGCACAATACATTAAGACTAAATTTATGACCAGAGGTATCCATCGATAACCTACATTACTAAATATTCTTCCTCGGTTTCCAATGTTTTCTAATCTTCTTTTCCCGCTTTCTAGCCTTCTTAGCTCTATTTTTGGCATTAACAGTTTTAACTGGGTATTTGACAAAGATTAATCAAATCATTCGCACCACATACAAGATTAGTACCTAAAAACCAAGCAATCATCATTACATGTTTTGCCAAAGTAGCAGAATTCAATTAAAGACGCTACAAATACTAGAATCAACACGATCTTTATTCAACTCAAGCTTAATGTTCCTAGGGTGATCTTCTACTTTCTTCCATTGCACATTTTTAGCTTGCGAGGTCCTATCTTGCTTTGTATTGCCTGGAGGCTTTGACCCGGCTTTTGTGTCACCGATTACTCCTGTAGAGGGAATTATGGGAACATTAGTTGGTTGAGCTACCTTTTGCATTCCTGAACTAGAAGTGCAGGGATCTGAACTACTTGAAGGCACTTTAGAGTTCAATTTCTCAATGCTGGGCATAGAGTGGGTTACATACTTAGCACTAGGCATAGAACAAGGCATCACAGCTTCGTCTTTCTCACGTAAGGATTTAGGACATGTGGCTCTTAAACATTAAATGCTCTTGAGATCGTTTGGCCCTGACAGCAAGAAACCTAATTTCACTATCAAGTGGCTTGTTTATGAAATCCTCTTCTATAATCTCACGGAGACATTCTAGACTATCCTTAAGGTGAGCAAAATAGTTATGAAACACAAGTTCGTTATTTCTAAGATGAGGAGGGATGTATTTAACAAGTACAGTATATTTAGAGTCAGATGACTTTGATGCAACATTTCTCATTAAAGACAAGTAGCATTTTCCCTTTTACTCCTCCTTTATTCTCAATTTCCTTTTGTAAAGATGTTATTTTTCGTTGTTCTTGTCACGAGTAACTTTCATTGAATCATATAACTCTTTAAAGTGTCGTTTAACCTTTTCATTTTCTTCTAGAAAACTCTCATTTTCCTTTTGTAAAACATTAACCAAGTTTTGAAGATGAAAAGTTTGAGAACAATGAGAATCTAAAGGAGGAGGTATTTGGGAGGTAGTCACATTGTTCTTTTCACCCTTTAATTGTGAAATTTGGGCTTTCAACTTTCTGATCATGTTATAGTGAGCTTGAATATGTTCGTCACGTTTGTTTATTTCAAAAAGTGCATCAAACTTTGGAACATTTGAGGATGTCTTGATGTTTGAGGTTTTGACATTTTCTTTGAGATGTTTATATTTTAGTTGCAAATCAAAATGTTCAACTTCTAGCTTAGAAAGATGTTTTACCAAATTATCGTGATCATCCTGATCAATTTTCTCATTTAGTGTTGAGTTTTTGTTTTCAAGCTCAATGACACGATCATGGGATACTTTCAAAGCAACAGTTAATTCATGAAATTGAGAAGCAGTAATAGAGTGCATTAACAAAGATAAAACACATCTTGAGCCACACACTCATAATAAGTTCTCATTTAAGATATGCAGATTCTTCCTTTCAATTTCATTATATTTGAGTTCCGTTCATAATCATTGACCTCAACAATCATTGCATCAAATTCTTCTTTTTAATATCTCGAAGTCTATCCCTTTATGAAGACTCTCAAATTGACCTTTTAATTGTTTAAAGAAAGGCATGACCTCAGCTAAATAGCATTCTTTAGTTTGCTCAAAACCCCTCTCTCCCTTTCGTTATCCCAAAGGTGTGATCCTTTTCTCACATGTCTTCTCAAAATCAACAAATAGTTGATAAACAACATACAGGCTGATTAAGGTCTTGCTCTTAGTGGGAATACATCTAGGAACTAAATGCATTGGTTTATTCAGAGGATACACAGTTGCTGGAGGCATTTTCCTAAGGGGAGTGTTTGTCTTAACACGTGCATTAGCCTTTTGCATATCTATGTCCTTTTTCCAAAAAACTTGTTCTAGGGTTAATAGAGTTTGAGGCTTAAATCTGTTCAGGGAAATCCAATTTTCTTTAGTGTAATCATGGGTTTGAACGTTATGTTTTGCTTTTCACACTCAGGATCTTTTAGCTTATTATTCATTTTCTCCCTAGTGACTTCATCTAATTGCCTATCTTCTTCCTCTGCACTCAACAGCAACTAGGTTTCTCGCCTAGGCTTAAGGATTTCATTACAATCATATATTACCTTCTGAGCTTCTCTAGCCACTTTACCATATTCAGATTGGTTCCTTTGAGGGAATGTTATGCTTATCGCTGAGAACTCTATGCTTAGTAATCATGCAGCAGTGTGAATGGTATTCCCTTGTACTGCATAACTTTTCAAGCTTGTTCTTCAAAGTTTTTAGATTAGAAAAATCATTCAAAAGTTTTGATTCCTTAACATTAAATTCTTGTTTAAGAACTTTAACATTATTTTAGAGTTCTTGCTTAAATGCTTTAGAAAGCTTTTCTTGTAAGGAGTTCAACTCTTGTTTTAACACTTCTTCTCTAAAATTACTTTTTTGTAATAATTGTACGCATTTGGTCATCCATTTCCTGCTCACGGGTAGTTAACTCAAACTTAGCACGTTGTTCATAAATAGCAACGTGTTCTTTATAGGCATTCAGTTCAGAGATAACAGAATCATCAGGGGCACATGGAGTGTATTCATCAAAAACATAGTCATCATTGGCTGCAGAAGATGTCACATTCACTTTGTATCACATATTGATCATATGGGACAATATTACCATTACCCACATTATCCATATCTGATTCATTAGTTACATGTGATTGTACTTTGTTATGCATCTCTTGCTCATCAACTTCATCGTATAGTTTTAATACCTCAGAGATGATTGAATCTTTGGAAGGACCAACCTGTTGTGGTGATGAGACCTTTGGAGATACCATTGGTGAAATGCTAGCCATGAAGATTGTCTGGGCAGTGGGTTCATCATCGACATCAGAGTCAAATGCATCACAGTTAGCAACTTGAGAGGCATTTTGATGATTGTGACCTATTTCCTGAATTGGTTGCTCATCTACATCAGATCATAGTTTTGGCATTACCATCCGCAAGAAACAACAACTCTTCTTCATCCAAACCGCTCCATTCCTGAGCTTGCACCAACAGATCTTGTCCCTGAAGTACTGCATTTGAGGGCGTTTGGAGGCTGTGTAGTTCCTTGCAATTTGTCCATCACCACCACAGTTGTAGCACTTGATTGGCTTTCCTTGTCCTTGATTGGTATTCCTTCCACGATTTCGATAGCCATATACCCTCCACCTACCTAAGACATATCAACCCGCTCCAATCATCCTTTGTTCATATCGTCTTCCTTGCACATTATGCACCACTACCTTACCATCTCTCGACAGAGCTTGATTGTGTGGATTGGATGTTGTTCTGAGGTTATTGTTGGTGTGTGGAGTGGGATTCAGATTTTGACTAACCATGAGAGACATTTGATTGATGAAGTTTTCCATGAGTGTGTTAGAATTGAGGCTTATATGCCGGATCGGAATGAGCTTGTAATTACCATTACCCGTGGTATGACTTGAGAAGCTTTGGTGGTAATTCCTACATTGGTGTAGAATGTTGTTGAGTCATTAGATGAGCTTGTCTCTCCCTGATTAGATTTGAACTGTTCAAGAATCATTCGTTCAAACATAGCATGTCTCTCATTCTGAAGGGAATGCATACATTGTCATAGTTAGTGTTCCTCAAACCCTTAGTTAACTTAACTGGTGACAAATTTCGCCATTCGGATTCATGTTGTTCACAAACTTTGAGTTTAGCTGAATATTTGGCATAGTCCTTAATATTCCACATGTCATTCACAAGCTTATGGAACCTCACGTAAT
Source organism: Chrysanthemum makinoi (assembly GCA_910596185.1). Taxonomy (NCBI): domain Eukaryota; kingdom Viridiplantae; phylum Streptophyta; class Magnoliopsida; order Asterales; family Asteraceae; genus Chrysanthemum; species Chrysanthemum makinoi. The sequence continues at coordinate 50,953,193 of OU343216.1, forward strand.
ATTCAAGGACATTCCCCGTTTCATCTTAAAGTGCTCAAAGTCATCATACAGCTTGTGATTCTCTCTGTCTTCTTAAGTTAATTCAACCGGAGAAGCATCTTGACACTGTCCCAAACTGCCTTAGCTTCAGTGTTGTGATTGATTAACTTGTAGATGTCTTTTGGAAGACCCTATAATGTTGAAGCCCTGATATCAAGATCACATTCTTTTTCTCCTTATCACTGAGCTCATCATACGCCTTGGTCTGTTCAATCCTAAGATCATGTTCCATCCACGCAGTTTCAAGTATGCCTCTTGTAGTCTCAATCTGATAAGGTCCTTCATCAATTGATTTGAGAATGTTAACCCAATTTTCCTTTCCCAAACAAGTAAACCTAATTCGTTGAGCCCATGAGTCATAATCAGTCGTCAAGCATAGGTGGACGAGTTCTGATCCATTTGCTTGAACGTCCTCGCTACAGAGAAACGATAGTAGGTATGTTGTTAGACATGATTACAAGTTCTACGGGATTTTACTATTCTTTGATTAAACCGGGAAATTGATTTATTTACGGGATTTTACTAAACCAAAAGAACAACCGTAAAAATGTAGCACTAAGAAGTGACAAGTCTCAATAGGCAAGTAGCTAAGCAGTCAACTCGTTTTGGTATCAACTCGCTAAACTGTCAACTCGCTTCAAAGACAAGTCGCTTAAAACTCAAGTCGCTTAAAGAAACAACTCGCTTAAAACCCAAGTCGCATAAAGAGTCAACTCGCTAAATAGCCAAGTCGCATACAGAGACAACTCGCTTAACAACCAAGTCGCATAAACCAACTCGCTGCCAATACAACTCGCTTAATAGCCAAGTCGCTTAGAACTCAAGTCGCTTAAAGAATCAACTCGCTTAATAGCCAAGTCGATAAAACCAACTCGCTTCCAATAACAAAGCAACTCTTAAGAAATGCAACACCGCTGGCTTAACTCGCCATACACTTTTCAAAAACAACTACTTTATCAATCAAAAACAGCCAAACCACAATTATTCAAGCCTTCCAATTCAACACCTAAACACATATGATGATCCTAAACACAAAAGTACAATCAAAAATCAAACTTTAACACTAGAAATTGATCAAATGATTCAAACTCTCCTAAACACTTATAACCCCAAAAACCTTATGAAATCCCCCAAAATAAAGAGCATGAAAGATGAGTGATCAAACCATGGCTCTTGATACCAATTGTAACTTATAGGATTTCACAAACACATCAAACCAATAACATATGGGGCATATACAAATGTTTAGAGAGAGAAAGGGAAGAGAGTTGGGAACTATGTGAAACAAAGAAAAATGGTATTGAAGCTCCAACCCTCTACCTTGGAAGGTAGAGGGTATTTATAGTTTTCTTACAAGACTCCTCCTACGGGCTGATCAGCGCATAGGGTAAAGACTCTCGTCCTCCACGGTGTTACTTAACTAAATACTAACTAATATTAAATAACTACGACTACGAGCTTTCAAACGATTACATATACTTGAGGTGACCGACACTTTAATGACTGGATTTTCTAAATCCTAACAATTACAGTTATAACAAAGAAGACCATTAACCCCATTCTGAGCATTACCCTATTCAACCACTTGAGCCCTTTATTGTTGTGGAGCACCCATGTTATTCCTTCCCATTAGATTAAACCCTTGACCACCGCCCATCCGATAAACATACCACGATTCTGAACTTCAACACATCCATTGTTAACAATGCCGATTCCTTGTGTTTGATGAGGTACGAATGCGATTGTTGGATTTGTTTGAATATCGGCCAAAAGCTCTAGCAATCATGACAAACCCTTGTTGTAATGCATCAAAAGCTTTTTTATCCTTATTAGATTCAATTAAAGTGCTTGATCAGTGTTGTTGTTGTTGTATGGAACCAATTGAGTTTCTTGAGATTGTTGCTGTGATGGATCATATGGGGTAATTGTAGCAGTTGGTTGTGGAGGATTTGTGAAGACAGTTTGTAGAGTTGGAAATTGAGGATAACAAGCTTGAGCCCACAATGCAAGAGTTTGATTATCCGGGGAGTGAAGGTGAAACCGGGAGTCCACGGATAACCCTTTCTTTGTCAACTTCTTTTTTGGTAGGGCTTCAAATAGTCATACAACAATCCGTATGTAGCATGATGAAGATTCTTTGCTTGACGGATGAAAATGACATACTTTTCCCAATCAGGATTAAGACTACTCAGGAACTTAGTGTTGACAGCAATTCTTGGCATAATGATGTTATGTTTATCCAAGTCATTGATGATATCTGAGAATCGATAATGATATGACTCTAATGTCTCCTCTGGTTCAATCATGAAGTGTTCATAAGCCAAGTAGATTTTGGATTCCATGTCTTCTTGATTGAGTTTTGTGCCTTCCATGAGAAGATGAATACGCTCCCACATTGCTTTAGCAGTATTTTGAGCATCAACACTTCGAAATATCGGATTAGGTAATCCCAAAAGGATGTATTGCATTGCCAGTTCATCGGCTTCAAAGTGTGAAGTTGATCATTAGTGAGTTCATTAAGACCCACAACGCTTGACATCACCTCTTGGTGGATTAGCATTTGGATCTCCGAGTGTAGTGACAGAGGATCCAAATGGACCTTCCAGATGACCTTCTTCAAGAACTTTCCATGTCTTTTTAGATCACAAAACCTAAAGAACCGTATCACCCATTGATCGAATTCGGGAGTGAGCATTGGAGGTCTATCAAGTGATCCAGCCTCATGAATGGATTGTTGGCTGCTTAAAGCTTCACACATCTTTGCAAACCAAGACGGTTCCTTCATAGTATTCCTGGATGGATGTTGATTTTGAAAGTTTTTATAGGGTTGTACTTGAAGACTAGGGGTGGTTGAATCATTTGTGGTTGAAGTGCTCCTTGAGGAAATTGTTTTCGAAGTTGTTGTTGTTGTTGTTGAAGTTGTTGATAAAATTGTTGTTGTTGATTGAGTTGTTGTTGTTGTTGTTGTTGAGGATACACATGAGGGAAGTAGCTAGAGTATGGTGGTTGAAACATCTTGAAACTTGTGTTGAAAAATGGATCTTTGTAGTCGAATGAAACTTTGTTGATGAAGTATCCTTAGGCGTATAAAAAACAGCTTAAGCGTAGAGAAAAACTTATGCGTAAAACCAACTTACGCCAAAGAATGAACTTTACGCGTAGTGATAGTTGCGCAAAACTTGAGGAAAAAACTTAGCTTATGCATAAACAAAGGCTTAGAAGTAGAATTCTTATGTAAGTTTAGCTTATAGCGTAAGACTGTGCTTATGCATAAGTTTATGCTTAGGCAGAAAAGAGATTCTCACGTAAGAACTTTGCTTAGGCAAACTAGGTTTTGCTTAAAAATCCTTTACACTTATCCCGCTGTAAAAGATATCAAAGTCGAAGTGTTTTCGGCTTATCACACGAGTAAACCAAAAACATCAAGATCAAACCTAGAAACTCTTAATACAGAAAACTAGGGTTTACTTATGCGAAGAATTGCCGTTTTTCCAAAACTAGATTTCTACCCAAAAGTGTTTCTAAACCCATTTTATGATGAAAGGCTTAAATATCACCAAAATAACATTTTTTACCCTTACTGTAGAAAGTAATTACGCTGCACTAATCCAAGCTTCCTTAAAACAAAGAAATACACGTAAAGTTTCAAACTTTTTGCCCAAAACTTAAACTTATCACCAAATAACCTCAGACAGAATCTTGAGGTTTTGTACTGAGGTTTCGAGGAGATGAAGTTGAATAATTAATGATAATGTTGGTGTACCTAAATGTGATAAAATGAACAACCAACTCAGAAATGAGAGTTACAAGATATGCCGAGGGAGCTAGGCAACACACAAGCTCCCCTTCCTTTCTTATTGGGCTTAGGCTTATGGGCTTTCTACATAAGCCTTGCCTTTAAGTACTAACATAAAATCCATAATTAAGCTAACTATTACATATTAATTACTAACACTTGTAATCTAGTTTAGGAGTGATTCCAAAAATAAATGAATGGCGTAAAATAAAAAACAAGCATGTAGTCTAAATCTATAACCAAGTGATCAGCACTTACCGTCCGCCCAAAGTTCAAGCTTTGAAGTCAAGAAACCGGATCATGAAATATAAGGTAGATGTGTTCAGAGGACGTCGTGATGGGCACACTATCTTTTCTCCAATTGTTGGCATAACTACCAACTCCAATCTTCAAATGTGACCGAGGTGGCCTCCTCGATACTAAATCTATAAAGCTCATAACATAGTGCTTATAACATCGCACTTTACAATAACTAAATCATAACAATTTTATTTTATTTATTTATTTTATTTTGAAACACACTTTTTCAACATAACAATAATAACTAAACATAATATCCCCCACTTGAGATGAACAATGGGAATTCGGAGGGTCTTCAATGATCTTCAGGAATGTTGTCGATGAAAGCGTGATTTCCGAACCTTTCCACTTAAACCTTGAACTTAGGCAAATGATGACTTCCCAATCACAAATAAAGACTACTGTGGTAGCTAAGTTGTATAGGTGTATCGAAACAATATATTGGGTTAACAAAATGAAAGGAATGGCTCAGATGGGTGTATCTAGGGTATCTTGCACTAAAGGTGAGTTCAACAAAAGGGTTTCACATGGGGGTCGAGAAGTCTAGGTGACTAATCGATAGACACACAATGGTAGGCTGTTTGGGTGATAATCCGATAATATTGCCTTCTAAAACTGAAAAGTCCAATTACATTGATCTAACTCAACATACCTCGTCTATGGTCTCGAAATGATGCAGAGGCCAAGTTCTAAAGTTTACAAGCTACCGGCACACTCATAATTTGGTGAATTTGGGGTAAAATATTGGAAACGGATAAGGCTAATCTCACCATATAATATCAAGGGTTGTATGTGCTTGGCTAAGGTCTACTCTAGTTAGGTTAAGAAAAACATGTCAAAATTTTAAAAATGGCATAATTTTTCAAAATAAACTAGAAAAATGAGGGCAAAATAATGTTCAAAAGATAATTTTACTCCCGTCCCCCCACTTAAATTATACAAAGTCTCTTTTGTACTAAGCATTAAATAAAGGTGAAGAGAAAAGTAGAATTAGAGCGAGAACTTCCCTGAAATTTGCTCCATAAAGAAAGAAGGCCCATTTAAAAGAGACGTGCCTTCGTATAAGCATCATGAACAAACTTCAATCCCTGAAATCACACTACCGATAAGCATAATTCTAAAAAAGAAAAATATGAAAATGAAAAATGAAACAAACCTAACTAACTTTCGAGGAATCACGGTTGCATTTAGCTTAATGCAACAGTTTTTTAAACCACTTGGTGTCCCAAGTGGACGAGTGAAGTCTCGGAAGGGTTTATAGGGAACACACCCACAAAGTCCATTTAAAATACTAATACAAGGTTATTGTGTTTTAAAATGAAAGATTTAAAGCAGAGGAAGGTTACGTCGTAACTCTTATGAGGGAGTTATGCTGTAACTGGCAAAACCTGGCATAAGCTGCAAAGCGAATGGTTACTACGTAACCACTGAGATGGTATTACGTCGTAATGATTAATGCATCAAGAATTCTGCTGCTGAAAGGTTGGTTACTGCGTAATCAGAGGATACACAGTCGCTGGAGGCATTTTCCTAAGGGGAGTGTTTGTCTTAACAAGTGCATTAGCCTTTTGCATATCTATGTTGTTTTTCCAAAAAACTTGTTCTCGTTAATAGAGTTTAAGGCTTAAATTGCTCAGGGAAATCCAATTTTCTTTAGAATAATCATGGGGTTTGAACGTTATGTTTTGCTTTTCACACTCGATCTTTAGCTTATTATTCATTTTCTCCCTAGTGACTTCATCTAATTGCCCATCTTCCTCAAGGCACTCAGCAAGAACTAGGTTTTCTGCCTAGGCTTAAGGATTTCATTACCATCATATTACCTTCTGAGCTTCTAGCCACTTTACCATATTCGGATTGTTCCTTTGCGAGGGAATGCTACTTATCGCTGAGAACTCTATGCTTAGTGATCATGTAAGCAGTCTGAATGGTATTCCCTTGTACGTACAACTTATTTTCAAGCTTGTTTTTTAAAGTTTTTAGATTGGAAAAGTCATTCAAAAGTTTTGATTCCTTAGCATTAAATTCTTGTTTATGAACTTTAACATTATTTTAGAGTTCTTGTTTTTGCTTAACAGTTTTAGAAAGCTTTTCTTTTAAGGAGTTCAACTCTTGTTTTAACACTTCTTCTCTAAAATTACTTTTTCTAATAATTGTACGCATTTGTTCATCCATTTCCTGCTCATAGGTAGTTAACTCAAACTTAGCACGTTGTTCATAAATAGCAACTTCTTCTTTATAGGCATTCAGTTCAGAGATAACAGAATCATCAGGGGCACATAGAGTGTATTCATCAAAAACATAGTCATCATTGGCTGCAGAAGATGTCACATTCACTTTGTATCACATATTGATCATATGGGACAATATTACCATTACCCACATTATCCATATCTGATTCATTAGTTACATGTGATTGTACTTTGTTATGCATCTCTTGCTCATCAACTTCATCGTATAGTTTTAATACCTCAGAGATGATTGATTCTTTTCAAGGACCGCCGCTGTGTGGTGATGAGACCTTTGGAGATACCATTGGTGAAATGCTAGCCATGAAGATTGTCTGGGAAGTAGGTTCATCATCGACATTAGAGTCAAATGCATCACAAAGCAACTTGAGAGGCATTTTGATGATTGTGACCTATTTCCTGAATTGGTCGCTCATCCACATCAAGATCATAGGTTTTGGCATTACCATCCGCAAGAAACAACAACTCTTATTCATCCAAAACCGCTCCACTCTCCTGAGCTTGCACCAGCAGCATCTTGTCCCCTGAAGTACTCGCATTTTGAGGGCGCTGAAGATGTGTAGTTCCTTGCAATGTGTCCATCACCACCACAGTTGTAGCACTTGATTGGCTTTCCTTGTCCTTGATTGGTATTCCTTCCACGATTCTGATTAGCCACATACCCACCTACTCAAGATATTACCATAACCCTCCAATCATCCTTTGTTCATATCGTCTTCCTTGCACATTATGCACCACTACCTTACCATCTCTGACATAAAGAGCTTGATTGTGTGGATTGATGTTGTTCGAGGTTATTGTTGGAATGTGGAGTGGGATTCAGATTTTGACTAACCATGAGAGACATTTGATTGATGAAGTTTTCCATGAGTGTGTTAGAATCTGGAGGCTTATATGTTGGATCAGGAATGAGCTTGTAATTACCATTACCCGTGGGCATGACTTGAGAAGCTTTGGTGGTAATTCCTACATTGGTGTAGAATGCTGTTGAGTCATTAGATGAGCTTGTTTCTCCTTGATTAGATTTGAACTGTTCAAGAATCATTCGTTCAAACATAGCATGTCTCTCATTCTGCAGCAGGAATGCATACAATTGCTCATAGTTAGTGTTCCTCAAACCCTTAGTTAACTTGATTGAAGTGACAAATTTGTGCCATTCGGGATTCATGTTGTCACAAACTTTGAGTTTAGCTGAATATTTGGCATAGTCATCTTAATATTCCTCATGTCATTCACAAGCTTATGGAACCTCACGTAATATTCAGTGACACATTCCCCTGGTTTCATCTTAAAGTGCTCAAAGTCATCATACAGTTGTGATTCTCTATCTTCTTAAGTTAATCTGAACCGAGAGAAGCATCTTGACATTGTCCCAAACTTGGCTTCGTTGTTGTGATTGATTAAATTGTAGATGTCTTTTGGTAGACCCTGAAGTATAATGTTTGAAGCCCTGATCATCATCATATCTCTTCTTCTCCTTATCACTGAGCTCATCATACGTCTTTGGTCTGTCCAATCCTAAGATCACTGCTCCATCCACAGCCAGCTTTCAAGTATGTCTCTTATAGTCTCAATCTGATAAGGTCCTTCATCAATTGATTTGAGAATGTTAACCCCATTTTCCTTTCCCAAAATGCACAACCTAATTGCTTGAGCCCATGAGTCATAATCGGTTCGTCAAGCATAGGTGGACGAGTATTCATCCACTGCTTGAACGCCCCGGCTAGAAACGATAGTAGTAATTGTTAGACATGATTACAAGTTCTACGGGATTTTACTATTCTTTGATTAAACCGAAATTGATTCTTTTTACGGATTTACTAACCAAAAGAACAATCGAAAAATGTAGCACTAAGAAGACAAGTCTCAATAGACAAGTAGCTAAGGTCAACTCGCTGGTATCAACTCGCAAACTGTCAACTCGCTTTAAAAGACAAGTCGCTTAAAACTCAAGTCGCTTAAAGAAACAACTCGCTTAAAACCCAGTCGCAAAAAGAGTCAACTCGCTAAATAGCCAAGTCCATACGAGACAACTCGCTTAACAACCAAGTCGCATAAACCAACTCACTGCCAATACAACTCGCTTAATAGCCAAGTCGCTTTAGAACTCGTCGCTAAAGAATCAACTCGCTAATAGCCAAGTCGCATAAACCAACTCGCTCCAATAACAAAGCAACTCGCCTAAGAAATGCAACACTGTGGCTTAACTCGCTTCATATACTTTTCAAAACCAACTACTTTATCAATCAAAAACAGCCAAACCACAATGATTCAATCCTTCCAATTCAACACCTAAACACATATGATGATCCTAAACACAAAAGTACAATCAAAAATCAAACTTTAACACTAGAAATTGATCAAATGATTCAAACTCTCCTAAACACTTATAACCCCAAAAACCTTATGAAATCCCCCAAAATAAAGAGCATGAAAGATGAGTGATCAAACCATGGCTCTTGATACCAATTGTAACTTATAGGATTTCACAAACACATCAAACCAATAACATATGGGGCGTATACCAATGTTTAGAGAAAGAAAGTTCTAGAGAGAGAAAGGGAAGAGAGTTGGGAAATATGTGAAACAAAGAAAATTGGTATTGAAGCTCCAACCCTCTACCTTGGAAGGTAGAGGGTATTTATAGTTTTCTTACAAGACTCGCCTCCTACGGGCTGTGGATCAGGCGTACAGTGGGTAAAGACTCGTTCGTCCTCCACGGTGTTACTTAACTAAATACTAACTAATATTAAATAACTACGACTACGAGCTTTCAAACGATTACATATACTTGAGGTGACCGACACTTTAATGACTGGATTTTCTAAATCCTAACAATTACAGTTATAACAAAGAAGACCATTAACCCCATTCTGAGCATTACCCTATTCAACCACTTGAGCCCTTTATTGTTGTGGAGCACCCATGTTATTCCTTCCCATTAGATTAAACCCTTGACCACCGCCCATCTAACGAACATTACCACGATTCTGAACTTCAACACGTCCATTGTTAACAACAGCCTGATTCCTTGTGTTTGATGAGGTACGAATGCGATTGTTGGATTTGTTTGAATATCGGCCAAAAGCTCTAGCGATCATGACAAACCCTTGTTGTAATGCATCGAAAGCTTCTGTATCCTTATTAGATTCACTGTAAAGTGCTTGATCATTGTTGTTGTTGTATGGAAACAATTGAGTTTCTTGAGATTGTTGCTGTGATGGATCATATGGGGTAATTGTAGCAGTTGGTTGTGGAGGATTTGTGAAGACAGTTTGTAGAGTTGGAAATTGAGGATAACAAGCTTGAGCCCACAATGCAAGAGTTTGATTATCCGGGAGTGAAGGTGAAACCGGGAGTCTACGGATAACCCTTTCTTTGTCAACTTCTTTTTTGGTAGGGCTTCAAATAGTCGTACAACAATCCGTATGTAACATGATGAAGATTCTTTGCTTGACGAATGAAAATGCCATACTTTTCCCAATCAGGACTAAGACTACTCAGGAACTTAGTGTTGACAGCAATTCTTGGCATAATGATGTTATGTTTGTCCAAGTCATTGATGATATCCGAGAATCGATGATATGACTCTAATGTCTCCTCTGGTTCAATCATGAAGTGTTCATAAGCCAAGTAGATTTTGGATTCCATGTCTTCTTGATTGAGTTATGTGCCTTCCATGAGAAGATGAATACGCTCCCACATTGCTTTAGCAGTGTTTTGAGCATCAACACTTCGAAATATCGGATTAGGTAATCCCAAAAGGATGTATTGCATTGCCAGTTCATCGGCACCAAAGTGTAGAAGTTGATCATTAGTGAGTTCATTAAGACTGACAACGTTGGTGACATCACATCTTGGTGGATTAGCATTTGGATCTCCGAGTGTAGTGACAGTAGGCATCTGTAATGGACCTTCCAGGATGACCTTCTTCAAGAACTTTCCATGTGGCTTCTTTAGATCACAAAACCTAAAGAACCATTTCGAATGAGCATTGGAGGTCTATCAAGTGATCCAGCCTCATGAATGGATTGTTGGCTGCTTAAAGCTTCACACATCTTTGCAAACCAAGACGGTTCCTTCATAGTATTCCTGGATGGATGTTGATTTTGAAAGTTTGTATAGGGTTGTACTTGAAGACTAGGGGTGGTTGAATCATTTGTGGTTGGAGTGCTCCTGGAGGAAATTGTTTTCGAAGTTGTTGTTGTTATTGAAGTTGTTGATAAAATTGTTATTGTTGATTGAGTTATTGTTGTTGTTGTTGTTGAGGATACACATGAGGGAAGTAGCTAGAGTATGGTGGTTGAGACATCTTGAAACTTGTGTTGAAAAATGGATCTTTGTAGCCGAATGAAACTTTGTTGATGAAGTATCCTTAGGCGTAGAAAAACAAAATTTTGCGTAGGGAAAAACTTATGCGTAAAACCAATCCTTGCGCGTAAAGAATGAACTTACGCGTAGTGATAGCTTAAGCGTAAACTTGAGGAAAAAACTTAGCTTATGCGTAAACAAAGGCTTAGAAGTAGAATTCTTATGCGTAAGTTTAACTTAGGCGAAATATTGTGCTTATGCGTAAGTTTATGCTTAGGCAGAAAGAGATTCTACGCGTAAGAACTTTGCTTAGCAAAACTAGGTTTTGCCCAAAATCCTTTACACTTATCCCAAAGATAAAAGATATCCAGTCGAAGTGTTTTCAGGCTTATCCAAGCAAGAAAACACTGAGTAAACCAAAAACGCTGAAGATCAAACCTAGAAACTCTTACGCGTAAAACTAGGGTTTACTTATGCGTAAGAATTGCCAAGTTTTTCCAAAACTGAGATTTCTACCCAAAAGTGTTTCTAAACCAGATTTTTATGATGAAAACACTTCAATATCACCAAAATAACACTTTTTACCTTTACGCGTAGAAAGCACTACGCGTACCAAACAAAGCTCAAAAACAAAGAAATACACGTAAAGTTTCAAACTTTTTGCCAAAAACTTAAACTTTATCACCAAATAACCTTTAAAGTACAAGAATCTTGAGTTTTAAAGTGAAAAAATTTGAGTCTTGATGCGTATGTATGTTTGAAAACCGAGAGTTACGCGTAAACCAAAAAACTTCAAAAACTAGAAAACGTTTCACCCAACTATTTGGCGAATGATACCCCTGTTAGGTCACCATGTTTGTAACACAAGCATCAATATAAGTAATGAGATGTAGAAAGGATCGGTTGAACAATTTAAACACACACACGAAATAATATGGAAAAGTTAAGTGTAGGAAATGTGATAAAATGAACAACCAACTCTCAAATGAGAGTTACAAGATTATTTATAAGGAGGGAGCTAGGGCAACACAAAAGCTCCCTTCCTTTCTTATTGGGCTTGGCCAAGGCTTATGGGATTTCTACATAAGCCTTGCCTTAAGTACTAACATAAAAGCCATAATTAAGCTAACTATTACATATTAATTACTAACACTTGTAATCTAGTTTAGGAGTGATTCCAAAAATAAATGAATGGTGTAAAATGAAAAACAAGCATGTAGTCTAAATCGCGTAATAACCAAGCCATCACCACTTACCGTCCGCCCAAAGTTCAAGCTTTGAAGTCAAGAAACCGGATCATGAAATATAAGGTAGATGTGTCATTAGAGGACGTCGTGATGGGCACACTACCTTTTCTCCAATTGTTGGCATAACTACCAACTCCAATCTTCAAATGTGACCGAGGTGGCCTCCTCGATACTAAATCTATAAAGCTCATAACATAGTGCTTATAACATCGCACTTTACAATAACTAAATCATAACAATTTTATTTTATTTATTTATTTATTTTTTTGAAACACACTTTTTTTTTCAACATAACAATAATAACATAACATAATATCCCCCCACTTGAGATGAACAATGGGAATTCGGAGGGTCTTCAATGATCTTCAGGAATGTTGTCGATGAAAGCGTGATTTCTGAACCTTTCCACTCGAACCTTGAACTTAGGCAAATGATGACTTCCCAATCACAAATAAAGACTACAGGGTAGGCTAAGGTGTATAGGTGTATCGAAACAATATATCGGGTTAACAAAATGAATGGAATAGCTCAGATGGGTGTATCTAGGGGTATCTTGCACTAAAGGTGAGTGCAACAAAAGGGTTTCACATGGGGGAGAAGTCTAGGTGACTAATCGATAGACACACAATGGTAGGCTGTTTGGGTGATAATCCTGTAATATTGCCTTCTAAAACTGAAAAGTCCAAATACATCGATCTAACTCAACATACCTCGTCTATGGTCTCGAAATGATGCAAAGGCCAAGTTCTAAAGTTTACAAGTTACCGGCACACTCATAATTTGGTGAATTTGGGGTAAACTATTGGAAACGGATAAGGCTAATCTCACCATATAATATCAAGGGTTGTATGTGCTTGGCTAAGGACTACTCTAGTTAGGTTAAGAAAAACATGTCATAATTTTAAAAATGGCATAATTTTTGAAAATAAACTAGAAAAATGAGGGCGAAGTAATGTTCAAAAGATAATTTTACTCTCGTCCCCCCACTTGAATTATACAAAGTCTCTTTTGTACTAAGCATTAAATAAAGGTGAAGAGAAAAGTAGAATTAGAGCGAGAACTTCCCTGAAATTTGCTCTATAAAGAAAGAAGGCCTGAAAGAGACGCGGCCTTCAGATAAGCATCATGAACCAACTTCAATCCCTGAAATCACACTACCAACAAGCATAATTCTAAAAAGAAAAAAATAAAAAATGAAAAATGAAAAACAAACCTAACTCACTTTCTTAGGAATCACGGTTGCATTTAGCGAATGCAATAAGCCTTTTAAACCACTTGGTGTCCCAAGTGGACGAGTGAAGTCTCGGAAGGGTTTACAGGGAACACACCCACAAAGTCCATTTAAAATACTAATACAAGGTTATTGTGTTTTAAAATGAAAGAATTAAAGTAGAGGAAGGTTACGTCGTTAACTCTTATGAGGGAGTTACGCCAAATGTGCAAAACTGGCATAAGCACGCAAAACCGAATGGTTTGGCGTAACCAGAGATGGTATTACACCGTAATGATTAATGCATCAAAATTCTGCTGAAAGGTTGGTTACGGTAATCACTTACAGAGTTCGTCGTAATACGGTGATCAAAACTTCCTCGTTTCCTGCAAAAATGGATAGAAAACACAAAACCCTACAGAAATGGAAAGAAAACAAAAGAAATGGATAATTAGGATTGTCTCCTGAAAGAGCACTTTTCTTTATTTACGAGTCTTTAAGTTAGACTCAGAGTCGCGGGGCTTCTATGGGGGCCTTTGGACTTCCCCGACTTCCTCCATATCTTTCTTTAAGTTACGCCTGACCCAACCGACATTTGTGGCAGAGCGGAGATATTCTTTGGTTTCAATTTTCCGAATTTTGCAAAATCTTTCTTCAGGTCACAAATGGTATCGCGTAAACTCATATTTTCGGCTATAATTGGTAGCGGTCTCTTAAACGGGATGCCAAGAAGTTTGCATCTTCTTTTCTCGTGTACTTCATCATCTGGGTCAATGAAACGGTCTTCACCTTGTAACTCGAGATAATCGAAATCATCATTGTCGGAATCGGTATTTTTAAGTTGGTCATCATTTTCTATGAGAATTTGCTTGCATTCTTCTTTTTCTATCTTAGACGAGCCCTTGGTGTTGTCTTTCGATTTTTCATTAGGAATTTCGTTGTTAGGTTGATCTTTACTCATACATCCATTTCAGATTTTCTCTTTAGTTAACGCGTCAATTTTTCCGTATTTGATTCTGACCCAATCGTTGACTCCGAGATCATCTGGCCAAGGAAATTATGTTCTTTCAGAATCATTAGTTGAAGTCCATAGGAACTCGTCTTCCCCAACTCTCTCAATGTTGCTTCCCCCGTCACACATTCATACTCAGGGTTGCGGAAGCTGACAAACGCTTTTCGTCACACGGTCTTAATTTGTTCACACCAATGATTTTGAGTTCCTTCGTCATTGTCATCATCGGAAGAGTATCATCGAGAGGCTTAATGGTTTTTCCTCGAAGAATATGTTTTTCATATTTGTGTTCCAGATTTCTAAACAAAGCCGAATTAATTATTGCGTCCCCGAATCTTATCAAATACCAATCTCTGAATGATAGATTTCCAAAATCAACGTCATGCCTCCCAGATTCATGTGGGCATATCAAACCGTTCTTCACATTACCTCCTCCGTTGCAATATTCACGAAAAGGGTTGCACGTTGACCAATCGTGAGTAATCTCATCTTCCATGACGAGTAAGGGTTTGCAGTAATGCTTGATAGGTGGTCCTTCCACTTCGTTAATCGAATTTGGCTAATCTTTCTTCGTCGTTAAGTGTAGTCCACATGTATCTGACATCTTTTACCCTTTCTTTATCAACTCCTCCATCGCAGAGGATCACACGAGGCCCATAAGTTGTAGTACTCCCCATCGTCAATTGCAATAGCCTTACACCAATGACTTCTCCTTTTAGGGTTGTCGACCTTGGTGCCTCGTGTCTTTGCTTGAATTCGGGTTACGCCGTAACTCTGAGATGTGATTACAGCGTAACTCACTTTCACCATCAGTATCAGACTCATCAGATGACTTGTCGTTATCAGAGAATACAGCCTTACATATAGTAGATTTGTTCTTTTGTTCCTCATTTCTTCTTTGTACCTCGTCGCCAAGCTTTTGATTTTTAGCATATCTCTACCAAGATTCTCAAGCTTGTTGGTTATTGCTGCAATTCCATCGAAACTTCCGCCTTGGTTTCTATTACTTCCTCCGCCGTGCCACTTTTGAGAGTGATCAGCCATTTTTTGAATGGCTTCAATAGCAAGAGTAGGGGTCATGTCCGGGATGGGTCCTTGATAGTCCAGCATCAGCCTTGTAGTTACGTTAATTCCTTTGTAGAAGATGTTGACCTTTTCTTTGGTTGTTCAGATCATTTGTAAGACATTTATAAAGGAGATCGTTGTATCTATCCCAGGCTTGGTACAACGTTTGGTTGCCTTCTTGCTTGAAATTATGGATTTCCAAAAGCTGGCTAGAAATCTTCGATGGCGGATAATATCTCTGAATAAAGTGCTTCTTAAGTAGTGCCCAAGTATTAATTGCCCCGGCGGGCAATCTTTCTATCCATCTTATGGCAGCTCCAGTAAGAGTCATTGCGAATACCCTTAGCATAACAGCATCATGAGACACACCCGGAATGTTGAAAAGGCTTGCGATGTATAGGACATTTTCAACATGCTCATATGCATCTTCGCGTTCTGTTTCACGAAAAAAGGGTTAGCACGAAGCTCCCTCATAAATTGGTCTTTTATTTCGAAACGGACATCCGCTTAAAATGCTGGTCTTACTAAACCTGGCCCTTGTTCCGCTCTTGTCAACGCCAAGTATTCCTCAAGAGTGAGGTCATCGATGTTAACAACTTCCATGGTACACGAAAACTTCGAATAATGATCGTGAGAAAAGTTTAAAACAAAAAGAAAGACTTAATATTAATCCTAATATAACTCCCGCACATGCGCCAAAAACTTGATGCAGGTTTTTACAGGTTTTAATATTTATAAAGTCTCGTTATACCTATGGTCTACCCAAATGCACTATGACGGCGTGTACCAGTGGGTCGTGTGTAGTGTAATGTCGGAAAAGCCGAGGTCGTCCCAAGAGCAATGTGTGTTGGATTATTACTAAGTCTATATGTCACAGATTAATAATGGTTTCGATAGGGATTTAATTAATTAAACTACTAAAACAGAATAAGGCAAATAAAAGCAGATAAATGGTAAAGGGAAATCAATAGAGGAGAGTGGTGCTAACCTAGTTAATCCTACTAGCTAGTTATGTCTACGTCTACTTACTTCCAATTACTTCAGGTGAGGTCAAAGTCGAGAGGACAGCATTTGGTCAATTCACCCTAACCTATTGTGACAATCCGTACTTTCAGGTCATTTCTCGACACGATTCATGTCTCATTATTTCAACATTTTAGTAAACTTGGTTTACTTGTTTCAAATTCGCGTAACCTTGGAGGTTTAGCGGCGAATTCATGATCATGACATCACGTACATTTCATATGGACTATGAGTAGTCTACATTTCATTGACATCATGTGCATCTCATAAATTCATTCACGACATTTCATTTCACTTTATCACGTAAATTTTTATATTTAATAATTTTTATCGCGTGAGTTTTTATTTTGATTATTTAATCCGTTACTTTCAAAAATGATCCCGAGGTATTTTTAAACTTACATTTAGTTCATAAAAACTATATTTTTAGTTTTCCTAGTGTTTCAAATTTATTTGGTATTTTAATCGTTAAAGTTTAATTATTACGTCGTTTTTCTTAAAAACTACTCGATAATTTATATATCACTCAAATTTCACAAGAAAAGTATTTTTACAATTTTTATCACCTCAATACAATCTATTTTGACTTATTAAAAACTTACTTGTACATTTTTCTACACTTTACACATTTTTACTTATACATTTTACAAAGTCTTACAAGCAAATAATGCAAGTTACAATTAAAAAAAAAAAAAAAAATAAATATCTTTGAGACAACCCTCCCCAAAACCGGCCATAGGGGAGGGGTGTTAATAAATGTTGTAAGGTTCTTGATTATACATGTCTTCACACTTCCTTATAAGTCTTACTACATTATTTTGTCACTCATTCACTTCACAAAATTTTTCCTCAAGTGTTAGAAAGTTTGTTTTTCCTCTCTTTGGTTCTCCATAAAACCGGCCACATAAGGGTTCTCAAGGATCATCATCTAAAGATTTTCAAGATTCAAGTGTTATTTCAACCTAGATCATATCCTTTTTTATGGTTTTGAAATAAAAACCAAGGATATTTAAGTGTAATCCTTGTTACCTACACCTCTTCATTATCACTAGTAAGCATGTTTTTATCATTTTTATGTTTCCTCTTTCATTTCATATGTTCCTTATCATTTTTGGAGCTTTTATGCAAGTATTGTGATTTATACCATTTATGTCATGATTTTTAAGTTATATATATACCTAAGGTCATCCTATAATTATTCCTATGGTTTTGGTTGGTCTTGATGGTGATTAGGAACCCATGACACCCTAAGAAGGTGTATGGTAGGATTAGATTAGTTTTGGAGTTGATTTGAAGGGATTAGAATAGGTTTTGTCCGAGAAAAACTATTTTCGATAACTATATATTATGTTCTGTCCTTGTTTCATTTTTCTGGAAAATCCGACAGTAGGCACGACTTTTTGGCCTTGATTTTTAGAAAATATACTTTAAAACGAATCCGTGGCAGCTTGAACGGATAAAAACGGACTTATAACGAAGAAGTTATGGATTTTACAAGTTTGACGACGAAAAATATTATTTTAGAATTTCAGCAACATGTATTTATTTTGTCGAGTCAAAATGAGCCTTAAGCTTCACAAATTATTTCGACTTGTCAAAAATATATTAGTATACTTTGATCCGAAGCTAAGGACATATTAAACGTAGAAAACGGATTTGAAGCGACAAAGATATGCACTTTTTCTTAAACTTGCCGTAACTAATTTTTCTGCACACTATTAGCCAAAAACCACCATCTTTAACCCTTAATATCTTTATGATCGAGACCTTTTGGATGAAAACTCCTGAACTGAAACTTTTAGATATGGATACAAACTTTCCAAAACCGTCGATTTCGTTCTCTAACGATCAACGTGTACTGTTTTACGATTGTTTTCCGAGCCATTTTTGGCAATTTCATGATTTTTCCGGCGACATTGTTTTATGCGTGAAAAGTGGTAATTTCACCAAAAATCATTATAAAACCATTGTAGGATGACATTTTGACGTAAAAACATGTAAAGTGATTTTTGTTTGGTCAAGGCGTCAAAAGAGTATTTTTCGTCGACGAGTAATATTTTCAAAACTCGTAAATGGTATAAATAACATATCAAGTGCATGCATAACATTACATTGCAACTCATGACATATCATATCATTGATAATAGGTCCCGGTTGACGCATTACATTAAACCTCGGTGTACTCACTTTTGCCGTTATTCCAGTTTATCCAAGTGAGTTTTCATAGCCCCGTTTTACATGCTTTTGATTATTTTCAAACCCACCGGGAGAATACATTGCACTACATTTTCTTTTGTATGCGATACCAAGTATGTTAAAGTCATTACATTGCTTAAGTTACCACATATGCCAATTTGAAAGTCCCCATTTCCTGAACCATGAACCGTTAATCTTTGAGGCGAGGATGAGTGGATAGATCTATCGAGGGTGACGCCTCCATCCGGGTTGGTGAATCCCAACCAGGAAAACGGATGCATTTCATTTGATTTCATTACTGAGTTGTCCGCAAACACTCGTGGAGGGGCATACAGAATTGATCAGTCTAGTTTCGGGGTCATGGGCTTAAGGCAATTGTAACATTATTTTTCCGTGACTGGATTGTCATGCATGCTAGATACTTGTGTAGTCGTATAAAACATTTACATAAACCTATGATTTCTCACCAACATTATTGTTGACCGTTTTTAGCAATGTATTTTCGTGTAATGAGGCATTATCATCATGACATGGTTTAGGGACCTACATTTTGAGTCGAGGCGTCGACTTACATTATGTACATTATGGCTCTTTATTTCAAAACATCGTTTGGATTTGTAACATATTTGTATTTCCTTAAACTTGTTAAACCTTTTGGGACCGATGTTGTACTCGGATTATGTTTTTATGATATATCCAACGATGTGTTTTTAAAACGACACTTTAGGTCGTTCAATATAACTGTGATGTGGTGCTATGACAGTCAATGCCCCGAGAATTCCATTCCTTCGCAAAACAGTAAATTGGGGGTGTGACAGATTGGTACCAGAGCTACAATTATAGAGAACTAGGTTGCATCATTGACCCTAGACTATAGCTACATTATCATAGCATCTCATCATTTCATCATAGTACATATTCATTGTTATCATGCGGATTCACTTACACTTTATTCGAGATTATTTACATTTATTTCACATCGGTTGTCACAGACATGTCTTCAGATTCACATCCCATCACCATATCATCGGACTCTAGCTCGGATGATGTTCCAAATAATCCCCATCATGGATGATGATTCATCACACTCCACTGAGATTGTATCTTCTATTGGATCCACCGCCTTCCCACCGATCATGACCGACACGGGGCCGAACCCTTCGAGGAGGGCGAGGTTGCACCCACTCCTCACGTTAGCCCAGCTCACGATCCACCCGGCCACCCTACTAGCACCATCACCCCCATCATCACCATCTTCATCATATTTTCTTAGAGATCCTTTGCCTACGACGGACTTGCCGCCCAAAAAGCGTGCTCGTTTTGATATCCCTACACCAAGATCTACTGAGCGAGCCACCCGTTAGATTTGAGTTAGGCGAGAGTTCTAGAGGCGCATTCTGCTGACGCGCCTTCTACTGGCACTAGGAGCCCGCATTGATGCTCGGCAGATTCTGAGATTGATAGTTTGACACGGCTTGGGGAGTTGTCGGTAGATAGGATTGAGCCCATCGCGAGGAGGTCGAGGGTTTGATATTGGCGGGGTTTGTATTGACTTATCTCATCGAGTATTGAATAGGCGGTTAGAGGACAGGAGACTATTGCTTCTTCGCGGGTTCAGGTTGATGAGTTGAGGAGTTTGGTGGATAGTTTGGTTACTCGAGTTCGCGATCTTGGAGACGGAGCACCATGAGGTGCCTTATGTAGACTTTTGTCATTGTAGAGTTTTGACCATTATCATCCTAGTCAGGGGTGTGTGTGACGTAGTTCAAAGAACTTGTTGTATTTTGGTTGTTGTACAAACAAATTATCAAGTATTGACTCTACTATGTAGGAATGGTTATTATTATCTATGATATCGGTCCATGTAGGCGAAATTTTCATGTATATTATCCACGTGTGTTGTGATTATATTTGTGATATTTCGTTATTGTTCCGTTTTGATTCCATTTATCTTTATGCATGATGTGGTTGTGGATATATTTGTATGATGGTTGTTTCTACTTACGAGTTCTCATGATTGTTTCATCTTGTGATTTTGAAGAATTATGGCTAAGAAAGTTACACCGAAATGACCCAGCGAAATTCAAAAGTTGGTGAATGATAGCATTGCTAATGCACTAAGAGTCGAAAGGGAAACAAGTGGGTGCTGCTGAAGCCGCTAGGCTAGCTACTTGCTCTCTGGTAATGCGAGGATCTGGGTTAAGAAATGTTCGTACAAGGATTTCAAGAGTGGTGAACCCACTAAGTTTAGAGGTACCGAGGGTGCCACAGCCATGGTTCGATGGTTTGAAAAATTGGAATCGGTGTTTTTGCTTTGTATGCTGTCCGGATGATAGTAAGGTTAAAGTTGCTACAAGCACATTACTGTTGGAGCGTTGTCATGGTGGAATTCATACGCTCAACCGATTGGGATGGAGAATGCTTTTAAGCTTACTTGGGAGGAATTCAAGGGCTTGGTGACTAAGAAGTTTTGTCCTCGAACGGAAATCAAAAAGTTGGAGACGGAGTTCTATGAATTGGTAACCATTGGGTATGATATCGACACTTACATTCGAAGATTCCAGGAATTAGCCGCGTTATGCCCGTCGATGGTACCGGATAATGAAAAGTTGCTAGAGGCTTTCATCGGGGACTTCGAGTTGTTCAAGGAGATGTGCCTTCGTTTGATCCACAAACAATTGAGGAAGCTATTCGAGTGACTCAGAAGTTGATGGCACAAGTGGTGAAGCGAGGTAAGTACACCACCACCAACCGAAACAACAACAACCCCAACAACCGTTTCAACAACAATAACCGAGGCAACTACAACAACAATAGCAACAATAACAAGCGCAAGTGGGACAACACTAGGGGTAGGAATGCTACTCAACAACCGCCCAAGAGGCAAGAGGTTGCTAAGGCTTATGCTGCGGGACAAAAGGAAGGAAAAGGATATACGGGGTTTTGCGAAGTGTAATAAGTGTTTGAGTCATCACAATCCGGTCGATGTCCGATCCGTGTGAAATTGCAAGAAAGTTGGTCACCGTACTCGGGATTGCAAGTGGCCACAAGTTACATGTTTTGGTTGGGAAGCCGACACTACAAGAGGATTGTAAGAAGGGAAGGAATCAAGCAAATCCGAATCAAGAAGGTTTGGCACGAGGAAGGGTTTACGTCATTGGGGGCGGAGAAGATAGGGAGGACCCAATGTCATAACGTAATGCGTTCCTCTCAATAATCGTTATGCTTCAGCTTTTATTTGATTCGGTTGCCGATAAAAGTTTTGTGTCCAATGCATTTGCACCTTTGCTCAACATTAAGCCAACTACATTAGATACATCATACATCGTCGAATTAGCTAATGGTAGCGTAGTTAACACCAACACCATTGTCCGCGGTTGCACATTCAATTTTCTTAATCATCCCTTCAACATAGACCTCATGCCCGTAGATCTTGGTAGTTTTGACGTCGTCATCGGCATGGACTGGTTATCTAAGCATCGTGCAAAAATCATTTGTGATGAGAAAGTTGTTCATCTTCCTATAACTTAAACTTTATTATTAGTGGGGAGAAGTGGAACCGAACTTAGTATCATATCGTGCATCAAAGCGGAGAAGTACATTAAGAAAGGTTGTCTTGCTTTCTTAGCTCATGTAACGAGAAAAGTCGGAGGAGAAGCGACTTGAAGATGTTCCTATTGTTCGTGAATTTTCTGAAGTATTTCCGAGGATTTACGGGACTTCCACCGCACACGACAAGTAGAATTTCAATTGACTTAGTGCTGAGTGCACCGATTGCGCGAGCACCGCACCGTCTAGCACCATCCGAAATGCAAGAATTGTCTAATCAATTGCAAGAGCTTCTAGACAAAGGATTCATTAGGCGAGTTCCTCCTTGGGGAGCACCGGTCTTGTTTGTGAAGAAGAAGGATGGATCCTTCTGAATGTGCATAGATTATAGAGAATTGAACAAGTTAACGGTGAAGAATCGTTACCCACTCCCCAGAATTGATGACTTGTTTGATCAGTTGCAAGGTTCTAGTATTTATTCCAAGATTGATCTTGATCGGGTTATCATCGGCTTCGAGTTCGGGAAGAGGATATTCCGAAACAGCGTTTAGAACGTTCACGGTCATTACGAGTTTCAAGTGATGCCGTTTGGATTGACTAATGCACCGGCGGTATTCATGGATCTCATGAATAGAGTTTGTAAGACGTATTTGGACAAGTTTGTTATAGTGTTCATCGACGACATCTTGATCTACTCCAAGAGCAAAGAAGAGCACGAAGAGCATTTAAGGATGATTTTAAGGCTACTCAAGAATGAGAAGTTGTATGCCAATTTTTCAAGTGTGATTTTTGGACCCACAAAGTGCAATTTCTTGGTCATGTCATTGATAGTCATGGACTACAAGTTGATCCCGCAAAGATTGAAGCAGTGAAAGATTGGGCTACTCCAACGAATCCTACGGAAATTCGACAATTTCTAGGACTAGCAGGGTATTACCGAAGGTTCATCGAAGGTTTTTCGAAGATAGCGAGACCTTTGACCAAGTTGACACAGAAAAACAAGAAGAACGAGTGGGGAAAGAAACAAGAAGTTGCTTTTCAGTTGTTGAAGCAAAAGCTTTGCGGTCGCGTAATTTTGGCACTACCGAAGGCATTGAGAACTTTGTTGTATATTGCGGCGCTTCGCATAAAGGACTTGGGGCTGTTTTAATGCAAAAATGAGAAGGTGATAGCGTATGCTTCTCGACAACTTAAGACTCATGAAAAGAACTACACAACTCATGATCTCGAGTTAGGAGCCGTAGTTTTTGCGCTCAAGATTTGGAGACACTACCTCTACGGTACAAAGTGTACAGTGTTTACTGACCACAAGAGTTTGCAATATATTCTTGATCAGAAGGAGCTTAATATGAGGCAACGTCGTTGGTTGGAGTTACTCGGCGACTATGATTGTGAAATCAAGTATCACCCGGGAAAAGCCAATGTTGTGGTTGATGCTCTTAGTCGGAAAGAGAGGCCTAAACCTTTAAGAGTTCGATCATTGGGAATGACGATTATTTCTCCTTTACCATCAAAAATCATGAAGCACGTCGAGGCACTTAAGAGGAAAATCGACCAAGTGAAAAGCTTTATGGTATGCGAAAGCGCAAAATGGTTTTGTAAAGAGGCGGATGGAGTATTATGTTTTAAGGATAGAATGTGGGTTCCATTGTATGGCGGAATACGAGAATTGATTATGCATGAGTCGCATAAGTCAAAGTATTCTATTCATCCGGATCGGATAAGATGTATCAAGATCTTAAGAAACTTTATTGGTGGCCGAACATGAAAGCGGAAATTGCCACGTACGTTAGCAAATGTCTTACCTGCTCTAAGGTAAAAGTCGAATATCGAAGCCTTGTGATTACTCCAACAACCGGAAATTCCTCAATGGAAATGGGAGCGCATTACAATGGACTTTGTTACGAAACTTCCTAAGACATCGGGAGGTTACGATGCTATTTGGGTAATTGTTGATCGCCTTACCAAGTCAGCCCATTTCATACCGATTAGAGAAACTTATTCCATGGAGCAACTCACTAGACTTTATGTCAAGGAAGTAGTCTCGAGGCACGGAGCACCAATTTCTATCATTTCCGACAGAGATAGTCGATTCACTTCAAACTTCTGGAATTCATTGCAAGATTCATTCGAACCGATTAGAGATGAGCAGACATATCACCCACAAACCGACGGTCAAAGTGAAAGGACCATTCAAACATTAGAAGACATGCTTAGAGCATGTGTTATTGATTTTGGCAATGGTTGGGCTAACCATTTGCCATTGATAGAATTCTCGTACAACAATAGTTATCACACCAATATCAAGATGGCACCATTGAGGCACTTGTATGGTCGTAAGTGCCGATTCACACCTTTGTTGGGCAGTAGGAGACGCTGCACAACTTACTGGTCGAAATGGTGCGGAAACCACGGAAAAGATTGTTCAAATTCGTGATAGACTTCGGAAGCGCAAGAATTCATGAGAGAAAAGTTATCGCGGATGTTAGGCGCAAGGATTTGGAATTTCAAGTAGGTGACAAAGTTATGTTGAAAGTATCGCCTTGGAAAGTGCGTTACGATTTGGAAGCGTGGAAGTTAAACCGAGATACATTGGACCATTCAAGATTTTGAACAGAGTTGGTCCGGTAGCTTATCGTCTTGATCTTCCACGGAGAACTTAGTCATGTGCACAACACGGTTCACGTTTCAAACTTGAAGAAGTGTCTTTCGGACGAATCGCTCGTTATTCCATTGGACGAAATTCGACTTGATGACAAACTCAATTTTGTGGAAGAACACAGAGAAATCATGGACCGCGAGGTCAAGCGGTTGAAAGCAGTCGTATTCCTATTGTGAAAGTTCGTTGGAATTCTCGAGAGTCACGAGTTTACTTGGGAGCGGGAAGACCGAGATCGACATAAGTATCCTCATCTTTTCACCGACACATTACACCTAACAACGATTGAATTCGGGGACTGAATTCCCTTTTGGATGGTAGCTTAATGTGACAATCCGTACTTTGGTCATTTCGACATACGATTCATGTCTCATTATTTCAACATTTTAGTAAACTTGGTTTACTTGTTTCAAATTCGCGTAACCTTGGAGGTTTAGCGGCGAATTCATGATCATGACATCACGTACATTTCATATGGACTATGAGTAGTCTACATTTCATTGACATCATGTGCATCTCATAAATTCATTCATGACATTTCATTTCACTTTATACGTGTAATTTTTATATTTAATAATTTTTATCGCGTGAGTTTTTATTTTGATTATTTAATCCGTTACTTTCAAAAATGATCCCGAGGTATTTTAAACTTACATTTAGTTTATAAAAACTATATTTTTAGTTTTCCTAGTGTTTCAAATTTATTTGGTATATTAATCGTTAAAATTTAATTATTACGTTAGTTTTTTCTTAAAACTACTCGATAATTTATATATCACTCAAATTTCACAAGAAAAGTATTTTTACAATTTTTATCACCTCAATACAATCTATTTTGACTTATTAAAAACTTACTTGTACATTTTTCTACACTTTACACATTTTTACTTATACATTTTACAAAGTCTTACAAGCAAATAATGCAAGTTACAATTAAAAAAAAAAAAAAATAAATATCTTTGAGACAACCCTCCCCAAAACCGGCCATAGGGGAGGGGTGTTAATAAATGTTGTAAGGTTCTTGATTATACATGTCTTCACACTTCCTTATAAGTCTTACTACATTATTTTGTCACTCATTCACTTCACAAAATTTTTCCTCAAGTGTTAGAAAGTTTGTTTTTCCTCTCTTTGGTTCTCCATAAAACCGGCCACATAAGGGTTCTCCAAGGGATCATCATCTAAAGATTTTCAAGATTCAAGTGTTATTTCAACCTAGATCATATCCTTTTTATGGTTTTGAAATAAAAACCAAGGATATTTAAGTGTAATCCTTGTTACCTACACCTCTTCATTATCACTAGTAAGCATGTTTTTATCATTTTTATGTTTCTCTTTCATTTCATATGTTTCTTATCATTTTTGGAGCTTTTATGCAAGTATTGTGATTTATACCATTTATGTCATGATTTTTAAGTTATATATATACCTAAGGTCATCCTATAATTATTCCAATGGTTTTGGTTGGTCTTGATGGTGATTAGGAACCCATGACACCCTAAGAAGGTGTATGGTAGGATTAGATTAGTTTTGGAGTTGATTTGAAGGAATTAGAATAGGTTTTGTCCGAGAAAAACTATTTTCGATAACTATATATTATGTTCTGTCCTTGTTTCATTTTTCTGGAAAATCCGACAGTAGGCACGACTTTTTGGCCTTGATTTTTAGAAAATATACTTTAAAACGAATCCGTGGCCGCTTGAACGGATAAAAGCGGACTTATAACGAAGAAGTTATGGATTTTACAAGTTTGACGACGAAAAATATTATTTTCTGGAATTTCAGCAACATGTATTTATTTTGTCCGAGTCAAAAATGAGCCTTAAGCTTCACAAATTATTTCGACTTTTCAAAAATATATTAGTATACTTTGATACGAAGCTAAGGACATATTAAACGTAGAAAACGGATTTGAAAGCGACAAAGATATGCACTTTTTCTTAAACTTGCCGTAATCTAATTTTCTCGCACACTATTAGCCAAAAACCACCATCTTTAACCCTTAATATCTTTATGATCGAGACCTTTTGGACGAAAACTCCTGAACTGAAACTTTTAGATATGGATACAAACTTTCCAAAACCGTCGATTTCGTTCTCTAACGATCAACGGGTACTGTTTTACGATTGTTTTTCCGGAGCCATTTTTGGCAATTTCATGATTTTTCCACGACATTGTTTTCGCGTCGAAAAGTGGTAATTTCACCATAAATCATTATAAAACCATTGTAGGATGACATTTTGACGTAAAAACATGTAAAGTGATTTTTGTTTGGTCAAGGCGTCAAAAGAGTATTTTTCGACGACGAGTAATATTTTCAAAAGGTCGTAAATGGTATAAATAACATATCAAGTGCATGCATAACATTACATTGCAACTCATGACATATCATATCATTGATAATAGGTCCCGGTTGACGAATTACATTAAACCTCAGTGTACTCACTTTTGCCGTTATTCCAGTTTATCCAAGTGAGTTTTCATAGCCCCGTTTTACATGCTTTTGATTATTTTCAAACCCACGGGGGAGAATACATTGCACTACATTTTTCTTTATACGATACCAAGTATGTTAAATTCATTACATTGCTTAAGTTACCGCATTTGCCAATTTGAAAGTCCCATTTCTGAACCATGAACCGTTAATCTTTGAAGCGAGGATGAGTGGATAGATCTATCGAGGGTGACGCCCATCCGGTTGGTGAATCCCAACGGAAAAGCGGATGCATTTCATTTGATTTCATTACGAGTTGTGCCGCAAACACTCGTGGAGGGGCATACATAATTGATCAGTCTAGTTTCGGGGTCATGGGCTTAAGGCAATTGTAACATTATTTTTAAGTGACTGGATTGTCATGCATGCTAGATACTTGTGTAGTCGTATAAAACATTTACATAAACCTATGATTTCTCACCAACATTATTGTTGACCGCTTTTAGCAATGTATTTTCGTGGCGAGGCATTATCATCATGACATGGTTTAGGGACCAATATTTTGAGTCGCGGCGTCGACTTACATTATGTACATTATGGCTCTTTATTTCAAAACATCGTTTGGATTTGTAACATATTTGTATTTCCTAAACTTGTTAAACCTTTTGGGACCGAATGCGTTGTACTCGATTATGTTTTTATGAAATATCCAACGATGTGTTTTAAACGATACTTTAGGTCGTTCAATATAACTGGATGTGGTGCTATGACAAGTCAATGCCCCTGTGAATTCCATTCCACCAAAGCAATAAATTGGGGTGTGACACTATCAAAAAGATGCCACAACAGGAGAAGTCAGTGTCCCCTCAAAAGGCCTGTTCCCGTTCCCCGTCCCCAATCCAAGTCATTAAGTACCGCTACATGCTAGATTTATAATAGTGAGTGCCCGCCGTTAGGAACTTAGACACTTACCCCTAATTCTTAAGTTCATCGAAACGCGATAGGTGATCGGTTGGTCAAATCGCGCAAAGTAGAAAGGGTCGCCATTGGTCATATCTTACCCTTCCCGTCTTAGTCCGCTTCACCTAGGGTTGAGTTGATCAACTCTCCTAGGCAATTGGCCTCTGCCGCCATTCAAAACCTACCCGAACCAGGGTGGCTACCAATAAACTATGCATGCATACACTTAGAAATAATTGTACGTGAAGTAAAGTAAGCATAAACAAAACAATTAAGGAATCATAATTAGGCCACACCAAGAGGTGCTTAGCTCATATTAATCACAAACCAATTCAATATTTAAATGTGCGAAATACATGAATTGAAAGTAAAAGAAATATAAAACGCTAATGCTTATCGTAGGGGAGTGAATTCTCCCTTGGAGACAGCTTCGTATGCTCCTCTAGACCTGCCTTGAGCTTTTTCCCACGTTCTCAAAGTGTTGTGTGTGGAATGGGATGATTGGAAATGCTGAAATTCGTGGGGTATTTGTTAGCCTTAATAGTTTTTATTAGAAGTGATGGTCATTCACGATTAGGAACTTTGTATCGTGTGTTAGATATCGTGATAGAATAGTCAACGGGCTCAAGTGACCGGGCTAAGCTAATTGGTTTAATGTTAAGGTATGCTAAGCCGTGTATAAGCTTAAGCATCCCAAGCCCAATCCAAGTCCACGAAAAGCCCATGGAAAGCCTTTAGGGCAACATGTGTCTTGTACTATAAATACCCCTCAAATGGTCATTTGAGGGGTGTGCTTGAGTGTGTGTTGTGTGTGTTTTTCCTTGAAGCAATATACAACTTATTGTTTTCATCTTTCTTCTCTCTACCTCTCTAAACATATACACGAATATACATCAAGTCACCATATCTTATCTTAATCTTTCTTTATTATTTACGCATATTGTGTTTGGTTTCACGTGTTCATCTTGTGGTAAAGGTTGCTATTGTGATAAGGTATAAGTGATAAAGGGGTATAACAATTGGTATCAATCGCCTAACAATGGTTTAGGAGTGTTTGTGTTTGTTTTGAAGGGTTACGCGTAAAGGCTCTCGATTATCTGGTTTTTGTCAAGCTTAAAGCTTTGATTTTGCACTTTAAAATTCAAGATTCTTGTGGTTTAAGGTTTATTTGGTGCTAAAGTTTCAGTTTTTTGCAAAAGTTCAGTAGCTTTACGTGTTTTTCTTCATTTTAAGCTCGTATTTGGTTATTGGTCATTTCTACTCATAACTTTTCTAAGCACTTTGGGTGAAAAAGGTCAACATTTTTGTGTTATTGGAGTGTTTTAAGGATATCTGTGCAAGCGAAATCATTTGAATCGTTGGAAATTTCTTACGCGTAGAAGTCAAAAAGTCAAAACCCTAGTTTTCTACTCGTAACTTTTGGTGAAGAATCTTGGCTAATAAGCTGTTACTCGCTTCCCTCACTTGGATAAGTGTGAACACCGACTTTGTGGATATCTCTTACTGTTTGTGGCGATTGTAAAGGATTTTTGTTTCTTAACCATAGTCTACGCATAAGCTAAAAGCTTACGAGTAACTCTACGCATAACTTCAAAATTGCTGCGTAGGTTTCACGGTAACTTTTGTCTCATATAAGCTTAAGGTTACGCTTAAAGGTTTCTACGCTTAAGGTTCCTACGCTAAGGTTCCTAAGCCTAAGGTTCCTCGCGATAAGGTTCCTACGCGCGCAGGTTCCTACGCCTAAGGTTCCTCGCATAAGGTTCCTCTTAAGGTTCTTTCTCGCATAAGGTTTCTACGCGGCTTTCCTACTCATAAGATCCTACTGCGTAACCACATCCTACTGTAACCATATCCTACACAAGTGAACTTCTTTGGTCTCGCCTAAAGCTCTTTCTACTTAAGGTTTAAAAAAAAATTCAAAATTTGGAAAGCCTTTTGGCGGGAAAACTTGAGTAAAATTTAAATTTTTGAGGAGACTAAGCGTTCAATTTTACGAGATTCAAATTTTGGTTTAACGGAAAATTTTGGTCAAAATTCAAAATTTTGGGCCTAAATTCAAATTTTTGGTCAAATTTAAGGCGTCAAAATTGTCATAACTCAAATTTTTCTATAATGACCTTAGAATTGATTTTAAAGTGAAATTCAAATTTTGGGCTAAAATTTTTGAACCAAGGTTACGAAAATGTACGACTTTGAAAACACCTCAACCGGGCATAATCTTCATCAACCACAACTCCTTTATCGTTGAATCGATCCTACATCAACTTTATCATATCATACCTTCATCAATGGCAACTCAACAAGATATTCATGACCGTGCGAAAACCGACCTCCTATGTTGACAAAAGGTGGTTATCTTCAATGGACAAGTCGAATGCTTCGCTATATCAAGACAAAACCTAATGGAAAATTGATGATCAAATCCATTCAGGATGGACCCTTCAAGCCTCGACAAGTTCATGTCCCGGAAATGCCGATGCAACACCTCCCATCCTACCATCCCTCTCATCTTCAAACCGAATCGGAATACACCGAAGAGGATCGAAACAAGTCGATGCATGACATGGCAATTCATATTGTCCAACCGGGTTTACCAATAGACATCTTTGCTGCGGTAGACAGCTGAAACTTTTTCGATATGTGGGAACGTGTTAAACGGCTATGTTATGGAACAAAATTGGTAAACAAGACATGGAGAACAAGTCGCTAACCTAATGGGAGAAGTTTACATATACACCAGGAGAATCCATTGAATCATACTATGGAAGGTTTTGCACTTTGATGAATGAGCTTATCAGAAACAAGTTGGCACCGAAACAATCGCTCAAAACATCAAGTTCCTGAATAATCTTCCTGAAGAATGGGGACGATATGTCACTATTGTCAACCAAACAAAAGACTTACATCAAGTGAACTTTGATCAACGAATGATTTCAAACAAAACCAAGTCAGTTAATGAAGTCGAGCAAGAAAGATTAGCAAAGAATCATGATCCATTGGCACTTATTGCTAAGACTCAAACCACGGTGAAATACACAACAACAAGCTTCATCATCTTCCAACAACAAACAACTTGCAAAGAATACATTCCACAACCACAACAACAATTCTATCCGGATCAACAATACCGAACAAGGAATCACCGATCATGAAGCCCGACCATGTGAAGCGACCTTGCAATGATATTTTCTTTATTGGATAAAGCATTTAACAATGACTTGAATCATGCGGTTCCGTATCGTGGTAATCACCGTCAATGATGTTGGAAATCGATGGGATGTAATGAATAGAGCAAATGGGTAATCGAATGGAAATGTTGCGTCGAAGTTAGGGAATTATGGAAATGAATCATGGTAATCGATTAAGTGTTATAACCGCCATGAGTGGGTCACATGGCAAGAAACTGTCCCACTAAGCCGCACAAGAAGAATGGTGATTTTCTTCTAAAGCATTTCTAGCGTGATAAGCAAGAAGCGGGCTTGAGTGCCGAGGAACATGACTTCGCTAATTATGGATGATTTGGAAGACCGAGAGGACATCAATGCAAAGCCGTCCTTCATGGCAAATCTTCAGAGACTAAGTAAATCGACAACGACTCGGCCGCATCTCCGCATGGCCTTGACGAATGCAGATCTAAGGTACCAATCATTGATCCATGCTATAACAATGTCATATGTGATGTGTTTACTCATCTGAACAAAGATTCGTGACATCACACCTACTTATGATACATACATGGACAATCCAAGTTGTAGCAATACTAACTCTGAAACTCCATATGTGGATCCTAATGGAGACTGTGTGGCACAAAATCTGAAGGACCGATGAGGAAACACGTGCTTATTTTGAATCATTAATCAATCAATGTGGCATTGAAATTGAAAAAGTTAGTAAGGTCAATCGCGAAGTTAAGGCCAATGTTAAATTGACCATCGAGCTTGAGAGTTACACGGAGCACGCCAAAGCCTATGAATTTCATACAAACAAAATGTCCGAATTAGAAATTGGTTATCGAGATTCGTTTTAAAGAGAAAACAATTGCAACTCAAGTATGACACACTTGATGTGAATTCTCACTTGAAAATTAAATCTTTAAACAAGGAAATTTCAGATCTAAATGACCAACTTTCTAAACAAAAGCAGTTTTCGATCTTGAAAAAGAGAAGACAAAGTTGATTGTCTGATTTTTCAAAGCGAGAAGATTCTCTTCTTGATGAAATTCTGGACAAAAATGAAATGATCAAAAATTTGACAATTTACTTCTTACAACGGGTCATTCTGCTAAGACAAACAAAATGCTTTCTAATCAAGTAAATCCGATTTTTCATACATCTCACAAAATGGCTCTTGGTAACTCACCTCCTTCGTTCCTCAAGAAAGCTTCGAAAGAACTAATGTGTTGAACAATGGAAAACCTTTGCATGAACCCATAATTGTTCGTGATTCTCTTGAAGCGTTGGAACTATCTGAGGAGAGTAGATCAAAAATGAAACAAAAGAATCCGAGATCTTAAACCCATTGATTATAACAAATGGAACAAAATTAATGGGATTACTTTTGTTAATCAAAAAGAACAATCAACGTTTTCCACCACACCAAGTGTTTCAAACAAAGTGTCATCACCAGATCAAAACCTTTGAAACCACTTGTAGTTTCCAAATCTCTTTCGAAAATCGAACAAATGTCTTCAAACAATCCTTTTAACACAAGTGATACTAGAAGCATTTTAGATGACGTTAAAACTAGAATTGGGTATCTTGAGAATCGCAAGTCTAAAACCAATATTACAACTAACATCCGGTTTACTCATTATGATGAAACAAAAGAGTTTTTAAAACCCAAATTGCCCCTCCGTTAAGCCGCCATCGGTCGAGGGTAATTCATGTTGAACAAGCACTTTTGAAAGAAACAGCTGACTTTGTCAAGGACCATAAATCCCTTGTAAAGCAAGCTAATGAAAGTTTTGAACACATCAAAGTTTTGGAAAATTTAAATGATTCTCTTCTGAAGATGTTACGACTCATCGATATTATGTCTATTATTGTACAAACATATTACATTGAAGATCATGAAAGACTCAGTCTGAGACCTCATAATTGTTTCAAAATATGAAAAAGCTCTTGAAAAACTTGAAAATGAAAACGTGTCCTATTTTAAACAACTTGATCGAAAATATGAGGAATGCAAGTATGACAAACTGTCGTATGAGCGTGCCCACAAGGACATGAAAGAGCAAAATGATCTTTTGAGGGCTCAGTTGGAATGTCAAAAAGGAAAGGCATGGATACTAAGTTTGCAAAACCATTGACCTGAGGAGAAAACAAAGGTTCCCAAACCGGTTTTAAACCAAAATGTCTATTTCTATGCCTCCTCCAAAAGTCAATGAGAAAAATGATTTGTCAAAAAGCATCACTCCACGTCCACGCCTATTAAAAAGAGAATTATCAAAGCTTTTGAAAAACTGTTTTGAGAATGAAAAAGTGTTTACACCTGGCATCTCTAGGAATAGTAAACGGAATGTGACCAAAAATCCGCTTAAAGAATCTGGGTTCTAACGACATGGTCAACAATCACTATCTAGAAGAAGCTAGGAAAAAGGCACGACTTCGAAAAGACGGAATTCTTGGTGCAACATCTAGGGTGATGAATTCTACAAGATTTCAAGGCACTACTAGTAGTAGTAAACCATTACCTAGGAACACTCTACATAAGACTAGGGATTGGCTTGCATCTAAGAGTAGTTAACATAAAAGAAAATGCTATGCCCTTAGAAAACAACACTAGGAATTCTAAGTCTTTTTCAAACAAGAATCAATGTCCAAAAGACTGTAGTGACAAAGCTAAAGCCGCTGCATTTTAAACAAGAATATTGAATTTGTCTGTACTACATGTAAAAATGTGTCTTTTCAGCTAATCATGATGCATGTGCCTTACAATATCTCAAGAAAGGTAATTCTCGTGCCAAGGCACAATCCACTAAGACACCAAATAGAAACAAACCCGTTGACATGATGAACAGGAAACCTAATAGGTGGATCTCTTCAGGACGTAGTTTTTCTAAAAAAGAGTCTTCATTTGCATCGATAAGAAAACAACTCCTCGATCTTACCTTAGGTGGATACCCACGGGCAAAGTTTTCAACTCAATAGGTCTTAGATGGATTCCCACAGAAAGATTTTGATACTTGCTCCAACACAGATAATAGTGAAAATCATTCGGATAAGGAAGTCAAAACCACTACAACCGTTGATAGTGATCACCCTCACCGTGAGGAAACATATACTTCTAACACTCTATTTGTGAACATTATTCTTCTGTGGATGCAGGTACTTGTAAAAGTGTTGAAGATTCTTATACCCCGTGTGGTAAAGAAGAACTTTATGCCTACTTCGCATGTGGAAATCCTTTTCTAATTCCACTCTTAACTCCACTTTTACATGACATGACTTAATCTTCTTTCTTCAAATCTTCTTTGTAAATATCTTTTGAAAAAACCAAAATACAAAATTTGAAAACCAACAAAAGCAAAATACAAAAAAAAAATATATAAAAACAATAGAAAATCAAAAATTCAAAAATAATCTTCTACGACATGTCTCTCAGATAATCGATATTAAATGACGTTATCTAGAAATGTCATTTAACAATGATACTGGCATGTACAGATGCTTGAGCGAGAGTTCTTTAAATGTTTTCCAAAACATGTCGTTTCTAAAAATTTCTTCAAAAATGGCTTTCGTATACTTGATCTGAAACCCGGACTTCAAAATAATGGCTTACGGACACATCGGTTCGGGACCCTTCAAAGAAAGGAAAGTGCTTATCCAAATCAAAGGTTTTAAATATTTTTAAAGCACTATTCCTAAAAACAATGGCTTGTAAGTATTTCACTTTGCAACCCGATCTTTAAAGAAAGGAAAGTGCTATGCCAAATCGATTTTCATAAATATCGAGCACTTATCCTAAAACAAATGAAGATAATTTTTCTCTAAATATCTTCAAAAGATTTTCAAAATCTTCTCATCTTGCGTATTTACATTGATTGAAATTTTTCAAAAAGATTTTTCAAAATCTCTCACATGTTGGTACCAAGATAACTACCTCTAAACCCTTAATTGATTCTAAATTTTCTGTATGAAAAATATGCTTTCGTTAAGGGGGAGTATAAAACAAAATTGTTCCAAAATTCATGCTAAATCAGTTTCTCTCCAAATGCTTTTCGAAAAACATATCTTTTAATCATTTTGTTTCAAAAACATCATGGATATGCTATTTTTGAGGGGGAGAAACGTGATTAAAATGTGATCAAAAAAAGTTTAATGATCGTTGTTTGAATCTCATAATGAGCTCGACTCAGACGGAACCAATGAATTGACGAGGAATCATGTACCATCTCGAGAAACTTTCTACAACTTGACCAGGACGGGTAATAATTTCAAGCTAGTTCTCTAGTGATGTAAACGTGTCTCGAATCGGTCTAGTTCATTTAAAGTCGATCAATTCAAAAGTGCGAACTCTACCTCTATGTGCGATTTGTCAAAAACTTATAAGCACATGTGAAGGGGAGTGTTTAGAAAATATAAAACTCTCGAAGTGTTCCAAACATGTTTTCTATCAAAAACACTCTGAGAGATTTTCAAGAAAAATGGTTTTATGGCAACAATAGGGCAGTCATGGAGTTATAAGGTGACTAAGGATAGGAAATCCGTCCTATGATCCGCGAGTTGGAGGGATCTACCAAAGGAAAATACCCATAGTTAGTATTAGAAGTCCTTAGGTATGATTGAAAAAAGGAGTAATGTGAGAAAGGAGAAAGAAGGGTTGAAGAATTAAAAAGAAATGTAAAAGAAAGGGTGAAAAGAAATAGCCCTCCATATTCAACCTTAGGCGTAAACCGGGTTCAACTCATCACTCTTGGTTGTCACTAAGATGACACTGTATTGAAGACAAAGGCGTCATGGACCCAGTGGCGACGCACTAAACCTTCTAGCCACTCAATTCCTCTCAAAAGGGATTTGTTTCATTCTCACCGGGAACCCTACATAATCTATCGGCTTTCTCTTAGAGTTGGTTGATATTGTAGAAGGAGACCCTCTCCCTAGTCTCCGCTTAGGAAACCAAAATGCACTATTGAGTCTAGAGCCACGAGATTCATCAAAAGATCTCATAGGAACACATGACATGACATCGCTTGTTGTTCATCATTAAGGGCACAAGTGATATATTCTAGAGTCCTACGCTGATCTTAGCAATCTGCCAGAACATTTATGAGAAGTTTCACTTATGTGATCTTCAATGATTGAATGGAAACTCCCGCCGTGGGTCAACATCAAGCGGCCACGGCGGTTAAGTCTGGTAATTCTCCAGTGGATTACTTTAGTGTGTCTCAAACGGTCTACGATCGGAGTGATGCTTCTGTACTTCAAATGACTCATCCTACGAATAGATGTGCCGGTATATCGTGTTATCTCACTTGTGGGACTCGGTTCAGAGCGGCCTTTGTGAGAATTAGAGATGTGTTTTCACACTATGTTGTTAACACCCTCGAAATTCAAACTTATAAGTCCTAATCCGCTTATTACTAACCTGTTTTATGTTTTCTTCTTATGGAAGCTCCGAGCGGATGGATCGTACAGACTCGCCACATGCTCATACCAACGACACATGAAAGTTCTCATCATAATCAAGGAGATGATTCTTCAGTCAATGTCAAAGAATCTACAAAGTTTAAAGACTCGAGAACTACATCATTGGTAACCAAAAGACAAATAGAAATGTGAGCATGGTGGAGAAATAAATGGAGAATGACGTGGAGACACCTAACCAACGAAGTTGACAACGGCAAACAACCACATTATCTGATCACAAAGCATGAAGGAACAAAGATTCAAGACTATTCAATATCTACACACAAAGTCCTAGCTCAAGAAAAGTAGAGACCTAATCAAGTGGAGCATCATTTGAATGACCACCCCTTAGGGGAGATTGTTAGCCTTAATAGTTTTTATTAGAAGTGATGGTCATTCACGATTAGGAACTTTGTATCGTGTGTTAGATATCGTGATAGAATAGTCAAGCGGGCTCATGGTTGGGCTAAGCTAATTGGTTAAATGTTAAGGTATGCTACCGTATAAGCTTAAGCATCCCAAGCCCAATCCAAGTCCACGAAAAGCCCATGGAAAGCCTTTAGGGCAACATGTGTCTTGTACTATAAATACCCCTCAAATGGTCATTTGAGGGGTGTGCTTGAGTGTGTGTTGTGTGTGTTTTTCCTTGAAGCAATATACAACTTATTGTTTTCATCTTTCTTCTCTCTACCTCTCTAAACATATACACGAATATACATCAAGTCACCATCTTTCTATTCTTTTCTTTCTTATTTACGCATATTGTGTTTGGTTTAACGTGGTATTCTTGTGTTCATAACGTGGGTATTTGATAAGGTTGGTATATCTTAGGTCCTACAGTATTTATAGGCCAGATCTAGGTTACGGCGTAACCTTAACAAGAGTTACGCCGTAACCTTCTATTGCATCGTATTTTGCACTAGATCTGCTGGTTACGGCGTAACCTAATGAGTGGTTATGCCGTAGTCTTCAATAAACTTCGGGTTACGCCGTAGTAGATGCAATAGTACGTAAGTATCAGGCATGGAACCTCATTTTGACCCTAATATAGTTACGCTCGTAACCTTTGGGAAGAGTTACGTAACCTTCCTGATAAGTTGGTTTTCACGAGTCACAATAGTTATGGCGTAATGTGAGAGATGAGTTACGCCGTAACTTCTTCAAAGTAGCATACTATGATAAATCTTTAGATAATTCCGCGTCTCTTTAGCTCCAATGCTCGTAATTTACCTGAAAGTGGAAAACAATGGAAAACAAGTGTAAATCCATATAAATGATATAAATTACAAGCATTGTCGGGGGAAATTGACACTTAATAATCAGGACTATTTGATGTTATCAGCTCCTGAGATCGTTTGGCATATAAGCATGCATACCTAATTTCACTATCAAGTGGTTTATTTATGCGATCCTCTTTTACAATCTCACGGAGACATTCTAGACTATCCTTAAGGTCACAAAAATAGTCATGAAACACAAGTTCGTTATTTCTAAGATGAGGAGGAATATATTTTACATTCACAGTATACTTAGAATCCGCATATGCCTGTGATGCAACATTCTCATTATTGACAAGTGGCATTCTCCCTTTTTCCTGACTCTTCAGATTCTCAATTTCCTTTTGCAAAGAAATTATTTTTTCATTGTTCTTGTCACGAGTGACATTCATTGAATCATATAACTCTTTAAAGTGTCGTTTAACCTTTTCATTTTCTTCTAGAAAACTCTCATTTTCTTGTTGTAATACATTAATGATGTTTTGAAGATGAAAGTTTTGAGAATCTTGAGAATCTAAGGAGGAGGCATTTGAGAACCATTCACATTGTTCTTTTCACCCTTTAATTGTGAAATTTGGGTTTTCATCCTTCGATCGTTACTGGTGAGCTCGAATTGCTCGTCAAGTTTGTTTATTTCAAAAACTGCATCAAACTCAGGAACATCCGAGGATGTTTTCATATTTGAGGTTTTAACATTTTCTTTGAGATGTTGATATTTTAATTGTAAATTAAAGTGTTCAACTTCCAGTTTAGATAATGTTTTACCAATTTGTCATGATCATCATGTTCTACTTTATCATGCAATTTTTAATTTGTGATTTCAAGCTCAATGACACGATCATGAGAAACTTTTAATGCAATAGTTAATTCATGAAATTGAGACACAGTAATAGAACAATTTGTTACAGTGTAGAACACATCTTGAGCAACACATTGAAAGATCAAATTATCATTAATGATGTGCGATTCTTTTATCTCTATTTCATTAATCTTAAGCTCACGTTCATACATACTGACCTCAAATTCCATATCATTAAACATCTTTTTCATTTCTTTAATCTCTATGCCCATTCCCTTTTGGAAGACTCTCAAATTGTCCTTTAAGTTGTTTAAAGAAAGGCATGACCTTAGTTAAATAACATTCTTTAGTTTTTTCAAAACCCCTATCCCCTTCAGTTATCCCAGTGGGTGTGATTCTCTTCTTACACGTTTTCTCAAAAATCAAAAATAGTTGGTAAACTTCGTAAAGTGATTAAGGTCTTTCTATTAGAGGGAAGATTTCTAGGCACTAAATGCATTGGTGTATTTGGGGGATATATAGTGGTCGAGGCAATTTCCTACAAGGGGAATTCTTTTCAATAAAATCATCGCCTTTTTGTTTGTCTAAATCCTTTTCCAAAATTTGTTGAGTGCATTGGTGCGAGGTCTAAAATTATTAAAGGCAATCCAGTTTTCTATAGAATAATTTGGTGTTTTAACGATGATTTAATCTCTTATTCACAAGGGACTATTAAATTTATCATCCAATTTTTTTCTAGAGACTTCTTCTAATTTTCTATCTTCCTCAGCACTTTCAGATAAGTGGGTTTCGCTAGGCTTAAGAATCTCATTTCCATCATAGATTACCTTTTGAGCTACTTTAGCCTTACTACATC
This sequence comes from Chrysanthemum makinoi, assembly GCA_910596185.1. Classification (NCBI taxonomy): domain Eukaryota; kingdom Viridiplantae; phylum Streptophyta; class Magnoliopsida; order Asterales; family Asteraceae; genus Chrysanthemum; species Chrysanthemum makinoi. The sequence continues at coordinate 50,992,802 of OU343216.1, forward strand.
TTAGGGGTTTGGTTCATTTACAAGTGCAACGCTATGCTTATCACTTAGAACTCTATGCTTAGTGATCATGTGATGAATGGTGTTCCCTTGTACGTACAATTTATTTTCAAGTTTGTTCTTCAAAGTTTTTAGGTTGGAAAATTCATTTAAGAGTTTAGATTCCTTATCATTGAATTCTTGTTTAAGTACTTTCACATTTTCATGAAGTTCTTGTTTTTGTTTAACAATTTTGTTAAGCTTTTCTTGTAAGGAATCCAAGTCTTGTTTAAACATTTCTTCCCTAAAATTGCTTTTTTTGATAATTATACGCATTTGGTTATCCATATCCTGCTCACGGGTAGTCAACTCAAACTTAGCACGTTGTTCATATATAGCAACTTGTTCTTTATAGGCGTTTAGTTCGAAATCATAGAATCATCAAGGCACATGCAAAGATGAATTCATCAAAAATATAGTCATCATTGAGCTCAGAAGATGCATTACTTGATACAATTTCACTTTCATTTTGTTTCACATATTGCTCATATGGGACAATATTGATATTACCCATATTTTCAATATATGATTCAATAATTTCAGTTGATTGTACTTTATGTGTATTTTTGCACATCAACATCATCGTATAGTTTTAATACCTCAGATATGATTGATTCCCTAGAGGGAGTGGCCTGATTAGGTGAAGAAGCCATTGGAGTTACCATTGGTGAGATATTAGCCATTAAGATGGTCTGGGCATGTAAGATATTGGATTTCACAAACACTCTAAACCATGATCAAAGTAGGCGTATAAGAATGTTAGAGAGAGAGAGTTCTAGTGAGAGAGAGGAAGAGAGTTGGGAACTAGTAGAGAGAAAGAAAAATATTCTTATGAGCTCCAACTCTCTACCTTGGAAGGTAGAGAGTATTTATAGTCTTACAATAAAACGCCACACAACGGCTGTGGATCAGGCATACAGTGGGTAAAGACCCGTCCGTCCTCCACGGTGTTACTAAACTAAATACTACTTAACATAAAAGTACTATGACTAACGAAGCTTTCTAACGATTACATATATACTTGAGGTGACCGACTCTTTAATACTGGAATTTCTAATTCCTAACAATCTCCCCCTATGGGAGGTCACCTCAAACATATACTAAAATGACATTGAATACAATCGGATATTACATTAACAATTGATCTTGCATTCTTGATGTAGTACTTTGCTCAAGCTTCGTAGTCATTGATTCCACTCATTGCATGTTTGGTTAATCCAAGTGGAGGTCTTTTCCTGATCCACGTGATAATAATGTTGAGCCAGCTTTTGAGATCATCAGCTAATAGAAAATCTCGATACATCCATTGTGATGTTGGTATTATGTGATGTTGTGACTTTCGGACCGACATGCTCACATTCGGGATCATGATATCTTCTCATCAGAGTAGCGGAAGCATTCGTTGATTCATGATATTGGCAGCAGCGAAGCAGAAGCATGGAGTTAGAATATCAGAGTCATTGATGCACCAATCATGATATCTTTTGATATGAATGTGTTGTGTGAGCATGCGGCTATGGATTGACCGCTTCATTCGATCGGTACAAGCGTCGGGGTGTACCGCATAAGATAGTTAGCAATAAAGTGCGAAAGTGTCTTTGATCACTTTCGCCGAATTGAGTACCACGGCCCACGGTTCCTCGCTTGATCAGTACAAGTCTTTAGCTTGTGATCGTGTATAATTCGAAGAATTTCCTTGGAGGGTTTAGCGTGCGTTTAGTCTGTTTGTTCTCAACCGGAACGCGTCTCAAAGAAGACAACACGGAGTGAGTGAACGGCAATAATTTACGTCCCATCGATTGATGAAAAGAGATTTGAAAAACAATCGTGTATTGCTCAATAGAAATTGTTTTGGCAATATAACGAAGGTTTTAATGAAAATCAATTATCAATCATAAAACACCTTTGATTTGAAAAATTAGTACACGGTCGACGTGCTAATGAAAAGAGTTTTAAAGCACAAAGACCGGTTTTTCAAAGGTATCCGGCAATCCATAACACGAACGGGATTGATTCAAAAGATTGAATCGCCCATTGTTTTACGTTCGCTTGTCACATGGTTGATCAGTATAATAGATCTCACATGCCACCTACCGGGAGCTTGTTAGATGTTGGCTCCAGAAGGCTTTCCATCTTCACGGTGAATATGTAAACACATCACTCGGATGTTCTGGCAATACCACAAGGATAATGCGTAGGACTCAAGATATAATCTCTCTTTCCACATTGTGTGAAATGGAGAGTCTTCATTGAAAGTGTCCTAATGAGATTTATTGATGATCTCGTGGCACTAGACTCAATTTGTGCATATTTGGATCCTATATCGGAGACTAGGGAGAGGTCTCCTCCTTCAATATCAACAATCTCTAAGAGAAAGTCGATAGATAATGTCGGTTCCCGTGAGAATGAAACAAGTCCTTTTAAGAGGAACTTGAGTGGTTTGGAAAGTTGAAGTGCGGTCGTCCACTTTGGGTCCATGACGTCTTGTCTTCAATACCTATGTTACCATGTTAGCATATGAATTAAACCCGGTTTCTGCCCTAAGGTTGAATAAATGGAGGGCTATTTGTTTTCACCCTTTTCTCATTCAATTCTTTTTAATTCTTCAACCCCTTCAGTGCTTACCAAGACTTCATAGCTAGAACCTTGTTGGGTTTATTCGATTCAGCTCGGTCTCGATGCACTCTTCCCATATCTCAATTTTCTCCTTTTATCATCATACCTAAGAACTCTACACTAACTAGTGGATAGTCCTGGGTAGATCCCTCCGGTTCTGGCGGATCATGGGAACACATACCTAACCTTATCGTCCTTATATCACCATACATAATGTAAAGTTGGTCGGTCTTTTTGGTATTGTTCATCCGCCATAGGAACCAATTGAAAACCATTTGAAAATCAATCCGGATACTTATGATATTTTATCAAAGCATTTTGTACCTGAATTGTTTTGATATTTTTAGAAGAAGAACTCCCCTCAACATGTGAATCAAGTATTTGAAATAGTTTTCCACACGGAGGCAAGAGAAAGAATTAACTTCTTTGATTACCATTTTCAAAAATATCAACATCACTTCCCTAATCGAATCAAGTAGATAAAGCATTTTGGGGAAGGATGAGGTTTTCATGATTTTGCTCCCTCAATATGTGCCTCGAGATTTGAAAAGAGTTTTGCACATACTAGAGGGAACACACTGAGATAAGTGATCACGTTTCAAATCATAGGTTTAAGATAGATGCTCCCCTCAACATGTGCATGGAAAATTTGAAATCGTTTGTCACATGTTGGAAGGAGAGCTTGTACATCCTTATAAAACCATTTACCGAATTATCAGTTTAAATCCAATTTAAATCACACATTCTCCCCGATCACAATTATCAAATCATTTGAGATTTGTGATCTCTTATAGATTTAAATTGATTTTGAAAGCTATTAAGGAGAATTGTGACTTGATTATGGCGTTTTAACGATAATGATCGGATTTTAAGACTTTAAACTCCATTGATAAAACATGCACGAATAACTTTTGAAAACAATTGAATGCCAAATAACTTTTTAATTTAATTGAAATCATTCTCCCCTCAATCAATGACATAGGTTGTTGATTGAGAGATTGATATTTTGACAAATAAGTCGAGATGATTATCAAAAATAGAGACATAGTTATTTTTCAAAGCGCTTAGTTTTCGGATAAATGTTTAAAGTATCAGAGCATGGAATTTTGAAAACATGATAAAGTATGGCTCTGTTCTTTCTTTGAAAAGCGGGTTCTTGCACGAAATGACAATAAACCATTTTTTTCTCTTTCTCCCAAAAATTATTTTTGATTTTTTTTTTTTATAAAAAAAATTTGAACAACATCTAAAGTCCCGTGTCATTCTTTGAATGACAACATCAAGACCGTAGATATTATCGAATCGAGAGAAACATGACAAAAAGACAATTTTTTTTTTTTTTTTTTTGAAGATTTTTCGAATTTTTCAAATTTTTATGGATTTTGAAAGTTTTATATTTTTCTATTTGATTTTCGAATAGATATATACAAGAGATAGATGAAGATAGACCTTTACTCCTCGTCTTCCTTCTGAAGACGTTTGAGTGTTTCTGGTTGGAGACTTTTCAAGCCAAGACGTGGAAGAAAATTTAAAATACCAAAAATATGTTTTCCAAGACATGTCTTCTGGTATCGATAACATCTACGGTCTTAGAAATGTCATTCAATAATGGCACGGGACTTTAGATGAAGTTCGAGCAGGAGGTGTGAATATTCTTTTCCAAATCATGTCTCAATATATGGCTTACAGGTTATTTGGTGTAACCGGGCTTCAAAAATGGCTCACTGCTTATTTGGTGACCCATGTTAAACTATGGCTTGCTATTATTTTGAATAGCAACCCGTTTTTTAAAAGAAGGAAAGTGCTACGCTTAAACGTTTTCCAAAATATTTCGTGCACTTATCCTAAAACTAAACAAGGAAAGCATGTCGTCTAAAAGATGCTTGTTCCTACACAAATGTTTTTCCGTCTAAAATTCTTGTAAAAATATTTGTTGTTCTCTTAAATGGTGGAAAATGAGCGCTTTAAAACAATCGATTCGAGTTTTTGTAAGATTGAAAACTCAATCAATGACTTCATTTAAACTTTTCATAAAATGAGTCATGGATTGAGGGGATAATTTTTTAAATCTATATCATCTAACGGGCTTTCTTAATTATCCTATGTGCTTAATTAAAAATGATATTTGCCTATGTCGAAGGACTAGGAATTTAGGATATGATTGTTAGGATTAGATGATTATAGTTTGATGAAACACATTATTCCCATGCTTTATATGAACTTATTGATATGTTGAATTGACTTTTATTAGTCGATTCTCGTTTGGGTGTTGTCGGACCACCATATATCCTTTGTGTCCACTAACGTTATGCGTGTATCTTGGTATAAGAATGTTCCGATCGGATCCCATAATATGATGTTTGGAAGCCTAATGGAAAGGGTAACTAGATCTTGGGTTGACAAATGAAGAAACGGAGCTTAATTGGACTTCAATGGAGAGTTGGCATAAATGCAACGTAAGAGGTCTCACCGCATCGAGATATGGTTTTCTAAGTGATTGAAGAAACAGAGCTTAATTTGACCTCGGTTGGCATTCAAAATGCAACGTAAGAAGAAGTCTCACTTTGCATCGTGACAGTTTTCTTCCAAACCCTACGAACAACAACGAAGCTTCTCAACCACCTAACGTATCTTTTGTGCTTGGGGATAACATTTTTAAAACAATTTTGAAAATTATATTGTTTTGAAAAATGGAAAAAAATTGTTTTGAAAATAAATTGGACTTAATTTTGAAAATCACCGGACTTCATTTTTACCAAAACCTAAGTCACTCAATCATCGACTACCGTCATCGATTGAGGGGGAGAGTGATTTAAAATAAATTATTTTCAAACGATATTTCTTCATAATAGTCCGGATTGTATGAAATTAAGTGGTGATCTAAAGATTTAATGTTATGTCATGGTATGATTTTCTTTTAGAATCAAGATCTTACAAAATGAAATTTTTCTGTTCTTGTTTGATTGTGAAATTGTTTTATTTTACCTAAAAGATCTCTTAAAACAATCATACGTGACACTAACAATCTTTAATGTATTAAAATGGTCCTTATCTGTCATTTTTCAAAGTTAAATCAAGCCACGTCTTTTCCCAAAATCTTTTAAATGATTTAAATCAATTGGGATCACAAATCTCAAAAGGTTTGAAATTTTTGATCGGGGTAGAGATCGTGAGTTAAATCTCTTATCTGTTTAAATGGAATTGGTTTTAGTCCTTTAAAGGCACTCAGCCTCCATGTGCCAAAACGATTTCATACACTATGCACATGTTGAGGAGGAGGATTTATCCAAAAACATGATGAGTATTTAAACACAGCCACATATTCTCCCATGTTTTCTAGACCGTATTAAATCACTTGGGATCCAAAATCTCAAAGGGTTTGATATTTTTGATCGGGGAGAATTTGTGATTTAATAATGAAATTTGATAAAAGGTGATCGATTTGATTTAATTGTGCAGACTGCTCTCTCATATGTGCTAAACGCTTTCGAATCTTGAAGCATATATTGAGGGGGAGCATTTTAAAAGAAAATAAACTATCGAGGTGCAAATGCTTTTATGTTTTAACATAAAGTACCTTGATTGAGTTTTAAATGGTTTCTTAATGGCTTGTGTGTTCGTGGATGTGCTTCAAAAGAACTCTTGCCTCTATGTGTTAAAACGATTTCAAATTTTCCATGCACATGTTGAGGGGGAGCATCTATCTTAAACCTATGATTTGAAACGTGATAACTTATCTCAAGGTGCAGGTTCCCTCTAGTATGTGCAAAACTCTTTTCAAATCTCGAGGCACATATTGAGGGGGAGCAAAATCATGAAAACCTCATCCTTCCCCAAAATGCTTTATCTACTTGATTCGATTAGGGAAGTGATGTTGATATTTTTGTTGTAAATTAAAATGCTCAACTTCCAGTTTAGAAAAATGTTTAACCAAATTGTCGTGATAATCCAGTTCAATTTTCTCGTTTAGTTCAGAATTAGTTTTTCAAGCTCAATGACACGATCATGGGAGACTTTCAGGGCAACCGATAATTCATGAAATTTGGAAGCATTAATGGAACAATTTGTAGCAGTGAAAAACACATCTGAGTAATACATTCAGAGATCAGGTTCTCATTTAGTGTATGCAAGTTCTTCCTCTCAATCTCATTATATTTTAGTGCTAGCTCATAGTCACTAACTTCAACTATCATTGCATCAAATTCCTTTTCCATTCCCTTAATATCGGTTTCAATCCCCTTTTTAAGACTCTCAAAGTGATCTTTTAGAAGTTTAAAGAAAGGCATGACCTCAGTTAAATAACATTATTTCATTTGTTCAAAACCCCTTTCTCCTTCCGTAATACCAGTGGGTGTGATCCTTTTCTTGCAAGTTTTCTCAAAATCAACAAATAGTTGAAGTATAACATATTGGCTAATTAAGGTCTTGCTTTTAGTGGCAATTGTTCTAGGAACAAGATTCATTGGTGTATTAGGGGGATACACAGTCGCTCTAGGCATTTTCCAAAGAGGAGGGTTTGTTTCAACATTATTTTCACTTTACGCTTATCTAAATCCATTTTCCAAACACTTGTTCGGGAGTTAACAATGTCTGAGGCTTAAACTTGTTTAAGGCAATCCAATTCTCCTTTTTGTAATCATGGGGTGTGATGATTACTTTCTTTTCTTTACATTTAGGATCAGCTAGTTTCTTGTTTAACTTTTCCCTAGTGATTTCATCGATTTCTTATCTTCTCTCAGCACTCAACGCAACTAGGTTTCTGTCTAGGTTTAAGGATTTCCTTGCCATCATAAAGAACCTTATGAGCATTTCTAGCCTTTTTAACGACCTCTGGATTTGGTTTCTCAATAAAGGGAATGCTATGCTTATCGCTTAGGATTCTATGCTTAGTGATCATGTGAGATCCGAATGGTGTTTCCTTTATGTACAACTTATTTTCGAGCTTGTTTTTCAAGGTTTTAGATTAGAAAAATCATTCAAAAGTTTTGATTCCTTAGCACTTAATTCTTGCTTAAGCATTTTAACATTTTCTTGAAGTTCTTGTTTTTGCTTAGCGGTTTTAGAAAGCTTTTCTTGCAAGGAGTTTAACTCTTGTTTTAATACTTCTTCTCTAAACCTACTTTTTCTAATAGTTGTGCGCATTTGGTCATCCATTTCCTGCTCACGAGTGGTCAACTCAAATTTAGCACGTTGTTCATAAATAGCAACACGTTCTTTATAGGCATTAAGTTCAAAGATTACGGACTCATCGGGAGCACAGCGGTGTATTCATCAAAAAAATAGTCATTGTTGACTGCAGGAGATGCATCACTTGGCACAACTTCACTTTCACTTTGTTTCGCATATTGATCATATGGGACAACATTGATATTACCCATATTTTCAATATTTGATACAGAAGTTTCAGTTCATAGTACTTTGTCATGCATCTTTTTCACATCGATCATCGTATAGTTTTAATACCTCTGAGATGAGTTTGTCTTTGGATGGGCCAACTTGTGGTGAAGATGAGACCTTGGGAGAAACCATTGGAGAAATGCTAGCCATAAAAATTGTGTGTGCGATGGGTCCATCATCCACATCGAGTTCGTATGCATCACAATCAGCGACTTGAAAGGCATTCGATGATTGTGACCTATCTCCGAATTGGTCGCTCATCCACATCTCGCATCATAGGTCTTGGCATTGCCCTCAACAAGAAACAACAACTCCTCTTCATCCAGCGGCACCATTATCCCGAGCTTGTACAAGCAACATCTTATCTCTGAAGTACTGGCATTCGTGGACGTTTTAGAGATGTGCAGTTCCTTGCAATGTGTCCCTCACCACCACAGTTATAGCATTTGATCGGCTTAGCTTGACCTTGATTTCCATTCCTTCCCCGATTCAGATTTGCCACATATTCTCTCTGACTCCACCTCTTCCTTGTTCATCTTGTCTTTCTGAACTGGGTGCTGCATGACTTTCCCATCTCGACTAGAGCATGATTGTGGAGATTAGGCGTTCGATTTCATTGTTGGTGTGAAGACGGTTGGTATGTGAGAGTGTTAAGTTTTGTTTAACCATGAGGGCTAGTTGAGAAGTGTCCCGGTGCATCGGCAAGCGACTTGTTTGAATCTTGGATCAAGAATGAGTTTGTGATTGCCATCACTCATGGGTATAACTTGAGATGCTTTGGTGGTGATTCCAATGTTTGAGTAGAAGGCAGTTGAATCATTTGATGAGCTTGTCTCTCCGGGATTTGTTTTGAATTGTTCAAGAATCCTCTTTTCAAACATGGCATGTCTCTCATTCGGAAGAAGGAAGGCATAGAGTTGCTCATAGTTTGTATTCTTCAATCCTTTAGTGAGCTTCACGGAGGTGACAAACTTGTGCCATTCGGGATTCATGTTGTTCACAAATTTTGAGTTCAAATGAATGTTAGGCATAGTCATTCTGATGTTCCTCATATCATTAACAAGCTTGTGGAATCTCACATAGTACTCATAAACACTCTCATCTGGTTTCATCTTGAAGTGTTCAAATTCATCACAGAGTTGTGATTCTCTGTCCTTCCATAGTTAATTCGACTGAACTCGAGAGAAGCATCTTGACATTATCCCACACGCCTTTGCTTGGTGTTGTGATTGATCAGCTTGCAGATGTCTTTAGGAAGACCTTGAAGAACAATGTTAGAAGCCACGATATCGCATCGAATCTCTTTCTCTCCTTATCATCAAGCTCATCATACATCTTTGGTCTGTCCATTCCGTAAATCGGAGTTCCATCTTCAGCAGTATCAAGTACATCTCTAGTCATCTCAACTCGATACGGTCCTTCATCAATGGATTTGAGAATGTTGACACCATTTTCCTTTCCAAGGCGGTACATATCGATTCGTTGAGCCCAAGAATCGTAGTCGGTTCTGCAAGCATGGGTGGGCAGTATCGATCCAGCTTGAACATCCTCGGCTACAGTGGAGATGATAGTAGGAACGTTTGTAGACATGTTTCAAGCTCTACGGAATTTTGCAATTCTTTGATTAAACCGGGAAATTGATTCTTTCACGGGATTTTACTAAACCAAAAGAACAACCGTAAGAACGTTACACGAAGAAGAAAAAGGTCTAAATGAACAAGTCGCTAATCACACAACTCGCATAAGCAGTCAACTCGCAACACACTCAACTCGCTTAATTAATCAAGTCGCTAAATAGCCAACTCGCTTTAGTCTCAACTCGCTACACAATCAACTCGCTTGAACACTAAGTCGCTTAAGTTAACTCGCTAACGTTACAACTCGCTAAGTAGCAAGTCTCTTTAGATCTCAAGTCGCTTAAAGAAACAACTCGCTTAGAACCCAAGTAGCATAAATATCAACTCGCTAAACAGCTAAGTCGCATGTACCAACTCGCTTAACATAACAAAGCAACTCGCTTTGAAGAAATACAAGTCCGAGACACAACTCGCTTAGTCCTTTTTTCAAAAATAACCACTTTATCAATCCAAAACAACAAAACCACAATGATTTAAGGCTTCCAATTCAATACATAAACACATATGATGATCCTAAACACAAAAGTACAAGCAAAATTCAAACTTTAACACAAGAATTTGTCCAAATGAATCAAACTCTCCTAAACCCTTAATACTCCAAAACCTTATGAAATCCACCAAAACAAAGAGCATGAAAGATGAGTGATCAAACCATGGCTCTTGATACCAATTGTAAGATATTGGATTTCACAAACACTCTAAACCATGATCAAAGTAGGCGTATAAGAATGTTAGAGAGAGAGTTCTAGTGAGAGAGAGAGGAAGAGAGTTGGGAACTATAGTGAGAGAAAGAAAATATTATTATGAGCTCCAACTCTCTACCTTGGAAGGTAGAGAGTATTTATAGTCTTACAATAAAATACGCCACACAACGGGCTATGGATCGTGCATACATGGGTAAAGACCCGTTCGTCCTCCACGGTGTTACTAAACTAAATACTACTTAACATAAAAGTACTATGACTAATGAAGCTTTCTAATGATTTCATATACTTGAGGTGACCGACTCTTTAATACCCGGAATTTCTAATTCCTAACAGGCGTTGGTTCATCATCAACAACTAAATCAAATGCATCACAGTCTGCAACTTGAAATGCATTGGGATTGTTCTGACCCATACCACCGCGCTCTTCATCCATATCGATCATAAGTTACGCCATTTCCTCGATGAAATAGCAATACTTCCTCATTCAACACCGCTCCACTGTCTTGAGCTTGGACCAGCAAAGCATCATGTCCCCGAGTACTGCATTTTGTGGACATTTTCGAAGAGTGCAATTCCTTGCGATGTGTCCTTCTCCACCACAGTTGTAACATTTAATGGGCTTTACTTGACCCTAAGCCATGTTCCTTCCACAATTTTGATTACCCATATATCCACCACCACCGCCAGATTCCCATATCCAAAGCACCAAAGCATTCCCATATCCAACTCCAACATTCCCATATCCAGCTCCAACATTCCCTTGCTCATTATGTGGAAGGTATGCATTCTGTCTTCCTTGCACACTCGCACCCACTACCTTTCCATCTCTAACGTAGCTTGATTGTGGTGATTGGAAGTTGTTGAGGTTATTGTTGGTGTGTGGAGTGAGATTCAGATTTTGCCTAACCATAAGAGACAGTTTATTAACGAGATTTTCCATGAATGTTTCGAATGCCGAGGCTTATACCACGGATCTGGAATGAGTTTGTGATTACCATTACCAGTTGGTATCACTTGAGATGCTTAGGTGGTTATTCATACATTTGTGTAGAATGCAGTTGAATCATTTGACGAGCTTACATCACCATAATTAGCTTTGAACTTCTCCAGGATCATTCGTTCAAACATAGCATGTTTCTCATTCTGAAGCAAGTATGCATACAATTGCTCATAGTTTGTGTGCCTCAAACCTTTAGTTAGCTTGACTGAAGTGACAAATTTGTGCCATTCGGGAGTCATGTTGTTCACAAACTTTGAATTGAGCTGAATATTTGGCATAGTCATTTTGATATTCCTCATGTCATTCACGAGCTTGTGGAATCTCACATAGTATTCAGTGACATTTTCCCCTGGGTTCATCTTAAAGTTCTCAAAATCATCAAGGTTGAGACTCTCTGTCTTCTTTGGTTAATTCTGAACCAGAGAGAAGCATCTTGACATTGTCCCAAACCGCTTTGGCTTCGATTGTGATTGATTAACTTATGGATGTCCTTTGGTAGACCCTGAAGTACAATGTTTGAGGCCCTAATATCAGCATCGTATCTCTTTTTCTCCTTATTAGTAAGTTCATCATATGTCTTTGGTCTATCCAATCCTAATGTCACTGAGCCATCAGCGGCAGTTTCAAGTATGTCTCTGGTAGTCTCAACTTGGTACGGTCCTTCATCAATTGATTTGAGAATGTTAACCCCATTTTCCTTACCCAAGCAGTACAATCTGATCCGTTGAGCCCATGAGTCATGGGTGGACGAGTATCTGATGCTGCAGCTTGAACGTCCTCAGCTACTAAAGAGATGATTGTAGGCACGTTGGTAGACATGATTACAGTTTCTACGGGATTTTATAATTCTTTGACTAAACCGGGAAATAGATTCTTTCACGGGATTTTACTAAATCAAAAGAAAAACCGTAAAATGTAACAAGACGAAATGACAAGTCTCAATAGACAAGTAGTATACTTGACAAGTCGCACCCTGATCAACTCGCTTTGAAGACAACTCGCTTAATAGACAAGTCGCATAAAGAGACAACTCGCTTAATAGTCAAGTCGCATAAAACCCAACACGCTTCAACAACAACTCGCTTAGGGCACAACTCGCTTAGGTGACAACTCGCTTAAATGACAACTCACATAAGCTAACAACTCGCTTCCAAGGCAACTTGCATAAACGACAACTCGCTTAAGATACAACTAGCTTAAATGATAACTAGCATAAGCTGATAACTCGCTTCCAAAGCAACTCGCTTAAACGACAACTCGCTTAAGGTACAACTCGCTTATCTGACAACTCTCTTCACAGGACTAGACAACTCGCACGCAAGAAAGTCTCAACGAGACTCAACTCGCTTAGTACCAATATTCAAAAACCACCACTTTACAATCCAAAAACAACCCAACCACGATGATTCAAGCCTTCCAAATCAAAACCTAAACACTTATGATGATTCTAAACACAAAAATACAATCAAAATCCAAACTTTAACACTAGAAATGATCCAAATGATGCAAACTACTCTAAACTCATTCAAACCCAAAAACATTATGAAATCCACTAGAAATCCAAGAACATGAAAGATGAGTGATCAAACCATGGCTCTTGATACCATTTGTAACATATTGGATTAAACAAATGTCACACCCCCAAATTACCTGTTTTGCAGCGGAATGGAATTCCTGGGGATTGACTGTCATAGCATCACAGCTACAGATATATTGAACGACCTAAAGTGTCGTTTGGAAAACACATCGTTTGATTTAATAAAATATTCAGAGTTTACAAAAGATAGGTCCCAAATAAAAATCAAATTGTGCCGAAATAAGTTTGTTACAAGTCAAACGATGTTTTAAAGTGCATAAATCCTATGTATAACACGTCGTCACCACGACTCTATGTTATGACCACATGCATGCCATGAAGTGAATGCCTTAGATACCTGAGATAAAACATGCTAAAAAGTGTCAACACAAAGGTTGAGTGAGTTCATAGAGTGTGCGTTGAAATGTAAAGCCTTTAAAAATCGTTTATGCAGCAAAGGCATTGTAAATCCACTCAGTCCCAAGTTCCGCCCATACAAAAACTTGCAACCTGTGTGTTCACAACCCATTGCCAAAATGTGTATAGTTTATGTTCAATACATTACTTAATCTAACAATATTCAATTGATATAACACATATGAGTGTTGTTTCAAATAATTCCAAGACCATTAGTTCATGATTATACCAAGACATTTAGTTCAATGATTATACCAAGACATTTATCTCAATGATAATACCAAGACATTTAGCTCAATGATAATACCAAGCGTTTAGCTCCATGATTATACCAAGACTATCAGCCCAATGATTTATGATATGACAATTCTAAGCATGGTAAAACTATTACTTCGTATGACTAAACATTCAGTTCAGATAAACATATAGTTTGCAAATAGTCATGAATGTCATAAAAATAGTTGATGAGCATGTATCTCCCCCAAAAGTAGTATAAAACAATTGAAAAATGGGGCTATGGAAACTCACATGGACAATGATGTGATGGCAAAAGTGGATACACCGAAATGTAGCGTGAATCTCTAAACTTGACCTATTATGAATGATATGATATGTAATAAGTCATGATGTAATGTTACGCATGCAATTCAGATGATATCTATACCACTTGTGAATTTTTGAAAATAATATTTATCGTAAAAAAAAATAAATAAAAAAAAATAATCTCGTAACGTCTTGACCATTTTTAAATTACTTTACATGTATTTACGTTGAAATGATATCCTACGATAATCATTTAGTGATTTATTATGAAATTATAACTTTTCGTCGTAAAATAATGTCGTTGAAATTTTCATGAAAGTGACTAAACGGCCTCGAAAAGCTAGTCGTAAAATGGTGTACGTCGAGTGTTAAGAAACGAACTCAACGGTTTTGGGAAGCTTGTATCATTGTCTCAAAGTTTTAGCATTTAAGTTTTCATCCTAGAGGTCTCGATCACGGAGAAAAATATAGGTAAAGTATGGTACTTGTGTCCAAAATATTGTTTAAGGATGGTTTTCGGCGAAATTTAAGTGACCGTATCTTATTCGTTACAACTCCGCTTGACAAATGGTTTGACATTTTGAAAAATATGCTTGGCGAACTTACTTTTACTAGAAGACATCACTTTATGAAAATGTGACAACTCGTACATTTCATACTATAATTTGACTATTTATTTTGACTTATTATTAATTTAATTTTAAGTAATATTACTTTTATAAGTAATTACGTAAGTTCAATCGCTTGAGCTTTACTCGTAACAATCACTAGACTATGATAAGTCTATCTGTTCTAGGCATTTTATTTTATTTATAGTCATATTTTATATGAACTATCGCTATTTTGTCATTTTTACGTAAACTTTGTATTTTTTATGTAGTACGCGTATTTGAACTAATGTTATTAGATTTTTAACTCTATTTACGCACTCCGTTAAACTTATCACTCATCTAATATACTAATATAAAGTATATTAATAAGTTTTAACATTTTTATAAATATTATATTTTTACGTTACTCGGTTTTAAGTTTCGTAACTTAAAGACTTAATGTTAGTAATTACCGGGATCAAACTAGACCCTATATTCTAAATCACATAAGATAAACATTAAAATGTTACATGTTCTTCTTCTTGTGCCACGCATACACATCCATATGACTTATCAATTGTCTAAGGCACGTGTAAACTATCTAGCGTATCATTTACTTTTATAAAGAAAATATATATATATAAACAACCATATCTATTTCATTTGATAAAATCTCATATTTTGTATCTTGGTCTTTTTTTTTCCGTGAACCAAGTAACCCCAACACATTCATATTTCATTTTTTTAGTTGTAATTAAGCGAATTTCCAAAGCAATATTACGGGTAATCGTCGAATTTGGTTTACATGAGTTTGAAAGTGATAGCATTATTTGAGTTTTGGGTTCACATAAAACACTGATCAAGAAGGAGTTCACAAAAAAATTTCAAGCCAAGTTTATATCAATCTAGTTACACTCTTAAGTAAGGTTTTGAAATAAAAACCTAGGGTGTTAGGATTAACCTTGTTCATTTAACCTCATCAAGTTACTAGTCAAGTTTAGAGATTCACGCTACATTTCGGTTTACTCACTTTTGCCATCGCATCATTGTCCAAGTGAGTTTCATAGCCCCTACTTTTATATGTTTTGAATTACTTTTGGGGGAGATACATGCTCAACTGTTTTCATTTACTTTCACAAGTACTTTAAACTTTTACGGATTACTGTGAGTTCCATAGCCCCATTTTCAATTGTTTTTATACTACTTTTGGGGGAGATACATGCTCAACAACTTTTATGACATTCATGTCTATTTGCAAACTATGTGTTTATCTGAACTGAATGTTTAGTCATGCAAAGTAACAGTACTGCCATACTTAGAATTTCTATATCATAAATCATTGGGCTAATGGTCTTGGTATAATCATTGGGCTAATGGTCTTGGTATGATCATTGGGCTAATTGTCTTGGTATAATCATTGAACTAATGGTCTTGGTAGAATCATGGAACTAATGGTCTTGGTATAATCATTGAACTAATGGTCTTGGTAGAATCATGGAACTAATGGTCTTGGTATAATCATTGAACTAATAGTCTTGGTAGAATCATGGAACTAATGGTCTTGGTATAACATTTCACTAATGGTCTTGGTATAATCATTGAACTAATGGTCTTGGTAGAATCATGAACTAATGGTCTTGGAACGATTTGAAACAACACTCATATGTGTTATATCAAGTAACTATTGATACATTAAGTCAAATACTATTGATTATGTGCTATTGTTCTACGTCGAGTTAGGTACTATTGTGAATTCATTTGACATCATGTGCTTGAACATAAACTATGCATATTTTGGCAATGGGTTGTGAACACACAGGTTGCAAGTTTTGTATGGGCGGAACTTGGAACTGAGTGGATTTACAATGCCTTTGCTGCATAAACGATTTTTAAAGGCTTTACATTTCAACTCAAACTCTATGAACTCACTCAACCTTTGTGTTGACACTTTTTAGCATGTTTTATCTCAGGTATCTAAGGCATTCACTTCATAGCATGCATATGGACATATCATAGAGTCGTGGTGACGACGCGTCTCACTTGGGTTTTATGAACTTTAAAACATCGTTTGGATTGTAACAAATTTAATTCCGCACATGTCTAATTTCATTTGGGACCTATACTTTGTAAACTCTGATTGTTTTATTAAATCAAACGATGTGTTTTCCAAACGACACTTTAGGTCGTTCAATATAACTGTGATTGTGATGCTATGACAGTCAACCCCTAGGAATTCCATTCCGCTGCAAAACAGGTAATTTGGGGGTGTGACAGATTGGCATCAGAGCTTCGGTTATAGAGAACTAGGTTGTATCATTGACCCTAGACTATAACTACATCATCATAGCATCTCATCATTTCATCATAAGTGCATATTCACTTTACATGCGGGTTTATGACTTAACACTAAACATCATATGAGTCGATTAGTCCAAGCATTGCATAGTTACTCCTAAATTATACATAGCCTGATCACCTACGTCTAATTCAGGAAGAATCATGCAATGAAGGGAGTAGTAGTCTCATATGTGTAAGCAATTCCGTAATCGAGCCAAATTTTCAAAAGACCTCCTTCTAACCAATTTAGCCTAATCTCATGACAGTTCTCGTTTGATGAGTTGTGAGATTAAGTAAAAATTGGTTACCTAAAAGTCTTTTGAGGGTTTTGCTCGAGAATGGGAAAGTTTGCCACATCAAACCCTAAATCGGAGAGACCAACACGAACTGAATTCAGGGACTGAATTCCTTTTTGGATGGGCGAATGTGACAACTCGTACATTTCATACTATAATTTGACTTATTATTAATTTAATTTTAAGTAATATTACTTTTATAAGTAATTACGTAAGTTCAATCGCTTGAGCTTTACTCGTAACCATCACTAGACTATGATAAGTCTACCTGTTCTAGGCATTTTATTTTATTTATAGTCATATTTTATATGAACTATCGCTATTTTGTCATTTTTACGTAAACTTTGTATTTTTTATGTAGTACGCGTATTTGAACTAATGTTATTAGATTTTTAACTCTATTTACGCACTCCGTTAAACTTATCACTCATCTAATATACTAATATAAAGTATATTAATAAGTTTTAACATTTTTATAAATATTATATTTTTACGTTACTCGGTTTTAAGTTTCGTAACTTAAAGACTTAATGTTAGTAATTACCGGGATCAAACTAGACCCTATACTCTAAATCACATAAGATAAACATTAAAATGTTACATGTTCTTCTTCTTGTGCCACGCATACACATCCATATGACTTATCAATTTTCTAAGGCACGTGTAAACTATCTAGCGTATCATTTACTTTTATAAAGAAAATATATATATATAAACAACCATATCTATTTCATTTGATAAAAT
Source organism: Chrysanthemum makinoi (assembly GCA_910596185.1). Classification (NCBI taxonomy): domain Eukaryota; kingdom Viridiplantae; phylum Streptophyta; class Magnoliopsida; order Asterales; family Asteraceae; genus Chrysanthemum; species Chrysanthemum makinoi. The sequence goes on from OU343216.1 coordinate 51,010,698, forward strand.
CTCGTATTTTGTATCTTGGTCTTTTTTTTTTCCGTGAACCAAGTAACCCCAACACATTCATATTTCATTTTTTTAGTTGTAATTAAGCGAATTTCCAAAGCAATATTACGGGTAATCGTCGAATTTGGTTTACATGAGTTTGAAAGTGATAGCATTATTTGAGTTTTGGGTTCACATAAAACATTGATCAAGAAGGAGTTCACAAAAAATTTTCAAGCCAAGTTTATATCAATCTAGTTACACTCTTAAGTAAGGTTTTGAAATAAAAACCTAGGGTGTTAGGATTAACCTTGTTCATTTAACCTCATCAAGTTACTAGTCAAGTTTAGAGATTCACGCTACATTTCGGTGTACTCACTTTTGCCATCGCATCATTGTCCATGTGAGTTTCATAGCCCCTACTTTTATATGTTTTGAATTACTTTTGGGGGAGATACATGCTCAACTGTTTTCATTTACTTTCACAAGTACTTTAAACTTTTACGGATTACTGTGAGTTCCATAGCCCCATTTTCAATTGTTTTTATACTACTTTTGGGGGAGATACATGCTCAACAACTTTTATGACATTCATGTCTATTTGCAAACTATGTGTTTATCCGAACTGAATGTTTAGTCATGCAAAGTAACAGTACTGCCATACTTAGAATTTCTATATCATAAATCATTGGGCTAATGGTCTTGGTATAATCATTGGGCTAATGGTCTTGGTATGATCATTGGGCTAATTGTCTTGGTATAATCATTGAACTAATGGTTTTGGTAGAATCATGGAACTAATGGTCTTGGTATAATCATTGAACTAATGGTCTTGGTAGAATCATGGAACTAATGGTCTTGGTATAATCATTGAACTAATAGTCTTGGTAGAATCATGGAACTAATGGTCTTGGTATAACATTTCACTAATGGTCTTGGTATAATCATTGAACTAATGGTCTTGGTAGAATCATGAACTAATGGTCTTGGAACGATTTGAAACAACACTCATATGTGTTATATCAAGTAACTATTGATACATTAAGTCAAATACTATTGATTATGTGCTATTGTTCTACGTCGAGTTAGGTACTATTGTGAATTCATTTGACATCATGTGCTTGAACATAAACTATGCACTTTTTGGCAGTGGGTTGTGAACACACAGGTTGCAAGTTTTGTATGGGCGGAACTTGGAACTGAGTGGATTTACAATGCCTTTGCTGCATAAACGATTTTTAAAGGCTTTACATTTCAACTCAAACTCTATGAACTCACTCAACCTTTGTGTTGACACTTTTAGCATGTTTTATCTCAGGTATCTAAGGCATTCACTTCATAGCATGCATGTGGACATATCATAGAGTCGCGGTGACGACGCGTCTCACTTGGGTTTTATGAACTTTAAAACATCGTTTGGATTGTAACAAATTTAATTCTGCACATGTCTAATTTCATTTGGGACCTATACTTTGTAAACTCTGATTGTTTTATTAAATCAAACGATGTGTTTTCCAAACGACACTTTAGGTCGTTCAATATAACAGTGATTGTGATGCTATGACAGTCAACCCTCAGGAATTCCATTCCGCTGCAAAACAGGTAATTTGGGGGTGTGACAGATTGGCATGAGCTTCGTTATAGAGAACTAGGTAGCATCATTGACCCTAGACTATAACTACATCATCATAGCATCTCATCATTTCATCATAAGTGCATATTCACTTTACATGCGGGTTTATGACTTAACACTAAACATCATATGAGTCGATTAGTCCAAGCATTGCATAGTTACTCCTAAATTATACATAGCCTGATCACCTACGTCTAATTCAGGAAGAATCATGCAATGAAGGGAGTAGTAGTCTCATATGTGTAAGCAATTCCTAAAATCGAGCCAAATTTTCAAAAGACCTCCTTCTAACCAATTTAGCCTAATCTCATGACAGTTCTCGTTTGATGAGTTGTGAGATTAAGTAAAAATTGGTTACCTAAAAGTCTTTTGAGGGTTTTGCTCGAGAATGGGAAAGTTTGCCACATCAAACCCTAAATCGGAGAGACCAACTAACCGAAGAATTCAGGGACTGAATTCCTTTTTGGATGGGTGAATGTGACAACTCGTACATTTCATACTATAATTTGACTTATTATTAATTTAATTTTAAGTAATATTACTTTTATAAGTAATTACGTAAGTTCAATCGCTTGAGCTTTACTCGTAACCATCACTAGACTATGATAAGTCTACCTGTTCTAGGCATTTTATTTTATTTATAGTCATATTTTATATGAACTATCGCTATTTTGTCATTTTTACGTAAACTTTGTATTTTTTATGTAGTACGCGTATTTGAACTAATGTTATTAGATTTTTAACTCTATTTACGCACTCCGTTAAACTTATCACTCATCTAATATACTAATATAAAGTATATTAATAAGTTTTAACATTTTTATAAATATTATATTTTTACGTTACTCGGTTTTAAGTTTCGTAACTTAAAGACTTAATGTTAGTAATTACCGGGATCAAACTAGACCCTATACTCTAAATCACATAAGATAAACATTAAAATGTTACATGTTCTTCTTCTTGTGCCACGCATACACATCCATATGACTTATCAATTGTCTAAGGCACGTGTAAACTATCTAGCGTATCATTTACTTTTATAAAGAAAATATATATATATAAACAACCATATCTATTTCATTTGATAAAATCTCGTATTTTGTATCTTGGTCTTTTTTTTTTCCGTGAACCAAGTAACCCCAACACATTCATATTTCATTTTTTTAGTTGTAATTAAGCGAATTTCCAAAGCAATATTACGGGTAATCGTCGAATTTGGTTTACATGAGTTTGAAAGTGATAGCATTATTTGAGTTTTGGGTTCACATAAAACATTGATCAAGAAGGAGTTCACAAAAAATTTTCAAGCCAAGTTTATATCAATCTAGTTACACTCTTAAGTAAGGTTTTGAAATAAAAACCTAGGGTGTTAGGATTAACCTTGTTCATTAAACCTCATCAAGTTACTAGTCAAGTTTAGAGATTCACGCTACATTTCGGTGTACTCACTTTTGCCATCGCATCATTGTCCAAGTGAGTTTCAGTAGCCCACTTTTATATGTTTTGAATTACTTTTGGGGGAGATAAATGCTCAACTGTTTTCATTTACTTTCACAAGTACTTTAAACTTTTACGGATTACTGTGAGTTCCATAGCCCCATTTTCAATTGTTTTTATATTACTTTTGGGGGAGATACATGCTCAACAACTTTTATGACATTCATGTCTATTTGCAAACTATGTGTTTATCTGAACTGAATGTTTAGTCATGCGAAGTAACAGTACTGCCATACTTAGAATTTCTATATCATAAATCATTGGGCTAATGGTCTTGGTATAATCATTGGGCTAATGGTCTTGGTATAATCATTGGGCTAATTGTCTTGGTATAATCATTGAACTAATGGTCTTGGTAGAATCATGAAACTAATGGTCTTGGTATAATCATTGAACTAATGGTCTTGGTAGAATCATGGAACTAATGGTCTTGGTATAATCATTGAACTAATGGTCTTGGTAGAATCATGGAACTAATGGTCTTGGTATAACATTGCACTAATGGTCTTGGTATAATCATTGAACTAATGGTCTTGGTAGAATCATGAACTAATGGTCTTGGAACGATTTGAAACAACACTCATATGTGTTATATCAAGTAACTATTGATACATTAAGTCAAATACTATTGATTATGTGCTATTATTCTACGTCGAGTTAGGTACTATTGTGAATTCATTTGACATCATGTGATTGAACATAAACTATGCATATTTTGGAAATGGGTTGTGAACACACAGGTTGCAAGTTTTGTATGGGCGGAACTTGGAACTGAGTGGATTTACAATGCCTTTGCTGCATAAACGATTTTAAAAGGCTTTACATTTCAACACAAACTCTATGAACTCACTCAACCTTTGTGTTGACACTTTTAGCATGTTTTATCTCAGGTATCTAAGGCATTCACTTCATGGCATGCATATGGACATATCATAGAGTCGTGGTGACGACGCGTCTCACTTGGGTTTTATGAACTTTAAAACATCGTTTGGATTGTAACAAATTTAATTCCGCACATGTCTAATTTCATTTGGGACCTATACTTTGTAAACTCTGATTGTTTTATTAAATCAAACGATGTGTTTTCCAAACGACACTTTAGGTCGTTCAATATAACTGTGATTGTGATGCTATGACAGTCAACCCCCAGGAATTCCATTCCGCTGCAAAACAGGTAATTTGGGGGTTTGACAGAAAAGTTCTACATCAATGTTAAAAACGACCCTCAACTTGGTCCCTTGTTGACGTAAAGTTTGTCTAATAGAAATATACTAATTTTTCTTATATAATAAAGTTACGGCAACTTGTTTAAAATGTGAATAACTTAGTCGTTATAAGTCCGTTTTCTACGTTCTTTATATCCACGGAATCGTGATAACATATACTAATATATTTTTGATAAGTCGACACATTTAGCAACGCTTAAGACTCATTTTTGACTCGTAAAAAGTCGAGACAGCATGCTGAATTTTCTGGAATTAATAGTTTTCGTCGTCAAACTTCAAAATAGCATAACTTTTTCGTTATAGCTCCGTTTTAACCCGTTCAAGCGGCCACGTTTTTGTTTTAAAGTATATTTTCCAAATATTTATCCCAGAATATTTTTCTTACTGTCGAAAATTCCAGAATTTCAAAATAAGGACAGACCCTTTAGAAAACTTGTCGAAATGAGTTTTTCTCGCGCCAAACCTATTCCAACCAATTCAAAACAACTCCGAAGCTATTCTAATCCTACCATACACCTTTTTAGGGTGTCATGGGTTCCTAAACATCACCAAGAGTGATTTATAACAAGGAGTAATTATAGGATGACATAAATATATATAACTCTTAAAAACAATGAAAAAGTGGTATAAACATCATATGACTTGCATGTTTTCTCAAATATGATGAAATGAATATAACAATGAATATGAAATATGATCATGAATATGGATGCTTACTAGTAACTTGATGAGGTTTATGAGCAAAGGTTTTTCCTAATCACCCAAGGTTTTTATTGCACAACCTTAATCAAGAGTGATACTAGAGTGAATAAAACTTGTCTAGAAAATTTTTGGATGAACTTCTCCTTGACCTTGTGGTTGGTGGTTGCAAGAGAGAGGAAGAAGAGAGGATTTGATCTTTTTACCTTGGATATTTTATGTGTATGTGTTTGAATGAGTATAATATACATATAAGTTAAGATATTATGTTGAGTTTTGAGTGAGTCACTTGTTGTAGTCGACATATATGAAAAAGAAAAGACCAAATGTATTTTGATCACTTAAGCATACTTATGTTGAAGTAAATGTTTAGTTATTTAGGAATAATTAGTAACTTGCGTACATATTTAAGCTTGTAGGGTAGCGTTAGCTAAAAATAAATTTTAACAGATCAAAATAAAATATATTGAGGTCATAAAAATTATAAAAATACATTTCTTGAAAAATTTGAGTGAAATAATAATTATCGTGTAGTATTTAAGAAAACCGTCGTAATTATATAAATATAACAATTTATATACGAAATAAATTTAAAACACTGGGTAAGCTAATAATAATATTTTTATAAACTTAATATGAGTATAAAAATATATTGAGATAATTTTTGGAAGTAACGAATCAAATGTTCAAAATAATTAATTACGCGATAGCTTTTATTTAATATGAAATTATACGTTTAATATAATATGCAAAACCATGCATGAACTAATATGATGATGATGATGATAATGATATGTAGACAAAACCTAGCCTATATGAAATGTCTTTGATGATTGTTCATGAATTCGCAGCTAAACCATTTAGGTTACGCGAAATTGATACTCGTAAACCTAGTTTATGATAAATGATGAAATAGTGAAACTTGAATAGTGATTTTTTCCGGGAATGAATAGTGTTTCGTGAATAGTAAATTTTGAAATACGTTCTCAGAATATTACTTCGACTCTGAAAACGGTGAATAGTAAAATTTTGAATAGTAACCGGTGAATAGTAAATTCCCGAGATGAATAGTAAATTTTGAGAATGACCTGAAATTGCGAGTTGTCACATTCGCCCACCCAAAAAGGAATTCAGTCCCTGAATTCAGTTCGTGTTAGTCTATCGAATTTTTGAGTTTATGATGAATATCGAGGAGAGAAGACATGAAGAGATGTCGTTATGGTTATCGATGATTTAGAGTGTACAAAACATCATAGTAAAGAAAATATTTGATGAATCTCCCATGAATAACACTTTGACTTTTATGAATATGTAAAAACCACCTTGCTAAGACTTATAAATAACGCTCCTAACATAACATGATCCCTCGAGTGGAGACATAGTTAGCTAGGCTATGTATAATTAAGGAACGATATCCTCGAGTGGAGCATAGTTAGCTAGGCTTTGTATAATTAAGGAACGATAATGTGACGTTCGGTTTAGTTGTTATAACTCTCGATGTTTACGAAGATCTAAACCTTGTAAGTGATAATCGAGAAGGAAAAGAAAGTGCGCAATGAGATATTTTACAACGAGAGGTTTATCAAAAGTAGTACATCTAAAGTCATAAGATCCGAATACTATGGAAGACATAAACTTAGTACGACATAGTACATAAGGAAAATTAAGATTGTTAGTTCCGAACTTCTTAGTCTTCCGCATTGTTGATACCATGACGAGCTCTCCTTCAATATGTATGAATTCCATGAGCACCTTCAACTTGTTGACCTTGGTTTTGAGGACATTGATTCGATAGTGTCCCCCTTCAGCATCCGTAACCGTAACTATGGTCTTGTCTCTACAATTCCTGGCATGGTGTCCTAGTTTTTGGCACTTGTAGCACTTAACAAGGCAAAGACCCGAGTGATGATACTTACATCGATTACATAATGGGTAGGTTCGGCATGTATCGCCTTCTATTGATGCGACAACATAAACCATTCGGTTTCTTGCCCTGATTCATTGTTGATGATGATTAGTGTTCAGATTTTGGTTATGGATTATCATAACCTTCCTGGTCATTTTCCCATTTCCTTTTGTTGTTGCTAGTTTGGTTCTTGTGGTTGTTGTTCTTTGTTGGAATCACTCCTAAACCTTATTCAAGTGTTAGTTACACATATGTAATAGTTAGCTTATTATGGCCTTTATGTTTGTTATTAAGCTTATGTAGAAGGCCCATGAGCTTAGGCCCAAGCACATAGGAGAAAGGGAAGGAGTAGGAGTGTTGCCCTAGCTCCTTGCCTATAAATACCTTATATAAACCTTCATTTGAAGGTTGGTTGTTCAAGTTATTTCTTTCACTACATACTCTCTGCATAAGGTTTATTATCTATATGTGTGTGTGTGTGATGCTTGTTCAATCGCCTCTCTATCTTTCTTATAAGCTTGTGTGGTAAACCTTGTGACCTAACGATTGGTATCAATCGCCAAATAGTTGGGTGAACAAGTTTGTTTTGAAGTTTTTTTCTTGGTCTGCAGCGTAAAGTTAACGTATTCTTTGGTTAAGCTTAAAACTTGTTTTTACACTTTTTAATCCAAGATTCTTGTACTTTCAACGTTTTAAGGTGTTAAAATACTTGTTTTGGCAAAAGTTTCAAACTTTATCGTGGATCATTGTTTTGAGCTAGTTTTTGATCGTGGGTGTAGTTCTACATAAGCTGTTTTAAGGGCTTTTGATCATCAAGTTTCACACTTTTGTGTATTTTGGTGTTATTGAAGCTATTTTATCACACAAAACTGGTTTAGAAACACTTTTGGAAAATCAAATTCTGAGTATTCTGGCGTAGTAAAACCCTATAACTACGCGTAAGTGCCTCCTTGGTTTGATCTTCATTTTCGTGGTTTATTCCGTGTTTTCTTACTTGGATAAGTCTGAAAATACGCCGACTTTGGATATCTTTTGCTTGTGATAGTGTAAAAGATCATTTGAGCAAAACCTAAAATTACAGCATAAGCATAAGCTTATGTGTAGAAATCCTACGCCTAAGATCTTTCTTACGCCTAAGCCTAGTCTTACGCATAAGAAAATCCTAAGCCTAACTTTTTGTCTACGCCTAACTTTAGTGTTTTTCCTACGCGTAAGCTAAATCTCTGGCGTAACTCCTTCTTGTTCGCGTAACTTTGGTGTTTACATAAGTGCTACTTGGTTCTTGTCTTTCTCGCCAAGGACACTTCATCAAAAAAGGTTCATTCGACTACAAAGATCCATTTTTACCAACACAAGTTTATCAACATGTCACAACCACCATACTCTAACTATTTCCCTTACACTTATCCTCATCATCAACGTCAACAACAACTAACTCCACAACATCAACAATGGAATCAACAACAAGCAATTTATCAACAACAATTTAACCAACAACATACTCCACAACTTGCTGCAAATCCACAACCTCAAATGGTTCAACCACCACCAAGTCTTCAAGTTCAACACGTACATAACAAGAATCACTATGGGGAACCCACTTGGTTTGCAAAGATGTTTGAAACTTTAAGCAACCAACAATCAATTCATGAGGCTGGATCACTTGATAGACCTCCAATGCTCACTCAGGAAACTACGATCAATGGGTGATAAGGTTCTTTAGGTTTTGTGATCTAAAGAAGCCACATGGAAAGTTCTTAAAGAAGGTTATCTTGGAAGGTCCATTTGAGATGCCTCTGTCATTGTACAGGAGATCCAATGCCATTCCACCAAGAGATGAACAAACGAACATTGCTACATTGCGCGAGACTTGAATCCTCAAGAACTTCTACACTATGAAGCAGATGAGCTTGCAATGGAATATATCCTAGTAGGATTACCAAACCTAATTCTTCGTAGTGTTGATGCTCAAAAGGCTGCAAAGAAAATGTGGGATCATATTCGTCTTCTTATGGAAGGATCGTACTCAATCGGAAGATTTGGAATCCAAAATTTACTTGGCGTATGAACACTTCATGATTGAACACGGAGAGACACTAGAGTCTTATCATCACCGATTTTCAGACATCATCAATGATTTGGATAAACACAACATCAACATGCCAAGAATTGCGGTGAATACTAAGTTCCTAAGTAGTCTTGGTCCTGAATGGGAGAAGTATGTCATTTTTCTCCGTCAAGCGAAAAACATGCATCAGTCTACCTACTGATTGTTGTACGATTACTTGAAGCCTCATGAAAGGAAGTTGATAGGGAAAGGATTCTCCGTGCTCAAATTGCTCCACCGACACATCAGGAAAATCAACAACTTGCCTTATATGCTCAAAGCATTATTCTCCTCAACGGCAACTCAACCAAGCTGCTACAATCACACCACATGATCCTTCTCAACCTCCATCTCAACAAACTCAATTGGTTCCATACAACAACAACAATGCTCAAGATTTGAAGCTAATGAGATCCGATCCGTTGAAGCATTGCAACAAGGATTTGCTATGATTGCTAATGCCTTAGCCGTTATACCAACAAATCCAACAACCGTATTCGTTCCTCATCTAATACAAGGAATCAGGCATTTGTGAACAATGGGCGAGTTGAAGTTGAGAATCGTGGTTATAATGCGTCGGATGGGCGGTGGTCAAGGGTTTAATCTTTGTGGGTAGGAATAACAATGAGCTCAAGTGGTGGAGCAGGAAATGCTCGGAATGGGTTGAATGGTCTTGATGCTACAAGCTGCAATGAGAAGGACACACGGCTAATGCATGCCCAAAGCGGACTAGAGTGCTTATTTCAAAGAGGCTCTTCTTTTGGCTCTTAAGGATGAAGTGGTGGAACTCTCACGAGACAAAACGAGTTTTATGGCAAACGAACAGATGATGATATGGAGGACTTGCGGGCCAATGCGCATTTGTTATGTTGATGGCTAATATGCATGAGTTACACATGAGTGACACGGGCCCGTGTATGACGATGGCTTGTCTCGGTACCGAACAAACCATATTTATCTCGATCTCTATCTCGCCAACATCTGATCCGGCAAGGCTCGGAATGTTCAAAATGAGCCATCCACATCTCATTCCGGCGATTTTCAACTAGACCCGTAGTTATATTTGGCGATCAAGATGACCAAGCGGTTTCCCTTGATAATCAAATTGACTGACGTGGTTATACTTGAAGATCTCATAATGATCATGTTGAGACTCACGTTGAACACGCCGAACTTTGCCTCATCCAGATTTTGCTCGTTTAATACAAGACCAACAAACCATAGTGGAAAAATGTCATGCCATTAATCAGGACTTGAAATGCAAAAATGCACTTTTAACAAAGGATTTTGAATGTTTACAAAAGCAACTCAACTTTTTCAAAACTCAAGAAAAGCGTGAAAAGGTTTTGAAGCGACCTTTGCCAAATCTTATCAAATGAAAAATATTTAGAAGCGGGTCATTGATCTAGCGCTTGAAGAATGCTTTGTTATCTGAAATAGAACAACTGAAACATGAACATAAAAAGCAAATTAACGCTCTCACCTTGGAAAATCAAAAAGCTAAAGTTGAGTTGTTAACTTGTCAAAAACAGTTCTCTGCATACAAAAAGCATTCAGCGAAACGAATAGATGATCATCTTGAAGAAATCATCGGCTTGCAAAACAAACTTAAAGAGTTTAAAACTTTTGTTTACAAACATGGCGAGTCGGTCACAGCCATTGAAAAGTTTACTTTAAAACCCAATCCAAATGGATATGGACGAATCTTCTGATTACAAACCTAAGCTTTCAACAAAAGCATTCAAACCAAATCACGAAGTTTCAGTCAGAATATAAAGTTGATAATTACATTATGAGTGTTGTTGAATATCATCGTCAAGAGGAATTAGATCGAGAAGGCGAGTCGATCAAAATTAGAAAAAGTTGTTTACAACAAACCTTTTAACTATTCAAAGCGGTCACTTCGTCACACCAGTTCTTCTAACACACCAAGGGTTATCATCAAAACACACGAGTCTTCTAATGTTAATCCCCAACGGATTATGCACAAATTTATGGTCCTTTACCTTCCATCGGTGAAGTAAACTCAAAACACAATCGAAAAAATTCTTAGATAATTTGACATTTTCATGGCTGACCTCAAAATTTTACAACATGAGATAGAATATCGTTCGGAAATCAAAATTGATCATTTTCAATCGCCTCTGGCGCGAGAACAAAGAGACATTTTTCGGAAAAATCTTTTACCTAACGTTAAAATTTGAAAAAAAGCGAAAAGTCATTTCAGAAACACTATTTCGTAAGCGAAAATGTTGAGAAAAGATGTTGATCGACTCTTGGAAGATGTCATGCGTCTGATGTCCATAATGTTGTGTTATTGAATTCTTTGTCATATGCATTTGATCATACCTCTGCGATCTTTGTTGATTACGTGATAAATGTTGAGAACACGATAATGTGCTTGGTCGAGTCCTTAAAAGTTGAAAACAAACGATTGTCAAGCGAACTTTCAAATGCAATACGTCGTCTTAATTGGTGTCAAAAAGATATTCACGATCAACAAATTGCTTTTCAACACAAAATCAGCCGATTGCGTGCAAAATCTTCGATCTAAAATTGAGCAATTAGATGATCAAAGCGTGTCTTTTAAGTGTCAAATCTCAAAATATGAACAAGAACTTGTAAAAGTTAAAAGGAATATGGTGTCATATTTGATTTACTCAAAAAGACTCATGATGAAGCATCAAATGAACTTGATCATTATCTTGCACACACTAAAGAAGTTATGCATTTTCTTTGGAAATGTTCGATCACGAAAATCAAGATCGATTCACACTATCCTCAAGTTAAGAGAAATGTTAGGAAAGTATGAACAACTTCGCCAACCATCATTAAGAGATTAGCCCCAGTAACACTTAGTACTCATGAACCTAGAATCCTCTTGCCAAATCACAAGTAGCTAGCGTGCTTCCTTCTCTGAAGCAGGAATAGTTGAGCCTTTTCCAAACGTCCGCACTTCACGACTAGGAGCACTCAATAGAAAAATAGGAAGTTGCGACCTAAGAAAAGATCAATCAAGAATGCTAAAGTAGAAGAACACCCTAGGACTATGAATAAGACTCACGTTGCCTCCACTATAGATATTGCGTCGGACAAATGTAATAGAAATAGTGATGTAACGAATGCTAAACCGTTAAGTACTTTTGATATTGATCGATGCACCTTGTGTTTTTTGTGGTAAAAGTATGAATTCTGATTGCCATGATAAATGTGTTGCTAAAGCTATCATCTCTCGTTTAAGGAATCCTAAGAGCCGGAATACCTCTAGGCCCACTAATCTTTCTAAGTGCGTGCGGTAGACCGCCATCTTTAGATTCTAAGCGCATTGTGCTGTCCCTGTAGCTCCAGTTTCACCTCCTAGGAATGTAGTACCACCTAGTGCATTCACTAAGACTAAAGCAAATACTAGTTGGAGATGGCGGAAATGGATATATAACACACTAGGATTTAAGTGGATACCTAAAGCTATTGATGTGTGTATATCTACTATAAGCTTTACGGAACCCTCTAACATTTGGGTTCCAAATCTACTTCTATTCCATCTGTAGATGCGTGTGTGTCACGGGTGTCTGAGATCATTCTCTGGATTGTTGATAGCGGATGTTCAGGCACATGAGCAATCTTAAACTGTTATCAAACTTTATTGCAAAGTTCATTGGCTTTGTCGGGTTAGGGAATGATCACTTAGCGACTATCATGGACTCACGAGACTATGTCAATGGGTACATCGAAATTAGCAGGGTTTACTATGTGGAAGGCCTCGGTCATAATCTGTTTCGATGGAGTCGGTTTTGTGATGGAGATTTGGAGGTTGCTTTCAGGAGAAACTTGTTTCATTAAGTGATCTACAAGGAAATGACCTTATATGCGGATCGCGTAATTCTATTCCCTACACTATCTCTATGAAAGACATGGTTGCTTCATCTCCCATATGTTTACTTTCAAAGGCAACATCAACAAAATCCTGGCTATGGCGTCGTCGTCTCTCACATCTAAACTTTCAAACCATCACCAACCTTGCTCGACACAAACTAGTTGAAGGACTCCCGGTTTCGATTCTAAAGATCACCTATGTTCAGCTTGTGAACAAGGCAAAAGCACTCGTGCTCATTTTCCTTCAAAGGTGGAACCAACTCTCGGCATGTGCTTCATCTTCTTCACATGGATTTGTGTGGCCCGATGCGCGTGCAAGCGATCAATGGCAAACGCTACATCTTAGTAATTGTTGATGACTATTCACGATGGACTTGGGTCTACTTTCTTGGAAGCAAAGATCAAGCTCCACAAATGATCATCACCTTTCTCACGAAAATACAAGTTCACTCGAAACACCGTTCGATAATCGAGAGCAGATAGAGGCGAATTTGTTAATCAAACCTTCGTGAATTCTATGAGAAGGGGAATTGGCATCAAACATCTATTGCATTACACGAGAACAAAGCGAGGTTGTCGAAGGCGAAACGAGCGTTAGTGGAAGCTGCAGAACAATGTTAATCAATGCTAAACTTCAGATTACTTATGGGCGAATCTGTATCTGCATGCTATACTCAAAACGTTCTATGATTACAAAACGCCACAACAAAACACCATTTGAGCTTGTCCATAACAGAAAACCGAATCTAAAACACTTTCATGTATTTGGATCTCTTTGCTATCGGAATAATGATCGTGATGACTTTGGAAAGCTCAAAGCCAAAGTCGACATTGGGTCTTTATGGGATCTTGTGATAATTCCAAAGGTTTCCGAATCTGGAATCGTCGTACAAAACAGGTGATGGAAGCGATTCATGCTCATTTTGATGAACTTACGGAAATGGCTTACGAGTATAACGACTTGGAACCGGACACAACCGCTTAAACTTCCCCAAACCCCATCATCGGTGAACAAAGCCCCGACTTACTCGTCAACAAATGGAAAGGTTATTTGCTCCATTTGTTCGGTGGCGATATTGATGAGCGTGCTCGGTGTATCCATTTGTTCCATTTGCTCAACGATAATACTCTTATACGATACACTGCTACAACAACTCTTTGTTGAAGAAGTGCCCTACACAGTTGACTCCACCACAGATTGAACAAACGCTTCCAACAATGATGAAGGCCGGTGATGATACGAATGAAGTACCCCCCCTGCGATTTTGATCCAAATCGTTCTTCACGTTTGCTAATGAGGCTGGCGCACGGATGTCGCGGAATCTTCAACAAACCATTTGAATCCTCGGAATCTGCACAATGTATATCAACATCAACCCTCCACACATAGATGGACGAAAGACCATCCTCTGGAAAACATTATTGGCAACGAATCAACCGATCGTTACGAGACAGCGTCTTCACACGAGACGGTGAACATTGCATTTATGCACTCAGTACGCCAATCTGAACCTAAAAACATCAAAGCCTTGATGACAAAAGACAACAAGATTGAATCCATGCAAGAAGAACTCAACCAATTCAAACGTCTTGAAGTATGGGAGGCGGTTGTTGAAAGACCAACGAAGTCGTCATTGGTCTAAAATGGATTTGGAAAAACAAATTGGATCTGAAGGAAATGTTATCGGAATAAGTCCGCGTCGGTGGCTAAGGTTATCGTCGGGGAAGAGGGTATTGACTTTATAGAATCTTTTGCTCCGGTTGCTCGTCTTGAGGCTGTTCGGATATTTCTAGCGTTAGCGGCTCATATGAATATGACGGTCTATCAGATGGATGTCAAAACTGCGTTTCTCAATGGACAACTTAAAAAGCGGTTTATGTGAGCCAACCGGATGGATTCGTTGATCTTGAGTTTCGAATCCGTCTACAACGAACAAAGCTACGTATGGTCTCAAACAAGCTCCTACCGAGCATGGCAATCACCTTGGATGCTTGGGCTTCGAGGAAAAGGCGGGGCTCTACAATTTCTTGGTGATAAAGCGGTGTCTTGGCAATCAAAGAGGGATTGTACATGTTGTCATCTACGGGTCGAATAATGTAGCCATGTCGCATGTTGTGCTCAAGTCATCTGGATGAGGAACACAACTCAAAGACTATGGTTCACGTATTTGTGAGAATCGCGTGTACTACACACGACGATGAGATTATTCTTGATCTCGTGCAACTTAGTTCGACACTGGAAATCAAAGCACATCGATCTTCGTTATCATTTCATCAAGGACGCGTGGAGCAGTCTTTGTTGAATTATATTTTGTGGAGTGGAATACCGAATTGGCGGATCTTCTCACCAAAGCCTTGCCTCCCGCTAGGTTTAATGAGTTGGTCCACGGATTGGTATGAGTGTTTGACTCAAGAGGAATTGGATGACCCTCCTAAGCAGTCTTAAAAACCTGTCAAACACCAAAATCTCTTTTGTAAATAATTTTTCAAAACAAAATACAAAAATATAAAACACATAAAAACAACAAAAAAAAATATTCTTCTAATCTACTTTTCTTTCAACATTGCAAGTACATTTCTTCCGTCAACACTATAATCTTTCAAAATTCAATATTTTTCGATCAAGTGTTGAGGGAAAAATATAACTAACTTATTTCAAAACATACATTGTACTTGCATGTTATCATATCTCGGTTGTTTCTTTTAACAAATGGTGGTAAATTTTATGGTACAATGACACTCCTCGGACTAAATTTATAACCTTTCATTATTTCTCAAGTCGAGGGAGAGTGTCGTC
Organism: Chrysanthemum makinoi; assembly: GCA_910596185.1. Classification (NCBI taxonomy): domain Eukaryota; kingdom Viridiplantae; phylum Streptophyta; class Magnoliopsida; order Asterales; family Asteraceae; genus Chrysanthemum; species Chrysanthemum makinoi. The sequence goes on from OU343216.1 coordinate 51,026,415, forward strand.
AAAGTTTCTTTCTTAAAATCTTTGTTTGGTAACCAAAATGGAAGTTAAATGGCTTTGTTTGAAAAAGGAAAAGGTGGAGGGACCAAAACTGTCAAAATGTTAAAGTTATTTTAATAAAAACACCTCCACTACTTTTTCACTTCACATTTAATACACACAACCATATTCATCCTACGCCTAAAAATTGAACCAAGAAATCGTTGTTTGATCATCATTTTGTAAGTGTTTTAATGATCTTAACATGTTTTTTAGCTAAGGTTTTAATTTCATGCAAATCCAACGCTAAAAATTTTATACAGCGTGATTATGTGTTCTCGCATAAGCGTATGAACACATCATTATGTGTGTGTTTTTGGTTAAAATGGATAGTGTCAAAACGTTTCTTATACATCAAGGATACCATTTTAACCATCAAAACCCACCCAGAAACACTTATTAATGATTTTTGAAAATTAGGGTTTATGAGTCGATTTGGGTTTTCCAAATGTGAAGTGTTTTGGTCTAAAAGATTGTTGGGTTATGGTCATATGTTGTTGAATTGATGATTTCCATGGTTGTTAACCACCCGGAAACACTAATTGTTTGACAATTTGAAGTTAGGGTTTAAAGTTCATAACTTTGGGTAATTTTGATTCACAACGAATTAGATGTTATAACTGGCCTAAGACTCTAACAACACTCTAAGACCTACGGAATTTGTTTGGTGCAAATCCATGGCTAGAAATCATACAGCGTAAATCTTAAACCTTAGGGTTTTGACCTCTGGCGTATGACTTTCTCTACATAGCTGTTATGAATGTTCATGCCATGTTTTGTTGATAAAATGAAGTTTAGTGTCAATATTAATGATTTGATGAACTTATTTCGGGCTTGCTACGCATAATATTCAGAATCAAGGTCATTTGAAACTCATAAGGATTACCCTACGGCGTAGTCAAGTTATCGCGTAGAATAATTCACATAGCAAATTCAGCGTAAGGTTCTACAATGGGACTCTGGCGTATCACGTGAAAGGATATCGTGGCGGTGACCTCTACGCGCAAGGTCTACTCTTACGAGTAAGCCTTACAGCGTAAGGTATATATATCTCTGGCGCGTAAGCTCTACGCATAAGGTCCCTTTTCCTACGCGTAACATTTCTGGCGTAAGTTGGATCACCGGCAGCTTTAGATCTCGTATATCATCTCACATTTACGCTTAACTTTGCCAAAACTCCTAAACGCACGGATTGACCTTCATAATGAATTGTTACATGTACAAACTTGTAAATAAACTAATCATAACGTCACGAATCCAATAATGTCACTAATAAACTTAAGCGTTTGATATGTTGTGAACAATAAGTGATAACATAAACTTTAAAACTTAAAGTTAACTAACTCACGAAACATTTCCGCGGCGTCATTGGACTATTAGACAAACAAGTGACTTAGGACTCGTAACAATCATTGACATTGTACATTCAATAACTAGACAATAAGACCTTCTGTTGACTAACACTATGTCTTCCGATATGTTGGTTCTTTTGGCTAATGTTATTTGAGATCCGCGACATGGTGAACAAATGAATGTGGATGCATCGAAGTTCTTACAATTCTTGATATCTTTCGAGGGTTATCGAAAGATTGGAAAGAACAACCTTAGGGTTGACTTTGACACCCTCACATGCTCGGAATCTTCTTGTCTCATTGCGTGGATATTCTCGGGAATCATCCCTACGAACATGCTCTCACACTCTGCCCGCAGTTCGAGAGGTCTACATTCAACAATTACGGGATTCTATGAGAGGATCCGGTCAAATGCGGTGAATGTGACACTTAATCACAAACAAGTCACTATCACTCTGGCGACTTACGGGTTGTTTCTCATCATTCGACATCGCCAACCGACTTCTTTGCTACCTACTGAAGAGCATCACGAAATTCTTGATAGATATTGGTTATGATGAAGCTTGAGGATCATTACTAAGCACTCTCGTGGAGAGTATATTCCTCAACCATGGAGAACACTCTACATGATCATCACCAATGGTCTCAGTGCGTGGCGGTGGCTATGAGCATCCCAAGCTCATGGGCTACAAATTTTCGTCGTTGATCAACAAGAAGGACATTGAAATCGAAGCTAGCGATATGGGAGGACATGATGCTATTTCACAAGAAGCTTGGCGCCAAGATTCCCTATGTCGGATACACCAAGCTGTTGATCGAGAGAGCACTTGGACTTCATCACGATATCCCATGAGGCTCAATGACCAGGATAATCCGACATATGGTAGAACCCATATTATCCGGAATCAAAGAATGCGTCAACAAAGCGAGTGCGGTATTACACGATCACCTCCTAACTACGAGAAATCAAAAAGCTTGAAACATATAAAGGTATGGGGTTAGCGGTAAAAGAAGGCAAAGTTGGTCATCTTGATGAAAAATCTTACGGTACACCTACCGGGAGGACCGAGAAGAAGCGATCTTTGGAAGTGTCACAAGTCTGAGATATTTATAGGAAGCTTCCCAAAGGAATCCTCCTCGTAAAAGGATGTTCTCGTAAAAGTGAACCTATTCCCTGACATAAAAAGCTTGTGGGCGAAAGCTCTGAAGAGTCTGACCGATGAAGAGATTACCCTCTGAATCTGCAGCCCATCTTTACCTCCTTGGCTAAACCTCCAAGTCCACGGTGACAAAAAAAGGGAAGACTCGTACTTGTACCTTATGATGGCTTCGGAGAGTGATAAGAGCCAGGAAAATGTTTAAAGAAGGCGATCAAATTCCTTAGACACCAACACAAAGCTGTAGAATTTGCTAAAGACCAAATGGGTGGTCTCGGAGGATCAAGTGGTCTTTGCCACTCTGAACCATCTCTGATGCGGTTAATCAACCCGATAAAAGGCGGTGCCACCACTCTTGATGCAACAACAAAAAGCTTGTGGAGGATACTATCGAATATGAGTTTGAGAACCAGGAAGGCGAAGTCGAAAAGATAAAGATGTTGATTATGATACGTTTCTTCTGATGAGTCTTGCTTGCGATCAAAGGAAGAAACCTCTGAACCTCAGAAGGATCCAGAGTCTCCTCATATCTCTTCATCATCAGATTCGTCTTCTCACTCCTGCACCACCACCATCAAATAAGTCAACCAAATCATCATCCAAATCCGTGAAGAAACCATCTAAATCTTGGATTTCTCAAGCTCATGAGCGGATTACCAAAGCCGTCAAACAAGTCGAGAAAAGCGTGCTCAACAAAAGCTGAATTTCTTTCTTGATCACATACAAATCATGTATGACGAGCATGAAAAGATGAAAGGAGAAAGGAAGTTTGTTAGAATTCATGAGAAAATCACCGTCAAGAGGATGAGCGAAATGATGAGAGGCTACACGAAAAAGTACCTTAAGTGCGTTCCTAAAGTCACAAAGGAGTTGTTCACCAAACAACTTTATCCAAATCTTATGCAGATCGCCAAGCAAACTATTCGATCAACGCCCTTAACCGCCACAATCAATCCAACCGATCCGGTAGTTTTCTCGGATAATGAATTGGTGGCCAAGCTTGTCACACAAATGTGCACTTGCGATGCGGGACATTTACTTCGATGAAGGAAAGCTGTTTCAAGCATTGTTTGGACTACCAACTTCAAGAAGCTTGTAGATTGGCTGAAAAGTCTAAGCGTCTAGAGCGATGAAGACAAGGATAAGGATAAAGG
>OU343216.1:51030213-51063415 GCA_910596185.1 Chrysanthemum makinoi
TCTGCTAGTATCATTGTGTGGGTTTTAATATGTAACATTCTAAATTTCTTGGGAAGGATGTTTTTGTGATTAGATAAGTATGTTAAGTATAATTATCTTGTATATTGTAAAGGACTCCTTAGCTTATAAAAGAGTCTAGAGCTAGAGTTGTGATATAACTTTGGCATATTTAGAGTCGGTACACTTCAAGGTTATAATCGCTAATACTATTCCCGCGATATTGGCGTATTATGAATATAGAACCATAAGTTATTGTAAAAGTCAACATCTTCACTCCGCATTAAGCACATAGCAGCTTGAGGTTATTAGATGTGTTAGAGTGAGTTGATTATTTAAATTTATGCGACTTTCTAAGCGTCAAAAATGGTAGAATGCGTTTATGCTTGGTTGCCAAATTACAACTGCTAGTTAACAAATACTACTGCTAGTAAATGAATAGGTTATATACTTTGGCTGCCGTATTATCGCACAACTACTGGTTATTATAACAGCTGCTAGTGATAGAAGTTGCCCTCGTTCAACATTAGTTGCCAAATTGATATTTGGAAACAAGCGCTAGTTGGTGAGATGAAATAAAATGGATAATGGCAAGCGAGGAAATACTAAATACGTTGACATACAACGTTTCATCTGACGACAACCTACAACATATTACGATTACTACATAAACCCTTGATGCACACCAAACTTTGTGTACACAAATTTAATTGGCCTTGGTTATTCAAAGTATACATAAAACTACATCCACTAGAACAATTTTACAGCTGTGACATGGAGTTTTCAAACATACTATTCAAGTGAACACTGATGAAGCGGAAATGTCGATGTATTGTAACTAGTTAGATTAAAAATGTTACATTATTTTTTGTTAGGTCGGATTTTAAAATACCACAAAATGGTTATAAAGAGCAACACAATTGGTTGCTCCTAATTGGTTGATTATATGTGTAGAGTGAGTTTATCATCAGGTTGACGTAGCACATAGCTTCAGTTATTAGATGTGTAGAGTGAGTTGATTATTTTGAGGTTTATGCGACTTTTCTAAGTGTCAAAAATGGTGTCGTCTAGATAGTAGATGACGATACTTGAGTTTGCTTTTGATTAGAATGCTTTACGTCAAAAATCCATTTGCTACAAGATTAATTTGGATTCAATTGGGGATAAAAAAACAATTATAGTTACGCTCCTAGGGAAAAACATAGTTTAGACCACACACATCATAATTAAACACCCTAACAATGCAATTTGCAATCAATTTGAAATAAACATCTATGGTGCCCAACTCTTCTGCTGCAACTCACAACATGGTTGCGTTTTTGGAAAAACAAAAGGAGGCTACATGGTTTGAACAAATTCTCAATTATATGCATATTTTAATACGCAACCATTGCTACAGTTTAACAAACCCCTTTAGTGTCGTTCAAACCACCGCTAGTGTCGACGCAAATATCAACTTTGTTTATGTTTTCCAAATGACTAGTTGAAGTTCAAATTTTAAAAGTGAAATTTAAAGCGCGGATATTTATGTATGTTAATACCCAACCACTGCTACAGTTTAACAAACCCTGCTAGTGTCGCTCAAACCACGCTAGTGTCGGCGCAAATATCAACTTTGTTTACTTTTCCAAATGACTAGTTGAAGTTCAAATTTTAAAGTGAAATTTAAAGCGGATATAGATTTACTTGGTTTGACAAGCGTGCTTAAGCAACATTTTGAAAACCAACAACGGATGTATAGACATAGCAAACTTTCAGTACAAAAGGATAATAAACCGATAAATTCAAGCGATGCAGTAATTACGGATAAGTCTTATCAAAATACCAAAAAGGAGAAAATGCAAATAAATTCACGTTCCTTCCCTAGAAATTTTATGACAAATCCAGCCCGGGAAAATAGATGCCGAGGCCTAGGAGCGTGCCTACCCACAAAACAGTAAATGGAAATTAATGATACCGCGTGCAAGACGAGTAAAATCCCGCGCTATAAAGGCCGAGGTAAATAAATTAAAAGCACATACAAAAAAACAACCATTCATCCACCAACAAAAAACTCCAAAGAGAAGTTCAAGATGTTAACAACCCGTTGCCCAGCGCCGTCGGTTTAAAAAGTCCATACATAGCCTAAACCTTTACCCCCAAAACAAAACATAATCGAAAGCGATTGATGCGACAAACGACATGTTCTTAAATGACTACTAAAATAATTTGTCGTTTCTAAAACGACAAAATGACAATCTCCACGACCATTCACAACATTCCTTTAACCAAAACCCGTGTCCTTTGAGGTTTGTGGAAGCTGGCGACTCCATATGGCATACCAAAGATTGAGTTTAAACCGATTAGACTCGATTAGCCATTTGGGATGTTCAAAGTTCGGTGTTCTTTCTTAACTCGCTCTTCCCGGGAAGAAGGATGTATATCATGGGTAATGGGTCGAAGGAGTGGTAGAATGTGCAAAGAGGCAAACAACCAGCTGAAATTCACGGTCTCATCCTCTGTTGGTTTTGACCGGCCAGGAAACAAGTGTACGTCTACTAATCTGGTATATCGGGTTGGATAGGCTGGGTTAAAGGTAAAAATAGCGAGCTTGCGAACTGGCGGGATAAATTTTAGAGCAAACCACATAAATAATTCGTAAATAAATCCCATGCTATCTAGTGTAGGGGATGATTGGTGTGTATTTTATGACAGGTTCTCTCCCTCACTCCAATTCAAACCTATCACGTCGTGTTGATGTATTTTTCGAATTATTTGTGGTTCTACCATTGCTCTAAAATAAAGCTAGCGGATTGGAAAAGCAACCCCACTAAAGCTCTTCAGTAAGCGCATAGGGATTTACACGGGAAACCCGTTGAGAAGCCTATCGAACTTCACAAGGAATCCCATATGAAAATCGGACGCCGGGGAGAACCAAACGACGGGAAATCCTTCAAAGAAAATGGTAGCAAACAAGAAGGAATCCACACACAATTAAGTTACGTTACCACTGCTAATATAGTTTTTCACTGCTATATTTGTCGGTTTAATATGTAACATTCTTGATTTTATTGGGTAGGATGTTTTGTATTAGATAAGTATGCTAAGTATAATTATCTTGTATATTGTAAAGGACTCCTTAGCTTATAAAAGGAGGTCAGGGCTAGAGTTTGATATAACTTTAAAATATTTAGAGTCGATACACTTCAGGTTGTAATCGCTAATACTATTCAGTTTTTAGGTATTAATATTATTTCGGTGTTTATAGACCATAAGTTATTGTAAAAGCGTGTCTTCACTTTGGCGTAAGCACATAGCGCAGGGTTATTACATGTGTAGAGTGAGTTGATTATTTTGAGGTTTATGCGACTTTTGTAAGCGTCAAATGGTTAATGGTGTGTCTAGATAGTAGATTACGATAACGGTTGCGTTTGGTGATTAGAATAGCACATTTGGGGATAAATACGTCCAAAAATACTAACAACTGCTACAATAGTAAACATTGTTTTGAAAGCTGAATTAATTTGGATTCAATTAGGGATAAAAAAAATAGAGTTACAACTGCTAGGGCAAAACATAGTTTAGACCCACACATCATAATTAAGCAACACCTAACAATCATTTTGCAATCATTTCGAAATAATCAATGGTGCCCAACTCTTCTGCGCAACTCACAATATGGTTGCGTTTTTGGAAAAACCAAAGGAGGCTACATGGTTTGAAGAAATTCTCAATTATATGCATATGTTAATACTCAACCCTTTGCTAGAGTTTAACAAACCCTTTATAGGTTCGCTCAAACCACATACTACTTTCCAAAAAAAAAAGTATATAGAGACATATATGGTCATATAAAAACTCTGCAAGGTAAATATTCACGTTCCTTCCTAGAAATTTTGGGATCCAGTGAAAAATAGAAGGGTAGAGCCAGGAGCGTGCCTACCCACAAAACAATGGTGAAAATTAATATACGCGTGCAAGAACGGTAAATCCTCGCTTTAAATACGCGGTAAATAAAGGAAGCACATAAAAAGGTACAACAATTCCTCCACCAACAAAAAAACAACAAAAGAGAAGATGTTAACCCGTTGCTCACGCACCGTCGGTTCCAAAAAGCACATACATAGCCTAAACCTTTACCCCTAAAAAACATAGCAGCGGTTGCTGCCACAAGCTGAAACATGTTCTTAAATGACTACTACAAACAATTAGTCGTTTCGAAAATGACGAGAATGACGACTAATAACACATCCCGCGACCATTCACATTCCTTCACCCAAAACCCGTGTCCTTTGAAGTTTGAAGCACCCGGACCATGGCGTACCAGGTGGGAGTTTAAACCTATTAGAATCTCATTAGCCATTTGGGATGTTCAAATTTCAGCCAGTTACTTCTTAACCTCGTTCTACGAAGGAAGAAGGAAGTATATCAGTATTATTGGTCGAAGGAGTGATAGAATATGCAAAGAGGGCTTAAAATTATGGTCTACAGTCCTTTGTTGATTGGTGCCCGTTTCCCGAAGCAAGTCGTCTACCTCCTGGCAGTCGGGTTGGATAGACTGAGGTCAAAGTAAAAATGACAAGCTCTTGGCGCCAGGATAAAATAAAGAGCAAACCACTTTCTAAAGTTTTCTTTTAGTAGGATTGTGTCGATTTAATATGTAACATTCTTGAATTTCTTGGGTAGGATGTTTTGTATTAGATAAGTATGCTAAGTATCAGAGGCGGACCTATGTTGTGTTTAGGTGGTGCCCGGGAACCACCTTAGAAGAAAAATCCTTTTACAAGCGATATAGTAAATTTTTTAGGAACCACCTTATAAAATCACAAGGAACTACCTTGGAAAGCTTGGATCTAATGATAGAAAGAAAAAAAAAGTAGAGAATGGAAGAAAAAAAATTATTGCCGGAATCGGAGATATGTTGTTACTTACGAAAAGATGAAGTAGATGAAAGTCCAATCAAAGTCTTTTATTGAATGTAGTGCAAAAACTCTTTCACATTAGTTGCTTTTTTATGATTTTAGTAATTTTTTATTTTGAATATAGCAAAAGAGCAATTTTTTCGGATATAGCAATATTGTGATGGGTTAAAATAAATTTCTTTTTCTCTTTGTCAGACTCATTTCTTTGTAGACATCTTGCTACTATACATTCTCAATAATTATACAATAGTACCAATAGTGAATATTTGATTCTCCTTTTTAGATATACATACATATTGTCAGTCAATAGAAAGAAAAAGTTTTCTATTTTAATCGTCAAAAAACATTACACACGACATTGTGCAACCTTATTGTATAGTTCGACAAGATACTACGTAACCCGACCCGTTGAGTTTTTGACTTGTTGATCCGTTAATTTTGTCGTATCAACTAAAGGACTCCTTAGACTATAAAAGGAGGTCCAGGGCTATACACTCCAAGGTTCTACTCGCTAATACTATTCAGTGTATTCGTCTATTAATAATAATATTTGTAGGTCTTTTATAGACCATAACTTATTGGTGTGAATTTAATTTGTTAACATTAATATTTGTTTTCAAACATACTATTCAAGTGAACACGATGAAACGAAATGTCGATGTATTGTAACTAGTTAGATTAAAAAATGTTACATAATTTTTGTTAGGTCACGGATTTTAAAATACCACAAAATTGTTATAAAGAGCAACACAATTGGTTGCTCCTAATTGGTTGATTATATGTGTAGAGTGAGTTTATCATCAGTTTGACGTAAGCATATAACGCTTCATGTTATTAGATGTGTAGAGTGAGTTGATTATTTTGAGGTTTATGCGACTTTTCTAAACGTCAAAAAATGGTAGAATGCTTTTACGCTTGGTTGCCAAATTACAACTGCTAGTTAACAAATACTACTGCTAGTAAACTGAATAGGTTGTATACTTACAACTGCTAGTATTATACGCACAACTGCTAGTTATTATAACAACTCCTAGTGATAGAAGTTGCCCTACGTTCAACAGTTAGTTGCCAAATTGATATTTGAAAACAACTGCTAGTTGGCGAGATGAAATAAAAATGGATAATGGCAATACTAAATACGTTGACATACAACGTTTCATACAGACGACAACCTACAACATATTACGATTACTACATAAACCCTTGATAAACAGACACACCAAACTTTGTGTACACAAATTTAATTGACGCATGGTATTCAACCATACATAAAACTACAACCACAAGAACAATTTTACAACGGTGGCCGGGAAGATCGGGGGAGTTTCAACAGCTTCCTAGCGAACTCCCAATTCGTCTTGATATTGTCATAACCATCGTCCATCAAATTGCTGGCCCTGATATACATTTTCTTTAACGACGTGGAACAAGAAAGTATAAACTTGATTATGAGTAATTCATTCTGTGATCTAGGAAAGGATCGAAAAATCACTGTCTGAATCTGCCCATGACTGAATGTGGTTGTGTCTAAATCAAATAAAGGTTGTTCCAAGGGTAAAACACTAACGTGTGCGACTGGAAAATCAAATAGTATTGAGATAGAAAAACATGAGTTACGGATGTTTATCGTATGAATACAGTAATAAAGTATTACACTTACTCTGGTTTCAGCTTTTTCAAGTTTGGAGATCCGCGAATCATTTGGACGATGATGACACGATAACATCTCGCCAAAATCAACTCCTTTTAGATTCAGATTAGGGGATACAAGCGGCAAAGGGACATTCATCCTGGAATTACCATCGCATCAACTACAAAGTCGAGTTTTGGGTTTGATTCAAAGATTAAATGTCGTTACAGTTACACATATATTTAACATTGTAAAATTAGAAGTGTAAATCTCAAAGCGGTCTTACCGTGCAATAGTTAAAATCCAATGTAAGGGTCTCAAGAGATGGAAGTCTTGTCGGGTGAAAGATATTGGATGTTATGATTGTCGTGACAGCATTCAAGATACCGAATGACAAATGTAACTTCTTCAAATTCCTAAGACTTGCAAGATTCCATAGTTTCATCCCGTTTGTACTCTCAACATCCAATCTAAGAGACTCAAGTAAGGGACAACCAACAATTAAATCCCAAACTGTACCGGTAAAAAATTTGACTAAACACAATTCTAAGCTCAATAAATTTTGAAAACTAGTGAAAAACACCAAACTAGGAAAATCACAACAATGAATTTCAAGATGTTTCAATTAATCGCCCGTAAAGTTCGGTTGGCAATGTAACTGGTTGTCCATACGGTTTCTAGCTGTCAGCTCCTCAATTCATTGCAGTGCCAAAAACATAAGCCAATCACGAATCTCTTCATAATTCACGTCTTCCATTCCAGACAACGGTTTGGGATCTACAGAGAAGACAAACTTTTTATGGGACCCGTAAGCGATTTAAAAGTCTAAAAATGGCTCCCATCAAATTTATATGTTAAATAATAAAAGAAATCCTCATCAATTATGACTTAGGTGAGCAAGGTCCACTTAAACCTCCAATTTGTAGATAAAATAGAGGTGCTCACCGCTTCTCTTATTGTCAACCGATTCAAAATGTTACCGATCACTGTATCTGGCATGTTGCTAATATAATCTCTCATAATGGTGATAACATTAGCTCAAAACGACATGGTTTTCAAGGAAATTTTTTGGTTTTAATTGTTGACGAGGAGGCTTTGGATGAGGGTTGTTGATTTGCAATTGATGGTCAGAACGAGGGTTTCTTATGATCATTATATGTGGTTGTTGGGTTGGTTCATTGATTAGCGCGGCCAAGATACAAGCTTTTCAAATTTGGTCCGTAAAATATGGCCAAAACCCATTTCTTGCCTCCAACTTGGCTAACTGCAATTCTGCTACGAACTTTTAAGGCGCGGGACGATACCCTGAACTTGGAAAATGGGTCATTTTACAACCATCCGTTTACTATCTAGGTCATGTCTGTTAAATATTTGATGAGCCCAATTGAAAACATTGAATCATGAAAGCAACGCCAAACATTGAAAATGAATTGGTTGTATACTTACAACTGCTAGTTATTTTTACTACCGCTATAGTTAATTTACTACCGCTAGTAAAACTGAAGTGGTTGTAGACTTACAAGCTATAGTCATTTTACTACCGCTATAGTTATTTTACTACTGCTAGTAAAACTGAATTGGTTGTATATCTTACAACCCAGTATCAGGTTACTACTGCTAGCTATTTTAAACACTGTTTGTGATAGAACACATCAACGAAATGATGCCACCGTCGTTAATCTGTTGTGTGTAGGTGTTTGTTGTCAGCCCGTGTGTAGTGCTTTGCTAGAAGGACTCATTGGTTTATAAAATTAGTCAATATGGAAAAGAAGTTGCCCTCGTTAGAACAGTTAGTTGCCACATTGTTTATTGGAAACAACTGCTAGTTCCCAGTTAAACAAGATGTATAATGGGATTTAAAAAACATAGGAAATAGTAAATACGTTGACATACAACGTTTCATACAGACAACCTACTACATAATTATGAGTTTAATGGTTACATAATATATAACCACTTGATTTATAAAATTCCTACCGCTATAGTTATTTTTACTACCGCTAGTAAAACTGAATTGGTTGTATACTTACAACTGCCATATACTGGTTACTACTGCTAGCAATTTTAACCACTGCTTGCGATAGAACACATCAACGAAATGATGCCACCGTTAATTATCTTTGTGTATGGTCGTGTTTGTGCTGCCCGTGTGTAGGTGCTGCTGATACTAGAAGGACTCCTTGGTTTATAAAATTAGTCAATAAGGAAAAGAAGTTGCCCTAAGTAGAACAGTTAGTTGCCACATTGTTTATTGGAAACAACTGCTAGTTCCCAGATTAAACAAAGATGTATAATGGGATTAAAAAACATAGGAAATAGTAAATACGTTGACATACAACGTTTCATCTGAACAACCTACTACATACTACGATTACTACATAATTATGAGTTTAATGGTTACATAATATATAACCACTTGATTTATAAAATTAACCACTCCATGCTTCCTTCACATACAGACATCGTACTAAAACCACAAAGCTTCATTCCCATTAAGCATGATCCCACAACTCTGCCGAACAAACTTGTTGAACATGAATATAATGGTGTAAGGTAAAAATAAAACATTAATAGAATGGTAAGTTAAAAATAAAACATACTATAAACAGCATGGTCTGGCTGATTTAACAAAAGAAGTGATTCTTTGTATGGGGCGATGTAGAAAGATCCCGCATCTCCTAACATTCCCATGCATACAAATAATTCAACTTCTTTGTTGTACACAAATACCGACTGACCCAAATGATTGGCGCTGTACGCTTCCACTATTGGAGCTTGATCCTTTGTAAACCCAAGCAAGCGAACCGAATATATGGTAGGGATGGCGAATAGGCTTCTAAATGATGTTATGGAAGAACCATTGACGTCCAACAACCATCCGCAAAACAATGGAATATCTTCACCAATGATAGTCCAGAAATCACTAGAGAGGTTCCAAGATCGAAAACATTGAATGGAACTGGGAGTTCATTTTTTAAAATCTGTGGTAGGTCTATAACTTTAAATTGGTTGGTTACCAAATCAAAAGAAATCAACATATAAATCTTATAAATAACACCGTCCTCATTAGTTAACTTTTCACTCGCAGTCCAATAGATAAAACGACCCACAAGTGCCTGAGTTTTACGTTTCAGTTTGATTGTTTCACGAGGGGGGTGGAAAATTTCAAGGCGTGTCCACCATAAAGAGTTCAAAGAAAAGACAGACACATACCAGAAACCACTTTCGAAAACAGGATAGGAGACCTTCACGATCATCTGGTCAAGTGTGTCAGGACGGACGCCAAAACCAAAACAAATCTTTTGACGTTCGATTTGATGCGTGTAAAGGGACAAATACAAAGTGATTTTTTGATTGTCTGGTTCCAAATAATAGTCATTAGATTAGAACCATAGACAAAACACCAAAGACCATTAGAATTGCCAACTGTAATCATAGATGAAAGCATTAAATCTGTATTAAGTGGCGTAGCGATTAGTTGTTCATCTAAAGCTAACACAAAACCTTGGTCACCCATATCGAATGTTAGCGTAAATAAACTTGATCATTACGCGAACACCGTAATTAATGATGAAGCTTCCACAATCTATACTAGCCTTCCATAACTTGCAAACACTACGTTGAGTATAGACTTAGGAGGTAGCCTACGGATGATATCTAGTTGAACATCCAGTGGGATATTGTCAGACATATTTTCTAAACAAAAGCAGAAAGATTGGGATAAAGATATGAAGTCAATAGACCATAAGAAGAAAGAAAGATTTTGTTAAACAAATTGTATTGAAGAAAAAAGAAAGTGATTGGGAACACAAGACATTAAAGGACATGTACCGTAAATATGTGTTTTGTGGGCGTTTGTTTTTTGTTTTTTTAATATAAAATGAGAAAACTATCCTCGTGTATAAAGTTGCCCAAAAAACATTAAGATGCCCAAAAAACAATACAAGTTGCCCAAAAAACAATACGTTACAATACATGACATATACCTTCAAAATACGTACTTGTGTCATAAGTTGTCGGACACATGGCAGCCTTTAGTTGGGTCCAAGAAAAGCGGTGGGCAACATGTCTATTTTCGAATTTTAAAAGGGCGTGGTCCATAAAGTGATATGCATCAGGGCGCGCGGGTCTATTTGACCAATTTTCCCTAAAAAATATTACAATACTAAATCCATAAATCTTGGGAAGCGACCGCTTCCAATAAAAGAATGGATGTGGCCCGTGATCACCCCTAGCATATTGACATCTCAAACTATTTGGGCAATTCTCTCACTCCCAACTTATACAATTAATGTTTCCCATCATCCTAGGAAATTCATGCTTATGCTCGTGATGAGCATATAATCTTTCAAGGTCAGAATACGTGGGCTTTCGCAAATACTCAGCACCATATAACTCCATGATAACCGTGCAAAACTTACGGAGACATTCACGGGATGTTGTTGCAGCCAATGCCATATTCGTCAAGAGAATCAAAACGTTCGCGTATCCCAATTGACGATGGCGCGAGTACCGACCAATGGGCCAATACCAGGTATGCCCCTAGCATAAAGAGTTTGTTGAAAATAAGGAGAATGATCGGTTACCTCTCGAACAATTTGTGTGAATAGTTCTCGGCTCATTCGGAACAGCCGACAGAATGTTCTGTCGTTGAATTGAGGGTTTTCAAAGAAGTATGCCGCCACTAAACGATTATGAGAACCCTCATGATCCCTACGTATGTACTTTCGTGGAACTTTTGGCTGTGATGCTTGGTAAGCCTTGCAAGCAAAATCCGCAAACTCTACACACTCACTAAAAACTTCATCATCGTTGGAAGACGAAGAACCAAATAATAGCTCGTACGACATATTAAAAGAATGTGTTTGAAGGTATTGCACTAGTTGACTGGTTTAATAGGAGTACTTACTGGAAAAAAGTTAGTGAAAATTTCTAGTATGGACGGTTTGAAAACCGTATTATGAATATCGATTCTTGAAGTTTGTGTTACGAAATAAGACATGGCGAGCAAAACCACCATTTATTTGCTTGCTATGACATTTTGATGTCATTTTGCTCGTGACACATGTAAGTAACAAGTAAAATAATTTGCATGCCATCCATTTAGCTCTCTACGCCAATTTATGAAATAAGCCACACATGTAAAATATTTTGCTTGCCATCCATTTTGCTCTCCAAGCTATTTTATGAAATAAGAAGTGGCAACCAAGTAGCGAGCAAATGAGGTTGGAGAGCAAATGTATTTGCTCGCCATATCTATTTTTGTAAGGTAAAAAATAGTGTCGATAATTGTTATTCAATTTGATGGGAGCATATATTGGCAATAGAGTTAAATATATATATATATATATATACACTACTACATAGCTTTACTACATATAAAAAATACGTAATAAATATATAACTGTGCTATAAATAAAAAGGTATGTTATGTCCACAAATAAATAATAATCGTGTCAAGATCACTTGTCCAATCAAAGAACTTCTATTTTTTTAAAGAGAGAAAGTGAATATGAGGTTGTTGCCATCTAAGCTTATATGAAAAACTCACCAAAACTACATTGTTTTGACTTTTGAGTAATCTTACTTAACATTCAAAATGAATAATTTCCTTTTTATCAACAAAAAAAATAAAATAATAATAATAATAATTTCATTATACTTTGTTTCTGAATATATAAGCAATTTTACTGCTCATCTTCATGATTAAAAACGAATAATACGAATACAAATTGTGTTAGTTACTAGTAATCGTGGGCCTGGTTTCAGTTTTTAGCATTTCAAAATACGAGTTTCATTTTGATATGAATACTTTGAAACAAAAACGCATGCAATTTTATGATTGAGTGGATTTAGTAAATTTAGTTTGATTTCTATTAATCAAAACTACGTAGTTTTAGTAAGTTTTTCATATAAGCTTAGATGCCTAACAACCTCATATTCACTTTCCTCTTTTTTAAATCGTTCAAGTGATATTGGCACGTAATCGTGTGAATTTCTATTAACATAGCATTTCTATAAGTAAATGTGTAACATTTTTTTAACTGCAAAAAATGTCGCTTTTTCTAAGTAATGTCATCTTAAATAACAAAACCATCAAACATATTGAAGTAATTGCTGAGTGGTATCGTTTATTTATCGCGATCAGTTAATAATAATTTTGTAAAAATATGGCATGAATTTAATCTCACTTGTAGGTTCCATTTCTGTTAATAATGATTTTATAAAAATATGACGTGAGTTTAATCTCACTTCTAGGTTCAATTTGACTAAGGTTATTGTAACAAGTGTTTAGTGTTTGAAGCTAAGTTCTAATAAAAAGTTACTTCATACATAAGAGTGATATACAGTGTCTGGTTTCTTCAACGATATAAACTTTTCACGGATATCATACAAGTATGTACATTGTTTAGTTTATGGGTATTGTTAGAGGTGCCTCTATAGGTTAGTGGCACCCTTCACTTAAGCTATTTTATCAGTCTGTGAACAGGAAAAGACTGTTTTCTATCATTTCTTGTTCCGTCTTTACTGTATTTTACGGAGTAATACTTATAACATATCAAACTTTGTATTTTTTATTCCGTACTTTCAGTTATGTAGTTTTATAGTAATAAAAACTTAACTTTTGGAGAAAAGAAAAAGTGATAGTGTCATTATCCATTTAAGGTATGTATGTCTAACCTAAGCCTTATTTTGTATTAAATTTGGCAAAAACTCATGTTGGATAACCAACAAATATGTACATTGTTTTGTTTTGTTTATATAAGACTAGCAGGGTACCCGCGTGTTGCAGCGGCGGGGTACCTTGTAATTAAAATTTAGGCGCTAACAAAATTACAATGACGAACTGATTAACCGTAGAATAAAAAATGATCTCAGTCCGACCTAGTTCATCCGTTTTTACAGGTTTCGACTGGTCCTCTATTTCATTTATGAACGGATTTTATTAGCCGGCCGAACCGATGACGACTTCGAATTCTAGTTGAACCCGTTGATCCTGTCAAGTTTTAAAATTATATGTACCATATTTAGTGATTTAGAAATAAATTTTTTAAAAAGTAGTATTAACTTGGAATTGTAGTCCAAGGACTAATTATGTTATTTCTTGTTTTATGTTTAAAATGTTTCTTTGACTTTGGCTTGGATTGACACAAACTCTCACTCACCGGTCATTGTAAGTTAAAAAAATAAAAAAACAAAAAAAAACAAAACAAAAAAAAAACAAAAAAAACATTACACCAAAATACACACACACAAATCACCACCACAACCAAAACCCTTCCACCACGAAATCCCACCACCACAAAACTACAACACCACAGGAACACCACCACCACCAAACATCACCACGACAGAAACACCACCACCGTGACCAGCCGATGTCGCCGCCGCCTTGAAATGATTTTTTCAAGTTTAGATGTATTTTTAATTTTCTGATAGATTTATGTATATTAATAAGTTTTTGAGGCTATTTTTTATAGATCAATAGATTTTAATATTAAGATCTATAAATTATATTTGTAGATCTATAGTTTTTTTATATTAATATTTTTTGTTTTTTTTCTATAGATCCGTTGCCAATGCCACGGTCGCCATGGTTGTTGCCGGAATGACCGGATCTTCATTGCTAACGTCTAACCTCACTATGTGTTAATCTTTAAATATAGTGGTTTCATAACCCCAACACGGATCTGAGATCATTGAGTTCTTTTTGTTTTTGATTCTTGTTTGAGTTTGGTTGTAAGCTCAGGAGATGGGTTTTAGATAGTTGTGGTTTGATGTTATTTGTTTTGGTTAATAGTATAATTAGATTGTACATTGTGGTTAGATAATTGTATATTTTTGTGAAAGGGTAATTAAATTGTGTATTAATTGACAATTTTAATAGCATTAATGTGGTGTTTTATTTTCTTAATATGTGCATTAAAGTGTGCATTAATGTGGTGTTTTCTTTTTTAATATGTGCATTAAAATGTTGTATACTATGCTTATTTTGTTGTAAGTCTGAAAATTATGTGCTTTCAAGTGTTGTACATCATGTTTAATTTGTTGTAAGTCTGAAAGTCTGAATTTTTTTAGGAGAGAGATGCATCCCTCTATTATAAGTAGTAGAGATAGGTTGATGACAAATGTGTTAACCACAAGTTTCTAAGAGCACAAGGTATCGTGGATACCAATAACATGTTATTGGTATGCCACCTCATCGTCACATCATACACCTCCCAATAACTCATCAATAACTCTGTTGGAATCACTCCTAAACCTTAATCAAGTGTTAGTGATTCACATGTAATAGTTAGCTTAATTATGGCCTTTATGTTTGTTATTAGCCTTAGGCTTATGTAGAAGGCCCATAAGCCTACTAGCCAATAAGGAAAAGGAAGGGAACTAGGAGTGTTGCCCTAGCTTCCCTCCTATAAATACTCTTGTATAACCCCACGAGGGTTGGTTGTTCAATTTATTTCTTTCACATACATCTCTACGCATAACCGGCTACTCATATAGTGTGTGTGTGTTTTGATTTATGTTCAATCGCTTTATCTCTTTCTATTAAGCTTGTGTGGTAAAACTAGTGACCTAACAGTGGTATCAATCGCTTACTAGTTGGGTGAATCGTTATTGCTTTTGAAGTAAGTCTTTGATCATACGCGTAAAGGTAACGAGATCTTTGGTTCGCTTAAAAACATGTTTTTTACACTTTTTAATCCAAGATTCTTGTACTTTCAATGTTTTAAGGTGTTAAAATAACTGTTTTTGGCAAAAAGTTTCAAACTTTATGCGTGGATCATAGTTTTTTAAGCTTGTTTTTGTTCGTAGGTGGTTCTACTGCGTAACCTTTTAGCGTTTGATTCATCAAGTTGCACACTTTTGTGTTATTTTGGTGATATTGAAGCTATTCCATAACAAAAATCTGGTTTAGAAACAACTTTGAGCAAATTCACTTTTACGAGTAAGCTACGCGTAACTAAAACCCTATTTTTACGCGTAACTCACTCCTTGGTTTGATCTTCAGTTTCGTGGTTTACTTCGTGTTTTCTTGCTTGGATAAGCCTGAAAATACGTCGACTTTGGATATCCTTTACACTGTGATAGTGTAAAAGATCATTTGGGATAAAACCCTAAACTTATTGATGAGTGTGTAAATCTTGCATCATTTTTATCTCTGATATAAGCGCAAAACATCCCAAAAGTAAGAAATGCATCAAAATCTGAAAATATTAAAATTGCATTTTATAGTTTGGTCACAAAATGTTCAAAATCAGATGAAAAATGAGCAAAGTTTGCATAATTGGCGTTTGATCCCCAGTTTCCTAAAATTGTCAAAAATAGTCCACGAGTCAAAATTTCAAAAGAAAAATCACCAAAGGCCCTTTTAAAATCAAAAGTTGTCAAATTTAGTCCTTTGGTGAAAAATATCAAAAGTTTGAAAAATTACAAGTGGTCTTCAGTTTCAAAATTGGTAATTAGTCCACGGAAAATGTAATGCTTGTACTTTGTGAGATTGTCCTTTTGGTCCTTTGAAACCTCTTTGCTTAATTGGCGACCTTGGCCCTTGGTTTTCAGAAATTACATATCAGTCCTTGTACATTAAACCTTTACAAGCCATTTGGACCTTATCAAAACACCAATTGGACCCCTGCCATTCTACCCTTTTGGACCCTTCAATTTGACCCCCTTCACTAATATACGGTCAAATCCCAAAGTCAAATAAATCACCCTTTCAGCGCCTTTTCCCTTTTTCTGTCTTCTCACCAGCATGCTGCTAATCCGAAACAATCCCATCCCCAGCTCACCCTTATCCCTACAACTCAAAACTCCACCTCAACTACTCAAGGACTCATTTAATGCATCCTCAACCTTATCCTCAACCTCCCCTTTGCCAAATATACAATTCCGTAAAAAACCAATCTATGGCTAAAAATCTCCCAATTGATCAAAAGGTCAAAAATAAATTTGGGATATGTTCGATGAAGAGAGAGAAAGAAGTTTGGAGTATAAAGAAAGGAGATAAACATGAAGATAGTAGTTAGTTTTAAATTTTCTAAAATGTCGTTTTTAAATTAATGTTCTAGTTAAGCCAAATGTTGTGGATTTAAGTTTATTTGTATCTTATTCAATTAAAACTATCATTGTATTAAGCTTTTGAGTTCGATCAGAGTATTTAGATAAATTCCATATTTTCAGGTTCTTGTTGCAATTGTTAATCTTAAAATCTTATGTGTAAGCTTTTGGTGGCTTGTCTTTAAATCTCAACAAGCTTGTATAAGCTTATGATAGCTTTGTACAAGCTTAAATTCAAGGTTTAAGTAATTTTGGTTCATAGTCAATAATAGTCAATGTGGGAGCAAGTTGATTAGAAATGGATAATGGTGTTGCGATTTGGTTTTGGGTTGGAAATGGTTTTGATACATTAGTCTTTGGTTTGGTTTTGGCACCACATATCAGGTTTGGAACTCATGAGTGAGTTTTCCTTTTCAAAATTTCAAGTCATTTGCATTTTATGGATGCGGTTATATCTTGTTAAAACTTTGTTTCTTAAGTTGTATGTAGTTGGTTTAACTTAATTTGATCATTAATACAACTTGGTCTAGTGCTTAACTCATTTTAGTACATATCGGTCATTTAAAAGTGGTGTTTGGAATTGATGTCAAAACTGTGTTAAGGCTTGCACCGATGATTAGGTCTATTGGTTTCATACTTGTTTTAGCTTATTTGTACCTATTTGAGTGGTATTTATTGCATTCAAAGCTCAAAGTCAAAATTCCATTTCATGTAATCTAGCAGTTTAGCGTGGATATTTTGCAAATCAATTCTTGTTTTGTGTCCCAAATACCTAGATTTGCTTGTTCTAGTTTTGTACATCATATTACTTCATTTCCGATCCTTAAATCGGATCAAAACTCAAGAAAGTCAACAATTGATTTTGCAAAAGTCAAGCTAAAGCTTCGAGTTTTGGCCAAAATAGGTTTCATGGAAACATTTTTGAGTCAAATTCTATGAAACTTAATGGTTTTGAAAATCTCACTGAGGGTCTAGTTTCTTATGAGCATTTTGCATAATTTTTGTTAATTTTCTACAAGGGTCAAGAGCTTGTGATTATGGTGCTAAGTCCCACAATGGGGGCATTAAGCTACCTGGGTTTTATCGATTTTTGTAGAGCTTGTCAGAGGGCTCATCTTGGCTTAACTAAGGTCTGATTCTTGGTTTTAGAAACTCTCACCCAAGGTCTAGTAGGTTCCAAGTTGTAGTTTGGAGAGCTTATTTTTAAACATTATTTGTTCTTAAAGTTGATTTTAAAATCTTTGTTTTAATATTAGTTCTAGACATCAAATCAAAGTCAATCTTGCTCATCAGAGGTTGTAGCACATTTACATTTACTTGTTCCATTTTCTAGTTCTTTTAGCATAATATAGTTCAATTAACATTTGGTGCCTTTTGGTGAGCTTTTAGCTTATCAAAGTGCTTATTCATAAGCACTTTCCATGCTCGATTTCAAATTTCTCCACATAAGTGCACGTTTTTCCATTTTTCTCAGATTCCTAATATAATTTTAGACTTTTCCTGAAATTTTCAGATTTTTTCAAGTTGATTTTATATTTTTCTTAATTTAAATTAGTTTTTAAGCATTTTTAAATAGCATTTAATATAAAAATTGAGGAAAAGGTTCAAAAAAAAATAATTTTTCAATTTTCTTAGGTTTAGATAAATATAAAAAGTAAAAAAGTAATTTTCCAGATTTTTCATAGTTTATTTTGTAATTTTTAGTAATTTAATTAGTTTTAATAGTTTTTTAATTTCATAAAAATAGAAAATGTCGAAAAATACAAAAATAGTTTGAAAATTCTATTTTGATATTTTAGACTTTCTAAGTCTTAATTTTATTTCTAGCTTTATTTCCTAATTTCTTGTATTTAGGCTAATATTATTTAATAGTTAAAATTAGTTTTAATTAATAATAGTAGATAATTAGTTATAAAAATAATTTTCTTTTTTCTATAAATTTTTCTTTTATCCAATAGGATTGTAAAAATGTATTTTTCATATTTTTAGGATTTATCTTGTGTAAGTTTCACGTTTTATTTTATGCGTTCACAGTAATTTTATTTTTAAGCGTAAGTTTTGGGTTTAAGCGTTCATCACTTTTAAATATAGTGATAGCGTTTATTTAATATATTTTATCTTTTAGTACTGCTTAATTTGTATTTAAGTCGCTTTCAATTTATGAAAACTTTTATTAGTGTAATTATCCGTCGAATCCTTTAGATCCATATCCTTAGTGATCATTATGGTCAATCAAGTGTTTACACATTGAGTCTCCGTGGGACATAACGACGAGAATTCCTTGTATTCTCACGATCTTCATTGTATTTGTGTTTTAAGCAGTTTTAAGCTTCTTGGATTGACCATTACTTGCTTGGTATCTTTTGTGTCAGGTAGCTTATTTGATTTTGAAACCGCGGATCACTTACGCATAAGCATAAAGCTTACGCGTAGAAATCCTACGCATAAGATTAATCTTACGCCTAAGCCTTGTCTTACGCCTAAGGTAATCCTACGCATAAGTTTCTGCGCCTAACTTTGTGTCTACGCATAACTTTAGTGTCTTTTCCCTACTTACGCGTAAGCTAAAACTCGCGTAACCCTCATTGTTACGCGCGTAACTTTGGTGTTTTCATAAGTCCTACTTGGTTTCTTGTGATTTCTCGCTAAGGACACTTCATCACCAAAGGTTCATTCGACTACAAAGATCCATTTTACCAACACAAGTTTTCAACATGTCACAACCACCATACTCTAACTATTTCCTTTACACTTATTCTCAACGTCAACAACAACTAACTCCACAACATCAACAATGGAATCAACAACAAGCAATTTATCAACAACAATTTAATCAACAACATACTCCACAACTTGCTGCAATCCCACAACCTCAAATGGTTCAACCACCACCAAGTCTTCAAGTTTAACCCTACACAAACGAATTCAATCAACATCCATCAAGGAACACTATGAAGGAACCCACTTGGTTTGCAAAGATGTGTGAAGCTTTAAGCGGCCAACAATCAATTCATGAGGTTTGGATCACTTGATAGACCTCCAATGCTCACTCGAGGAAACTACGATCAATGGGTGATAAGGTTCTTTAGGTTTTGTGATCAGAAGAAGCCACATGGAAAGTTCTTAAAGAAGGTTATCTTGGAAGGTCCATTTGAGATGCCTCTTGTCATTGTACCGGAGATCAAATGCTAATCCACCAAGAGATGAACAATCCAACATTGCTCTTTTGTTGCGACTTGAATCCGAGAGAACTTCTACACTATGAAGCTGATGAACTTGCAATGCAATATATCCTCTTAGGATTACCTAACCCAATTCTTGGAAGTGTTGATGCTCAAAAGACTGCAAAGGCAATGTGGGAACATATTCATCTTCTTATGGAAGGATCTGCACTCAATCAGCAGGATATGGAATCCAAAATTTACTTGGCTTATGAACACTTCATGATTGAACACGGAGAGACACTAGAGTCTTATCATCATCGATTCTCGGACATCATCAATGATTTGGATAAACACAACATCATCATGCCAAGAATTGCGTTAATACTAAGTTCCTGAGTAGTCTTGGTACTGAATGGGAGAAGTATGTCATTTTTCTCCGTCAAGCGAAGAACATGCATCATTCTACATACGGATTGTTGTATGATTACTTGAAGCCTCATGAAAAGGAAGTTGATAGATAAAGGATTCTCCGTGCTCAAATTGCTTCACCTTCACAACCGGAAAATCAACAACTTGCCTTATATGCTCAAAACAATTATTCTCCTCAACGGCAACTCAACCAAGCTGCTACAATCACACCGTATGATCCTTTACAGCCTCAATCTCAACAAACTCAATTGGTTCCATACAACAACAACAATGCTCAAGCACTTGTCGGTGAAGCTAATGAGGAATCTGATCCATTCGAAGCATTGCAACAAGGATTTGCTATGATTGCTAATGCTTTTAGCCGTTATACCAACAAATCCAACAAGCGTATTCGTTCCTCATCTAACACAAGGAATCAAGCATTTGTGAACAATGGGCGAGTTGAAGTTGAGAATCGTGGTTATGGTTAGAGTGTCGATGGTGGTCAAGGGTTTAATCGTGGGTAGGAATAACAATAGAGCTCAAGTGGTGGACGGGAAATGCTCAAATGGGTTGAATGGTCTTGATGCTACAAGCTGCAATGAGAGGGACACTGGCTAATGCATGCCCAAAGCCGAGGACTAAGGGTAAGTGCTTATTTCACAAGAGGCTCTTCTTTTGGCTCTTAAGGATGAAGGCTGGTGGAACTCTCACGAGACAAAAACGAGCTTTATGGCAAATGCGATTCGGATGATGATATGGAGGATTTGCGAGGCCAATGCATGTTATGTTGATGGCTAATATGCATGAGTTACACATGAGTGACACAGGCCGGTGTATGACAGCGATGGCTTGTCTCAGTACGAACAAACCATATTTATCTCGATCTCATATCTCGCCAACATCACGAATCCGGCAAGGCTCGAATGTTCAAAATGAGTCGTCCACATCTCATTCGGCGATTTTCAACTAGACCCGTAGTTATATTTGACGATCAAGATGACCTTATGGTTTCCCTTGATAATCAAATTGACTACGTGGTTATACTTGAGGATCTAAGTAATGATCATGTTGTGACTCACGTTGAACACGCCGAACTTTTGCCTCATCAGTTTTGCTCGTTTAATACAAGACCAACAAACCATAGTGGAAGAATGTCGTGCAATGTCGGGACTTGAAAAGTAAAAATGCGCTGTTAACCAAGGATTTTGAATGTTTACAAAAGCAACTCAACTTTTCAAAACTCAAGAGCGTGAAAAAGGTTTTGAAGCGACCTTTGCCAAATCTCATCAAAATGAAAAATATTTAGAGAGCAGGATCATTGATCTAGCAGCGAAGAATGCTTTGTTATGCGAAATAGAACAAGCTGAAACATGAACATAAAAAGCAAATTAACGCTCTCACCTTGGAAAATCAAAAAGCTAAAATTGGCGAGTTGTTAACTTGTCAAAAGCATTCTCTGCATACAAAAAGCATTCAACGAAGCGAATAGATGATCATCTTGAAGAAATCATCGGCTTGCAAAACAAACTTAAAGAGTTTAAAGCATTTGTTTACAAACATGGCGAGTCGGTCACGACCATTGAAAAGTTTACTTTAAAACCAAATCCAAATGGATATGGACCAAATCTTGCCGATTACAAACCTAAGCTTTCAACCAAAGCATTCAAACCAAATCACGAAGTTTCGGTCGCGAGAATATAAAATTGATAATTACATTTATGAGTGTTGTTGAATATCATCGTCAAGAGGAATTAGATGCAGAAGGCGAGAGTCGATCAAAATTAGAAAAAGTTGTTTACAACAAACCTTTTAACTATTCAAAAGCGGTCACTTTCGTCACACCAGCGGATTCTTCTAACACACCAAGGATTATCATAAAACGTCTGAGTCTTCTAATGTTAATCCCAACCAGATTATGCACAAACTTATGGTCCTTTACCTTCCATCAGTGAAGTAAACTCAAAACACGAAAATCGTAAAATTCTTAGATATTTTGACATTTTCATGGCTGACCTCAAAACTTTACAACATGAGATAGAATATCATTCGAAATCAAAGTTCAACACTTTCAATAAGCCTCTAGCGAGAACAAAGAGACATTTTTGAGAAAAATCTTTTACCAAATGTTAAAAATTTGAAAAGTTGTGCATTGTCTTGGGAAAGGGACTTTCATAAGGAACTTGGATTGATGAAGGTCGTTTTAGAAGCGAAACATCTATTTCTAATACTAAGCGTAAAAAGAAAATGTTGAGAAAAGATGTTGATCGACTCTTGGAAGATGTCATCTGTCTTTGATGTCCATAATGTTGTGTTATTGAATTCTTTGTCATATGCATTTGATTATATCTCTGTGATCTTGTTGATTATGTGGTAAATGTTGAGAACAACGATAATGTGCTTGGTCGAGTCCTTAAAAGTTGAAAACAAACGATTGTCAAGCGAACTTTCAAATGCAATACGTCGTCTTAATTGGTGTCAAAAAGATATTCACGATCAACAACTTGCTTTTCAACACAAAATCGCCAGATTCGCGTGCAAAATCTTACGATCCTAAAATTGAGCAATTGGATGATCAAAGCGTGTCTTTTAAGTGTCAAATCTCAAAATATGAACAAGAACTTGTAAAAGTTAAAAGGAATATGGTGTCATATTTGATTTACTCAAAAGACTCGTGATGAAGCATCAAATGAACTTGATCATTATCTTGCACACACTAAAGAAGTTATGCATTTCTTTGGAAATATTGGTCGAAAATCAAGATCGATTCACACTATCCTCAAGTTAAGAGAAATGTTAGGAAAGTATGAACAACTTCCGCCTACCGTCATTAAGAGAATAGCCCGGTAACACTTAGTAATCATGAACCTAGAATCCCTCTTGCCAAATCACAAGTTGCTAGCGTGCTTCCTTCTTGAAAGCGAGGAATAGTTGCATCTTTTCCAAGCGTCCGCACTTCACGACCTAGGAGCACTACATAGAAGAATAGGAAGTTGCGACCTAAGAAAAGATCAATAAGGAATGCTAAAGTAGAAGAACACCCTAGGACTATGAATAAGACTCATGTTGCTTCCACTATAGATATGGCGTCTGGCAAATGTAATAGAAATAGTGATGTAACGAATGCTAAACCTTTAAGTACTTTTGATATTGATCGATGCACCTTGTGTTATTTGGCGTAAAAGTATGAATTCCGATTGTCATGATAAATGTGTTGCTAAAGCTATCATCTCTCGTTTAAGGAATCCTAAGAACCGGAATACCTCTAGGCCCACTAATCTTTCTAAGTCAGTGCTTGGTAGACCGCCCTCTTTAGATTCTAAGAAACGCATTGTTGTCCCTGTAGCTCAAGTTTCACCTCCTAGGAATGTAGTACCACCTAGTGCATTCACTAAGACTAAAGCAAATACTAGTTGGAGATGGCGGAAATGGATATATAACACACTAGGATTTAAGTGGATACCTAAAGCTATTGATGTGTGTATGTCTACTATACCTGCTTCGGAACCCTCTAACATTTCGGGTTCCACATCTACTTCTATTCCATCACGTAGTAGATGCGTATTGTAATGCGGGTGATCTGAGATCATTCTCTGGATTGTTGATAGCGGATGTTCCCGACACATGAGAGGCAACCTTAAACTGTTATCAAACTTTATTGCAAAGTTCATTGGCCTTTGTCGGTTGGGAATGATCACTTCGCAACTATCATGGGCTACGGAGACTATGTCAATGGGAACATCGAAATTAGCAAGGTTTACTATGTGGAAGGCCTCGGTCACAATCTGTTTTCAATAGGTCAATTTTGTGATGGAGATTTGGAGGTTGCTTTAGGGGAGAAAACTTGTTTCATTAAGTGATCTACAAGGAAATGACCTTATGTGCGGCTGCGTAATTCTAGTCTTAACACTATCTCTATGCAAGACATGGTTGCTTCATCTCCCATTTGCTTACTTTCAAAGGCAACATCAACAAAATCATGGCTATGGCAGCGTCGTCTCTCACATCTAAACTTTCAAACCATCACCAACCTTGCTCGACACAAACTAGTTGAAGGACTCCCACGATTTGGGTATTCTAAAGATCACCTTTGCTCGGCTTGTGAACAAGGCAAAAGCACTCGTGCTCATTTTCCTTCAAAGGTGGAACACGGCTCTCAGCATGTGCTTCATCTTCTTCACATGGATTTGTGTGGCCCGATCGTGCAAGCGATCAATGGCAAACGCTACATCTTAGTAATTGTTGATGACTATTCACGCTTAACTTGGGTCTACTTTCTTCGAAGCAAAGATCAAGCTCCACAGATGATCATCACCTTTCTCACGAAAATACAAGTTCACTCTGAAACACCGTTCGACAAATCGAGCAGACAGAGGCACTGAATTTGTTAACCAAACTCTTCGTGAATTTTATGAGAAAGTGGGAATTGACATCGGACATCTATTGCCGCATACACAGAACAAAGCGGAGTTGTTGAAAGAGCGAAACGAGCGTTAGTGGAAGCTGCAAGAACAATGTTAATCAATGCTAAACTTTCAGATTACTTATGGGCGAAGTGTATCTCTTGCATGCTATACTCAAAACGTTCTATGATTACAAAGCATACAACAAAACACCTTTTGAGCTTGTCCACCTCAGAAAACCGAATCTCAAACACTTTCATGTATTTGGATCTCTTTGCTATCGGAATAATGATCGTGATGACTTTGGAAAGCTCAAAGCCAAAGCCGACATTGGAGTCTTTATTGGATATTGTGATAATTCTAAAGGTTTCCGAATGTGGAATCGTCGAACAAAGGAGGTTATGGAAACGATTCATGCTCATTTTGATGAACTTACGGAAATGGCTTACGAGTATAACGACTTGGAACCGGTCACAACCGCTTAAACTTCCCCAAACCCCATCATCGGTGAACAAAGCCCCGACTTACTCGTCAACAAATGGAAAGGTTATTTGCTCCTTGTTAGTGGCGATATTGATGAGCGTGCTCGGTGTATCCGATGTTTCCGTTGCTCAACGATAATACTCTTATACGATACACTGCTACAACAACTACGGTTGAAGAAGCACCACCGATTGACTCCAACACAGCGGTTGAACAAACCGCTTCCAACAATGATGAACCGGTGATGATGTTACGAATGAAGTACCCCCCTGCGATTTTGATCCAAATCGTTCTTTAACCCGTTTGCTAATGAGGCTGCGCACGATGTCGCGGAATCTTTAACAAACCATTTGAATCCTCAAAATCTGCACAATGTATACCAACATCAACCCTCCACACATAGATGGACAAAAGACCATCCTCTGGAAACATTATTGGCAACCCGAATCAACCCGGTCGTTACGAGACAACGTCTTCACTCGGATGGTGAACATTGCATTTATGCACTCAGCATCTGCCAATCTGAACCTAAGAACATCAAAGGCGCAATGACAAAAGACAACTGGATTGAATCCATGCAAGAAGAACTCAACCAATTCAAGCGTCTTGAAGTATGGGAGGCGGTTGAAAGACCAACGAGTCTCGTCATTGGTCTCAAATGGATTTGGAAAAACAAATTGGATCTTTGAAGGAAATGCGTAATCGAAATAAGTCACGTCTGGTGGCTAAGGGTTATCGTCGGGAAGAGGGTATTGACTTTGAAGAATCTTTTGCTCCGGTTGCTCGTCTTGAGGTTTCGGATATTTCGCGTTAGCGGCTCATATGAATATGGCGGTCTTCGGATGGATGTCAAAGCTGCGTTTCTCAAATGGACAACTTAAAGAAGCGGTTTATGTCGACCAACCGGAAGGATTCGTTGATCAGAGTTCGAACCATGTCTACAAACTGAACAAAGCTCTGTATGGTCTCAAACAAGCTCCTCGGGCATGGTGCGATAAGCTATCATCTTTCCTCATTGCCAATAATTTCACCAAAGGCTCGGTTGACCCAACTCTTTTCATACAATATCACGGGGCACATATCTTAATTGTTCAAATTTCCGTGGATGACATCATTTTTGGGTCTACACATAAAAAGTACTCAATCGCTTTTGCAAAACTAATGAAGAAAAATTTTGAAATGTCCATGATGGGTGAACTTACGTTCTTTCTAGGATTACAAGTTCATCAATCACCCCGTGGTATTTTCTTGAGTCGGTCCAAATATGCCCTTGAATTGTTAAACAAATTTGGAATGAATACCTGTGACACCTATGCCACACCAATGGCTCATACCAAGAAGCTAGACGGTGATTTACATGGGAAATTGGTGGACCCTACAAAATACCGTAGTATTATTGGGTCTCTCATGTATCTAACGACTAGACTGATATTGTCTTTGCCGTTTATCTTTGCTCCGTTATCGGTCGCGACCAGCTGAAACCCACCTCTCGAGGCTAAAAGAATCCTCCGATACATCAAAGGGAACCATTAATTTGGGAATCGGTATCCAGAAGGATTCGGTTTTGAACTAATCGCTTTTGAGCGTGACCACGCAGGATGCTTAGACTCACGGAAAAGTACTTGGAGAGCTTTACAATTTCTTGGTGATAAGCTGGTGTCATGGCAATCGAAGAAGCAGGATTGTACATCGTTGTCCTCAACCGAAGCAAAATATGTAGCCATGTCGGCGTGTTGTGCTCAAGTCATTTGGATGAGAACACAACTCAAAGACTATGGTTACGTATTTGAGAATCGATGTACTTGCGACAATCGGAGTGCCATTGCGATCTCGTGCAACTTCGGTTCAACACTTTCGAAATCAAAGCACATCGATCTTCGATATCATTTCATCAAGGATCACGTGGAGCAGAGTGTTGAATTATATTTTTAAGTCGATTGAATAGGTTGGTCCACCCGGATTGGTATGAGGTGTTTGACTCAAGAGGAATTGGATGACCTCTTAAAGCAGTCTTAAAACACTATCAAACACCAAAATCTCTTTTGTAAATAAATTTTCAAAAACAAAAATACAAAAATATAAAACCTGATAAAACAACAAAAATATTCTTCTATCTATTTTTCTTTCAACATTGCAAGTACATTTCTTCCGTCAACACTATAATCTTTCAAAATTCAGTATTTTTCGATCAAGTGTTGAGGGGGAGAAAATAAACACTTAACTGTTTCAAAACATTCGTGTACTTGCATGTTATCCATATCTACGGTTGTTTCTTTTATCAATGGTGGTAAATTTTACGTTCAATGACACTCCTCGGACTAAAATTTATAACCTTTCATTATTTTCTTAAGTTGAGGGGGAGTGTCGTCAAGTTTCTTTCTTAAAATCTTTGTTTGGTAACCAAAATGGAAGTTAAATGGCTTTGGATGAAAAAGGAAAAGGTGGAGGGACCAAAACGCAAAAGCTTAAAGTCATTTTAATAAAAACACCCCACCTAACACTTTCACTTCACATTTATTACCCTAACCAAACAAATCCTATGCCTAAGAATCACTCTTCAAATCCGTGTTTTGATCATCAATTTGTAAGTGTTTTATTAATGTTTCTAACAAGATTTTAAAGATTGGTTTTGATTTTTCAAACAAATCCAACGGTTGAATTTCGTGTATGGTTGATTTTGTGTTCTTAGCATATGCGTATGAACACATGATCATGTTTGTGTGTTTTGGTTTAAATAATTGTGTCAAAATGTTTTAAACATCAATGATACCATTTTTCTACTCAAAATCACCCGAATCCGCGTAATGGTTTGAATTTAAAAATTAGGGTTTATCGAGTGGTTTTGGGTATTTTCAAATGTGAATGTTTTTTGTCAAAAGATTGTTGTGTTGAAGTTGTTATCAACATGAATTGATGATATGTTAACCCTAAATAACCCGAAACACTAATGATTTAGAATTAGAAATTAGAGTTTAATGTTCTTGAGTTTTGGGTACTTTTGATTCACCACGAATTGGTGTTAAAACTTGGTTATTACACTCTCACAACATCTAAGACTTACCAGAAAACGTTTGGTGCAATTCCTATGGCTAGAAATCATATGCGTAATTCATAAACTTTAGGGTTTTGACTTACTGCTGTATGACTTTCTGGCGCGTACTGTTTAACAAGTTTTCATGCCATGATCTGTCTTAAAATGAATATATGTGTTAAGATTGATGATATGATGATTTTATTTCAGGCTTGCTACGCATAACTTCAGAATCAAGGTCATTGATACTCTACGCATAAGGATCACCTACGGCGTGAAAGTTATCGCGTAAGAGAAATCCTACGCGTAAGGTTCTACAAAGGGACTACGGCGTATCTGTGAAGGATATGCGTAAACAGTGACCTCTACGCATAAGGTCTACTCTTACGAGTAAGCCTTGCGCGTAAGGTTTTATATACGCCTACGGCGTAAGCTCGCATAAGGTTACTCGTTCCTACGTAACATTTCTTCTGCGTAAGGCGATTCCTACGCATAAGCTTGTCTCGCATATAACCCCTGTTTACACATAAGCTACCATTTCTACGCATAAGCCTTGATCAAACCTTCATTATGAATTGTTACGCGTGCAAACTTGTAAATAAATGAATCATAACGTCACGAAACCAATAATGTCACTAATAAACTTAGCGTTTATATGTTGTGATATAAGTGATAACATAAACTTTAAAATTTAAAGTTAACTAACTCAAGAAACATTTTCACGGCGTCATTAGACTATTGGACAAACAAGTGACTTTGGACTCGTAACAATCATTGACATTGTACATTCAATAATTAGACAATAAAACCTTATGTTGACTAACATTATGTCTTTCGATATGTTGGTTCTTTTGGCTAATGTTATTTGAGATCCGCGACATGGTTGCTCAAATGAATGTGGATGCACTGAAGTTCTCACAATTCTTGATATCTTCCTAATGGCTATCAGAAAGATTGGAAAGAACAATCTAAGAGTTGACTTTGAAACCTTTCATGCTCGAATCTTCTTGCTCATTGCTGTGGATATTCTAAGAATCATCCATACCGAACATGCTCTCACACTCGCCTGTTCGAGATCTACATTCAACAATTACGGAATTCAATGCAAAGGATCAAAGGTCAAAGTCGGTGGCTGTGCGCTCAATCACAAACAGTCACCATCACACATGCGAGATCTACGGCATTCTTCTAATTCTGAAATCGAGCCAACCGACTTCTATGCCACACCTCTTGAAGAGCATTACGAAATTCTGATTGATATTGGCTATGATGAAGCAGGGAATAATCACTAAGCGTTCTCATGTGGAGCTTAAGAACATTCCTCAACCGTGGAGAACCCTCTACATCATCATTACCAAATCGTCTCGCGTGATAGTGGCTATGAGCATCCCAAGCTCATGGAACTACAAATCTTAGGTCATTAATCAACAAAAGGACATGAAATTGAAGCCTTGTTATGGGAAGACATGATGTCATTTCTCAAGAAACTTGGCTCAAAGATTCCCTATGTCGAATACACAAAGCTGTTGATCGAGAGCACTTGGACTTCATCCCGATATTCCCAAGGCTCAATGACCCGACAATCACGATATGTTGGTGAGCCTACCCTATCGGTCGAGAATCAAGGAATCGTCAACAAAGAAGCAGGTCTTGTGTTACGATCACCTTCGACTAATGAAATCAAAAAGCTCGAGACATACAAAAGGTATCGGTAGCGATTAAAGAGGCAAAGTTGGTCATCTCGATGAAATCTTCGGAACACCTATAAGGAAAACGAAGAGGAAGTGGAGGAAGTGCTGCAAGCAGAGAGTCGAAGGAAGTTCCCAAGGAGGAATCCTCCACGAAAGGGGACAGTTCGCCAAGGAAGCTGTTCCTATTCCGTATCTAAGCCCGAACCGCGAGAGAAAGCTAATGGGCGAGGACTCGGAGGCCTGCATCGAGATGAAGAGACTTTCTACTCTGCACTAAAGATGACACTACAAGCGGTATCTAAACCTCCTAGTCCTCGGTGACCATGGAAAAGGGAAGACTCCGTACTTGTGCCTTATGAAGAAAGCTCGGATGAAGAGCCTCAGGAAACTAATTACGGGGAAGAAGTTCAAATTCGTTAGACTTCAACACGTAGCACAAAAATTTGCTAAAGAACAAATGGGTGGCCCGGAGGGTCAGTGGTGGAGCTCAACCTTCACCAGTCCTCGATGCGGTTAATCAACCCGATAAGGGATGCGGTGCCACCACTTTGGTACAACAACAAACACGTGTGGAGGACACTCTTGAAGAATCCGAGAAGTTAGAAGGTAAAGGCGATGAAGAAGCCGAGCCAAAGCCAAAGGCGATGAACAAGCTAAGTGGAAATGAAGAAGATGTTGAGTATGATAAGTTTCTTCTAGATAGTCACTTGCGGTCAAAGGAAGAAACTTAGAGCCACCAAAGGACCCGGAGTCTCCTCACATCTCTTCATCATCAGATTCATCTTCTCACTCTTCACCACCACCATCAAAGAAATCAACCAAATCATCATCCAAATCGGTAAAGAAGCCAACTCCATCTTGGATCTCTCAATCTAAGAATCGAATCGTTAAAGGCGTCAAACGAGTCGAGAAAGAAAGATATTCTCTGAAAGAGTTGAATTTCCTCCGGATAACATATCTTCATGATGAGAATGACAAGATGAAAGTTGAAAGGGGTATGTCGAAGCTTATGAAGGATGATTTTCAAGGGAGCATGGACGAGATGATCAAAGGATACTCTCATAAGTTCCTTATGGAGTCGTTCAACGGCAAAGGAGATGTATACGAACAACTTTATCCAAATCTCTTACATTTAGCCAAGCAAGCCATGAAATCAACTCCGATGAATTTGAGCATCAATCCAGTTGAAACTACAATCTTCTCGGATGATGAATTGGTGAACCGTCTTGTAGCCCAAATGTCGAAAGCGCTGCAACGTTTGCCTCCCGTGAAGCTAAGTTGTTTGAAGCATTGTTTGGAATACCAACTCAAGTCATCATTGAGAAGAAGGCGAAGGCCTAAGCGTTCAAGAGATGACGATGACAAAGATCAAGATAAGGATAAGGAGCCTAAGCGCAAAAAGTCGGTGAATCATCTTCCATTCATACTCAATGCCCTCCACCACAAAGGACTCCTGCTCAACAAAATCCCCTCCTCCCTCTTCTGCAGATAAACCTCGGGATTCCGAGACACCACCCCAAACTCAGAAAACCGGTGATCACTTTGAGTATACGGGTGGTGACGATGAGGAATACCATGAGCCCCAACAACAACCCTCCTCTCCCGACAAAGTACGAAACGAACCCTCATCTAGGCCTAAGAAAAAGAAGAAGAAGGCGCCCAAGGCGACGCGTCCTATCATGGCTAGATGAAGATAACCTGAGAGGAATTTGAATGGTTTTCTACACTTGTTAATTCCACTCCCTACCCTGAAGAAGGTCAAGATCTGGTAGACGGTAATACATTGGAGCATGCTAAGTTACTGCAAGAAAAATTCCGAATAAAGAAGATGACGAAATCTGAGTTGCGGAGAATCAAGAATGAAGCCTTTTCAACTTTAAAAGATAGCTCGGAAAGTGCCATCGAGGTCGAATATCACCTTGAAAACATTGCTCGAGCTATGTCTAACAACATGGATTGGCTCAACCTAGAAGCAAACATCGACTTTACCAAACGGGACAACCCTCCATATTACACCGACTGGTCTAAACCTCTACCTACAATTGGCCAACCAGCTGAGCCTCGAATTCCATTCCGATATTTCTTCAACAAAGACTTGGATTTTCTTTTACACGGTGGCGATGGTTCTAGGAAATACGCTACATCTTTGACACTTCCATTCACGGCAGCAATATACTCTAAGCGCATAGCCATCGAGGAAAGATCTAACCACTTGTTCTCCAACGCAATGGAAGAGTACAACCGAGATGCAATGTATGGGATTCACCATTGGCCGGAACGCCGAAGAATCTACTACCGAAGCTGCGAGGTTCGAAATCTCAACATGAAATGTTCAGTCCTAAAAGTATCGTTGCCATCAAACACGTTGATCTTTCGTCCAAATGGGACTACACTTTTCTCAAAAAGATTGTGGTCAAAAGGCAAGACGAAAGGGATTATGCATATTCTCGAAGTGACTTTGAGAATTTGTCTATCAACGACATTGAAGACATGTACCTTGCCAAAGTACGAGTGCATGAGACAATTCTCCAGCGAAGTACAGCGTGAATTCATCAAGTCATTGCTCATCTTCATCAGACGCATAGTCATCAAAGAACGTGTAGAAGATCTCCACTTGCGGTTGAATCTTATCGGACCCGTGTCAACCTCACTCTACCGCAGCTTGATCTTCCCGACATCAACCAACTCTCACAATATACGCTCATCGACAAACCATTCGGCGTCGTTTACTGCAGTGAACTTCAAAGAAATTGCTTAATGGCGTGTAGAGATCTTCACAAGTTTGGAGATCACACTTTGAAGATGGTTAGGGACGGATTGGCTTATCGGTTGAAGGATATACATCAAAGATTGGGTCTCCTAAGCGATGGAATTCTCAGGATCGAAGGGATGTGAAGAGGATCATCACGATGATTGATGAACGGTTGTATCGAAGGGATCAGTTCGGAAGATTGGAAAGCTATGTTGGAGGTCGACCCGGGATTAACATCACCGGCTTTCAGCGCCGGTTCACACTCCTGGCAACATCTCGGACTACACGGTACCCCTTGAACTGCTTATTTCATTATAAACTTTGGATGTATGATTTATTATGTCAATGGCATGTGCACACATTACAGTGTACAACCCGTTCTTGTAAATAAAGGACCCTGTGGTACGCTTCAGTGCCACAATCCTTATAAAAGAAGCGAAAGCTTCTTACTTTTGAGTAAAACCTATCAAACCTTTCACTTTTCAAGGTTTTACTCAAAAGAACAAGTACTTCCCCTTATGATTTTTCAAAACCTCAACCGTTTATATCACTCGTTGAGGGGGAGTATTTGACATAAAATCTTTGTTCACAAATTGTTCACAGTGGTCATTCTTCCCGCAACACTCGAAATAGTCATATTTATTCTCAACTTTTTAAAAATAACATTTTATATGCCATTT
>OU343216.1:51063515-51132587 GCA_910596185.1 Chrysanthemum makinoi
TACTACCCACACAACACAACACCTAATATCAAGGAGATCCACTCCTTTTTACAACACCATCAAGGATATCACCATCCTTGGAAATAAACTAATACTTATATGTATAACGATGCACCTCATGATTTATGCGACCTAGGCATTCTTACCAAATGCCACTTGATTTGATTCTTAGGCATCCTTCACTAATGCCTTTGACACCTACGTTTGGCACCTTTCACTAATGCCTTCATCTTGACACCTTTAGCATTCTTCATAATGCTTTTACGGTGGTTAAGAACCTTTCACTAATGCTTTCGTCTTGACTCTTTACGCATCCTTCACTAATGCCTTCACCACAACATCACGGAAGAAAGAGCTATCAACAAGAGAACCCGGTTGTCTTGATGATGACGAGCATAACTTCATGGACTTGAGCTTGCTCGTCTTCAAAAAGTGGTTATCTCGCCTTTAAGAGGAACCTAGAAGATCCACACAAAACAAAAACAAACTACATAGAAAGATCCCTTAGGATGGAGTGGTTAGAGAGGTACAATACTTAGAAAAGTATGTGTGAAAGTGGTGAGCCAAAAGGAAGAAATGGCTCACTATTTATAGAGGAGAAAGTTCACTTTGTTCCCGGATCCGGATCCCACTCCCACAAGGATAAGTCTAGCATAAAACTAGGGATTAGGTGAGACGCTCCTCTTTACCCATGGGTATTTTGGTTATGGCTCATGGGTCATGGATTATGGGTTGATCCATGGGTTTCTTATTAGATACAATGTATCTCAAGAGTTCAATGTATCTAGTCAAAATGGTTTGGATAAAACCATGGGTTATGGGTCAATACCATTTGTTAGTTTTACCCATTTTAGTATATACTTAGTTAAGTATATATTTACCCAAATATGTAAACACTAGTTGTTGAAATATGTATTACTAAATCATAAAATCACTTATACTTGTTTTAGTGTTTTATGTGAAATCGTAAGTGTGTTAGAAAACTATTAACTCAAACTATTTACGTATTTCATTTGTTTTACGTTATGATGATTTTTCGTTTTGTTATCGACAAAACATTAGAAGATAAGTAAAATATAAATAAATGTTTTTCTGCTTATTTTAATATATGAGAACTAGTCACTCATAAAAACATGAACATAAACTCAGAACTTTGAACATTAGAAACACAAATTAAGAGTCTTACAATATTGATTGGGATAAGATTAAAAATGATTGAGTAATGTTACTCAAAGTATTAGTGTTGACTTCTGGTGGTTTGACTTCCAAATGTTGACTTCTTGGACTCCAAACTTTCTGGACTTCTAATGACGAAATTGAGAGCTATTTGAGAATGATTTGATGAGTAGAGAGTCTGTATTGTAGTGTGTATTCTCAAATGATTACAAAAGGCTCTATTTATACTAATCTCAAGGCCTAGGGTTTATTAAAATGCTAAACTTGGCCTCCAAGGAGCTTATGGGGACTAGAATACACCAAGGAAGGACCTAAATTGTTTTGGATATAAGTGAAGTCTTAATGATGAAGAAATAGCAGATAGGACATTTCGGCGAATCGGTTGTGGCTGGCCCTCTTCCACATACTCTAGCCGAATCGGTTCTTGGTGGCGGCCGATCGGTTTGGACTTCTAGCGGATGACTTTTGACTTTTCTAACGATTGGTTTGATTCTAGTTAGTGGCTCTTGATTCTTCATCCAAACTTGATCTTTTTCATTGCCGACACTTGGAATCTTTGAACCATTGGATCATACGATGCTTGACATGCCTTCTTGAAGCGAATCTCTTGTATGAATACGAATCTTCATTTATTTAATAATCTCTTACTTTTCCTTCCATTTTCTTGTACTTGGTTACATACATATGAATAACGTTCTTTGATACAATTTAAATTGCTAAAGTATGAATATAACTTAAATAACATATATAAAAGCGAATAAACGTTACTAAAACATGTACAAATTGAGTGTTATCATAGGCAATCCATTAAAGTTTAAAGTACTTGTATTCATAAGTAAAATGTCTGTATTCTCACTCTAAAAGTAATTCAAAAAGATATAAAACTATAACACCACCAATTTCGGATAGCGGCGGAAGCTAAGCGAGGGTATTCATAAGACAAAAAATACAAATTACGAAAGCGACCTCTAAATGAAAACGTTTTGAAAAGTTATCATTTGATCTTTGTCGAATGATAATAGGATCTGAGTCTTCAAAATATGCCTTGACTCAAAGCTCAACAAAGTTATGCGCCTTATAGGCACGAGATAAAATATGCTAAAAACGTAAACACAATGGTTGAGTGAAATACATAGGTTTAAATAAATAGTAGTGGAACACAAGATTTCAAGTTTATTTAACTATTGTAACACATACAAAGTCAAAAATCAGTTATTATTGCACTAAGCTCATGACACCAAAATGTTAACACAATATCAATAAATTGATATGATAGTAATTGCCCAATATAGCTATTATGCCATATACCTCTGACCTCAAATAAATTACGTCTGATTGTCTTTTCGACCAACCAAAGCGAATTAAGTCAATCCATTGGCCTATCATGTAGTATTATTGGTTACACAAGTAATTAATGGTTCATGATGACAGAGACTTTGCTAGTAATAGTGGTACTTAGGTAATAATTTCAATTAGTATCTGATTTTTAAATCACTTGTGTTCATAAGTAAAAATTATAGCATGTATCACCCCTAAGGAGTTGATAAAACAATTAATTGTGTAAAAGTGGGGCTACAAATTCACCTTAATGATAAGTATGCAAGCGGCGAGGTAAAATGAAATGGGAAGTAGGTGGTCGGTCTTTTAATGGCGACCTAAATTTAAAATGAAGCGTCTTAGATTTTATAAAAATAAAGAAAGTGTACAAATGAGTTTTATCAAGTTTTACATATAGATTATACATTGTACTTAGTATTTTTAAAGTTTATAATACCTTTAGGGACTAGTTTTGACCATTATACTACTTTTATACGAAGTCTTAATTTTTTGTTTCTTAAATTTTAGTGTGATTACCCAATTTGTCAAACTCGGTTCAGCCCGGCAGTGAAGGAGTTATAACCGGTTTTATGTTTGAGAAAGGTATTTGAGTGTACAATTCAGTTTGTGGGTCCCCGCCCAACAAGTTGCATAACCTAAGTGAAATTACAATCTAACCATTATGTGTCAAAGTAGAGTTTTTACTGACAACATTCATCCCAAAAATGACCATAGATTACAAACTACAACCGATTGACCTATAGGCGCCATTTAAGTTAAGATATCTACATAACTATTTTCTTTGAACTCCAACAGTTGGTATAGTGCAATTTATTTTGACATTTTAGCCATTGAAAACAGGTTGTCAATCGGGACAACTTTTCACGAAAGATATTACAGATTAATTCATGGGAGGAGTTATGGGCGAGCCACCGTAGCGACCATAAGACCCTGTCATCATTACCTATATTTTTATTCCTAAGGTCCAATACCTAGTTATTTTTCACATTAATCTCACTTTTTAGTCTAGTGGTCAAAAGCTTATTTTACAAAACAAGTCCAAAACATGATTTTCTATTGTTTTAACCATGTACCATGTTTATAAATAAATATTACATATAATCAACATAAAAAGCAGGAAGAACATGAAATAACATTGGTTCCTTACAAGATTTTGGGTGGTGAAAAGACAAGAACAAGAATAAGAACAAATCAGCTAGT
Organism: Chrysanthemum makinoi; assembly: GCA_910596185.1. Classification (NCBI taxonomy): domain Eukaryota; kingdom Viridiplantae; phylum Streptophyta; class Magnoliopsida; order Asterales; family Asteraceae; genus Chrysanthemum; species Chrysanthemum makinoi. The sequence continues at coordinate 51,067,230 of OU343216.1, forward strand.
AATTTAAACCATTGCTTCCAAATCTTTAACAACCCTTACAAACCCTAGATTAACCAACCAAATAACTAGTAAACCTTTTCAAAGCCTTCCAGAACACTTGCTAAAACTTCATGTTTATAAATAAATATTACATATAAATCAACATAAAAGCGGAAAGAACATGAAATAACATTGGTTCCTTACAAGATTTTGGGTGGTGAAAAGACAAGAACAAGAATAAGAACAAATCAACTAGTAATTTAACCCTTTGCTTCAAATCTTTAACAACCCTTACAAACCTAGATTAACCAACCAATAACTAGTAAACCTTTTCAAAGCCTTCCAAGAACACCCTTTACTAAAACTTCATATAGCAGAAGTAGATTTGAAGAATTTGATGGATGTGTTATGTGAAATAAACCAAGGAACAAAGCTAGAACTATAAGGTCTTCATTGTAACACAGTAACTAACAAGAATTTTTTAGATGGATTGGAGTTTTGGTGATGATGGTGTGCAGTGGAGAAAAAGGACAAGAGAGATGTAAACCTTTTTTTTATCTTGATTTTCATGTGAAGTGAGAATGAGGTGGTAAGACTAGATGATTAAGCACATTGAAATATTAACTTAAGGACATGTGTATGTATGGTGGTGTTGGCGTGGCACTAGGAGAAAGAAAGTATAGATTTTTGTTAATTTTGTGTTTATCTTGTGTTAATATATGAAGAGGGTATAGTTTGATCTTGGTAATTAGTAACGTGAAGTTTTTAAAATGTAAGCGTAAAATTGGGTGTCTTAAAGATCTAAACATATAAAAATGCTATAAGCTTATCTAAATAACTAATTTTAGTATATTAGATGAAGACACGAGTTTAGCGAATGTTAAAATATTTGTTAAACTTAAATCGTAAGTTATAAACACGTAAAATGTAAAGGTGCAAGGTTTACGTAAAATAGAAAAAGTAAATATGACATATAAAATATGAATGTATGGAAACCAAACTATATAAAATATGTAGACTAAGCATAATCTAGTGTTGGTACAAGATAAATGTGCGTGTAACAACATCACAGTGAAGCCTACCGGTTACTAGTAAAATTAATTTTCGCGAAATTAAAATAATAAGTAAAATGGCGATTAAATATTGACCAGAAATATGTGATTTGTTATATAAACAAGTAAGCGTAGGCTATGAAACTCACTCAAAAGTAATGATATGAGAATACGTTACACAAGCTTGAATGAAATAAAATGTCCTAAGATGCAACTAATTTAATAAGGCGCCTTAAATGATCGATATATAGCTATATGTATATGTGTTTTAGAAAATTTATCTCATATAAACTTGTAGCGAAGTTTATAAAGATTTCACATCGCGAGAAAAAATACTATGAAGAACAAGGTAACCATTTAGTTTCCTTACCAAAGTTCAATAAGGGTTGTTGGTGTTTAAACTCACATCAAGCGGCTATAACTCATAAGTTTCTTGGCCAATTTGGTCATTAAAGCCCTAAGCGTAGCTTTAAAAATTGTTTAAGATGAATTATGATTTTTGTCTCCTTTTAAAGTTTGTTGATTTCTCCAAAGGGATTATATGAATCACCAAAAGTGTTTTGCTTCGGTTGAAAGTGAACCACTTACCTCGGCTTAGTGCGATTCTGGCGAGGATGCATAACCCTCAAAAACTTGCTTTCGGGATTTTCAATGCAATCCGAGTATCATTGAGGACCTACATAACTTCACATGAAGAAGCGATTTTGTTCACTGATAATGAAGGTCTAGGAGCATCGTAGGAACTCATTAAAAAATTCACTTGATCTTCAAGTTCGATGATCCTACGATTGGAAATGCTTTAAAACATTGGAAGGCAAGTATATTGCCTTGACCATTTTGAATGGGTTAACAAAGTAGGGTGAGCATGTCGGTCTAGATCCGGACCCATGAACCGAGACGGCTCTCCCAAAAAGCCTAGACGGTGGGACGGTATGTTCGGTCGGTCAAGGAACAGTCGGTCTGTCTTGATTAGGTGGGGTCCAAGAAGGCAAAATGGCGGTTGTCGGACTAGACCAGGCGGGACGAACCTAGACGAAATAAGGAAAAAGTTGGGGCAGAGACGGACGGCCCAGTACTTCGGTCGATGGGAAAGTCGATTTGCTCAGCCCTGACCAGGGGTCATTCCAAATTTCGTTATCATAGAGGAGAGATCCTCTATAATGTCCCACCCAGTGTTCAACATTTTTTGTCATAGAAGCTTACCATCGGTCGCATGGTCAATGGCTTGCTTTATAGAGTAGTTGACAAGATCATAGAAAATTTAGACTTGAAACCAAAGATAAATGCCATGATGAGACTTTTGGAGTAAGTCTTTGAAACAAGTCTGTTAATACAAATAAACCGTAAAAACGTTTATTTATATTTCTTGATCTTGTATATGTTTTGTCGATAACAATTATAAAATTATCTGTTGGAATCACTCCTAAACCTTTATTCAAGTGTTAGTTACTCATATGTAATAGGTAGCTTATTATGGCCTTTATGTTTGTTTAAGGTGATACTTATGTAGAAGGCCCATAAGCTTAGGCCCATGTCCAATAAGGAAAAGGATGGGAACTAGGAGTGTTGCCCTAGCTTCCCTCCTATAAATACCCTTGTAAACCTTCATTTGAAGGTTGGTTGTTCAAGTTATTCCTTTCATTCATACTCTCGCATAACGTCTTTATATGGGTATTGTGTGTGTGTTTTGGTTTATTGTTCAATCGCCTCTCTATCTTTCTTATAAGCTTGTGTTGTAAAACTAGTGACCTAACGGTGGTATCAATAAGCCTAATAGTTGGGTGAATCGTTGTTTGTTTTTGAAGTGGGTTTTGGTCTTACGCGTAAAACACACCGTTTGATACTGGATTAAGCTTAAAATGTCTTTTATACATTTTGAACCCAAAGATTCTTGTACTTTCAACGTTTAAGGTGTTAAAATACGTGTTTTTGGCAAAAAGTTTCAAACTTTATGCATTGGATCGTTGTTTTAGACTAGTTTTCGAGGGGTTTCAACCTACGCATAAGCGTTTTAAGAGCTTTGGATCATCAAGTTTCACACTTTTGTGTCTTGTGGTGTTATTGAAGCTATTTCATCACACAAAAACTGGTTTAGAAACATCTTTGGGCATTATCATTTTCACGGTAATCTACGGTAGCAAAACCCTAAAACTACGGCGTAAGGTTATCCTTGCTTGGATAAGCTGAAATACGTCGATTTGGATATCTTTTGCCGTGATAGTGTAAAAGATCATTTGGCTTAAAACCTAAATTCGCATAAGAATAAAGCTTACGCGTAGAAATCCTAAATAAGATTCATACGCTTTAAGCCTAGTCTTCGCATAAAGATAATCCTACGCCTAAATTTCTCCTACTTTGTGTCTACGCATAACTTTAGCGTCTTTTTCCCTTTACGGCAAGCTAAATTCTCTGGCGTAACTCTTGAGTTATTGCGTGGTTTGGTTTTAAGCATAAGTGCTACTTGTCTATTGTGATTTCTACGCCTAAGGATACCTCATCAACAAAGGTTCATTCGACTACAAAGATCCATTTTTACCAACACAAGTCAACATAAATGTCACAACCACCATACTCTAACTATTTCCTTACACTTATTCTCCAGCGTCAACAACAATTAAATACACAACATCAACAATGGAATCAACAACAAGCAATTTATCAACAACATTTTAATCAACAACATACCCACAACTTGCGCAATTCCCCAACCACAAATGGTTCAACCACCACCAAGCCTTCAAGTTCAACCCTACACAAATGATTTCAATCAACATCCATCAAGGAACACTATGAAGGAACCCACTTGGTTTGCAAAAGATGTGTGAAGCTTTAAGTAGCCAACAATCAATTCATGAGAATTTGGATCACTTGATAGGCCTCCAATGCTCACTCCAGGAAACTACGATCAATGGGTGATAAGGTTCTTTTGGTTTTGTGATCTAAAGAAGCCACATGGAAAGTTCTTAAATAAGGTTATCTTGGAAGGTCCATTTGAGATGCCCTACTTGTCATTTAGCGGAGGAGATCCAAATGCTATTCACCAAGAGATGAACAAGCGAACATTGCTACATTTGCAGACTTGAATCTCAAGAACTTTTACACTATGAAGGCGATGAGCTTGCAATGGAATATATCCTCTTAGGATTACCAAACCCAATTCTTCATAGTGTTGATGCTCAAAAGTGCCTGAGAAAATGTGGGATCATATTAGTCTTCTTATGGAAGGATCGTACTCAATCGGGGATTTGGAATCCAAATTTACTTGGCTTATGACACTTCATGATTGAACTGGAGAGACACTAGAGTCCTATCATCATCGATTTTGAACATCATCAATGATTTGGATAAACACATCATCATCATGCCAAAATTGCGGTGAATACTAAGTTCTTGAGTAGTCTTGGTCCTGAATGGGAGAAGTATGTCATTTTTCTCCGTCAAGCGAAAAACATGCATCAGTCTACCTACTGATTGTTGTACGATTACTTGAAGCCTCATGAAAAGGAAGTTGATAGGGAAAGGATTCTCCGTGCTCAACTTGCTCCACCGACACATTCGGAAAATCAACAACTTGCCTTATATGCTCAACAAAATTATTCTCCTCAAGCGACAACTCAACCAACGCTTCATTACACTTATGATCCTTCACGACCACCAATCAACAAAATCAATTGGTTCCATACAACAACAACAATGCTCGAGCACGGTAGTGAAGCTAATGAGGACATCGATCCGTTGAAGCATTGCAACAAGGATTTATGATGATTGCTAATGCTTTTGGCCGTTATACCAACAAATCCAACAATAGCATTAGTTCCTCATCAAACACAGGAATCAAGCATTTGTGAACAATGGGCGAGTTGAAGTTTAGAATCGTGGTTATGGTCGTCAAATGGCGGTGGTCGAGGGTTTAATGATGTGGGTAGGAATAACAAAGCTCAAGTGGTGGAACGAAATGCTCAAAATAGGTTGAATGGTCTTGATGCTACAAGCAATGAAGGGACATCTGCTAATGCATGCCCAAGCCTAGGACTAAGGCGTCTTATCACAAAGAGGCTCTTCTTTTGGCTCTTAAGGGATGGCTGGTGGAACTCTCCGCAGACAAAACGAGCTTTATGGCAAATCTTCGGATGATGATATGGAGGATTTGCGGGCCAATGCTATTGTTATGTTGATGGCTAATATGCATGAGTTACACATGAGTGACACAGCCCGGTATATGACGATGGCTTATCTCAGGTACCGAACAAACCATATTCATCTCGATCTCATCTCCGCCAACATGCAGATCGGCAAGCTTCGGAATGTTCAAAATGAGTAGATCACATCATTCGGCGATTTTCAACTAGACCCGTAGTTATATTTGGCGATCAAGATGACCAAAACGGTTTCCCTGATAATCAAATGACTCGGTGGTTATACTTGAGGATCTCGTGTGATGTTGTGACTCACGTTGAAACAGAACTTTGCCTCATCCGATTTTGCTCGTTTAATGAACCAACAAACCATAGTGGAAGAATGTGTTGCAATTAATCGGGACTTGAAAAGTAACAATGCACTGTTAACCAAGGATTTTGAATGTTTACAAAAGCAACTCAACTTTTCAAAACTCAAGAACGTGAAAAAAGGTTTGAGCGACCTTTGCAAAATCTCATCAAAAGCGACAATATTTAGAGGACAGATGCGTGATCTAGCAGCTTGAAGAATGCTGTTATGCGAAATAGAACAAGCTGAAACATGAACATAAAAATCAAATTAACGCTCTCACTTTGGAAAATCAAAAAGCTAAGGCTGAGTTGTTAACTTGTCAAAAACAGTTCTCTGCATACAAAAGCATTCAACGAAATGATCATCTTGAAGAAATCATCGGCTTGCAAAACAAACTTAAAGAGTTTAAACTGTTGTTTACAAACATGGTGAGTCAGTGTATTGAAAAGTTTACTTTAAAACCTAATCCAAATGGCTATGGACCAAATCTTTGACGATTACAAACCTAAGCTTTCAACCAAAGCATTCAAACCAAATCCTGAAGTTTCCAGTCAGAATATAAACTTGATAATTCATTATGAGTGTTGTTGAATATCATCGTCAAGAAGAATTAGATCGACGCGAGTCGATCAAAATTAGAAAGTTGTTTACAACAAACCTTTTAATATTAAAGCGGTCACTTTGTCACACCAGTTCTTCTAACACACCAAGGATTATCATAGCGTCGAGTCTTCTAATGTTAATCCCAAACAGGATTATGCACAAATTAGGTCCTTTACCTTCCATCGGTGAAGTAAACTCAAAACCTGAAAATCATAAAATTCTTCGATATTTTGACCTTTTCATGGCTGACCTCAAAACTTTACAACATGAGATAGAATATCATTCGAAATCAAATTTCAACACTTTCAATCGCCTCTGAGAACAAAGAGACATTTTTGAAAAAATCTTTACCAAATGTTAAAAATTTGAAAAGTTGTGCATTGTCTTGGGAAAAGGACTTTCATAAGGAACTTGGATTGATGAAGGTCGTTTTGAAAGCGAAACATCTATTTCTAATACCAAGCGTAAAAGAAAATGTTGAGAAAGATATTGATCGACTCTGGAAGATGTCATCCAATGCGTCCATAATGTTGTGCTATTGAATTCTTTGTCATATGCATTTGATTATATCTCTGGCGATCTTGTTGATTATGTGGTAAATGTTGACAACAACGACAATGTGCTTCGGTCGAGTCCTTAAAAGTTGAAAACAAACGATTGTCAAACGAACTTTCAAATGCAATACGTCGGTTTAATTGGTGTCAAAAAGATATTCACGATCAACAACTTGCTTTTCAACACAAAATCGCCCGTTAAGTGACAAAACTTCGATCCAAAATTGAGCAATGGATGATCAAAGCGTGTCTTTTAAGTGTCAAATCTCAAAATATGAACAAGAACTTGTAAAAGTTAAAAAGGAATATGGTGTCATATTTGATTTACTCAAAAGACTTGTGATGAAGCATCAAATGAACTTGATCATTATCTTGCACACACTAAAGAAGTTATGCATTTCTTTGGAAATATTGAGTGAAAATCAAGATCGATTCACACTATCTTCAAGTTAAGATAAATGTTAGGAAAGTATGAACAACTTCCGCCAACCATGATTAAGAGAATAGCGATAACAGCCGTGAACCTAGAATCCCTACTGAATCACAAGTTGCTAGCGTGCTTCCTTCTCTTGAAAGCAGAATAGTTGCGTCTTTTCCAACGTGCACTTCCCACCTAAGAGCACTACAATCAAGCGAATAGGAAGTTGAAACCTAAGAAAAGATCAATAAGGAATGCTAAAGTAGAAGAACACCCTAGGACTATGAATAAGACTCACGTTGCTTCCACTATAGATATGCGTCTGGCAAATGTAATAGAAATAGTGATGTAACGAATGCTAAACCTTTAAGCACTTTTGATATTCATCCGATGCACCTTGTATTTTGTAAAGTATGTAATTCGATTGTCATGATAAATGTGTTGCTAAAGCTATCATCTCTGATTTAAGGAATCCTAAGAACCGGAATACCTCTAGGCCCACTAATCTATCTATGGGTTGCTTGGTAGACCGCCTCTTTAGATTCTAAGAAGCGTTCTTTGTCCTGTAGCTCCAATTTCACCTCCTAGGAATGTAGTACCACTAGTGCATTCACTAAGACTAAAGCAAATACTAGTTGGAGATGGCAGAAATGGATATATAACACACTATGATTTAAATGGATACCTAAAGCTATTGATGTGTGTATGTCTACTATAACGCTCGGAACCCTCTAACATTTGGGTTCCACATCTACTTCTATTCCATCTGTAGATGCGTGGTAATGTTGGTGATACAATCATTCTGGATTGTTGATAGCGGATGTTCCCGCCACATGACAGGCAACCTTAACGTTATCAAACTTTATTGCAAAGTTCATTGCTTGTCGGTTGGGAATGATCACTCGCGACTATCATGAAATTTCGGAGACTACATTAATGGGAACATCGAAATAAGCGGGGTTTATTATGTGGAAGGCCTCGGTCACAATCTGTTTCGATGGAGTCGGTTTGTGATGGAGATTTGGAGGTTGCTGGGGAAAACTTGTTTCATTCGTGATCTACAAGGAAAGCGACCTTATGTACGGCTCGCGTAATTCGGTCTTTACACTATCTCTATGAAGACATGGTTGCTTCTCTCCCATCTGCTTACTTTCAAAGGCAACATCAACAAAATCGGCTATGGCACGCGTGCGTCTCTCACATCTAAAATTTCAAACCATCACCAAACTTGCTCGACACAAACTAGTTGAAGGACTCCCAAGATTTCGGTATTCAAAGATCACCTTTGCTCAGCTTGTGAACAAGGCAAAAGCACTCGTGCTCATTTTTCAAAGGTGGAACCGGCTCTCACATGTGCTTCATCTTCTTCATGGATTTTGTGGCCCGATGCGTGCAAACAATCAATAAAGCCTACATCTTAGTAATTGTTGATGACTATTCCGCGGCTGGACTTGGGTCTACTTTCTTGAAGCAAAGACCAAGCTCGGATGATTATCACCTTTCTCGCGAAAATACGAGGTTCACTCCGAAAGCCGTCCGACAAATCGAAAGGGCAGAGGAACTGAATTTGTTAATCAAACCTCCAGTGAATTTTATGAGAAAGTGGAATCGGCATCAAACATCTATTGCTATTACCGAACAAAAGCGGAATTGTTGAAAGCGAAACAGCGTTGGTGGAAGCTGCAGAACAATGTTAATCAATGCTAAACTCCCAGTTACTTATGGGGCGTATCACATGCTATACTCAAAACGTTCTATGATTACAAAGCCACAACAAAACACCTTTTGAGCTTGTCCATAACAGAAACCGAATCAAAACACTTTCATGTATTCGAATCTCTTTGCTATCCGAATAATGATCGTGATGACTTTGGAAAGCTCAAAGCCAAAGTTGACATTGGAGTCTTTATCGGATATGTGATAATTCAAAGGTTTCCACATCTTGAATCGTCGAACAAAGGAGGTTATGGAAACGATTCATGCTCATTTTGATGAACTCACGAACATGGCTTCTAAGTATAACAGCTTAGGAACCGGTCACAACCGCTTAAACTTCCCTCAACCCCATCATCAGTAGAACAAAGCCCCGACTCACTCGTCAACAAATGGAAGGTTATTTGCTCCTACGTTCAATGGCGATATTGATGAGCGTGCTCGTGTGTATCCCTATCCGCTGTTGTTGATCAACGATATACTCTTATACACGATACACCGCTCAACAACTACGGTTGAAGAAGCACCACGGTTGACTCCAACACAACAGGTTGAACAAACCGCTCCAACAATGATGAACGGTGATGATTTGAATGAGTACCCGCTGATTTTGATCCAAATGGTTCTACCCGTTTGCTAATGACAACTGCTTTGATGTAGCCCGGAATCATCAACAAGCAATTTGAATCCTCAAAATCTGCACAATGTATACCAACATCAACCCTCCACACATACATGGACAAAAGACCATCCTCTGGAAAATATTATTGGCAACCCGAATCAACCCGTCGTTACGAGACAACGTCTTCACACAGATGGTGAACATTGCATTTATCACTCACGTCTACCTGAACCTAAAAACATCAAAGACGCAATGACAAAAGACAACAAGATCGAATCCATGCAAGAAGAACTCAACCAATTCAAACGTCTTGAAGTATGGGCGGTTGAAAGAACCAACAGGGGTCGTCATTGGTCTCAAATGGATTTGGAAAAACAAATTGGATCGAAGGGAATGTTATTGAAACAAGTCACGGCTAGTTGCTAAGGGTTATCATCAGGAAGAGGGAATAGATTTTGAAGAATCGTTTGCTCCGGTTGCTCGTGTCTTGAGGCTTCGGATATTTCTCGCGTTCGACTCATATGAACATGACGGTCTATCGGATGGATGTCAAACTGCATTTCTCAATGGACAACTCAAAAGCGGTTTATGTCATAACGGATGGATTCTTTGATCGTGAGTTCCCGAACCATGTATACAAACTGAACAAAGCTCTATACGGTCTCAAACAAGCTCCTCGGGCATGGTACGATAAGCTATCATCTTTCCTCATTGCTAATAATTTCACCAAAGGTTCGGTTGACCCAACTCTTTTTATACAATATCACGGGCACATATCTTAATTGTTCAAATTTACGTGGATGACATTTTTTGGTCTCATAAAAAGTACTCAATGCGCTTTGCAAAATAATGAAGAAAAATTTTGAAATGTCCATGATGGGTGAACTTACATTCTTTCTAGGATTACAAGTTCATCAATCACCCTGTGGTATTTTCTTGAGTCAGTCCAAATATGCCCTTGAATTGTTAAACAAATTTGGAATGAAAACCTGTGACACTTATGCCACAATGGCTCATACCAAAAAGCTAGACGCTGATTTACATGGGAAATTGGTAGACCCTACAAAATACCGTAGTATTATTGGGTCTCTCATGTCATACATCTTGACTAGTAATGACCTGATATTGTCTTTGGTTTATCTATGCTCCCGTTATCGGTCGCGATGGCCCGAAACCCACCTCTCTGAGGCTAAAAGAATCCTCTGATACATCAAGGGAACCATTAACTTGGGGATTTGGTATCCGAAGGATTCGGTTTTGAAACTAATCGCTTTTGAGACGCTGACCACCAGGGATGCTTAGACTCAGGAAAAGTACTTGAGAGACACTATTTCTTGGTGATAAACTGGTGTCTTGGCAATCAAAGCGAGGATTGTACATCGTTGCATCAACCGAAGCGAATATGTAGCCATGTCGTGTTGTGCTCAAGTCATGCGGATGAGAACACAACTCAAAGACTATGGTTACGTATTTGTGAATCCCGTCACTGCGACAATCAGTGCCATTGCGATCTCATGCAACTCTTTCACCTCAAAATCTAAGCACATTGATCTTCGCTATCATTTCATCAAGGACCACGTGGAGCAGTGCGGTTGAATTATACCGTAGTACGAATACCAATTGGCAGATCTTCTCACCAAAGCCTTGCCTCCGCTAGGTTTAATGAGTTGGTCCACCGGATTGGTATGAGGTGTTTGACTCAAGAGAATTGGATGACCTCCTAAAACAGCCTTAAAAACCTGTCAAACATCAAAAATATCTTTTGTAAATAAATTTCAAAAACAAAATACAAAAATACAAAACCTGATAAAACAACAAAAATATTCTTCTAATCTATTTTTCTTTCAACATGGCATGTACATTTCTTCCGTCAACACTTTAATCTTTCAAATTCATATTTTTCCAGTGGGTGTTGAGGGGAGAAAATAAATACTTAACTGTTTCAAAATATATGTGTACTTGCATGTTGTCCTATCCCGGTTGTTTCTTTTATCAATGGTGGTAAAATTGTTCTGGTTCATTAACACTCCTCGGACTAAAATTTATAACATTTCATTATTTTTATTAAGTCGAGGGGATTATTAAGTCAAGTTTCTTTCTTAAAATCTTTGTTTGGTAGCCAAAATGGAAGTTAAATGGCTTTGGATGAAAAAGGAAAAGGTGGAGGGACCAAAACCGTCAAAAGATGAAAGTCATTTTAATAAAACACCTTCCACCTAACTTTTTCACTTCACATTTAATACTCTCAACTAAAAAATCCTACGCCTAAGATTCGTTCATCAATTCGTGTTTTGATCATCTTCTGTAAGTGGATTAATGTTTCTAACATGTTTTTAAACATTGGTTTTGATTCTCAAATGAATCCAACGGTTAAATTTGCTTATATAGTTGATTTTGTGTTCTTCGCATATGCGTAAGAACACATGATCATGTGTTGAGTGTTTGTGGTTAAAAGGATTGTGTCAAAACATTTTAGAACATCAATAATATCTTCTTTATCCTCAAAATACCCATACAATGATGGATTTTTGATATTAGGGTTTTGCGTGGTTTTGGATACTTTCAAATGTGAGGTTTGGTCTAAAAGATTGTTTGTGTGAGGTTAATATGATGTTGAATTGATGATATCCAGGCCTATAACAACCGAAAACATGTTAATTGAGAATTAGGAATTAGGGTTTAAAGTTCTTAAGTTTGGGTATTTTTGATTCATACAAATGGATGTTATAACTTGGTTTATAGACTCTCAAACACTTTAGATCTACCGGAAAAAGTTTGGTGAAATTTCCATGGTTAGAAATCTTATGCGTAATTCATAACCCTTAGGGTTTTGACCTACTGTATGACTTTCTGGCGTAAATGTTTAACACGTTTTCATGCCATGATTTGTTGTAAACTGAATATATGTGTTAAGATTGATGTTGTGATTTATTTCGGGGCACTACGCGATAAACTCGAATCAAGGTGTTTGTTACTCATAAGGATCACCTTCGCGGCGAAAGTTATGCGTAAGAAATTTTACGATGTAAGTGTTACGCGTAAGGTTCTACAATGGGACTCTCGCGTATCCGTGAAGGATATCGTAAACATGACCTTTACGCGCAAGGTCTACTCTTACGAGTAAGCCTTGCAGTAAGGTTCTTATCGCCTACGCCGTAAGCTCTACGCATAAGGTCCCCTTTTCCTACGGCGTAAGTAGGATCCTACGCAAAGCTGCGCCTACGCATATACTACTCGTTTTACAGCGTAACTTTGCCATATCTACGCATAAGCCTTGATCAAACCTTCGTTTTGAATATTGCAGCGTGCAAACTTGTAAATAAGCGAATCATGCGTCACGAATCAAATGATGTCACTAATAAACTTAAACGTTTGATATGTTGTGGACTATAAGTGATAACATAAACTTTAAAACTTAAAGTTAACTAACTCACGAAAACGTTTCACGACGTCATTGGACTATTGGACAAACAAGTAACTTAGGACTCGTAACAATCATTGACACTGTACATTCAATAATTAGACAATAAAACCTTCCGTTGACTAACATTATGTCTTTCGATATGTTGGTTCTTTTGGCTAATGTTATTTCAGATCACATACGGGCTGCCTCAAAATGAATGTGGATGCACCGAGTTCTCACAATTCTGACATCTTTCCAAATGGTTATCAGAAGAAAGATTGGAAAGAAAAACCTTAGGGTTGACTTTGATACCCTCACATGCTCAGAATCTTCTTGTCTCATTCTTTGTGGATATTCTAAGGAATCATCCCTACCATAACATGCTCTCACACTCAAGTACTTCTGAGTCCAGGAAATCTACATTCAACAATTACGAATTCTATGTGAGAATCACAGGTCAAAGTGCAGTGACAGTGACACTTAATCACAAACAAGTCACTATCACTCCTACAGGACTTACGGGCGTACTTATCATTCCGCACATCGTGCCAATTGACTTCTTTGCCACAATTTACCTCTGAAGAGAGCAGTTCGAAATTCTTGATTGATATTGGCTATGATGAAGCTTCAGGAATAATCACTAAGCACTCTCGTGGAGCTTAAGAACATTCCTCAACCATGGGGAACCCTCTACATCATCATTACCAAATCGGTCTCCCCGGTGCGTGATAGTGGTTATGAGCATCCCAAGCTCATGGAACTACAAATCTTACGGTCATTAATCAATAAAAAGGACATGAAATGAAGCATTCGCTATGGGATGACATGATGTCATTTCACAAGAAACTTGGCTCAAAGATTCCCTATGTCGATACAAAAGTTGTTGATCCAGAGCACTTGGACTTCATCCCGATATTCCACGAGGCTCAATGACCCGACAATCACGCAAATGTTGTGAACAACCTACCCTATCAGTCGAATCAAGGAACCGTCAACAAAGAAACAGTGCGCCGTCTTTGCTTGATCACCTTCGACAAATGAAATCAAGAAGCTTGAAACATACAAAGGTATCAGTTGATGCGAGAGAGGCAAAGTTGGTCATCTCGATGAAAAGCTTTCTGGAACTCCTACTCGAGAGAACCAAAAGAGGAAGTGCTTTGAAGCAGATAATGAAAGTCAAAGGAAGGTCCCAAAGAGGAAACCTACTCCAAAGAATAAAGTTCCCTCCGGAAGCCGCTCCTATTCCTACACTTTGAACCACAAAGAAAGCTCTTGGACTTAAAAGCTCAAGACACACAATCAGACGAGGAGGTCCACTACTGAAAGCGCAATGGATGACACTCCATCAGTACCAAAACCTCCTAGTCCCATAGCTGAACATGGCAAAGGAAAGACTCGCATGTACTTGTGCTATATGATGAAAGCTCAGAAAGTGATGAAGAGCAACTGGATAAATCATATAGGAAGAAGTTCAAATTCGTTCGACTTCAACACGTTGCACAACAATTTGCTAAAGAACAAATGGGTGGCCAGGAGGTCAAGCTGGAGCTCTACCTTCACGGTCCCGATGCGGTTAATCAACGACCCGATAGGGATCCGGTGCCACCACTTTGGTACAACAACAAACACGTGTTGAAGAAGACACTCTTGAGTATGATTTCAAGAACGGAGAATCGAGAAGGTAAAAGCCGATGAAGAAGCCGCAACCAAAGCCAAAGCGATGATCAAGCTAAGACTGAACTGAAGAAGATGTTGAGTATGATAAGTTTCTTCTAGATAGTCCCCTGCGATCAAAGGAAGAAACCTCTAAGCCACCAAAGGACCCTGAGTCTCCTCACATCTCATCATCATCTTAGATCGTCTTCTCATTCTTCACCACCATCATCAAAGAAATCAACCAAATCAACATCCAAATCGATAAAGAAGAAGCCACATCGATCTTGGATTTCTCATACTCATAAAAGAATTGTGAAAGCCGCGGTCAAAAAGTTAGAAAGAAAGACATGCTTTACAAAAAGCTAAATTTTATTGTGACCATTAACGTACCTTCATGATGAGAATGACAAGATGCAAGTTGAAGGGGTATGTCTGAAGCTCATGGTGGATGATCTACAAGGGGAAAATGGACGAGAATGATGAAAGGCTACACTCACAAGTACCTTCCGATATCGTTCCTAAAGTCACAAAGGAAATGTTTACGGACAACTATATCCGAATCTTATGCAGATAGCCAAGCAAACTATAAGATCAACACCCTTAACGTCACAATCAATCCATCGATCCGTGAGTTTTCTCGGATAATGAATTGGTGGCCAACTTCTTGTCACACAAATGTCTAAACGATCGGGACATTTACCGATGAAGGAAAGCTCGTTCAAGCATTGCTGGACTACCAACTCAAGAAGCATGCAGATTGAAGTTGAAAAGTCTAAGCGTCCTAGAGGCGATGAAGATAAGGATCAGGATAAGAATGAAGCTAAGCGACAAAAAGAAGTGCGGTGAATCATCTTCCATGACACCTCCTCCTCAACGCCTCACTGCAACAAAGGTCTCCTCCTCGTTCTTCTACAGATAAACCTCAGATTCTTCTCGAATTGCCACCCACCCCTCACCGTAAAACCGGTGATCACTTTGAGTATCTGGTGGTGATGATGAGGAAGTCATGAGCCCCTACAACAACCTCGGCCTCTCCGACAAAGTACAAAAACCAGAACCCTCATCTAGGCCTAAGAAACGAAGAAAAGAAAAAGTCTACGTCCCTATCATGGCTAGATGAAGACACCACAGAGGGAATTTGAATGGTTCTCACACTTGTCAATTCCACTCCCCACCACGAAGAAGGTCAAGAGGTTCTGAGAATGTAGTACAATGGAGCATGCTAAGATTATGCAAGAAAAGTTCCATGTGAAGAAGATGACGAAATCCGAGTTGAGGCGAATAAAGAATGAAGCTTTTCAACTGTGGAAAGATAGCTCGAAAAGTGCCGCAGGGGTCGAATATCACCTTGAAAAAATTGCTCGAGCTATGTCTAACAACATGGATTGGCTCAACCCGAAGCAAACATCGACTTCACCAAGCGGGATAACCCTCCATACTACACCGTTCCATGGTCAAACCTCTACCAACAATTGGCCAACCAGATGAACCAAGGATTCCATTCCGATATTTCTTCAACAAAGACTTGGATTTTCTTCTACATGGTGGCGATGGTTCAAGGAAATCGCTACATCGCCGAATTGACACTCCATTCCCAGCAGTATATATATACTCGAACCGCATAGCCATCGAGAACGTGCCAATCACTTGTTCTCCAACAAAGTGGAAGCATAATGACCGAGATGCATCCAGACGGGATTCATCATTGGCCGGAGCGCCGAAGAATCTACTACGTAAGCGCTGTGTTCGAGAGTCTCAACATGCAAAAGATTCGTTCTAAAAGTATCGTTGCCATCAAACCGTCGATCTCCTCATCTAAGTGGGACTACACCTTCCTAAAGAATACCGTGGTCAAACGACAAGATGAAAGGGATTATGCATTCTCTGAAGCTGACTTTGAGAACTTGTCTATCAACGACATCGAAGACATGTACCTTGCCAAAGTACAGGGTCGTATGAGACAATTCTCCACGGAAGTACAACGTGAATTCATCAAGTCAGTGCTCATCTTCATTAGACGCATAGTTATCAAAGAACGTGTTGAAGATCTCCAGCTGGCAATTGAATCTTATCGGACCGTGTAAACTTCACCCCACCACAACTTGATCTTCCCGACATCAACCAGCTCTCACAACTTACACTCATCGCAAACCATTCGGTTGTCGTTTACGCAGTGAACTTCAAAGAAATTTCTTGATGGCGTGCAGAGATCTTCACAAGTTTGGAGATCACACTTTGAAGATGGTTAGGGACGGATTGGCTTACCGGTTGAAGGATATACACCAAAATATTGGGTCTCCTAAGCGATGGAATTCTCAGGATCGAAGGGATGTGAAGAGGATCATCACGATGATTGATGAACGGTTGTATAGAAGGATCAGTTCAGAAGATTGGAAAGCTATGTTGGTGGTCGACCTAGGAGAAACATCATCGGCTTTCAACGCCCGATTCACACTCTGGGCGACATCTCGGACTACCCGGTACCCCTTAAGCGCTTTTCATTATTAACTTTGGATGTATGATTTCTTATGTAAATGGCTTGTGCACACATAACAGTGTACAACCCCGACTTGTAAATAAAGGACCCCTGTGGTACGCTTCATTGCCACAATCCTTATAAAAGGAGCGAAAGCTTCATACTTTTGAGTAAAACCTATCAAACCTTTCACTTTTCAAGGTTTTGCTCAAAAGAACAAGTACTTTCCCTTATGATTTTCAAAACCTCAACCGTTTATATCACTTGTTGAGGGGGAGTACTTGACTTAAAACTTTGTTCACAAATTGTTCACATTGGTCATTCTTCCCTCAACACTCGAAATGGTCATATTTATTCTTAACCGTTCAAAAATAACATTTTTATATGCCATTTTTTAGGGGGAGAAAATATGTGATAAGAAATATGTTAGTTGATTTCTCATGTGAAAAGACTTAACCAACGAATTGATGATACTTAACCGTTAGTAACTCGAAAAGACATGTCCGGGACGGGTAATAATTTCAAGCTAGTTCGCTAGTGATGTAAACGTGTCTCGCAAAGGACTTGTCCGAGTAGAATTTACCATTCGAGAAACTCTTTGTAGACATGAACTCTGACGGGTTTGACAACCTTTCCAGGATTGTCTACACCTTCAAGGTAGTTATTAGAGCTAGTTGTCACCTAAAAGCTGACAATGTATCTCTTTAACTACGCAACGTAACCGTGTCTCGCGGGGGATTGTCTATCTTGAGTGAATCAATTCAAAATGTGCGCGCTCTTTCCTCACTGTGCATTTTAACCGTTAAAACTCTTAAGCACATGTGGAGGGTGAGTATTTATGCAAAATCTTATCTCAACAGTGGTACTAAAATGTTTTTCATTCACAAACACTTCGAGAGATTTTTCACACAAAGTGGTTTAATGGCAACATAGGTTAGTCATGAAGTTATAAGGTGACTAAGGTTAGGAATAACCGTCCTATGATCCGCCAGAGCCGGAGGGATCTACCCAAGGACATCACAAATAGTTAGTACTTAGAAGTCCTTAGGTACGATGATAAAAAGGAGAAATTGAGAATCGGAGAAAGAAGGAGTTGAAGAATTAAAAAGAAATGCAAAGAAAAGGGTGAAAAGAAATAGCCCTCCAAATTATTCAACTTAGGCAGCACAGGGTTCAATTCATATGCTCTTGTTGTCACTAGATGACACCGGTATTGAAGATTAAAAGTCGTCATGGACCCAATGGCGCATGCACTAAACCTTCTTAGCCACTCAAGTTTCTCTTAACAGAAGCTTGTTTCATTCTCACAGGGAACCCTACGCAAACTATTGGCTTTCTCTAGAGATCGGTATTGAAGAAGGAGACCCTCTCCTAGTCTACGCCAGGAAAACCAAAATTCACTTTTGAGTCTAGAGCCACGAGATTCATCAAAAGATCTCTTAGGTACACTTGACATTTCATCACTTGACGTTCAACAATAAGAATTTCAGTGGTACATTATCGAGTCCTTCAGAGATCTTAGCAATCTGTCGAGAACATTTATGAGAGGTTCACAAATGTGATCCTCAGTGATTGAATGGAAACTCCTGCCGGGTCAACATCAAGCGCCACGACAGGCAGGTCGCTTCGGCAGCTCCCCGTGGATTGGCGCTTAGTGGTCTCAAACGGTCTACAGTCGTGAGGTGATGCATCGGTGTACCTCAGAGACTCATCTGAATCGTAGGTGTACTTCGGTACATCGTGTTATCTCACTTGTGGGACTCCGATTCAGGAACGGCCTTTGTGAGAATTAGAGTTGTGTTTTCACACTATGCTGTTAACACTCTCGAAGTTCAAACTTGTAAGTGCCAGAATCCGCTTATTACTAACCGTTTTTATGTTTTCTTCTTATGGAAGCTCTGAAGCGGAATGATCGTGCAGATTCTTCTCATGCTCACGCCAACATCATCACTAATGGAAGTTCTATTCAAAAGCAACACAACAGTCAAAATGATTCTTCGCCAAATCAAGGAATCTACAAAGTTAAAGACTTACAGAACTTCATCAGTACTGAATTCCAACGTCAAAGAGCGTGTGAGCATGTTGAAGAATGACGTGGAGACACTTTGTATGCGTAAGCACTGAGGCACTTGATGCGACAACAACATACTATTACTCTCACCACAAAGAACAATGATCAAAGAACAAAGTTAAAGATGACGTCAAAGCATAACTGTTCAAAGTAAACTATCTCTACACTGGGGAGATTGTTCGAATCAAGGCATTCCTTCTCACAAGAAAGAAGAATGACAGAAGACGTCAAAGCTACTATTACATCAACGCCTTCACCGTTTTTTCATCACCAACACTTGAGGGGGAGATTGTTGGAATCACTCCTAAACCTTTATTCAAGTGTTAGTTACTCATATGTAATAGGTAGCTTATTATGGCCTTTATGTTTGTTTAAGGTCATGCTTATGTAAAAGGCCCATAAGCTTAGGCCCATGTCCAATAAGGATAAGGATGGGAACTAGGAGTGTTGCCCTAGCTTCCCTCCTATAAATATCCCTTGTAAACCTTCATTTGAAGGTTGTTTGTTCAAGTTATTCCTTTCATTCATACTCTACGCGTAACTGTCTTACTATATCGTGTGTGTGTGTGTGTTTGGTTTATTGTTCAATCGCCTCTCTATCTTTCTTGTAAGCTTGTGTTGTAAAACTAGTGACCTAACATTATCTCAAGTATAAATTCACGATTACATGTTGACATAATAGTTCTAACATTTATTTTTACTAATTATATACAATTGCCAATTATGTATTTGTTGTAATAAAATAAATGTAAGTAAATATGTTGGGTACCCGTAACCCATGACCCATGACCCAAAACTCATGGCATATGTGCATTATATTATGCATGACACCAAGTTGGGTACCCATAACCCAAAGTATGTATTACATCATGCATGACATCATGTTGGGTATCCATGACCCATAGTCTATGACCCATGACCCAAACCCGGAAGTGCAGCCCAAAATCCGGACTGGCTTACCCAGTTGCCGGATCCTTTGGATTACACTGGTCAGATCATTTTTCCAAAGGATCTGGCAGATCCGACAGAACAATGACTAGTTGGCATATAAATAGTGACCAATTTCTTCATTTTTCTTCACCAATTCTCATACATATCTTCTCTCATTCTTATATCCCTTTAGCCTCATATCTAAGGATCATTCTTGTAGTTATCTTCTTGTGTTTCACAAGGTTTTTCTTAAAAGACGAGACCACGTTTTTTGCATACAAGTCTTCCAAAGTGTAACTAGGCTTCATCATCACTACAAGATCACTGAATTGCTTCTTGTATTTGATACATTACATTGTAAATTAAGGAGTTTGTTGACATAATGCTTAAGAACTCTCGATTTGGGTACTCGGGGAGTGGAGTAGCGTAAGGAAGGTGTCCTTTTACTCAAACCACTATATATCATTATGTCACGGTTCTATCTCTTTCTCTCTTTTACTTTATCGTATTCATTTCATTACTTACTATCTTGCATTGTCTATATCTCTTCGTCCAAAGGTTTCACATATAATAAATATAAAAGTTTTTGAAACTAAAATTTAAATCGGTAAAACTATTCAACCTCACTTTCTAGTTTTCTACAAAGTCCACTCATCGTAAAAGACTTTTACTTTGATGTTGTTGGAACATCAAAATATCATTACTTAGCTTGGTAGTTCTCCGTGATGAAAAAAATTGTGCTAATACCAATCAAGATGTCGAATCAACTGAGGCTACGCAAAACTAACGCCAAACAAAACCGAAGGGATCGACAAAAACAAAATTTGTTAATCTAAAGTAAAAGGCGAATAGTGTCGAGCCAAAACCAAAAAATTCTATTAACAAATCAATAAGCCTACTATAATAAAATCGTTTGCCATTTTTGATCTCACACTAAACAAAAGCTATTAAATCTAATCACCAGTATATCAAAATTCGAATGAACCAATACCAATAACCCAGTTAATCAACTACGATACAACTTGCTGCAACTTCTCTCTAAACTTCTCTCCAACCTCTCTCTAAAAAATAAACCCAATCCACCCTAACCCTTACCAAACAAATCTCAACTTTCTCCGGCGGTCGGTTTTGGCCGGCCGTCTGGACCTCCTTCTCTCATCTTTTCTTGTACTTTTTCCTTTCACACAATAAAAGCCCTTACTCACAGATCTGTCATCTCCCATCTTCGCCGCTGCCGCCACCGCTGTCTTCTGCTCAGATCCATTACCATCCGGTCTCTTCTGCTCAGATATGTTGTGGTCCGTAATCGATGGCTTGCTGCTGCCTTGGGTTTCGACTTTAGATCTGTTTAGTTTAGGTCTGGCTCCTTTAAGGATGCTCAGTTTTATCTTTTATGTATGTTTTATGTACTTTATGTACTTTTGTCAAGCTACATTTTCATATGGTTGTGTCTACCAAAAGCTCACCTTGGTGATTCCCCCACCCTTGCATAGTGTTGCTGTAGTCTGTCACAACTATTATGGTGTATGTCTTGTTTTGGGTTAACTTGTTACCTTGTGTATTTTGTTTGGCAAGTCGGTTTCGATTTTGCCCATTATGTTCGATGTAACTTGTTGTGTTCAAATTACCTTCATTTATGAGGAGTGAAATGTTATCTCTGTTCAAAAAAAAAAAAAAAAAAAAGTTAATCAACTACGGAAGCCAAGAACACAACTAGAAGTATAACTATTAGAGCACTCCCATTAATAACACAAGTTAAACTTTAACACCGTGCCACGTCAGCGCCACATCAGCTTTAACATTTCACCTTAACTCACCCAAAAAACACCCACAATCATAACATCCCAAGTTAAACTTTAACATTTGATATTTTCAAATTCAACCCCTAAACTAAAACAAATACTTCATTTATTAAAAAACATATCTTATTTAACATTAAAACACAAAGTACATTAAACATTAAACACGAATTACATTAAACATTAAAACTACAACGAGATTGAGTAAAAATAAAACTACTAAAACTTAATAAAACGAATCACTAGAGTCCCAACCCTCGTCACTTGAAGAGGAATAAAACTCGCCATTAACGAGCTGAGTCTCCATTATGTCAAAGTAGTTATCTTGAAGATATTGAGCTTCCTTTTCTTCTTGTTCACGACGAGCAGCTTCCTCGCGAGCCTGCTCTTCCATAATCTCTCTATAGTTTTCTTCGTCCTGCTCAAGTTGACGAAGGGAAGCCTCACTTAACCCGAATGGGTTGTTTTCAAGATCCACCTGTGGACTGTTAGCAGCTTGATTGTTAACAGCTGGAGTGTTAACAATTGGAATGTTCACAGGTGGAGAGTTTAAAAATACATTTTCCGGTTGGAAAACCGGAAAGACAGATTCAAGTGGTGTTGAGTAAACTTCAAATTCTTCTGGAGTTGGAAAGCTGGTTTTCGATAACTGAGTTGGAGTTGGAAAGCTGATTTCCGGCAACTGTTGTGGACTTGGGAATTGCTAAGAAAAATCTTTGCGAGACATTTTTGTGTGTGTGAGTTACGTGTGTAACTTGTGTGTGTTGTGTGTTTTAAACAACTCTGGTAGAGTTGTATATATAGGCAGAGTTGATTTTGAATTTAAATAAATCCCGCTCATATTTGATTTTTAAATTTCAAAATTGAATTTGAATTTATCCCGCCCAGAATTAACCAAATAATCAGTATAATTTAAATTTGAATTTGAATAGGTTGAGGGGGTGTAAGTGAAAATTTATTTGAAATGGTTTAGGGGGTTAAAATGAATTTTTTTTATAAATTTATTAAAGGTTAATGCCCCGTTGAGGGGGTAACTTCGCCCGTTTAACGCCGTTATAACGCACGAGGTACAACAGCTAACGCCAGTTAACGGGCTTTAACGCCCAATAACGGCTCTAAATAAGTTATCGTTGGGCATGCTCTTAGCGTAGAAACCATCTATCAATTAGTGCAAAACCCAAATCAAAATATAATAATCTTAATAACGATCGATTAAATTCAAATACTCCCTCCGTCCCAAAATATAAGTCCATATTTGACTTTTCAAAGTCTTTTTCTTCTGACTTTGACCGTAGTTATTTTTTTTCGTGTTATATGATACTTGATGAAAAGTATACCAATGAAAATACATTTGAAACACGAATCCATTTATATATTTTGCATCAATTATTATATGACATGAAAAAAATAATTACAGTCAAAATATGAAGAGAAAGACTTTGAAAAGTCAAAAGCGGACTTATATTTTGGGACGGAGGTAGTAACTCTTTAAGCAAAACCAAAAAAACATACCGATGAAACCAATTATAGCCGCAAATGAAGACAAATCTAATTAAATCAACCAAATCAAGCAAACCTTATTATATTTATGAGTAAATTACATGATTGGTCCCTGTGGTTTGTCCAAAATAACAACTTTCGTCCCTCGAAGTTTAAAGTTGCACTGGTAGTCCCTAAATTGGAAAACAAATAACACCCCTGGTCCTTCAGTTTAACTGCCGTTAAGTTAGCTTTGTTAAATTTTACACGTTAGCCCCTGTGGTTAACGGTCGTTACATCGTTAATCCTTACTATAACGGCCGTTTATAATTTAAAGTTTTCATACGCTTTTTATCCGCTTTTAGGCCCGTGTTTTTACGCTTTTTTCCGTTTTTGATTTTTGACCATTTTTTTTTCGTTTTTGTCCGTTTTCTAACATTTTAATCCGGTTTTTATATGTTTTGTCCGTTTTTCTTTCGTTTTCGTTATGCTTTTATATGCGTTTTGTCCGCTTTAATCCAATTTTGTCTGTTTTAATCCGTTTTTATACGCTTTCGTCCGTTTTCTTATGTTTTCTTTTGTTTTCTTACGTTTTTATCGTTTTTGTCCGTTTTTATACGTTTACGTCCGTTTCTTACGTTTTAATCCGCTTTTGTTCTGCTTTATACGTTTTTGTCCGCTTTAATCCATTTTTGTCCATTTTAATCCCTTTTGTTCTTTAATCCGTTTTTGTCCGTTTTAATCCGTTTTTGACCGTTTTCGTTTTCGTTCGTTTTTCTTATGTTTTTTCCGTTTTATACGCTTTCGTTCGTTTTTCTTACATTTTCATTTGTTTTTCTTACTTTTTTGTACGTTTTTGTACGGGCAAAAACGGATTAAAGGGGAATAAGGGATTAAAATGGACAAAAATGGATTAAAGGGGAACAAGGATTAAACGGACAAAATGGATTAAAGGGGAACAAGGGATTAAAATGGACAAAAATGGATTAAAGGGGAACAAGGGATTAAAACGGACAAAAATGGATTAAAGGGGAACAAGGGATTAAAACGGACAAAATTGGATTAAAGCGGCCAAAAACTTATAAAAACAAAACGGATAAAAACGCAAGAAAATGGACAAAAACGTATAAAACAGATGAAAAACGGACAAAAACGGATAAAAAATAGACAAAAACGGATTAAACGTAAGAAAACGGACGCGTGAACGATAAAACGGACGGTAAAACGGATAAAACGTAAGAAAAACAAAAGAAAACGAAGAAAATGGACGAAAGCGTATAAAAACCGATTAAAAATGCAAAAATCGGATTAAAGCGGACAAAAGTAAAAACGCAAAAAACAATAACGTAAGAAAAACGGACGAAAACATATAAAAACGATTAAAATGTTAGAAACGGACAAGCGTAAAAAATGGACTAAAACGAATAAAATTGACAAAAACGTAAAAGCACGCGGATAAAAACGTTATGAAAACTTTAAATTATAAACATCCGCTATTAGTAAGGATTAACGATAACGACCGTTAACCACATGGGCTAACGTGTAAAAATTTAACAAAGCTAACTTAACGGCAAGCTGAAAACTCAAGGACCGGGTGTTATTTGTTTTCCAACTTAGGGA
The DNA here is from genome assembly GCA_910596185.1 of Chrysanthemum makinoi. Taxonomy (NCBI): domain Eukaryota; kingdom Viridiplantae; phylum Streptophyta; class Magnoliopsida; order Asterales; family Asteraceae; genus Chrysanthemum; species Chrysanthemum makinoi. The sequence goes on from OU343216.1 coordinate 51,092,093, forward strand.
CTACAAGTGCAACTTTAAACTTCGAGGGACGAAAGTTGTTATTTTGGACAAACCACATGGACCAACCATGTAATTTACTCTATATTTAATATGGCAGAATCTATCATTCGAGAAGTTTTAAATTCATTAATTTCCAACCGACATAACGATATTCTTTATTTTTTTGTTTTTCTTTAACCTAACAACATTTAAACCTAATAAATTCCATTCGACCATTAGCAACCAGGTGACCAACTTGCGAACCTTTTTTTTTTTTCTCTCTCATATTCATAGCCAGGGACAAAATCAGAGGGTTCCCACGAATTGCCGGGGCTCTTATAGATTTTATCGATGATATAGTGTTATTTTAAAAAAAAATATTAATTTTTTCTAAATGCATCTTAGATACACCCGGTCCATCGAAATGTGTTTCTTTATTACAATTTCAAAAAATTTGTGCAATCGGTCATATTTGCTTCCGGTTCAGTTCATGTTCATAGCTCCGATACCATGTAAAAATCAGAAGAAAAATGATAATTGTATAAATCAGATTTAACTATAACTAACGCATTAGCTAACAGTTTGAAATATACAAAAGGGTTGTCATCCAACATTAGAAAGTAAAGAAAAACTATGAAGAGAGTCAAGAGACGAGAACCATAAAATTAAAACCCAAGAATTAAAATACAAATTTCTTATAAGCTACTTGTCTTGCTCGACTACCTTGGTCAGCTCGTTAAGCTCAAGTTAATCATTTGGCTCGTACGATGTGGATAACTAAACAAGGGTTCAAACGAGTCAAGCCAAATATTTAATTATAAGTCTGCTTAAAGTTATGTTCGTGTTCAATTCAAGCTTGGAAATTATCATAACTTGTCAAAAGCTCGACTCCTCAACACCATGTAGGTAAAACCTTCAAAATTATTGCAAAGAGACAAAAACACAAAGTTTAATAAAAATGGTACTATCACACACTTCAAATAATCATCTTTCAAATATATACACTAAACTCCTTTTTAATTTGGTTAAAATAAAAAGTGTACATTTATTTTGGGATATCTCACAATAAAAATGCAAACTATAATTTTGAGACCGATGGAGTATTTTTTAGGACATAGTTGATGAAATTAAAGTTTTAAGTCATGTTTGGCGCAGGTTTTATGAGGGCTTATAGCGGCTTGAGTAAAGTATGCTTTGTTTGTCACACAGACTTATAAAAGCTTTTATAAGCCATAAGCCTCTATAAGTTCAAGCTTGTTGAAACGGACTTATGAGATTTTATAGTTAGTCAAATTAATTAAATTTTTTTCAAAATATAGTAGATTACTACACAAAAGATGAAGATATATATTTAAATTTTATTTAATTTATTTTTATTTCAACTATAGCTAATTTGATAAATAACTTTATATAAATACTAGACGAGTACCCCTACTTTATCGGCAAGCGTGTCTAATTTTCTCAGAAAATTCGACGACGATAAGTTTCTTTCAACAAACCGTATTTGTAGCGTTAGAGAATCATTTTCAATAACTAATCGATGCGTGATTAAAGATCGGAAATATACGGTTTTCAAGAAAATTATGTGAAGTCGATATAAGTGTGGGAGTATATTTCTAATAGGATTGTTTTAAGTTATTAAAGATTTTTTTTGAACAAAAGTTATTAGTAATAATAGATTCAAGCATTACAAAAAGCAACGGTATTATGTAGTTGACAATATTATATTGTAGTTTAGAGGTATAGCTAACGTGTGTGACCGTCTTTTCTTGTTTTGTCAGTAATTTAGGCAGTGATAAATATTTTTTTTACATGTGTAGCTTTTATCATTTGGTGTGTGACTTTTAAACTTGTAACCTTACAAATTTAATATCACCATAATAAGATTATTTTGTACTATCAATTTGCATATATATTTAAGCATTGTTCAAAGCTATTTTTTTGAGGTACAAATAATTATCGCTAAAGATAACAATACTATTCAGTTTTTGTGATTCTAATAAACTTATATAACATTATTTATATACCGGCTATACAATATATATTAACTTTTAAAAGACGATTCGTATATGCTAGTCCCTTAAGTGGTGCAAGATCAACATTTTTCAAAATAACATTATGCAAATGACAAAGTACATGTGTCAAAGCAAAATAAACAACAAAAAACCGCAATTACTTGGTCTCTCATTTTTCCAAATTTGTCACGGGTTCCACAACTACTTCATTATTTCTCATATGATTTTGTCAAATTTGAAACCGGTTCGACCTCGTAGTTCAACCGGTTGAACCGCTCCGGTCAAAAAAATATGTCGATTTAAACCTAGTCAACCCGACAGTTGGGTCGAAAACAAGTCAAATTAATTATGTCAACCCACCGGTTTGAAGTGTCCCCGGTCAACCCTGCGATGTGTTAATAGTTTTCTTTTGAAATATATGTCTTCAACATTTTCACTTTTAGTTACTTTTTGGTTTTTTCTTTATATATAGTATATAGTAGGTACTGCCGCATTTAGATTTGGCGAAGTACCCCTGTGACGATTAACCTGAGAAATAGATCTCGATGAGACCTGATTCACCAGTTTGTATCGGTTTCAACGGGTCCTCTCTGGTTCGTTTTCGGATGGCTTTAGTTGGTTAGCCGAACCGGTGGGGACACCGGTTCCGGTTGAACACGTTTGTCCGATTCGGTCCGGTTTTTCAAAACTATATGTAACATCAACTTGTTAGCTTGTATGAAGTTTTGTGTGTATTATTAATTTGTATAACGTGTATAATAACACGTACTTTTTATTTTAAGGTGTTTGAAAAATAACATTAATTAGCGTGTTTTATTATTTTATATTTTGTATTATGTTGTAGCTTTTTTAAATTGTACCTTATAAAAATTTTATTGTACTTTTAATTGTTTATTTTTAATTTGATAGATGTTCTTTTAATTGGTCGTACAATGTGAATAAATTTTTGTATTTTTATGTAATGAGGTGTTTTAATAAAAGTATTAATTAGACTATGCATTTCTCTCTCATTTGACCAATTTCAACAATTCAACTTTTCAACTTTAAATGTTTTTTTATTATATGTATTATAGATAAACTCCGAATTTCAGCCTGTATAATAAAACTCTAGCTTCAATTCGAGCTCCATCTGCGACTCATTTCGCAAAACATACATTTAGAAACCACATTCCTCGTAACGCAATCCGATTATATTGTCACGGTTGATTAAGTGAAGGGCACGCTCAACGATGGGATAGAGGGAGAGAAGACGGGTCAAGGAACAAAAGTTGCTTGCAAATTGAAAAGCTCATTTTGTTTGACCATAAAAGTTTGTCCTTTTTCATTTTCGATGCCAACAAATGGATAAACTTTATACACATGTAAGATTTTATACACATGTAAAGCATCTAGTTAAATACTATTCTATCTTCATTGCTACTCAAAAATATCGTAACAATAAACACTGAAATGAAAATTCAAGATGCTAAAGAAAACCTTCTTTTGCACACATTCATGTCAAACTTTATAACTTGCATTGCAAATTATTTCATTAACTTAGTAAAAAGTTTATAAAAGAAAATTGTTGCCACCATCGTCGATTACCACTGCCACATTTGTTTCTTCTCGTCGCATAACATTGGTACTCACTTGCACATTCAAGATTTACTTGAAAGGGTGTGTTTGAATGGGTCGACACTCGACAGCATAAAAGGGCAACAAATGGTCTATTAAAGATGTTTAGATTAGGAAATAATTTAAACTGTGTTAATATCACTTAAGCTATGCGAAGGTAATGTTATAATTATTAGGGCTGTGTACGGTTTGGTTTGGGTCGGTTTTTGGCTAAAACCGAAACCGAACAACAATGTTCGGTTTTTGCAGAACGCAAAACCGAAACCGTTCGGTTTTTGGCGGTTCGGTTTTTTCGATTTGTTATCGGTTTCGGTTTGTTTTTTTGGTTTTTTCAATTTCTAACCGTTAATATTTGGGTATGGCCAAATTATACCAACAAACTTGTTTTACGTACAAAATTAGTTATTCTTCTTTAATTTTTTTCAATCTAAGCATAATAATGTTTATTGCATAATTTTACAATTACAAACATATAAATGAGACATACACATACGAATGAACATACACGCAATATAATCATTATCGAATACTTATTGATATATTCACACAAAACACGCGACACGACAAACACAAATATAGATATAAACGTTAAGATAAATATATTATAAATCCATTCACAAAATGAATATGAATTTATAAATTTGATTTATTTGGTTATTTAGTCATATTATATTAATTAGATATTATTATATAATAAAACCGGTTCGGTTCGTTTCGGTTTTGGACAAAAACCAAAACCGAACCGCATTTTTTGGTTTTTGAAAAAGTAAAAATCGAACCATCGGTTTTTAGTTTCGGTCGGTTTCTTGGGTTCAGTTTTTTTGGTTTTTGGTTCGGTTACGGTTTTTTCGGTTTGTTTTGCTCACCCTTAATAATTATGAAAAATTGAAAAGTTTAGAGTGCTAGGTATCATAACAAGCCTCAACCTCATCGTCGCGCCACCTCAGCGCCACATCAGCATCTCATTTTCCCACAACTAACCACAACAAACCCCCTCCTCACTCATAACAAACCTCAACCTTTTCATTTCAATTATTACCAAACTTTATTTTTTATTCAATTTTCATTTTCAAATAAACTAAATAAATTCATTTCATTCAAATTAAAAATACAATACATAAAAAAAACACTTACTAATAAAAACGATAAAAAAAACGACAACGGGTAAAAAAAAAACAACAACGGGTAAAAAAAACGACACGGGTAAAAAAAATACAACACACGAGTAAAAAATACTAGTCGTCCATGATTTGATGATATTTGTTGACTAGACGCTTCGCCTTTGCGGATGATTTCGCCACCGGGTCGATTGGTACTCGGATCTATCATGAGAAAATCCATCTCGATCTTCTCTTGCCACGTTTTTCCTTTTCCCGCCGCTTCGTATAAGTAACAAGCCCTTTGAGCATCGGCTTTTTGAGCATATATTTCGGATATATGTCCCGAAAACTACTCGTTTGACTTCCACCGAGCTGCGCTTGACGTTGAAGTCGACTTCGCTTTCTTAGGCCGGCTTTGCATACATCTCTTTCAAAGCCGAGGTCGTTTGTCCGGCCCGAATATATCCTCGAGACATGTAACGCCAATAGGATCTTCGCATCCCACTTGGGATAATTTTTCAAAACATCCCAACATTTTTCATACAAAATTCTCCCACCAAAACGCCGCTAAAGCTAACTTTGGCATTCTCGACATGATCTTGGTCATTTTCACCACTTCGACATCGAAGATGTTTGTAAATAGCGTTGAACTTCTGGCAATCACTGTTAATCCTTGTCCATTTACCGCTTAAATCATGTTCTGCTACCGGTTATCGGTATTATCCGAGAATTGAACATTTCGAGAATGTCGTTCCAAAAGTGCTCCTCCGGACGGTCATTGCCCATATCTTTATCTTGGGAAATTTCTATCCAACATCAAGCAAGTAACATTTCTTCGAACTTGGTCCGCTTCCTCCCGTTCACTTGTGCTATGACTTCAACATCTTCGTCATCGCCCGTCCAAATCTATCGCAGCTTTTTGCCTTCGATTTTTGCCCTCGCCTTTGGGTTCACGTGCTTTTGGAACTTTGAATTGTGAACCGTGGTTGTGATTCCATTTGGGGCAATTGTGGAGACTGGGACGGGTTAAAAACTGGGGAGATTGTAACGGGTTAAAGAACTGCGGTGATGGAAATCGGTTGGGGTAACTTCTGCAAACCTTGTTGAAACTGATATTGTTGGTTAAGCATTATTTCTTGTGGAGACGGGTTGGAATTGGTCGAAGAAGGGGTAGACGGGTTTGAAGAACCCCGTATTGTTGTGCGTTTGAGTTAAGTAGATTTGTGAAGTATCCTCCGTATGGGTTTTGGTGACATTGTGTAAATGATATTGTTGGTTAAGAAAGATTTGTTATGTATTTTGGGTTTGAAGATGTGTAAAATGAAGAAGATGATGATAGTTTATATAGGAGTGGTGGGTTTAAAAAAAAAGTTAATTTAAAAAAAAAAAATTTACGCTTTGAAAATGTTTACGCTTTATAACGTAAACTTTGCTTTGTGTCAGTGTTTGCACCTCGTCTTCCCCACGATTTGGTATCCGACGGGCGAGCCACAACAAAGGGCGGTGTGCGGCGTGTGCCCGCCAGCGTAGGCGACGGCGAAGCAGCCACGACCCCACAATCCACTCTTAGGTGACAGTCAAAAAGTAAAAGAACAACCAGGAACAATTCAAAGGGAGGGAAGGAACTTACTTTTTCTAATTCGGAATGAATTTGAAGTGCGAGATGCATTAATCGGAAAAAGACTCTCTTTTAACCTGACTTTCCCTGAGTAATTCACTCAAACCGATTCCATTTATGGAGGGTGAGAAAACGACGGTTCCAGTACGCCCGCCCTGCCGGCCCGTTCAGAAAAATTCGTGGGTCGGTAGACGGGCGAGACAAAATGGGCGGGCACTAATAACCGAGCCAAGCCCATTTCCCGTTGATAGGCGCAAGTAGCTTGCTTAAGCGTTGCCTTATATATGATAGTTGTGGCCATGGCCCGAAGGAGCCTTAAGCACTTGTACCAGTCAAAAAGTAAAAGAACAATCAGAAACAATGTTTATTTCCTGTCTTCGTTTATAGCTTCTAAAACAAAATTTTAGTTGCTTGTAACAACTAGTGTTCTTTTATTATGCCTCATGTCTAATGACTAAATAAGTCCGTTTCCAAGTAGGGTTTCCACATATCATTTTCATTCATATTTGAAGAAGGTAACACTAAAAACAATCTTCAACTGTGTATATTTGAAATTTTTTCTGAAGCATTATTTAATACGGAGTATATTACATATTTCGATATTTACTAATCATCCTCTAAACATATAATACTCTACCGTCTCAAAATAAGTGTCCGTTTTTTTTTTTATTTTCAACTTAGACTTTAAATATTTTTATTTGTGTTATATAATACTTGATAAAAATTATACCAATTAAAATACATTTGAAACCCAATCCATTCATATATTTTGCATCAAATATTATATAACACAAATAAAAGTATTTACGTTTAAAGTTGAACAAAAAATAATTCAAAAAGTCAAATCTCACACTTATTTTGAGACGGAAATAGTAATATGATATATGCATAAAGTAATGTGAACAAGTTAAATTATTAGGCAAAAAATAACCAATTTAATACTGGTATAGGTTATGAACTTTAAGTTGAAGGATATAGTCGGAGATGATACTTCTTTAGAGCATCTGCAATGGGGCATTTGACAAAAAACTTTTTACTATTTAAAAAAGCTTTTTTTTAAGGTTTTTAGCATTGCATGAGATGACTTTTTAAAAGACTTGAAGCAAAGACTTGGTAGATTTCAAGTGGTTTGAAGCAAAAGCTTTTTGCTTTCAAAGATATAATAAATGCATCAAGTCATTACACCTTTATTATTTATTGTCATTAATGCTTCAAGTCTTTTAAAAGGTAGACCTATTGTGGATGCTCTTAGAAGATGAATGTAAGCAAAATATGTCAATTTTCCTTCAAATTTATAGTGCTTTTAGAATGTATTGGAGATGGCGTAAGATAACATGACGTTTTGTGTTGTTCGTTCGAACCTAGGTCAGTTCAAACATTGGTCATGATCTAAGAGTTATTTTAGAATCTCCTAAATGGATTTTTGATATCTTAGATTTCTCTTAGCGATGTTTGTGTTACCCAAGCTTACGTTCTCGCTTTTGCTTTGACTATTACCGCTCGCACGCGTGCTTCACTCTAAGGTAATACAACCCCTTGATGTGTTTTAGTCTTGGTAAACCACCTAGCTCCATACATCTTTTGTGCAAAAGCACACGGTCCACAAGCAAACATTTTCTATTAAAAACCGACCAAGCAAACCAAAGAAAACTATGAGAGCAATAAAAGTAATAGAATTATTTGCTAATTTCTTCTGTTTTGTGCAGAAGAATTGTGAGAAAGTTGTGGATTAATGTTAGCAAATACAAGAACTGATTTGCATCTAGTACTATTTTTTTTACACATCAATGTAGAAACATACAAAACATAATACAAATATGATACAGACTAAGGATCAAATGAGAAGAATCCCTAAAATAAGAAGAATGAAAAATAAATATAATTACACATTAGAGATGCATCGATTTGAATTAGATGAATCCCTAATCTTTTAGATGCATCATTATATATTTTATAGCAAAAAATTAGATGCATATATGTTGACAGTAATGAGTAGAGAGAAACACACAGTTCACACAGTGAAAATGATTCTCCTTATTACTTCAAAATGAAAGATACAAAGGTTTTATACAGCAGAAAAACAGATGGGAGGAAGGAGAAAAAGAAAAACAGAAAAGTTACAAAACAAACCCTACACTATTTCAATGTTCCAATATGAGTCCTTCAACTATTAACCAACCCCTCTTTTACACTCCCCCTCAAGTTGAGAGGTGGAAGGACTGCAAGCTCCCAACTTGGACATTAATTTAGAATGCTGATCTGCTGGAAGAACTTTAGTAAACACATCACTAACCGGTCTTTAGTGGAAACATGAGAAGGTAGGACTTCCCCATTCTTGACTTGATCCCTTACATAATGGCAATCCACTTCTATATGCTTTGTTCTGGCATGGAAGACCGGATTGGCGACTATATAAATGGCAGCTTGATTATCACATTTCAAATCTACAAGACCAAGATCTTTGAGCCCCAAATCTTTCAACAATGTCACCAGAAAGTAACTTCACAACATGTTAGGGCCATAGCTCTGATTCAGCTTCAATGATGATCTAGACACCACTTGTTGCTTCTAGATTTCCATGAAATAGGTGATTGACCCAAATAAATACAATAGCTGGTGGACCTTCTTGTCATAGGACAACTAGCCCAATCACTGCCACAATAGGCGTCAAATGAACAAATTGAATCATTAGCTAATAATATACCTTGACCAGTGAATTCAACAAATATCTCATCAAATGTTTCACTGCTTGCATATGCACTGATGTAGGATTTTGCATAAACTGCTCAACAACTCGCATATAGCAAATATCGGTCTTGTTATTGTGAGATATATGAGTTTGCCTATGTATCTTCTCATATACTGGATCGGTAAAGAAGTTCCCATATCTGCTTGCAACTTGATATGAGAATCCATAGGCAACTTGTATGGTCTTGCATTAGTCAAACCAGCTTCTTGAAGTAAATCAATAGTGTACTTCTTTTGAGAGATGAAAATGCCTTGGTCACTTTGCACACCTCCAAATTCTAAGAAATAATTCATCTGACCCAAATCCTTCATGTGAAAATGAGTACTTAATTGTTTTAAGAGCTTGAATCTGAGTGTTGCTAGAACCAGTGATTAGAAGATCATCAACATAAACAAGGACTGCTGTAGAAGGATTCACATCTGTCTTGATGAACAATGAGTAATCAGCCTTAGATTGAGTATAGCCAAAGGACAACAATGTTGAAGAGAGTTTGGCAAACCACCGCTGTAGGTGCTTGTTTGAGGCCATACAAGACTTCTTGAGTTTGCATACTAAACTTGAATCGCAGAACATTTTGCACACTCTCCCCTTCCAATATACCTTGAGGCATTTGCATATACACTTCTTCAAAGAGATCACCATGGAGAAAGGCATTAGACACATCCATTTGACAAATTTCCCAACCTTTCATGGCTTCCACTGCAAGTAAAGCTCTAACAGCCACCATTTTGCCATGGAGCAAAAGTTTCTTCATAGTCAACACCTTTTCTTTGCCTATTCCCATTCACTACAAGTCTAGCTTTCTTCTTGTCAAGTGTACCATCAGCTTTGAGTTTGATTTTGTAGATCCAATGACAAGCAATAGCTTTCTTCCCTTTAGGTAGAACAGTCACTTCCCATGTATCATTCTCCTCTAATGCTCTTAGCTCCAAATTCATTGCATTACACCAATCTTCTTCTTTAACTGCTTCTTCGAAGTAAGTAGGTGCTGACTGAGCCACCAAAGCATATAGAAAAGCATGAAATTGAGACTGAAGAGGAGTAATCGACACTTGATTAGCCTTTGGTTGATGAATTGGTGTTACATAATCTTTTAGCTTGACTTGGAGCACTTGACACTCTAGTGGATCTTCTGATTCCTGCATCTTGAACACTAGTGGTTGGAATGAAAGATGGTGCGTGTGAACAACATCGCCAGATTCATGAACAACATCACAGAATCATGAACAACATCAGAGATTCATGAACAACTTCGCAGAATCATGAACAACTTCAAAGAAGAACAAAGGGCTCATGAACGTGTTGTGTTGTGGATACAAAATCTTCATACCACAATGGTGAAGAAATGGGTGCAGTACAGTGTTGAAGAACTTGCAACATACTTGTTTTAGAGTAGGGAAATATATGTTCATAGAAGACAACATCTCTTGACACAAACCTTGTATGATTCAAAGAAATTTAAGTTTGTACCCCTTTTGATGTTGTGGATAACCCGAAATAAACAAGGTACTCCTCCGAATCAAATTTGTCAGAACTCGAAGGATTACTAGCCATTGCTAAACAACCAAACACCCTTAGATGACTATACTCGTGTTTAGATTGCAACAAAACTTCATAAGGTGTCTTAAATTTCAACACAAAGAAGGGGAAATCTGTTAATGAGATATGTTGCAGTGATAACACAGTCACCCCAATAATGTACAGGCAAATGAGCATGCAATCTTAGGGCTCTAGCTATCTCCAATATGTTTCTATGTTTCCTTTCTACCTCCCATTTTGTCGAGGTCTATCAACACATGAAGTTTGATGCTCTATTCCCAGTGAGTCCATAAAAGGGCCTATAGATCCTTTGAGAAATTCTAAGGCATTGTCCGATCTCACCACTTTATATCTTTTTCAAACTGATTCTTCACAAAAGTAACAAATGACTTGAAAGTGGCAAAGGCATCTGACTTTCTGATTAGTAAATATGTCCAAACAAAATTTACTACAATCATCAACTATAGTGAGAAAATACTTATGATTCCCTATGGTTGGAACTTTATAGGGTCCCCAAATGTCTATATGAATGAGTCAAATGGAACTTTGGAATAAGATTTACTAGCAGAATATGGAAGTTTTGTGAATTTTGCCATTGGACAAGTCAAACAAGAATTCTCATTAGAATGAGATACACTTCGTGAACGTAAGTAATATGTTTGAAAGTAGAATCAGAAATGTGACCAAGTCTATGATGCCACAAACTGTAAGAATTATTGAAAACACTAAAAGCATAGTTTGTTGGAAACAGAATGCTTGAGAAAAATGAAAATAGACTACAATCTTCAAGGGCGCACACAACCATTGAAGAAAGTTGAGAATGAATTTGATCCAGAGGAAGATTGAGTAGATGATAGAGGCCAGCTTGCTTTTTACCCAAGCCCAACACCTTCCCGTTTTCAAGTCCCGATAACACGAATTTCTCATAAAATGTAACAAAGCAATGAGAATCTTCTGTTAGTTTAGAGACTGACAAAAGCTTGAATTTGAAGGAAGGAACTATGAGAACATTGTTTAGCTTAAGTCCATTTTGTAAAGCAACATTGCCTACTTTGGAAATGACTGAAGTATGTCCATTTGGCAAATTAATAACCTGTTTACACTTAAGAGCCTCAACATCATTCAAATCATTGCTATCTGGTGACATATGATCACTTGCCTCAGACAATTATCCATCCTTCTATAACCCCATTCACACAAGAAAAAACAAGAAAGTGTACCTTCTCCAAAAGGATGTTCCAATGCATTGGTCTCATCGTGGTCCGATTGAAATGAGAATACTCTTCATTAGTTGCTCAAATTGCTTTGAAGTAAAGACCACATGACCACTAGTTTCAACCATTGCAACTGCCTTTTTTTCACATAACCTAGACCACCTTCCGAGGAGCTTTACCTTTCTGGATCGCTATACTTGTAATGCCATGTAGGGTAACCAACTTTCCCAACATTTATCCGTGGATGCCACTTGTAGCCACATATGTTACACTTCTCTTTGACCTCACCTTTGCTATAGAGGTCCGTAGATTCAACAATTGACTGTCCTGATCCAAATACTCCCCTTTGAGACTCTTCTTGCTGAAGCAAAGCACAAGCAGTTTCAACACTTGGTAAAGGAGAGTTTAACAACAACTGACTCCTTTGATGAGAAAATTTTTCATCCAAAACCATTCAAGAACCTCGAAACAATCTTTGCTCTTCTTCTCGAAAGTACTCAAAGCAGCTTAGAAAACAAAGAATTTCTCGGAGTAATATTGACTATTCTTGGCAATTCATTCATTGAATCCAATTCTTCCCAAACACACTTCATACTTGTATAGTACTCACTCACGATCTTCCCGATTGCATAGTCTCATAAGTTTCTCTGTTCAACTTATACTTATGTGACCCATTGCTGAGAGCAAATCTTTTCTCAAGTTGAATCCAAATTGCATAAGCGCCCAGTTCCATGAACATAATAGACTTTGCAATCGATTCAGATATCGAGTTCATTAACCAACTAATCACCAGATTATTACATGTATCCCATGTTTTGTAAATTCCCATCATCTTGTGATCTTGGAACTGTTCCTCTGATGAAACCTAACTTTCTTTTGGTAGAAAGAGCAATTTCAACCGATCTTCTCCAAGAACGATAGTTTTGTGCTCCTAACAATTTTTCATTCACCACAAGAGTACCAGGGCCATCGGGATGCAAATACAAAGTGGATTTTGGAACAAAAGAGATTGATTGTTGGCTAGTAGCATCGCCAGTTAAGATGATGCTGCCATTGTTAACACGCTACGGAAGCTTCAACAATCTTGAAAGAACTGTTATAACAACCGATGATTCAACAAATTCAATCTTGAATAAGACACTTGAACTGAATCACTTTACCAAAATGTAGATGAAAATTTGATAGTTATTGATGAAAGAATTGTGATGAGAATGATAGAAATGATGGAGAAATGATGATTTGATAATGATCGAAAAGTTAGTTACTTGGTTTATGGTGATCGAAAAAGTTAGTTACGGTGGTTGTAACGGTTGTAACTGATCAAGAACTCATTATCGAGCTCGATACCATGTTGACAGAATGAGTAGAGAAACACAATACAGTCACACAAAAAAATGATTCTCCTTATTACATCAAAATGAAAGATACAAAGGTTTTATACAGCAGAAAAACAGATGGGAGGAAGGAGAAAAAGAAAAACAGAAAAGTTACAAAACAAACCCTACACTATTTCAATGTTCCAATATGAGTCCTTCAACTATTAACCAACCCCTCTTTTACATATATTAGATGCATTTCATCAAGCTAGACGAATCTTATGTATTTTTCGTCCTCTGCGGGTCAAATTTGTTGCTAGTACTAATTTGCATCGTTTTCACTTCAAAATCACTTTTGAAACTAATTGTGATGCATTTAAATGAATAGAGATGCATCTAAATCAAGTCGATGCATCTCAAATATGCGATTATAGTTATTTCTCATTCTTCTAATTTTAAGTTTTCTTCTCACTGGATCCTTACCCATATGATACAACTATACATTACATAGGCTCATGTGTATCAATTAAAAACAATATTTTACAAATCACATCCTATTATATTTTTTTGGGACGTGATTTGTATTTTTTTTTTCTTATTTGCATACTCAGTGTACAAGTATTTAGAACATGATATAAACAACCTTAAAGAAAAGGTCTGATACAATAATTGAAGTGTTCTAATAAAATATAAATGTATTCAAATCAATTTTTTTTTTTTTTTTACTTACCTACAATGATTAGAAAGTCATTAAATTTGATACAACTATACAATGCATAGGCTCATATGTACCAATTAAAAACAATAGTGTACAAATCAAATCCTATTATACTTTTTTTTACCTACAAGAAGAAGTCAGTGAATTTGTAAAAAAAAAAAGCTTTTAAAAAATTTAAGTAAAGATATCAATAAGGTTGTGTTATACGTATCGTGACCCATCTGAAAAGGGGTAAAAATTACAAAGATTCTTTTTATCATATAGTTTACAGTACAATTTAATTTTTTATCGTTTTGTTTTGACTTTTGTCATTAATAATTTTGACCAAGTAGTTTATTATATTTTTATTCCGTAATTACAAGTTTATAGTTTGATAATATAAATAAAATTATAAAAATAAAAAAAATCGAAAAAGTACCGTCGTTTATTCCATGATTTAAGATCATTTGAGGACAAAAGATTATTTACATACCAAGGGATCAATCTCCACACTTCATTTTTATTTGATCTAATGGATGAGATTAATCTCAACAATTTAAAACCCACTTTCATCATTTTTTTCAAATATTAATATTAAATCAAGTTAATCGCTAAGCGGTAAAATAACATCATTGCGACGAAGATTCAATTATCTTCTATAGATAGCACTTTGATATGCTTTCGACAAAAATATTTTTTCGTATTTTTAACGCTTTTTAAAGTTTTTTCGTTTTTAACGCTATCAATTTGATTAAAAAAATCATATACGATAAAACACTAATTTGAATATCACATGTGATATTAGTGTAATATCATATATGATATGTAATATCACATGTGATATTAGTGTAATATCACATGTAATATTAGTGTAATATCACATATGATATTACATATCATATACTATGATTTAACACTAATATCACATGTGATATTCAATTTAGTGTTTTATCATATATGATTTTCTTTAATGCAAATTTCAAGAACGTAAAAACGAAAAATAACGAAAAAACGTGAAAAAATGATTTTTTTTTTCTTTTTTCGAAAGTATATCAAAGTGCCCGTCTTTAGAAAGATAATTAAATGATCGTCGCGATGGTATAAATATTTTCACTTAACGATTAACGGTTTAAGAGATATTTAAATTATAAAAAATAGGTGAAATAATAAAATGCTTAATCTCACCATCGATTTCTTTTTAGATGACATTGCATTTAGAAATTCCTTGTAAATGTGGTAAGTTTGGTATGTAAAATAACTCTGCTCTTATTCCATTTATCTATTTTATGTACAAAACAAACTTTAGAATGTTTAAAGAAGTAAGACCAAGAAGTAATGACCAATGAGATATGGGGAAGTAGGATATGTTCTCTCAAGTCATTTCAAACAGAAAGAAAAATAGACAAGAATGAATATTGATGATGGTTTGTTTGTGTCTGTATATAATTTGGGAGTATGCATAGATACAGGTAAATAGACCTAGATAGCTTTTTGAACGATAGACCTAGATAGCTGAATCTGAAATCTGCACAAGTACAACCTTCTCATACTGATGACTCTACGTACTGCCCCCACACTCCATTTAATGATGCAAAGCTAAACCCTGTACACACACTTGACCTAATTTTCTTATTAGGTAGGACTCATAGGAGTATCATTTTATTCCTATACTATATAGTGTAGTAACAGGAAGTATATGTATATGGGTAAGTTATCCGCACTTTCTTATAGGGATGGTATCCAATCATTGAATGCATTAACGGCTTGTATAGTGTGCATCGCGAGTTGTACGGTTTGACCAAAACCTCTTGATGTGACAATATAGGGAGAGTTTGTATAACATAGCCCATATACATGCATGTCTATATCATACTCGAAAAGATTTAAAGATTAGAGGTGCGTTTATTATGTTATCATAAATCACAATCGGTATGGGTTTAAATATAAGGCAATGGTTGTCTCTCTTCACGCGTGTAGACAAGTTTTAACACGAACTGAAAAGAGGATGGGGGTCATATATATATATATAAATATATATATATATATATATATATATATATATATATATATATATATTTTGACAATAGCAACAAAATACTGAAGAAAAACTATGATCGTAATGATAAATCGAGTAATTTTACTTTGAAATGAAGAATTTATAAAGCTTTAGAGTGTTGAATGTTCGGTTTTAGTATGTGGGTGAGGGCAATTTGAGTTTTGGGTGGGAGTCACTTTCGAAAAAATGTCAAAAAAAAAAAAAAAAAAAAACACACTAAAATCTCGACTTTTTCGGTTAGCCACGGGGGGCATTTGCCCCCATTCTTACTAACTAGATCCGCCCCTGCGTGTAGGGGTGTCGACCAAGGAAATCAACTACAGAGGGTTAACATTCAAGGGTGAAGACCAAAACAAAGAGGTAAATCGGCAGTGCGAGCAACCATTAAAATAAATTATGTGTGTGTGAATAGGTTGTTGGAAATGTATATATTTAGTTGTGTTATGTGTATGTTTAATTGTGGAGAAATGCTAAATATTCTTACAATTTTTTTTACAGATGTGCATACTCACATGATGCTAACACTTGTTAGAACGGACGGTTTGAATGCAGAAAGAGAATAAGTAGAAAAAACTATGTAATATTGTTGTGTGTAGGCGAATTTGTAAAAAGAAATAGTAAAATACGATAGCAAAGCTCTTAATTGTGATATATATAAATGACTAAATGGTGAAAAAAGTTCTAACCATTACGAGATAAAAGCAGCGGGAAGTGAGGTAATGTAATGTCTGAGTTATTGTTGGTGGTAAAACCTTCACCAGTATTAGAAGTTATCTACGTAAGAACTACAGTATCTAAGTATCATGAGTACATAACTCTTGGGAAGTGATTTGTACACTCACACAATTGATTGATACACTCAAATTATAAGTGTGTTGACATTTATACCCTCATATTATTTTTATATGTTTTCACCCTGTAAGAGTATAAATGTCCAAACACTCATAATTTGAGTGTATTAATCAAATATGAGAGTGTACAAATCACTTCCCTTTTCTTAAATAGAACATATTGGTTCCTTCACTTTTGTTTGGAAAAATTTATTTTTATAGGTTTTTCGTGTACACGAAAAGTACATTAAATTTACATAAAAGTACATTTTTCTGTACTTTTATATGGATCCCTGTGTACTTTTCAGTGGATCCCTGTGTACTTTTTAGTGGGTCACTGTGTACTTTCTTCTTTGAGGCTTAACTTGTGGCTTAAGGCACAAGTTAGAAAAACTCATCTTCATAACCGCCTGCAATGCTTAAATAACTTTTTGCAAACATCATTTAGACACTTTTTAGCTTAGGCTGGAAGGCAAGGAGAGTACCCACTCACCTTCCACCTCAGCGTCACATCAGCTTTCTCCCTCTTCTCTCTTCCACTCACTACCACTCACCTTTATGTGGACAAGAGACTCACTTTCACTCACCTTAACTCACATTTTTTTTACTCCATCCGTCCCATATTAAGTGTCCACTTTCAAAGTGCACAAAGTTTTAAAAAATTCCACTAACTACACTCTTTACCAATCAAATATTATTTTTACCCACTAAAGTCTCATCTTATTGGTTGAAATAGATTCTGAACACTTAATATGTGACATCCCAAGATTCCATTGTGGACACTTAATATGGGACGGAGGTAGTAATAAAAAACACATAAAACCCATACAAACCAAACGGTAATATATATGTGCATATTTATCAACTAGGTGAACCACTCACCTTAATTTGCTTTGATTCGTGTGACTCGCGCGTCACTTGTTTGGCTGGGCATGGAGGCTCACTCGTGACTGGAGGTAAGGTGAGCCACTCACACTCCCTTGCCTCCCAGTCTTAGAAAGCTTTTTGCAAACATGTGCTAAGTATATCCAATCTAAATATCAAGATGACAACATATACACCGAAAATAAAAGTTTTGAATACAATGTAGTTAAAATATTCTCTTTATATACTAAAAACCGTACATGGTTCCTTTGCAAATACAAGCATTAATTGCAAACTTTCCCAACTTGGCAAAAACAGTCCCTGAGGTTCAAGTGGCGCTGCAAAATAAGTCCTTAACATTAAATGCAAAGTTTCACAACTTGGCAAAAACAATCCCTGAGGTTTAAGCGACGTTGCAATGTAGGTCCTGTATAATTAATTGCTAACTATAGCAACCTGGCAAAATTAGTCCCTAAGGTTTAAGTGTCGCTACAAAGTAAGTCCTTTTAAGCCAATCCCGCTGCATCGCGCGGGTTTCCACACTCGTTATGTCTAAATTAGGTAAATATGAAATTGTACCAGCTTTTTATATCGTAAAATGTCACAACAAAGCTTCACATTACATGAGTTGACTGAATACCAACATAACCTATACTTAAGTAGACATGTATATTTAGTTCAGCATTAGCTTTATAAAAAGAAGATGATCTTGACACTAAAAAAATGAAGTAGACATGTATAATATAATAGTTCAGCATTAGCTTTATAAAATTGGTGTCCCTAATGTCGCCTTCAGTCCGTAACACATCTAAAACAAGTCAATTTAACAATAGTTATGACTTTGTATTCAACAATAGCAAGCTTTGATAGGATTTCGAGTGGCTTGTGGATGATGATTACGTGACATTCTTATTGCATTTCAAAAATGAAAAAGGAAGAAATAACGTTTCTGATTATGCTAAGTGCCAAAAGTGGATTCAAAAGCCAAATTTTAATGTCGCATGCCTAAAGTGGTATTGTCCGTATATGACTTTCTATAGATGTATGATTGAAAAATCATCCGAGGACCTAGATGATTTGAATGATGACACAAAGGACACGCAATATTTTAACGAAGGCGTTTGTGATGCTGATTGATTCTGATGATCTCAAAGGCACTTGACATGTCTTTTTTAGTTTTTTTCTAGCAGTTTCATGTTCCTTTAAGGTGTTGTATTGCTTGGTGTCGTGGTTAATTGGGTGGCTTTTGTGAGGAATCTTATGGCTTAACATCTCATCAAGTTCAACATACAAGCCCAACTGGAGTCTCACTTTAAAATCAATCGGTGGCAGAAAGAGTAACCCACTAAGCTTATATGTTAACGAGATTATAGTTATATCAATGTGTGATTGGGTTTGTACACCCAACAAACCCCTCTCAAACCTAAATCACCATGGGTCTCTCCTTCAACTATAGCCACAGTCGCACCTTTTTCACAATGCCGACCTTTACCATCGGAACACACCGCCTTTTACTGGCTTCTTTTCGATACAACGTTTACCGGTATCCACTAATACCATCTAACTGATGGAACACCATCCACATCACCACTGGGCCTAACCGTAGCTCTGATATCAATTATTGAATTTGCGATCAACAACCCTGAAAGCAAGTATGCGGAATACCGAACTCGTAAAGTAAGTGACACACTCGTGCACACCCGAAACCTGACTAAGAGCTGAAAAGAAGTTGAACTACTTGGAAACGTCGTTGCCTGCGTCTCCTCTTGATGATGCTGCTGAGAATGTTCGTAATGCTTATGTTAAGTTTTACAATGAACAACTCGAAGTAGCATGTATTATGCTTGCTAGCATGAATCTCGAGCTTCAAAAGAACATGGAGATCAAGAATGCATAAGAAAACAATGAGAAAGGAATGATTTGATTAATTTGAAAATTAAGTTAAGAAGAACCTAGAACCTTTAAATTTAGTATAAATACAAAGAGATCATTCAAGAGACTTAATAACTTAACACAAACTCTTTTCTCCCTTCTTGTGTGGCCGATCGTTCTAACCCAAAACCAAAGGGTTTCGGGTTTGCTTGCTTGTATTGCAAGTCTTTACGTAAGGGTAAGTTTGAATCGCGTATTCAAGGGTGTTATGACTAGCATCACTAGGTATCGTGTAACGTGTAATGTGGATCAACCGTGAAGAATAATCACTTCTTGATTATTAGTTTCTTGATCATACCGAGCATAAAAGGTTGGTATTACTTTTATTTTAAACATGATTAATTGTATAAATCGTATGATCTGAATATGAGTTTTACATGCTTCTTCTTACTCGTATTAATATATTTGATTGTCTATGTTAATTAAATATTAAAAGAAAATTGCTTAAAACTTATTGGGCTGAACTAAAAGCCACTCACTTTCTGGGCCACTTACTTTTTTTTTGGAACTATTCTGGGCCACTTACTGGACATGTCAAAACGGACGTGTCGATCAGCCTATAACATATATAGATAATATAACTTTATTATGAACAGATGTAAATTACTAAATTCATCATGCTTCGCTTAGTTACATGTCAATCTGCCCATGCATGGGTAACTCGGGTATGTTGTATGCCCATAGCATACATTTCTGCTTAAATGTGCTCGAAACACTTGGCACAAAAGTAATATAATCCCATATAGGTGGAAGTAAGATGACAAAAATATAGCAACAATGCTACATGTAAAATTAGTCATCGCCCGCAAGATCACCCCACCGGACATTGTATTTTGCAGCCAGATAATGAGCTCCAACTGGCCCTCTACTACCATACGGATATAACTCCGGTGCAATCTTGTTAGACTCAAGTTCTTTCAACAATGGGGTAAATATAGACCATGCAGCATCAAGCTCATCACTTCTTATAAACAATCTCCTTTCTCCTTCTATCGCGTCCAATAAAAGCCTCTCGTATGCATCCGGTATTTCCTTTGGATATCTTCATCATCAAATGCAAATTAACCTCATTTAATTTCAATAAATATGAAAATTGCAAAGAAATGTAACTAGAAATTCCAAATTTGCCAATGTGGGTCCGAGTAACTTTTGTAAAAAAAATTGTCTTTAAATTTGTACCATTTATATAGGTCAAGAATTGCTTTTCCCCATACCTTGCTCCTGCGGGATTATGTATTGTTGTTTATATAGGTCAAGAAATAAAAATTCATCCGTATATTAAGCAAAAAAATTATTGTTCATACCCTGCATCGGCAAATTTGGGTTATTCTTAGCAACCTTTTTCTAATAATTTCCTCTTCAGGATATGAGGAAATAATTTACCTCATACTGTAGAGCAAATTAAGGTCACTTCTGTCAAGCCTCATACCAAGACCAGGGATCTTGTTATTGATTTTAAGAAATATGGCTTCATCGGGCTGCACACGAAGCACAAGTTCGTTTGTAGCTTTGTCCATATCTGTCCCAAAGTTTCGTTTATACAGGTTACCTGGAACATGTCTGAATTGAACTCTGATCTCCGCCCTTTGGTCAAAAAAGACAGGTTGGATAACTCGTCAAAATAGGTTTTTGGCCAAAACTGGTATTTTAAAAAACAAAGATATACCATACCGTCTAGTATTCAGGGCCTTTCCAGCTTTCATGAGGAAAGGAACACCATCCCACCGAGCATTATCAATAAAAAGTGCTGCTGCTGCAAAAGTTGGAGTGATGCTATCGTTTGGGACAGTCGGGTCCTCTGTGTATCCTAAAAACGTCTTTCCCCCCTTGCTATGCCCCTTATATTGACCGACAACTACATCTTCGAGTTTAAGTTGTCTCATTGACCTCAAAACTTTGACCTGTATGTATCCATAACCAATTAGTAATTATGCTTGACGCTAAAGAAATGGTTTAGTTCATTTTATTTTATTACTAAATTAATTAATTTATTTCTAAATAAAGATATGAAATATCAATGTACTTTTTCATTTGTCTTGTTTTAGTCCTTAAAGATTCTTTTCTGCACCTCAACCATTAAGAGCATCCGTGGTTGTTACTAGCAACCACTGCTGTCACCTTAGCGCCACATCACAATACACTCCTATTACTTTCTCATCAATTTTAACCCCAATGGTCACTGCCCACCACTAACCACCTTTTGAAAAAAAAAAAAAAAAAAAAAAAAAAAAAAAAAAAAATTTGCCTTGTTTTGCTCGGCTTCGTGAGCATGAGCAAGCTGACCACAAGCCCACGACTATCCCCACCGCAATAGTGACCACTTGCGAAGCCGACCATGACCTCCTCCCACCCCGAGCAAATCCTCCCCGTTGTGTATGCTCTAAAAGATGACTTTGTGTCCCGTTTGAGTCATTTTGTAGCCACAAAACCCTTATAAACCAGCTTTTAATAAATATTTTTAGATAAAAATGTTGAATTTATCAAAATGGTCAGATTTATATGTAGCGTTAAGTTTTGTAGAAAAATGTTAAAGAATACGGGTACACAATGACTCAAAACGAGACATAAAAACATCTTTTAATAACTCATATGTAAAAAAAAGAGTACAATGAATAAAAGAGGGCAAAAGAAAAACTATATTGGAATTTATGCAAAAGAATAATGCCTTAAAGAAATATCTTTTTCAGTAAAAATAATTACAATACCTTTTCGTTTCTAATGTCCTCGGCGTCTAAACTAACGGGTGTTTCCATTGCAAACAATGCTAATATTTGCAGAAGGTGGTTTTGCATTATATCGCGAATGATTCCATAGTTGTTAAAGTAACTACAAGGAAAAAAGAAAAAAGAAAAAAACCCTTAAATTCAACATTCAAAGCATACACAATTACGCAAGAAATTCACTGCAAATTATCCCTTAACTCACCCTCCTCGTCCTTCTGTACCAAAGTCTTCTGAAAATATGAATTGTACACTGCGAATGTAGTTTCTTGACCAAAGTGGTTCAAAAACAAGATTTGAAAAACGAAGAACTGAAAGATTCTCCACGAGCTCCTTTCCCAAATAATGATCAATTCTGAAAACGGGAAAACACTTAAGAAGGTATAACTTCATGAATCAGTGGAGATGGAAAATGGGCAGGTCAGGTACTAACGGCCTTGGGGCGAGACGTCCTAGACCATGACAGGTTGACCCGAAACACTGTTTGTCCAACTTTTTTTGACTTCTACTTATATTACCTTGTCAAATATGGTCACAAAGTACATGGTAATCAATAATAATATAAAATTCTTTGAATACCTTTGGTACCTATTTAACCCATCCCTTTTTTTTTTGCTAATTGCACGAAAATGTAGCTTACTTGCCACTTTATATAGTTTTGTGTATCTATTTAACTTTATGTATGTAGCATACTTTTGAATTCAGTCTTTTTGTTGTATCGTGTGACCAGTTCTGTGTACTATTTGATCATTTTACCTTTCAATTTACAAACTCTTATTTAACCCGGGGAGGGGTAAATCGGTCAAATAATACACACAACTGCTCACACGATACATCGAAAAAAATGAAATTCAAAAGTATTCTACATCGATCTAGAAAAAAAAAAATAGTTACACAGAACTATAAAAGGTGTCAAGTAAGCTACATTTTTGTGCAATTAGCCCTTTTATTTTCTGCTAAACACACTGTGGGTGACTTCTGATTCATTTGGCCCATTTCTTGTTTTTGCTACTTCTCTTTCATATTTTACATGCGTGACCCATATAATTTTTGTACATTCTGGCAGCTTTAGACCCCCCCTTCCCCTTCCTTTTTTTTTCCCTTCATATATTACATGTTTGACCTATTTGAGGCAATTTTTTATATCAATTACACTTTGAGAAACTTTCAAATCGTTTGACCATTAGAGACGAACCATAACTTGAATCGACATACTTATAAGGTAAATGGGTCAAAGTTATCACCACATTTATTAGACCCATACCTAAAGATTTGTTCCTCAGCTAAGTACTTCTTCAGGCTTCTTGTTAGCTCTCCAGACGATTCCGAGTCACGCCCAAATGGTTTCTCGACTATCACCCGCGTCCACCCAGTTTTAGAAGAAGCTCTTTCACTCGCACAACGTACCACATCCACAAAAATATCTGGAGGTATTGACAAGTAAAACAACCTATTCGACAGTTTTCCGCCCTAAAAATGTTTGTCATAATATCCCCTTAAGTGAAACAGCACATATCACATAAGGTATCACATCAATATATCTAATAGGAAGTAATGAAGAAAACAAACCTCTTTCTGTTTTAGCTTAGTGTCTAATTCTGCAAAATTTTCCTCAGACCCGTATTGACCCGAATGGTAAAAGCATCTATTAAGAAACTCTTCCATTTTGTCACCACAGTTTTCCCTGCAGATATCCGTGTTATTAACAACGTTTGTATATTTAAGGGGTATTCTAGATATTTGACTAATGGCGTACATGAAACTAAGGGAAACGAGTGTTACCTCTTATCAATTCTGCAAGTTAATGTTCTACTAATCATTTCCCTCAGCTCCTCATCGGTCATTTTGGTTCGAGCATAACCAAATATAGTAAAATTCTTCAAATATGGAAAAAGATACATGTACAACATAAATATTCACATTAATACAACAACCATGACATATATATGAATGATCAAATGAAGAACCTGTGGTAAACAGCCCTCATAAAAGAGAGCGAAAAGGGCAGGGAAAATCTTTTTCTTAGCAAGATCGCCTGAAGCACCCACAACCGTCACACTAAGATTTGTTTCGGTTTGTTCTGGTAATACTACAGTTTCTTTTGCTAGAGGCTTTTCTGCTGCACCTACTCGAAAAGCCAGCAGACAATGATAACACGAAATCAAGAACAATCGTCTCAGCGGTTTGATAGAAGATAGAACTGATTCATTCATATTTGAACCGACTGTAATGAGTAACAAAATCTCAAGTTGATTACTAGAATCTAGCATTGTGACGCATAGACACGATTGCCAAATAGCTTGATTTACATATAATAATTAATATATGTCAGATATAGTAAGAATAAACTTTAGAGGCTAGGATTTTATGTTAAGGAGGGTGTACTTAGAAAGGAATAGTATGACAAGTAAACTCAATGTAGTGTTGTATTTTATTGTTTATGTTATCATTTCACTTTAGTGCAGGGACAATATCGCACCAAAAGATCATGACAAGTAAACTCATGTGGTATGTTCAAACCGCAGGCGCGATCCCTATCTTTTCAAAACTGCAGGTGCCGCCCTGTGAGAAACCTTTTGATGCACCAAAGTGAAATGACAAAATCTCAATGAAAGTAAGGGCATTTTAGTCATTTCACTTTAAACACAGCACAAAAGGTTTCTCATATGGCTGGCTGCACTTAATTCTATCCAAACAAACAAATATGCCTAATCAAATATCTTGCATTTGGCTATTTGACTACCTAAAGTCAAAACAAGTCTATACCAATAAAGTCAAAACAAAAACTTACCATCATGCAAAGAAACAGCATTAAGAGGATACCCATTTGAGGACTTAAGTTCAAATTGTTTTTTTTGGTTGAAATTTGACTGAATCTTGAAAACCAATCTTGATTTTGTTGAAATGCTTTTAACAGATTGTTGATTGAATGAAGAAGGTGAGATTAAGGTGGTGGTGGTGGAAGATGATGGATTCAATTGTGTAGCCATGCAAAATGACCTTAATTTTTATTACTATAAGTACTTTTTGATCATATAAAAAAGATTGTGTTTCTTGATGATGTTAAAGATTTTTTGTAACAAGGGTTTTGTTTATGTGTTGTATTTTACTTGTTGCTGCATAAGATCAGATTTTTGTTGGATTTTTTTTTTGTTTTGATGGGACCTCATTTTCATAAGTTGTTATCTTGTTTATGAGGCCTATAAATTTCGGATTTTTTTTTTTAATTATTTTTTTCTTTTTCTTTTTCTTATTTCTCATTTTATACAAAATTTTATCTTATTCTCTATGTATAACAAGGCGCGAGGCCTTTGGTTCCCGAGCCAATAAACAAATAGTACTATCTTTTTGCTTAGTGGGTTGTGGTGAGCAGTAAGGACCGCATAAAGAATTGTATTTTTTTAGCACGCGTTCCAACGCAACATTCTATCTACACACACATGATAATATTTTATGTATTTCGGCCTAATATGAAAGCCACGTACGCCTTTCTTTTTGGCTTCTTTTTATCTTGACTTCAATAAGTCTTTTGGATAAGAATGCTACTTTCTTCTCCAGTATTCCACCGCCATACACACACATCATAACAAAATTGCAGATCGTTGCAGACAACAAATGATTGGGCGCCCGTCATGTGATTTTTGTTATAGGGTTTTATTTGGTACAATACTTAAATTCGATTTTGTGTTTTCTACACTTGGAAGAGATTAATCAATTGGTTGATGTTGTTTTTGTAGAACAAAGAGAGTCTTACATAGGTTAATTCTAAGATTGCGGTAAATTTTGTTCCTTTTATTCTTATGTTATTTTATGAAAAAAGAAGTCGTAAATCTGTTTTCGGGTTTTTATAGGAATTCAGTGTGTCTCTGGGATTATGGGGTCGACGTGATTGGAAAACCTAATGACTAACTTTGGTAAGTTTATCATTAACCTAAAGTTTATCAAGTTGAATTATGTTTCAGCAATTTTTTTACGACTTGATTTAATTAGGTTTTCAGTATTTCTATAGCTTGGATTTTGGTTTGTGAAGGTAACGAAATGAAGATGATAAGCTATTGATTTTTTTTAAAGTTCTTATTTTTAATTTGTTCTCGCGATAATCTGATATTAATATTGCTGCATAATATGCACACACATAAGTAATTTTAGAATCGTTTTAAGCGTTATTCGGCGACTTTGAGTCTATGTTTGAGTACGACTTTGAATGATCGGCTGACGCTTATTTGTTTGTCAATGTTTGTAGGCATAGGGGTTTGAAGATTTGGATAAACATGAAAAACGGTTTATTTTATTTGACCCGATTGCTAACATCATTATTTTTTTCTGTTAATGTTTGAGTTGACTAATCTATTGTTCGTGTACAAACATAAACAACCCAGATGCAGCCAAGAGTGGAGGAAGCGCACACCAGGATACGCACAAAGGCAAGCTGAAGTTGTAGCAACATCGGAGCAAAACAAAAGAAAGGCCATGAGTGGGAAACATCTCCGCAACCACTATTGGAGGTATTGATAGCTTTATTTGTCATGGTATTGCAAATAAATAGTTGGCGCAAAAAGTGTGGAGAGGTGGGAACAACTCATGGAAGACTATTTGTTTGGGCTTCAACACTCCAAGAGAGATTATTCAAGGTATATTGTATTTTTGGATTGTGAAATTAGTGTTTTTATTATTGTATAATTTATGAACATATTTTTTTTTAGTGTGTTTGGATTAGCTTATATATGGTTTAGGGGATTATGTTGCAATCATAAATGGTTTTAAGGTGGTGTTGTTTTATCTTGGTCTTCAGGCTATTAAGATGCCGAATGGGTTTGAAGCTGTGGTCACAAGTATTTAAGATCTATCAAATCAAGAGTTTAAGGCACACCCATGCTCAGCATTCAGTTCAGAAGGTTATCTATTCCTTTTATTCGTAGTAATTTAATCTTATTGCAAGTCAGGTTAACCATTTTCCTTTTATTTATTGCAGGTTGTGGTGCATTAGTCGTTAGTGTTTACGAATAGAGTGAACTTCAAATAACAAGTTTGCAAATATGGAGAAACAGTGATTGATGGAACATGATTTGAGTAAGTTAGATGTCGCAAAACTCCATCCGCTTGCCCTTGAAATTATATTGCGTCAGGCCACCATCATGCCAAGTCCACTGTTGTGAATGCTATTTCTGGTATGCAAGTATTTTTTTTTATGTGTGTGTGTGTTTTTATTGATTTTTTTTTGGCGAATTAGTTGTAGGAAGGAGAATTTTAATCTTGATGTGTGTGGTATTATAGCAGACATGTAACGTTTTATAAACTTAGTGACTTTCTTGGTCAAACTTGGCCGCATTTTTAAGTTGGAATCTTCTGTGTGTTCATATTCTATGTGTTTTGAGGTTATTTTTTCATCTTTCAGGCTGATGATGGTGGTTCCCCCTCTTTGTTGTCAGAGATTATTCTATCAGTTCTTTGGGGTTCGGCGAACAAACTCATATACAGGTCCCAAATAAGAAGGTATTTATTTGGTTAATTTGTGTCCTCTTAATCTATCCCCTTTTTTGTAACTCTTTTTATGTGCCTCTAGGTTGCTGTAAATATTGGCAAATGATTTTCAACACGCATTCATGTAGTTTGAGATGGCATGGCTATTTGATCTTCGTTAAGGTTTTTAAGCTGCAAAATATATCAAGTACGATATGCAAATGGAATTGAATTTCCAGATTAAATGATTGCCCTTGATAAAATTCCGTTTTGAACATTGATGTTGCACATAATGCAGTTAACACAATAATGCCTCAACATCTTCCCGAGGTCGACCAATCCAAGGAAGGATCAGTGAGAATAACCGGTGACTGGAAATAGATCCAGGCAGCAAAACAATTGATCAAGCAAGGTTTGTTCACATCTTTCGTCTATTTATGTGTTGATAATATTATTGTAGATGAAGGTAGTAGGTACTTCGTTCATTTTATTGTATGCATTTCTGTGTTGCGCGAACATTACTTATCTAATGCTATTGAATTTGATTATGTGAATGGTCATTATATAGTTAGTTGTTCTCTTTTGACAATAGTTTTAAACTTTTTTGTATCGCATAATGTGTTTGATGTACATGCAACTAAATGGAGCTAGAGTTAGGACCGTGTGTTATTAGTTTTTCGTTGGGAACAATTACGGTAATTGGCTTAGCTAACTCTATTTTAAGAATAACAGTGTGCATAACCGGAAGAAAGGGAAGTATCGGATCATATATGACACATCATAAAAGATAGGAGTGGAAAATAGGGTGATACATTTATTGGCAAAACATACTTTTCATTTAAAATTGAAAGCTAACTTCTTGATTTAGACATCATATTTGTGTAGGTTCATGCTAATTTAAGTGGGGCTATTCTGTATTCGATGCCAGGATTATAATTAATCTGAATATGTAGGTAGCTTATTGTAGATTATAATCCATATCAATTTTCATTTGGTGTTCCCATTGAAGTGTCGAGTATAATCCTTTCATGCCCATTAAATGTGTTCATACGTCATTTACTGTTTCTTTGAAGTTTACTATTTGTGGATTACATTGTGTGAATACAAATTTGCAAACAAACATGGCTGGTATTAAACAAAGTAGTAGCTTTTCGCCTTTGGTTTGTCCCAAACTAAAAAGGGTTCATCTTTTTGTTTCGCTGTGAGCGAACCTGTTCTGCCTTTATGATGGCAGATATGGTATGACTTTTATTATTCAAGGAATGTTTGGATTAGCTTATTTTATAGTTTTATCTTCTTTTTTTTCATGTAAACGCTTACTTACAATAGGATTCAAAGGGTGTTGTGAATTTTTCGACCCAATTATTTATGAATGACTTAATCTGAGTTGCGATTTTTCACAAACGTGTCAGCTTTTGTCCATTTATAAGTGTAGCTATGAAGGAATGGGTTAAATCGGTCAAATGGGTTATATGTGGCTTGAAGCCTGTTTTTTTGGTTAACGGGTTGATAACTTCAGAAATCAGCCCTTATTATTAATCTAAGAATATTATTTTGTGATGATAATTATAGTTTTAATATTTTTAAGCTTTAAAAATAGACAAAAAAACGTCTACGGGTCAATACAACCTGGTCTGTCCTATTTCGACCCTCACAAAAATGACCCATTCTAACCTGGACACATCTTTACTGGTATATATTTCCCACTCCAGTTATTATTTTCGAAGTACCAGCAATTTTGTGTGCATGTTATGAGTTTCGTATATCTATACTTGATACTTATTGCATTAGTAGCAACGTTGTCATGGAACTTAACTATACGTGATGCATGATGATTTTAGCAATCTCAACCATCGCATACTAGCATGTTCATTGTAGATTCTGTATTCCCTTATTGATTGATATTCATACTTTTCAGGTCCAAAAGTATTGTTGTCCTGCATTGACTACTCGAAGTTGTGACCATGTATTCCATACAGCCTGCTGTCAGGTCATACTTAAGATGACAACTTATTGCAACTTTATTTTCGACTATTGAGCCACCATGTCTCAAAGATATATCTTTTGTAAACAACAGTCGATACAATGTAGCTATCTAGCTTCATGTCATAATGTAATTGTCTACTAAACGATGACTAAAAAATGAAAACGCCCCCGCCGCAACGCGGCGGGCTCCTTTCACTCGTTCATAGTCATTTCTAAATGACAATTTTGAAATTTCCAAGGTTCGTTGCCGTTACTATGAATGATTATAAGAGCAGTTACAAAGGTAACGGCTTAATGCCGTTTTTGGCATTAATAACGTCGTTAGTGGCGTTATACCTTTGGAGCATGCGCGTTATTGCGCCGTTAGTCCCTGCGCGTTAGTGGCATAACGCCCGTTATTTGCTTTTGTTTTTTTGTTTTTGTTTTTTTTTTCTTTTCTTTTTTCATTTATACCCTTAAATGAGGGGTTGTTTTTGTAAATTGTTGGGAATGTTATTGGGATGTTATTGTTGTGGGTGTTTTTTGAGGATGTTAAGGTGAAATGTTAAAGCTGATGTGGCGCTGACGTGGACGGTGTTATTGGTGTTATGGTGTTATTGTTGTACATGCTCTAAGAGCATGAATAAACGTAACACCATAACGGCATTGAAGACCGTATTAACGGCGTTAAGCCGTTATTCCCATTGGACCTTCGGTGTTATTGCAGCGTTAGTCCCTGCCCGTTAGTGGCATAACGCCCGTTATTTTATTTTTTTTTCATTTATACCCTTAAATGAGGGGTTGTTTTTGTAAATTGTTGGGAATGTTATTGATGTTATTGGGATGTTATTGTTGTGGGTGTTTTTTGGGGATGTTAAGGTGAAATGTTAAAGCTGATGTGGCGCTGACGTGGACGGTGTTATTGGTGTTATTGTGTTACGATTGTGCATGCTCTAAACGATGTTTAGTTCGCCATTAGTTATGAACTTATTTTTTTTTTTTTTTAACTCAAAGGATTTACAAAAAGTTAGTGGGAAGCCGAGATACTAACTGGGCTCCCACTCCTCTAGCTATATTAAAGCTAATTCTACTAAAGATATAAGAAGCAGCACGTGCTCCAATGTCACTTCATTAAAAAATCATAGGATTTACAAGAAATTAGTAGGGAGCCGAGAAACTAATTGGGCCCCACTCCTTTAGCTATAGCAAAGCTAATCCTACTAAAAATATGCTCAGCAGCACGTGCGCCAATTTCTTGAGTCAACGAGAAACTTCGAATGCGCTTTAGTAGGGTTACCGCATCTTTCTCAAGCTCGCCAAATGAAGAGAATGAGAATGGGAGAAACCTGTATCCAATGTCCGCACATTTAGCCTCGTACTTGACACGTTTGCGTTGCGCTGCTTCAACCACCACACAACCTGGTACGAAGTCAACCATACTAGTTTGTGTCAAGGGAGACGACCCTGTCAAATCGACACACGTATCCTGCCCACCATCCCAAGAATAGAGCAATATATCAGCCGGACGTAGGGATTTGTCACTATCACCACAAAGCCCAATATCAAACTCTTTACGAGCCGAAATCCCAACCCGAGAGCATATGTCATTATTTATTTATTTAATTATTTAACGGCGAATAACTATCTTACATTATATATACTAAAAATCCATCTCACATGTATTAAGCATGACCTCGTACCCACATTAGTGTGGCAGAAGAACATTTCACACAACATGGTTACTATTAAGACTCAAGCCTTATGATGCTTATAACGATTTTGTGATATTAAAATTTTTCATTTTACACATTTTATAGTTGAACATAAATTTTAGATACAAATATTTGTATATCATAGACCGGTTTCATTGATTTATTGGATTGTTTGCCACTATATAATCTCCTGAAATAGTTGAGAAGATATATGAAGTTACAAAAGAACCACAAAGACTACAAAATCAGGGTGGTGTTTAAGAGTTTGACAGCAAAGTCTTAAACACTTTTATTCTAATTATCTAATTCCGTAATTATTTCTAAGGGCCTTAAAAAGGCAAAGATGACACTAATGAGAATCAAGTACAATGGATGAATTAGCTTCGAGATGCATTGTTAGCCAACTTAGCCTCATTCTATGTATAAATGCATCACATTTCTGGTTTAGCTCATTTACATCTTCTTCTTGATCATCATGTCTTTCCACTTCAGTTTCAGCTTCAGATGTTAATATCGTTTCGTGATGATAGTCAGCATAAACAAGTGATTCTATGTCCATGTCATCAATCTAATCTTCATGATCATCAACTTCAACCAACAACGTCCCAATATGTCCTTCCTTGTTAGGATTTGGAAAATCCAGTAGTTAAAGTGTCGGTCACCTCAAGTATATGTAATTGTTAGAAAGCTCGTAGTCGTAGTTATTAAATGTTAAGTAGTATCTAGTTTTGTAACACCGTGGAGGACGGACGGGTCTTTACCCACTGTATGCCTGATCCACAGCCCGGTAGGTGGCGTTTTATGTAAGTACTATAAATACTCTCTACCCCCAAGGTAGAGAGTTGGAGCTCATAATAAGATTTTTCTTTCTCTCACTAAAGTTCCCAAACCTCTAACTTTCTCTCTAAAACTCATCTTATACGCCACCTTTGTTTATGGTTTGATGTGTATGTGAAATCCAATATGTTACAAATGGTATCAGAGCCAGGTTAGATCATCTCTTACACATCTTTGGATTTCTAGTGGTTTTTAGATGGTTTTTGAGTTTGAAAAAGTTTAGTGGTTTTTGCATCATTTGGTTCACTTCTTGTGTTAAAGTTTGAATTTTGGGTGTACTTTTGTGTTTAGGATCATTATATGTGCTTGGGTTTTGATTTGGTAAGCTTGAATCATCGTGGTTGGGTTGTTTTTGGATTGAAAAGTGTGTTTTTAAAGTTTTTTCTAGCTAGCGACTTAAGCTACGGACTTCTTTTCTTGGTAGCGACTTGGTTTGTAAAACGGTAGCGAGTTGTAGAGTGTTTTGGTAGCGACTTGGTGCATAGCGAATTGTCTATTGAGACAAGCCGACAAACAGTACACTTAGTGGATTCTCCACTACGGGTAGCGACTTGGTAACGGTAGCGACTTGCTTTCAATTTTGTTAGCGATTTGTTCTTTAAGTTTCTTAGCGACTTGGTGCTAGCGAGTTGGACCTTAGCGAGTTGCTATTTAGCGACTTGACATTTTAGCGACTTGGTGCATAACGACTTGCTGTCAAAATTCGTAGCGATTTGGAAACTTAGCAACTTGTCTTCAAATTACTTAGCAACTTGGTGCCTAGCGACTTGGTTCAAGGATTCTTAGCGACTTGGTTGACTTTGTGTGTAATACGGTTTTCTCTTGATTTAGTAAAATCCCGTGAAAGAATCTATTTCCGGTTTAATCATTGAGTTATAAAATCCGTGTAATCTTTAAACATGTCTACCAACATACCTACACTCATCTCTACTGTTGTTGCGAGGATGTTCAGCAGTGGTTGGATACCGGTCCACCCATGCTTGAAGAACCGACTACGACTCTTGGGCTCAAAGAATCGATGTACTATCTTGGAAAGGAAAATGGGGTCAACATTCTTAAATCGATTGATGAAGGACCTTATCAGATTGAGACTACAAGAGACTTAATTGATACAAATGTGCAGATGGAACAATGATCTATGGAATAAACAGACCAAAGACATATGATGAGCTCAATGATAAGGAGAAAAAAGAGATTCGATGCTTTGATATCGGGCTTCTAACATCATTCTTCAAGGTCTTCCAAAAGATATCTACAAGCTTATCAATCACAACACCGAAGCCAAGGCAATGTGGGATAATGTCAAGATGCTTCTTTCAGGTTCTGAATTAACTATGGAAGACAGAGAATCACAACTCTATGATGAATTTGAGCACTTCAAGATGAAACCGGATGAGAGTGTCTATGAGTATTACGTGAGATTCCACAAGCTTGCTAATGACATGAGGAACATCAGAATGACTATGCCAAACATTCAGTTGAACTCAAACTTTGTGAACAACATGAATCCCGATAACATAAGTTTGTCACCTTTGTGAAGCTAACCAAAGGATTAAAGAATACAAACTATGAGCAACTCTATGCCTTCCTTCTTCAGAATGAAAGACATGCTATGTTTGAAAAAAGGATTCTTGATCAGTTCAAAACAAACCAGGGACAAGCAAAGCCAATCAAATGTTACAACTGTGGTGGTGAGGGACACATTGCTAGGAACTGCACATCTCCAAAACGTCCACAAAATGTAGAGTACTTCCGAGGGGATAAGATGTTGCTTGTGCAAGCTCGAATAATGGTGCGACTTTGGATGAAGAAGAGTTGTTGTTTCTTCTTTGCCGAGGAAATGCCAAGGCGTATGATCTTGATGTGGATGAGCAGCCAATTCGGAGATAGGCCACAATCATCGAATGTCTTTCAAGTCGCTGATTGTGATGCATACGACTCGACGTTGATGATGAACCTCTTTTACAAACCATTTTCATGGCTAGCATTTCTCCAATGGTCCTCCTAAAGTCTCTTCATCTCCACAAGCTGGTCCATCCAAAGACAAAATCATTTCTGAGGTATTAAAACTATATGATGATACCGATGTGCAAAAGATGCATGACAAAGTACAATCAACTGAAACTATTGAGTCGGATATTGAAAATATGGGTAATATCAATGTTGTCCCATATGATCAATATGTGAAACAAAGTGTGAGGTCGTATACAAGTGATGCTTCTTCTGCAGTCAATGATGACTATGTTTTTGATGAATACACTGCATGTGCCGATGATGATTCTGTTAACTCTGAACTTAATGCCTATAAAGAACGAGTTGCCATCTATGAACAACGTGCTAAGTTTGAGCTAACTACTCGTGAGCAGGAGTTGGATAACCAAATGCGTACAATTATTAGAAAAAGTAATTTTAGAGAAGAAGTGTTAAAACAAGAGTTAAACTCTGTAGGATCGAAAATATTATTGTGTTGATGATTCGGGTGGTCTAGGATGATGAAAATACATGTTTGTCATAGTTAGAGAGAAAGAGATGAGAGGGAGTTTCTTGGTAGAGACTTGCTTCGCAAAATGCAAGGTTAGATTAATGAAAAGCTCCACCCCTTCCATGGATGGAAGGGGTATTTATAGTAACAAACATACCGTCCTCCTATCGGACTGTGGATCAGGCATACAGTGGGTAAAGACCCGTCATTCCTCCACGGTGTTACACTAAACTATTCTATGCTACTAATTAACTACAAAACAACGTAAATAACTACAAGTCTACGAGCTAACATATGCTAAACCATAATTGGGGTGACCGACACTTTAATATGGAATTTCCAATTCCTAAAAATCTCCCCCTAAGGGAGGTCACCCCATGAAATACATTTTGTATCCTAGCATTCTATCTTTGTCTTTAGTTCCAGGCTCGTAGACTTCAATTCTTCAAATTTCGCATTCTTTGTGCTGGTGTAGCGATTCTTTAAAGTCCGCATTGATTTGTACTTTAAGTGGAGGCCTTTAACTGATCCACATCTTTGATGATCTTCGAGCTTTCTTTGAGATCATCAACCACAGTAAATCTCTAGATCACCCTTTATTGTGTTGCCATCATGTGATGTTGTGACTTTTGGACCGACATGCTCACACTTTTGGATCATGACATCTTTCCATCAGAGTAGCGGAAGCTTTACTGGCTCATGATATTTGCAGCAGCGTAGCAGAACCATAGTATAAAAATATCATAGCCAGGTTATGTAGATATGCACCAGTCATGATTTCTTCAATTAAGTGCGGATGCTGTGAGCATGCGGCTTTGGATTGACTCCTCAATTCTGATCACCGCAACCATCCAAATGTACCGCAAACAAAGTTAGCAATAAAACACACGAAAGTGTCTTTGATCACTTTCGTTGAATTGAGGTACACGGCCCACGGTTCCCGTTGATCAAGATTACAAGTACTTTGCTGTGATCGTAGAATTCGAAGAATCTCCTTAACAGGGTTTCGCAGCTGTTCTAGCCGTTCTCAAACCGGAACGTCTCAAAGAAGACAACACGGGTGAGTGAACCGCAATTGAGATTCACGATTGATGAAAAATTGATTTGAAAAACAATCGCGTATTGCTTAGAAGAAAGAGTTTTTGCAATACGACGAAGGTTTTATGAGAAAGATCAATTTTCAATCATAAATACTTTTATATTTGAAAGAGTACACATTCGACGTGCTAGTGAAAAGAAGAGATTCGCACATCGAACGGTTTTTCCAAAAGCATTAGTCAATTCCAATCTGACCAAGGTTGATTCAAGAGTGAATCGCCTCATCGTTCGGCTTGTCCAGTTGTCACAAGCTTGATCTTACGAGAAGATCTCACATGCCACCTACCAAGAGCTTGTTTGATGTTGGCTCTAGAAGGCTTTCCATCTTCATTGTGAATATTTTACATATCACTCGGATGTTCTGGCAATACCACAAGGATAATGCGTAGGACTCTTAATATATCCTTACTTTCCACATTGTGTGAAACAACAAGTCTTCAAGAATTTAGTGTCCTAATGAGATATTGTGGATGATCTCTTGGCTCTAGACTCAATTGTTCACATTTGGTTCCTATGCCGGAGACTAGGGAGAGGGTCTCCTTCTTCAATATCAACAATCTCTAAGAGAAAGTCGATAGATAATGTCGGTTCCCCGTGAGAATGAAACAAGCCATTTTAAGAGGAACTTGAGTGGCTTGGGAAGTTGTAGTGCAGTGCGTCACTGGGTCCATGACGTCTTGTCTTCAATACCAGTGTTACCTTAGTAACCACTAGTAGCATATGTATTGAACCCGGTTACTGCCTTAAGGTTGAATTATTGGAGGGCTATTTCTTTTCACCCTTTTCACATTCAATTCTTTTTCATTCTTCAACCCCTTCAGTGCTTACCGATACTTCATAACTAGAACCTTGTTGGGTTTATTCCAGTACTAGCTCTGTCTCAGTCCGCACTCTTCCCATTTCTCATTTCTCTCCTTTTTTCATCATACCTAAGGACTCTACACTATCTAGTGGATTGTCCCTGGGTAGATCCCTCCGATTCTGGCGGATCGTGGGAACGAATACCTAACCTAACCATCCTTATAACACCATGCATAAAGTAAATTGGTCGGTCTTTTGGTATTGTTCTTTCCTTCTTGAAACCAATTAAAAATCATTTGGAAAATCAATCAAGGTACTTGTGATATAATATCAAAACATTTTGTACCTTAATTGTTTTGATCTTTTAGAAATGCTCACCCTCAACATGTGCATAAGATTTTGAAATTGTTTAGCACATGGAGGCAAGAGTTCTTTTGAAATAAATTCTTGATCACAATTTCCATGGAAAAAGCCATTTGATTTTCTTTGGTAAATTCTTCCCCTCAATATGTGTATAGGATATTTGAAATCATTTTATCACATAGAGGCAAGAGTTCATTTGAAGCACATTTACCATCACACAAGCCATTAAGAAACCATTCGCTCCCTCTCAATATGTGCTTCGAGATTGGCGTTTAGCACATATGAGAGAGCAGCCTACACATTTTCATCAAAACGATCACCTTTTATCAAATTTCATTATTAAATCACAAATTCTCCCCGATCAAAAATATCAAACCCTTTGAGATTTTGGATCCCAAGTAATTTAATTAGGTTTAGAAAACATGGGAGAATATGTGCCTGATTTAAAAACTCATCTAGTTTTTGGATAAATGCTCCTCCTCAACATGTGCATTGTATATTTGAAATCGTTTGGCACATGGAGGCAGGAGTGCCTGTAAAGGACTAAAACTGATTCCATTAAAACAGATTTGAGATTTAAATCACGATCTCTCCCCGATCAAAAATTTCAAACCTTTTGAGATTTGTGATCCCAATTGATTTAAATCATATAAAAGATTTTGGGGAAAGACGTGGCAAAATTTAATATTGAAAACTGACAGATAAGGACCATTTAGACATTAAAGATTGTTAGTGTCAGGTATGATTGTTTTAAGAGATCTTTAAGTAAAATAAAACAATTTCACAATCAAACAAGAACAGAAAAAATTTCATTTTGAAAGATCTTGATTCTAAAGAAAAATCATACCATGACATAACATTAAATCTTTAGATCACCACAATAATACGTACAAACGGACTTGATAGATGAAATATCGTTTGAAAATATTTAATTTTAAATCACTGAAGATTTGACAAAATAACGTCCGGTTGATTTCAAGACATTGAATACGATTTATTTTCAAAACAATATTTTTCAATTTTCAAAACAGTATTTTTCAAAGTTTTAGAAAAATGGTATCATCACTATTATCCCTGCACAAAGATACGTTAGGTGGAGACAATCATAAGTTGCTTTTGTTGATGTTGTTGTAGGGCTTGGAAGAAAACCGTCTGCTGATGCAGTGAGACTTCTTACGTTGCATTTTAATGCCAACTGAGGTCAAATTAAGCTCCGTTTCTTCAATCACTTAGAAGAAAACCATCTGCTGATGCAGTGAGACCTCTTACGTTGCATTTTCCATGCCAACTCTCCATAGAAGTCCAATTAAGCTTCGTTTCTTCATTTGTCAACCCAAGATATAGTTACCCTTTCCTTTCGGCATCCAATCATCATCATTTGTAGGATCCGGATCGAGAACATTCTTATATACCAATATACCTGCATATGTTAGTGAACACACATACACATATATGGTGGTCGACAACACCCAAACAACAATCGACTAATACAAGTCAATCCAACATATCAATCAATTCATATAAGGCATGGGAATTATGTGTTCATCAAACTCTAATCATCTAATCCTAACAATCATATCCTAGGCACCTAGTCCTTCAACATAGGTTAACATCATTTTTCAATTAAGCATATAGGATAATTAGATAATCTCGTTAGATGATATAGATTTGAAAACATTCTCCCCTCAATCAATGACTTATTTTCTGAAAAGTTTAAAAAGTCATTGATTGAGTTTTCAATTTTATAAAACTCTGAATCTGATTGATTTTCAAGCAACTCTTTTTCCACCAATTTTTGAATACACCAAATATTTTTCTGAAGAATTTTAGACGGAAAAACATTTGTGTAGAAACAGCAGTCTTTTTGACGACATGCTTTCCTTGTTTTGTTTTAGGATAAGTGCACGAAATATTTGAAAATTTGTTTAGCGCAGCACTTTCCTTCCTTGAAGAGCGGGTTGCTATCGGAAATAATAGCAAGCCATAGTTTTAGCACGGGTTACAGTCTGAAGTAACTGCAAGCCATTTTTAGAGACATGTTTTGGAAAAGAATATTTACACCTCCTGCTCGAACTTTATCTATGGTCCCGTGCCATTGTTGAATGACATTTCTAAGATCGCAGATGTTATCGATACCAGAAGACATGTCTTTGAAAAACAATATTTTTGGTATTTTTCAAATTTTTTGATTTTTATGGGTTTTTTGAAGGTTTTATATTTTTCTATTTTCTTTTTGTTAGTTTTATATTTTTGTATTTTGTTTTTGATAAATATTTACAAGGATAGAGTAGATGATATAGTTAAAGAAGATGATGATACGAGTACCGAGCGGCCTCGTTGTAGAAGATAGAAGTCATCATCTCTTAAACATTCACCACCAAAGCTTCCGAGGCTCCAGAATAGAAGATAGAACATGAGCCTTTGAGAAAAAGAGACTTTGGCAGCTTCCCCCCAAACCGAAAATCCATTAGATGAGCAGATTCAAGCTCTATTTCAAGCTTGCCTTAGCAGTGCACAAAGAAGCACACCATTATCGTAAATCCCGCTGCTCCTTTTAAGAACAATAATCGAGATTCTCCGTTCGGGGTTATATCATCAAGTAGAACATCAAAGAATCATCCCACCCTTGAATAATCTTCTCAAATTCCTTTTCCACTGAATTCAGAAGCAATCCATTCCAAAAGGTGTCAAGAGAACACTTTCCCCCAAGTAGATGAATTGATGCAGTCAGTCTCTTAGACTAGAGCTCACGAACTTCGAATACACATACCCAAACACAAAGAAACTTATACCATCGAAGTAGCAGATTAAGTCCAATATCCAAAGAATAACCCCGATGTATACTTTTCTCTCCCCTTGAAGAACGTGTATGAAGCTCAAGAACCCGAAGTACCCGAATGCCCAAAGAGAGAATAACCGATAACATTGAAGAAGCAGGCCGAATCACTGATTATCTCTACGGATGACAATCTCTGCGGATGTCAACTCCGAAATAAGTGATTATATCTCTAAATCACAGATTAAGCCCTCAAGTGAGACAGCTGAGCGTCCCTAATGTACACAATCTCTCTCCCCTGATGAATGCGATAGCATCATCACACACTTGGGTACCTCTTTTATCATCAGAAACTAACTCTTCCATCTCTTCCCCCACATAGTTGGAATAAGAACACTAACCGCCATGAGTCAAACCTTGAGTGTCTCTGCGGTAATGACATTCGTCTTCCCGGGATATCTTCAATCACTTAGAAGTATTAAGCTCATCAAGTTTACTCGCGTTTAGATCGTGTCTCCTTCCCCCTTGCTGGTTTTGACACTTCAGAATCAGCAACATATTATCAGCCCAAATACTTGAAATTTGTTGAGAAGAACATCATTAGCTCAAATATATCTTGTGAGAATCAACTTGCTAAAGAAACAATGTGAGAAAATCTAATTGGGGATCAAATCTGACTTTTCACTCTCCCCCAATTAGTGCTCTCCCCTAAACCGACAATCTGTTTGATAAATGCCCAGATTAAGAAGAAGTCATTA
>OU343216.1:51132687-51152377 GCA_910596185.1 Chrysanthemum makinoi
AACACAAATATAATCCAAATCAAGGAAAAAGTCGGTTTCAACACACGTTGGTGAATTAATATCTAAACCAACATCGTTGGTTTGAGATGAGGGGTGTGGTAATGCCAATAACGCCAAGACCACGCCGACCAAGGTGTTGGTTATACCCGCTTAACGCAGACTAAACAAGTACATATATTATACTGTATCGGGTATGGGCCTAGATAAAGCCCATTTGTTATTTTGCCTGTTTATAGGCCCAATGACTAACAACATCCAGGAATACAAAAGAGGAAATGACCAAAAAGCCACAACACAAACACTTTCCAAAATGTAAATCAACAACATAGTCATCATCTTTGTAATGTTTTTATTGTTACTGTGATTATGATCATTGCCTATCTCCAACACCCCAACTAGGTACGCTAATTTCCCTTTTTTTTTTAAATTCCAAATTATATTCTCATGCTTTCATTTTCATCTCATATACAAACTGAATTCAATTCAAAGGGTTTTTTTAAACTGAAATCTTTAATTAGTAACATTAAACCTAATGTTTTCCAAATGTAAAAGTAAAAATATGTAATTGTTACTTGGGTTCGTCGATTAATGTTTGAAAAAACTTTTATTAAACATGGTTATAATGAAATCATACTTTATTTGTTTTTCATTTTTCCCCTTATATTAAAAAGAAACAGTTCGAGAAGGTTCAATTGTCCGGAATGAATTTCTAGACTGGCGCGGTCAGTTTTCAACACTGAATGTAGCCACACCCCATGCTTTAAGCCGAAAAGTTTGGTGTTGTGTTTTGAAAGTGATTATGTGATATAGAATAATAATTAGAACCGTGGTAACGAAAACGGATTTAATTGTGAAATGACGCCTGAGTTAACAGAATCAGTTTTGCTGTAGCCTGTAGCTACTCCTAAACTGTATATCTGACCAAAAAACCAATCAGATAACTAGAAGGGGGAGGTTATTCATACCACCCAAACCCCCCCCCTGCTTTAAGCCGAAAAGTTTGGTGTTGTGTTTTGAAAGTGATTATGTGATATAGAATAATAATTAGAACCGTGGTAACGAAAACGGATTTAATTGTGAAATGACGCCTGAGTTAACAGAATCAGTTTTGCTGTAGCCTGTAGCTACTCCTAAACTGTATATCTGACCAAAAAACCAATCAGATAACTAGAAGGGGGAGGTTATTCATACCACCCAAACACCCACAAACACACAAAAAGTGATAGTGATACTCCGCCTAAAGCTACAAATATGCTAGTACTTGAACAAAAATTACGGAATAAGTACTTGAATTAGACTAGGAGGGACAAGAACACTGAAAAGTAAAAAACAAAAATATTACTCGTAAAAGGAAAAAGTACTGAATAGAAAACGATAAAAAGTTTCTTGTCTAGTTAATAAGGGGGTAACAGAATCAATAGTGGGTAGGGGTGTACCAATAACAACACCCTAATCACTTTCAAAACACAATGCCAATCACCCCCTTAATGCTTTGCTTGATTTGGTTTACTTTGCAAGTTGAAGTTTTAGGAGCTAACTACGTACCAGTCAGTGGTTAATATTAATTACGTTAGAATCTAAAGGTGCTTGTTTTAAATACTGACAAACAATCTTGAATGTTTGCAGCTTATGTGATTCTGTTGTATGAGATGTCAACAAAACTGTTAAACAACATCTGGATTCGACGCCAGCAATGCCCTTGTGGAGATTGGAAATGCTATATTAAATACGAAGGAGATGATCACACAAATGGAGGGTCTGATTGTGATGGAGCCACATCATCGGTTTCAGATGTTATTTTCACACCATATGTCTGTCAAATATTCAAAACTGACGACGAAGCTTTTGAATACTACTGTAACTTTGCCAGAAAGAACGGTTTCTCCATTAGAAAAACGGTCAACCGAAAGTCAAAACCTTGGGGTTTATAGACGAGACTTTGTCTGTTATCGGTCTGGTTTTAATCAGCCGAGAAAAAAGGCTAATGTGGAACACCCAAGGGATCGGAAATCAGTAAGGTGTGGCTGTGATGCAAAAATGTACTTAACAAAGGAAATTGTTGAGTGTAAACAATGGTACGCTTCTCAGTTTAGTAACATTCATAATCATGAATTGTTAGAAGATGATCAAGTTCGTCTTCTTCCTGCTTATAGAAAGATTCAAGAATCTGATCAAGATCGGATTGTGTTACTCACGAAAGCTG
The DNA here is from genome assembly GCA_910596185.1 of Chrysanthemum makinoi. Classification (NCBI taxonomy): domain Eukaryota; kingdom Viridiplantae; phylum Streptophyta; class Magnoliopsida; order Asterales; family Asteraceae; genus Chrysanthemum; species Chrysanthemum makinoi. The sequence continues at coordinate 51,134,891 of OU343216.1, forward strand.
GATTTCCAGTCAACCGTATAGTGAAGGTTTTGGAATTAGAAAAAGGGGTTCAACCGGGACAGTTACCATTTATAGAAAAGACGAAGAAACTTTGTTAGAACATAAAAAAACGGTTCAAGAAACCGTGCGCTTTACGGAAAAGAAAGAAATCGATATGTTAGCACTTCTTGAAATCTGCAGAGTTACTGCACAAAGGGATGATGGATTTGTGTATAATTATACAACAGACGAAAATGGTAAAGTTGAAAACTTTTCGTGGGCTTATGGGGATTCGATTCGCATTTTCAGTTTTGGAGATGGTTACTTTTGATACCACGTATCGGTCCATTACCTACAACATGGTACTCGGTGCTTGGTTTGGTATTGACAACCAAGGCAAGCCCTTTTGCTGTGTGTTTTGCTTCAAGACTAAACTTCTCGCTTTTCGTGGGCCCTGCAAACTTTCATCCGATTCTTGAGAGGAAATCACCCACAGACAATCATAACAGATTTAGGTTCGGTCTTGAGATGCTATTGCCACTGAGTTGCCAAACACTAAACATGTGATATGTATATGGCATGTGATGTCCAAATTATCCAGCTGGTTTTCTCAGTCTCTTGGATTGCAGTATCCGGAGTTTAAATCTGAGTTTGAGTTGGTGTGGCATCTTGAAAATATAGAGGATTTTGAGAACCAGTGGAGCCACCTTGTTGCTCGGTTTGGGGTTGATTCAGATAAGCGCGGCTCTCTCCTGTATTCTTACCGGCTTCCTGGGCTGTTGCTTATGTTAGAGGCCCTTCCTTGCAGTGCAATGACGATTGACTACATGAAGTCAATAGATAAATTTATGAAGAATATCTTGAGTCCAAGTTCATCTTTCAAGAATTTCTTTGAACAGGTTTGTTTGCTATTCGTTATTCGAACTCTGTCTTTATTTTGGGCTAATTGCAAAAGGTTACTAAATTTGGTTGAGTTGCTTTTTTAGCTTACCAACTGCCTTTTTTGCCCAAAAATAAATAAATTAATAAATTAAATTAAATTAAAATTTCAAAAATGTGATATAAGGTAATAGGATCTGATAACGGGTCAAAATGGTAATTTAGACACTGTTGACTTTTTTTTTACGTTGCTTCTGGAAACCGGTTATTCTACGTAATTATCTTATTTTTGAATTTTTGAAACTTTAATGGCGTTGACTTTTTTTTTACGTTGCTTCTGGAAACCGGTTATTCTACGTAATTATCTTATTTTGAATTTTTGAAACTTTAATGGCCTGTACTGACCTAAGATAAGTTAGTTACGTAAAACGGAAATTAGCCGAAAGTTTGTTAGTTTTTAGAGTTAATTGCACTTTTGGTCCCTGTGGTATGGTCAAATTGCAGGTTTGGTCCCTAAAACTTTAAAAGTGCAATGATAGTCCCCATTTTGAAGTTTGAATTGCAATTTTGGTCCCTGGATAAAGTGAAATGACTAAAATACCCTTTGTCTTATTGAGAGAAGACAAGGGTAATTTGGTCATTTTACACCGATTAGGGACCAAAAATGCAATCCAAACTTCAAAATGAGGACTATCATTGCACTTTCAAAGTTTTAGGGACCAAACATGCAATTTGGCCATACCACAGGGACCAAAAATGCAATTAACTCTAGTTTTTATGTAATTAGGCCTTCTTCATTCACTTAGTCCAGAAAGTTGACATTTTTATCGTCTTTCTTCTCTTCCCAGGTAAGTGTAGTAGCAAATGTTGCATTTCAAAACAAAGAGAGGATGCCATATTTACCCCTAAAGACTTGTTTGCCCCTTGAGGAACATGCTCGAAATATTCTTTCACCTTACGCCTTTAACACGTTGCAACAAGAACTTGTGCTATGCATGCAATATGCAACAACAGATATGGCAAACGGGTCGTATCTTGTTAGACATTACAATAAGTTAGAAGGAGAGTGTCTCGTGATTTGGATACCAGATAATGAACAAGTTCATTGTTCTTGTAAAGAGTATGAACACTCGGGTATTTTATGCAGACATTCACTCAGAGTACTCGTACTCAAAAACTACTTTCAAATCCCTGAAAAATATTATCCATTAAGATGGCGGTTGGATAGTTCTTTAGTTCTTTCCGATGATCACATAATGCAACAGGACAACAATGATGAGTATTATGAGGCCTTTAACTCGTTAACTTCATCTATATATACGGAATCTCTGATCTCCGGAGGCGCGAGTTATGTTCATAAGGAATTGACTCAGATTCTTGAAGTTGTTAGAAATATGCCTGATTTTGATGAAGCTGCTCTGGATTTGGCACCTAACAATGTTAGCGAATTATAGATCTTTCATTTATTGTGTATACTTTTGTGTTTAATGTAAATTTTGGTCCAAATTGTATCATGTGGTTATATGGTAGATGCTACATCGTTACAGGATTATAGTCCTGATGTCGTATTAGATAGTTACATTGACGCAATTGTAGAGTACAGATGTAGGATAATGCTGGAACCTTTTTAAGGAATTTATGTTGAACTTTTTACATTGATGCAAGGGTTTAGGGTTTATATGCAGGGGCACCATTTATGGATTCTGGGTAGTTTTAACCCCTATGAAAATGATGGTTTAACAGCTTTAACTATGAGCAATATATCCAGAAACTAACCTTTATTGAGCAACAGAAACTAACCTATAGACATAAAAATGAATGTTTTCATCAAATTTTAACAACTTAAGAGAATTTAACCATGGTTAATCTTACACCTTTATAAACAATCTATACTTTTGTCTTAAAATTTTTAAGAGGTATCACATTTTATGCATACAATATAACTAGCAGGGTACCCACACCTTGCAAATGTAGAAATTCATGCAATTAAAATTCTGTAAATGTTTTTCAGTTTCATATTTTACGATACAATAACTTTACAGATGACGACAATTTTAGTTTTGAATAATTTTAAGTAATAACAAGTTAACTCATATAAAAATTGTAGACTACCCACGTGATATTGTGACGATACAAATGCTATATAAGACAATTGTATAGATATAATTACAGTTAAGTTTCGGTTACAAATAATTTATGTGCATTAAATTGTTCGTTATGAATTTTTAGTATAAAAATGAACATTTAGGTAATAGGGGTGGTAGTTCATCCGGACATTATGAAGGTAAATTTTGTTAATACGGCCAGGGACGGACCTATGATTTTTAAGAGGGTGTTGCACAAAAGAAATGTTTGTCTAACTACTTTATACGTAATAAACGAAAGTAGAAAAAATTGGGGGTTGCACATACCACAAAACAAAGATTTAAAATCTTTTGTTTCTCGTGACCTAAATCGGGCAAGTAGCCAAGCATGCATGTGGGTCCGTCCATGAATACGGCACTAAAATATATGTCGGTTTAAGATGACGAACTCAACCAAACGTATTTTATTTTTATATGGAAGGTTAAGAATGAGAGTATTTGCATTTTTAATTTTTTATATGGAAGATTAAGAACGGGAGTACGTTATTAAATTCTTAGATGAGAGTGTTACATCAGTATTGCATTTCTATATGAAAGGTTAAGGTTGGGAGTATTTGCATTTCTATATAGAAGGATAAGAATGGGAATAATTTGAATAACTTGATTCATCTTTGATGTATTTGGCCAACCCAAATGTATTATCATGTCTATATGAAAGGTTAAGAATGAGAGTATTTGCATTCTATATGAAAGGTTAAGACTGAGAATACTTTATTAGATTCTTAGATGAGAGTGTTACGAGTATTTATCTAGTTATAAAACATGTTAAACATGGAATGTTTCATCATAACTAATAGAGTTGTTGTTAACAAAACTTATAATTTAATTAGGCAAATTACAAGTTTAGAATTTTTGAAGGAAAAAAAAAAAAACCTGGACTGTGTAGTGTGTACTGGTTGACCATTGTGAAGGTGACTATATTTGCTTCCAACAAATATCTTTGTTTCTTACGGAGTATTTAGTGGTTCTAGTTCTTTAAGGGGTCAATTAGTTCTAACTTGAGGGGTACAAATAAGGATGCTTCTAGTCATAGTCTTGTGAGTTGTGACATATTTTACTCTGACTTATCTACTTCTTATCCCTTAACGAAATTTCATCCTTAAATAACAATACCTTTTTGAAAATATATGGAATCCATTAAGAAATTAGCTCAAACATTACATCTTCACAATTTACCAATATAATAAGTTGACTGACTTTGTGTCTTTATCCTCCTTCATACCTTGCCACCAAATTTCAAACCTTTTTCCTTAAATAAAATAAAAGAAATAATACATATGCCTAAAACTTGATCTAAAAGTGGACCTAAAAACACTTGTCAAAATTCTGACGGGTTGTAAAATAAGCGGCCCATTCTACGGCCGCCAGGATCTTGCGCGTTTTAGGTCCACTTTTTTATCTGAAGTTTTAGGCCTACGTATCATTTCTCATAAAATAAATCTCTCTATTATAAATATACACCTTCCAATTCTGCATATCAATCATACTCTTACATGTTATTACACTATGGAGAACAAAACATATGAAGCCAGCCAGCAATGGAGTAAACTCCACACTGCAAAGAAACTACTCTACATTTTCATCGCAGTGTTCGTTTCTTCATTGTCTCTCATCCCTTTCCGGTTTTACTCCTTTGGTTTAAAGTTCACGAACATCGTTGATGCCAACGACAGACACTACATATTTCTATTATGCAATGTAATCCTAGTTTTCCTCTCCTTTTATTCTCGTACGAAAGATTCTTCTCAAACTCGGTCACAACTTGATCATGATGATCTACCTAAACAAGTAGCTATAGACGAAAGACCAATAGCAAAACAGATTGAATGTGATGAGATATCAGTAAATGGTGTTTTAGAAGAAGAAACTGAAGTAGAAGTTGAACTTATAGAAACAGAACACGTTTGCTGTGCAGACTTTCCTCATGAAATAATATCGACAACTGAAGATGAAGTTGAAGAGGAAGAGGAAAGACATATTGTGACGTTGTTGATTGATGCTGATGATCATGAAGATCAGACTGACGACACAAATATAAAATCGCTTGTTCATGCTGACTGTCATCACGAAACGATGTTAACATCTGAAGCTGAAACTGAAGAGGAAGGACATGATGATCAAGAAGAAGATGTAAATGAGCTAAACCAGAAATGTGATGCGTTCATACATAGAATGAGGCTAAGTTGGCTAACAATGCATCTTGAAGCTAATTCATCCATTGTAATTGATTCTCATTAGTGTCATCTTTGCCTTTTTTAAGGCCCTTAGAAATAATTACGGAGTAAGATAATTAGAATTAATTTTGTAAACTCATATAAGTATAAAAAATATGGTTTGTGTTTTGCTTGAACCTGGTTTTTGGGTGAATTTGGAGGCTAACAAGTGTTTAAGAATTTGCTGTCACACTCTCAAGTCTCAAACACCACCCTGATTTTGCAGTCTTTGTGGTTTTATTGGAACTTCATATATCTTCTCAACTATTTCAGGAGATTATATAATGGCAAACAATCCAAAAAATCAATGAAATTACCGGTCTATGATATACAAATATTTGTATCTAAAATTTCTGTTCAACTATAAAACGTTGTAAAATGCAAAATTTTAATATCACAAAAATCGTTATAAGCATCTAAATGATGTTTAGCATAAGGCTTTGAGTCTCAATAGTAGGGTTGTAAATGAACTGAACATTCATTGAACATTTCATGAACCGTTCGGTAAAAAGTTCGTTTATGTTCGTTTATTTATTAAATGAACGAACATAAACAATATTCTACGATCGTTTAGTTAAATGAACGAACATGAACAAAAGTCACGTTCGTTTATTTATGTCCGTGAACGTCCGATTATGTGTTCATTAACGTTCGTTTATGTTCATTTATTTATTTATGTTCGTATATTATATCTTTTAATTGTATAATTTTAAAATTAGTTTGTTTAAACAAAACAACACTTATAAAACAATATTTGATGCATACTTTAATAAATTTTATGTTTGTTTGTCCATGTTTATTTATTTTCGATCGTTTATGTTCGTTTAACGTTCGTTAATGAACGAACATAAAAGAACATGAACAACTCATTTTCTTAATAAACGAACATGAACAAGAAATTTTGTCCGTTTAAGCGTCCATGTTCGTTTATTTGTCCGGTTAAAATTAAATGAACGAACATGAACAAGGCTCCGTTCGTGTTCGTCCGGTTCGTTTACAGCCCTACTAAATAGTAACCATGTTGTGTGGGCCAAAAGTTCATAATTAATGGCGAACTAAACATCTATACTACTTATAATGTATGAAGGCATCTCATTTTTAATTTTAAGACGTACAAGAAATTAAACATGGTTTACAACACTTTAATGCACTCAATTTTCATAATTACAACAAAGTAAGCATATTGTACAACAAAATAAAGCATGGTGTCATTTTAAGACCAAAATTCTATCAAACAACATTAATGCTATTAAAAACACATTTCACCAAAAATTACAACCATTTAAGCACAATGTACAATAGTTGCAACCAATTTTCATATTTACAATAAAATAAGCATAGTATACAACAAAATAAGCATGATGTAATTTTCAGACTTAAAATATTAATGTTATTAAAGTGGTCAATGTTATTAATGACTATAATGACCACTACTTATAAGGTGCTGTTTGGTTCACCAATTTAAAATAATGGGTTTTAAATTTGGTTAAAATTTAAACTTTTAAGTGTTTAAAATTGTGAGGTTTTAAATACAAAACATGTTATGGTTGTCACAATTTTTAAAATAGCGTTGACTAATAAATTACAGATTCACCGTCTAATATAAAAACAAGAGTAAATTACACCGTTCGTCCTTGTGGTTTGCGTTGACCGCAAGGTTTCGTCCTTTGACCAAAAAAGTTGCACCGTCCGTCCTTAAGTGTGAAACGTTATACCGCTTCGTCCCTCCCTCTAACGGAGCCCACTAACGGTCGTTAAGTCTTGTTAAGTTGAGGGTATAATCGTCATTTCATAACCATAAGGATGAATGGTGCAAGGACGAAGCTGTAATTTACACTTTTGTCAATTTCTTACGTTTTGTCGTTTTTTCTTCGATTTACTCGTATTTTTACGTTTTGCCAGTTTTTTTACATTTTCGCTCATTTTCACGCTGCCTATTTTTACGCTTCCTTAATTTGCGGGCAGCTTTTCCTTAATTTGCAGTTTTCGTTAATGTTGTAAATGCAAAACATTTAGCTTTCTTGGTCTTGCAACTCTTGCAAACAAATTCATCGCAAAGAACCATGATAAATGGGTCTGCGCAAGTTTATTAATAAACATATTTGATATAACCATATGCAGCATTATCATATCACTTTTATTTCTTCATGAATTTAAATAAGTCTTTCAATGTGTACGAATTTAAACTTGTATTTCTACACAACAAACTTCATAACAATGTTAACAATATAAACTTATTACAAAATTTACAAAATATATACTTTGAAACAAAATTTAAACCGCAACAAAACGTTTTCTCGGTTACCACATATTTTCCTCGACAACTAATTTTTCCGCAACTTTTTCTTGCGAGAATAGCGGCAAGTGGGAGAACTAACAAAAAAAATACCAAAAATGTTAGATCTACGAAAAGAACATATAAATCTACTATTAAAATCATTAGATCTACAAAAAATATCATTAGATCTAAAAAAAAAACGGTTCTATAAAAAATAAAAAGTATTCGGATCTATATAAAAAATCAAAAATATATTACGGATCTTTAAAAATTAAAAATACGGATCTTTAAAAAATAAAAAAATATGGATTTTTAAAAAATAAAAAAAATACGAATGATTTAGAAAAATATAAATCTATAGAAAAATACGGATCTTTAAAAATAATTAGATCCAAAAAATTAATAGATCTACAAATAAAATCATTATATCTACAAAAAATTCGATCTTCAAAAAAAAATTTTAAAATAATTAGATCTAAAAAACGGATCTACAGGAAAAATTTTAAAAATTACGGATCTTTATAAAAATTAAAAACTACGAATCTTTGAAAAAATTAAAAACATGATAGATCTTTAAAGAAATAGATCTACAAAAAAAATTAAGGATCTTTGAAAAAAATAATAGATCTAAACAATATGAATCTACAAACAAAAAAATCGTATAGAAAAATTCCAAAAACGCCGAAAGTGGTTGGGTGGTGGCGCGTCGGGTGGTTGCCGCTGTGTGGTGGCGGCGGTTGGGTGTCGTCGGTTAGTGGCCGGAAATTATAGAGAGAGAGAGGATGGTCGTGTGTGTTTTATAGAGAGAAAGTATGCAAAAATGAAGAGGTGTGTGTGTGTTGTGGTATATACACACCTGGTCCTTATTATGGTGTGGAAAGACGATTATACTCAGTTAACAAGACTTAACGATCGTTAGTGGGCCCATGGATGGAGAGGACGAACGTATAACGCTTCACACTAGGACGAAGCCGTTAACTTTTTTCAAAAGAACCAAACTGCGGTCAACGCAAACCACAAGGACGAACGGTGTAATTTACTCTAAAAAAAAGCTACTAAAAAGACAAATGGGCCCCACCACATTTAAAAGAGCACTTTTGTCAATTAAGTGTCAATAAAAATGAATGCCCACTGAAATTAAAATGCATCGATCTATCTATGCATTCTTAACCCTTCAATTTGCAGGCCCCATCACATTTTAAATCTTTACCTTTTTATGTACCAAACACACTTTTTTATGTAATTTAAATCTAAACTCACTCAAATACACTCAAATTATGTGAACCAAACAGCACTTAAGAAAAAAAAACATAATGTACAATACTTTAATGCACATAATTTTCAGACGTACAATACAAGAAGCATAATGTACAACAAAACATCACATTAATGTTATTTAATGTAGTCAATTATTTAACTGGCCAATAAATACAATTAATACAGTTATTAAAACACCTCTTACATAAGAAATACAAATTATCAAGAATATTATACAACCAAATTAAACACAATTCCTGCATTAAATTTCACTACTACAAATAATAAAGCACATTATACAAAATATTTAAGCGCGAACGAAGAATCCACGCTGAGCACGAAGCCACACAAACAGGCTCGAGCCCGAGCAAACTTCCAAATTCTTGATATCGGTAAATTTATTGTTAAAAAGAACATAATAAACTAAAATACATTATTTATCAAATTTTTTTATTTCAGGGTACCCGCCGCTGCATCGCGCGGATACGCTGATAGTAATTTATAATCATTCATAGTAACGGCAACGAACTTTTTGAAATTTCACAAAATTTTGTCATTGTTTTGAAATGAAGCAGATAAATTTGTATAAAACGAAAAAAAAAAAAAACTGAAAATTTAGGAAATTTATAAACAAGATAACAACTTTTGAAAATGAGGTCCCATCAAAAAACAAAATACAACACATAAACAAAACCCTTGTTACAAAAAAAATCTTTAACATCATCAAGAAACACAATCTTTTTTATATGATCAAAAAGTACTTATAGTAATAAAAATTAAGGTCATTTTGCTGATACACACAATTGAATCCATCATCTTCCACTACCACCACCTTAATCTCACCTTCTTCATTCAATCAACAATCTGTTAAAAGCATTTCAACAAAATCAAGATTGGTTTTCAAGATTCAGTCAAATTTCAACCAAAAAAAACAGTTTGAACTTAAGTCCTCAAATGGGTATCCTCTTAATGCTGTTTCTTTGCATGATGGTAAGTTTTTGTTTTGACTTTATTGGTATAGACTTGTTTTGACTTTAGGTAGTCAAATAGCCAAATGCAAGATATTTGATTAGGCATATTTGTTTGTTAGGATAGAATTAAGTGCAGCCGGCCATATGAGAAACCTTTTGTGCTGTGTTTAAAGTGAAATGACTAAAACGCCCATACTTTCCTTGAGATTTTGTCATTTCACTTTGGTGCAGGGATGATATGCACCAAAAGGTTTCCCACAGGGCCTGCAGTTTTGAAAAGATAGGGATCGCGCCTGCGGTTTGAACATACCACATGAGTTTACTTGTCATGATCTTTTGGTGCGGATATCGTCCCTGCACTAAAGTGAAATGATAACATAAACAATAAAATACAACACTACATTGAGTTTACTTGTCATACTATTCCTTTCTAAGTACACCCCCCTTAACATAAAATCCTAGCCTCTAAAGTTTATTCTTACTATATCTGACATATATTAATTATTATATGTAAATCAAGCTATTTGGCAATAGTGTCTATGCGTCACAATGCTAGATTCTAGTAATCAACTTGAGATTTTTTACTCATTACAGTCAGTTCAAATATGAATGAATCAGTTCTATCTTCTATCAAACCGCTGAGACGATTGTTCTTGATTTCGTGTTATCATTGTCTGCTGGCTTTCTGGTAGGTGCAGCAGAAAAGCCTCTAGCAAAAGAAACTGTAGTATTACCAGAACAAACCGAAACAAATCTTAGTGTGACGGTTGTGGGTGCTTCAGGCGATCTTGCTAAGAAAAAGATTTTCCTGCCCTTTCGCCTTCTTTATGAGGGCTGTTTACCACAGGTTCTTCATTTGATCATTCATATATATGTCATGGTTGTTGTATTAATGTGAATATTTATGTTGTACATGTATCTTTTTCCATATTTGAAGAATTTTACTATATTTGGTTATGCTCGAACCAAAATGACCGATGAGGAGCTGAGGGAAATGATTAGTAGAACATTAACTTGCAGAATTGATAAGAGGTAACACTCGTTTCCCTTAGTTTCATGTACGCCATTAGTCAAATATCTAGAATACCCCTTAAATATACAAACGTTGTTAATAACACGGATATCTGCAGGGAAAACTGTGGTGACAAAATGGAAGAGTTTCTTAATAGATGCTTTTACCATTCGGGTCAATACGGGTCTGAGGAAAATTTTGCAGAATTAGACACTAAGCTAAAACAGAAAGAGGTTTGTTTTCTTCATTACTTCCTATTAGATATATTGATGTGATACCTTATGTGATATGTGCTGTTTCACTTAAGGGGATGACAAACATTTTAGGGCGAAAACTGTCGAATAGGTTGTTTTACTTGTCAATACCTCCAGATATTTTTGTGGATGTGGTATAGCAGTGAAAGAGCTTCTTCTAAAACTGGGTGGACACGGGTGATAGTCGAGAAACCATTTGGGCGTGACTCGGAATCGTCTGGAGAGCTAACAAGAAGCCTGAAGAAGTACTTAGCTGAGGAACAAATCTTTAGGTATGGGTCTAATAAATGTGGTGATAACTTTGACCCATTTACCTTATAAGTATGTCGATTCAAGTTATGGTTCGTCTCTAATGGTCAAACGATTTGAAAGTTTCTCAAAGTGTAATTGATATAAAAAATTGCCTCAAATAGGTCAAACATGTAATATATGAAGGGAAAAAAAAAGGAAGGGGAAGGGGGGGTCTAAAGCTGCCAGAATGTACAAAAATTATATGGGTCACGCATGTAAAATATGAAAGAGAAGTAGCAAAAACAAGAAATGGGCCAAATGAATCAGAAGTCACCCACAGTGTGTTTATAGGCAGGGCTAGCATTACAATAATGTAGCTTACTTGACACCTTTTATAGTTCCGTAACTTTTTTTCTAGATCGATAGAATACTTTTGAATTTCATTTTTCGACAGCGTGTATTATTTGACCGATTTACCCTCCCGGTTAAATAAGAGTTTGTAAATTGAAAGGTAAAATGATCAAATAGTACGAACCGGTCACACGATACAACAAAAGACTGAATTCAAAAGTATGCTACATACAAAGTTAAATAGATACACAAACTATATAGTGGCAAGTAAGCTACATTTTCGCAATTAGCAAAAAAGGGATGGGTTAAATAGGTACCAAAGGTATTCAAAGAATTTTATTATTGATTACCATGTACTTGTGACCATATTTGACAAGGTAATATAAGTAGAAGTCAAAAAGTTGGACAAACAGTGTTTTGGTCAACCTGTCATGGTCTAGGACGTCTCGCCCCAAGGCCGTTAGTACCTGACCTGCCCATTTTCCATCTCCACTGATTCATGAAGTTATACCTTCTTAAGTGTTTTCCCGTTTTCAGAATTGATCATTATTTGGGAAAGGAGCTCGTGGAGAATCTTTCAGTTCTTCGTTTTTCAAATCTTGTTTTTGAACCACTTTGGTCAAGAAACTACATTCGCAGTGTACAATTCATATTTTCAGAAGACTTTGGTACAGAAGGACGAGGAGGGTGAGTTAAGGGATAATTTGCAGTGAATTTCTTGCGTAATTGTGTATGCTTTGAATGTTGAATTGGTTTTTCTTTTTTCTTTTTTCCTTGTAGTTACTTTAACAACTATGGAATCATTCGCGATATAATGCAAAACCACCTTCTGCAAATATTAGCATTGTTTGCAATGGAAACACCCGTTAGTTTAGACGAGGACATTAAAAGGTATTGTAATTATTTTTACTGAAAAAGATATTTCTTTAAGGCATTATTCTTTTGCATAAATTCCAATATAGTTTTTCTTTTGCCCTCTTTTATTCATTGTACTTTTTTTTTACATATGAGTTATTAAGAAATTTTTATGTCTCGCTTTTGAGTCATTGTAACCCGTATTCTTTAACATTTTTCTACAAAACTTAACGCTACATATAAATCTGACCATTTTGATAAATTCAACATTTTTATCTAAAAATATTTATTAAAAGCTGGTTTATAAGGGTTTTGTGGCTACAAAATGACTCAAACGGGACACAAAGTCATCTTTTAGAGCATACACAACGGGAGGATTTGCTCTGTGGGAGGATCATGGTCGGCTTCAAGTGGTCACTATTGCGGTGGGGATAAGTGGTTGGTCAGCTTGCTCATGCTCACGGAAACAAGGCAAATTTTTTTTTTTTAATTTCAAAAAGTGGTTAGTGGTGGGCAGTGACCATTGGGGTTAAAATTGATGAGAAAGTAATAGGAGTGGTATGTGTGGTTGGTGACAGCAGTTGGTAGTAAACAAACGGATGCTCTTAATGGTTGAGGTGCAGAAAAGAATCTTTAAGGACTAAAACAAGACAAATGAAAAAGTACATTGATATTTCATATCTTTATTTAGAAATAAATTAATTAATTTAGTAATAAAATAAAATGAACTAAACCATTTCTTTAGCGCCAGCATAATTACTAATTGGTTATTGATACATACAGGTCAAAGTTTTGAGGTCAATGAGACAACTTAAACTAAGATGTAGTTCGGTCAATATAAGGGGCATAGCAAGGGGGGAAAGACGTTTTTAGGATACACAGAGGACCCGACTGTCCCAAACGATAGCATCACTCCAACTTTTGCAGCAGCAGCACTTTTTATTGATAATGCTCGGTGGGATGGTGTTCCTTTCCTCATGAAAGCTGGAAAGGCCCTGAATACTAGACGGTATGGTATATCTTTGTTTTTTAAAATACCAGTTTTGGCCAAAAACCTATTTTGACGAGTTATCCAACCTGTCTTTTTTGACCAAAGGGCGGAGATCAGAGTTCAATTCAGACATGTTCCAGGTAACCTGTATAAACGAAACTTTGGGACAGATATGGACAAAGCTACAAACGAACTTGTGCTTCGTGTGCAGCCCGATGAAGCCATATTTCTTAAAATCAATAACAAGATCCCTGGTCTTGGTATGAGGCTTGACAGAAGTGACCTTAATTTGCTCTACAGTATGAGGTAAATTATTTCCTCATATCCTGAAGAGGAAATTATTAGAAAAAGGTTGCTAAGAATAACCCAAATTTGCCTGCAAGGTATGAACAATAATTTTTTGCTTAATATATATGATGATTACCTTATTTCTATATAAACAATAATACATAACTAAGGGAAAAGGTATGGGGAAAAGCAATTCTTGACCTATATAAATGGTACAAATTTAAAGACAATTTTTTTTACAAAAGTTACTCGGACCCACATTGGCAAATTTGGAATTTCTAGTTACATTTCTTTGCAATTTTCATATTTATTGAAATTAAATGAGGTTAATTTGCATTTGATGATGAAGATATCCAAAGGAAATACCGATGCATGTGAGAGGCTTTTATTGGACGCGATAGAAGGAGAAAGGAGATTGTTTATAAGAAGTGATGAGCTTGATGCTGCATGGTCTATATTTACCCCATTGTTGAAAGAACTTGAGTCTAACAAGATTGCACCGGAGTTATATCCGTATGGTAGTAGAGGGCCAGTTGGAGCTCATTATCTGGCTGCAAAATACAATGTCGGTGGGGTGATCTTATGGCTGATGACTAATACATGTAGCATTGTTGCTATATTTTTGTCATCTTACTTCCACCTATATGGGATTATATTACTTTTGTGCCAAGTGTTTCGAGCACATTTAAGCAGAAATGTATGCTATGGGCATACAACATACCCGAGTTACCCATGCATGGGCAGATTGACATGTAACTAAGCGAAGCATGATGAATTTAGTAATTTACATCTGTTCATAATAAAGTTATATTATCTTATGGAGTATATGTTATAGGCTGATCGAAACGTCCGTTTTGACATGTCCAGTAAGTGGCCCAGAAAGTGAGTGGCTTTTAGTTCAGCCCAATAAGTTTTACGCAATTTTCTTTTAATTATTTAATATTTAATTAACATATACAATCAAATATATTAATACGAGTAAGAAGAAGCATGTAAAACTCATATTCAGATCATACGATTTATACAATTAATCATGTTTAAAATAAAAGTAATACCAACCTTTTATGCTCGGTATGATCAAGAAACTAATAATCAAGAAGTGATTATTCTTCACGGTTGATCCACATTACACGTTACACGATACCTAGTGATGCTAGTCATAACACCCTTGAATACGCGATTCAAACTTACCCTTACGTAAAGACTTGCAATACAAGCAAGCAAACCCGAAACCCTTTGGTTTTGGGTTTGAACGATCGGCCACACAAGAAGGGAGAAAAGAGTTTGTGTTAAGTTATTAAGTCTCTTGAATGATCTCTTTGTATTTATACTAAATTTAAAGGTTCTAGGTTCTTCTTAACTTAATTCTCAAATTAATCAAATCATTCCTTTCTCATTGTTTTCTTATGCATTCTTGATTCCAAGTTTTTAAGCTCGAGATTCATGCTAGCAAGCATAATACATGCTACTTGAGTTGGTCATTGTAAACTTAACATAAGCATTACGAACATTCTCAGCAGATCATCGAGACGCAGTAGCAACGACGCTTTCCAAGTAGTTCAACTTCTTTTCGCTCTTTAGTCGTTCGGTGTGCAGTGTGTCACTTACTTTAACGAAACTGATTCCGCATATTTGTTTTCGGGTTGTTGATCGCAAATTCAATAATTGATATCAGAGCTACGGTTAGGCCCAGTGGTGATGTGGATGGTGTTCCATCAGTTAGATGGTATTAGTGGATACCCCAGAACGCTGTATCGTAAAAGAAGCCAGAAGGGGTGGTAAGGTAAAGGTGCGCTAAAGCGATGGCTATAGTTGAAGGAGAGACCCATGGTGATTTAGGTTTGAGAGGGGTTTGTTGGGTGTACAAACCACACGATATAAATATAATCCGTAAACATATAAGCTTAGTGGGTTACTCTTTCTGCCACCGATTGATTTTAAAGTGAGACTCCAGTTGGCTTTGTATGTTGAACTTGATGAGATGTTAAGCCATAAGATTCCTCACAAAAGCCACCCAATTAAACCACACCGCAATACAACACCTTAAAGGAACATGAAACTGCTAGAAAAACTAAAAAGACATGTCAAGTGCCTTTGAGATCATCAGAATCAATCAGCATCACAAACGCCTTCGTTAAATTATGGGCATTGATTGGCACACTTTCATTTGTTATTTGTACACTCAATTGTACAAACCGATAAAGCAATATATGATAAATGTACAACCGTTTAATGCATGGTTTAAGTGTACAAATAAAAATTGAATAGATAATCATTAAATTAAAATATTGCGTGTCCTTTGTGTCATCATTCAAATCATCTAGGTCCTCGGATGATTTTTCAATCATACATCTATAGAAAGTCATATACGGACAATACCACTTTAGGCATGCGACATTAAAATTTGGCTTTTGAATCCACTTTTGGCACTTAGCATAATCAGAAACGTTATTTATTCTTTTTCATCCACAAGCCACTCGAAATCCTATCAAAGCTTGCTATTGTTGAATACAAAGTCATAACTATTGTTAAATTGACTTGTTTTAGATGTGTTACGGACTGAAGGCGACATTAGGGACACCAATTTTATAAAGCTAATGCTGAACTATTATGCATGTCTATTTCATTTTTTTAGTGTCAAGATCATCTTCTTTTTATAAAGCTAATGCTGAACTAAATATACATGTCTACTTAAGTATAGGTTATGTTGGTATTCAGTCAACTCATGTAATGTGGAGCTTTGTTGTGACATTTCACGATATAAAAAGCTGGTACAATTTCATATTTACCTAATTTAGACATCATATTTTAAGTACATTGTATTCAAAACTTCTATTTTCGGTGTATATGTTGTCATCTTGATATTTAGATTGGATATACTTAGCACATGTTTGCAAAAAGCTTTCTAAGACTGGGAGGCAAGGGAGTGTGAGTGGCTTACCTTACCTCCAACATGAGAGCCCATGCCCTGCCAAACAAGCGCAGTCAACGAATCAAAGAATTAAGGTGAGTGGTTCACCTAGTTGATAAATGTGCACATATATATTACCGTTTGGTTTGTATGGGTTTTATGTGTTTTTATTAAAAAATATGAGTTAAGGTGTGAAAGGCCTTCGTCCATTAAAGCGAGCAGAGAGTGGGAGGAAGAGAAGAGGAGAAAGTTGACGCTGGCCGGAGTGTGAAGGAAGTGGTATCTCGCCTTCCTACCAGCTAAAAGAGTCTAAATGATGTTTGCAAAAGTTATTTAAGCATTGGTGGCGTTATGAAGATGAGTTTTTCTTAACTTGTGCCTTTAAGCAAAAGTAAAGACACCAGTATTACAAGCGACCATTCTGAAAATTATTGATCCACATAAAAGACAGAAAATGTACTTTATGTAAGTACTAACGCTGTTCGCTTTTGAAAAACCCTATAAAAATAAATTTTTCCAAACAAAAGTGAAGGAACCAATATGTTCTATTTAAGAAAAGTCTTGGAAGGGTTATGTACTCATGATACTTAGATACTGTAGTTCTTACGTAGATAACTTCTAATACTGGTGAAGGTTTTACCACCAACAATAACTCAGACATTACATTACCTCACTTCCCGCTGCTTTTATCTCGTAATGGTTAGAACTTTTTTCACCATTTAGTCATTTACATATATCACAATTAAGAGCTTTGCTATCGTCTTTTACTATTTCTTTTTACAAATTCGTCTACACACAACAATATTATAGTTTTTATCTACTTATTCTTTTTCTGCATCCAAACCGTCCGTTCTAACAAGTATTAGCATCATG
>OU343216.1:51152477-51198758 GCA_910596185.1 Chrysanthemum makinoi
AAAATAAAAAGTAAAAAATATTTTCCTTTTTTCTTTTGTATATATACATATTAAAATACAAAAGATTTTCTCTTTGTTTTTGAGCCAAAATAGAATACATCAATTATATAACATTCTCAACTGAGGTGTTATCATTAGTAAGTTCTAACTAAAGATCAAAAAAACTTGCCTTTGTGTCGCTTGTGAGTCGATTTATTTCTATTTGATAAACAAACTGTGTGGTGGTATAAGGGCCTCGACATTAAATTGGCACAGAAGAAGCTGGAGTTTTAATAAGCTTCTCACAATGACCTAAAAGTTTTCTCCGCCATGCCGTCTTATGAGGTGATTTATTCACTGGGATTATTGGTTAGTTCACGTGTTTCGAATACCGCTCGCTTTAATTGCCTTGGTTTTGAAAGTGCAGCGCGACTCGCTCCAATAATCTGCACCGATACGCGGAAGCCGCTACCCGAAGGCGAAATAGAGCTACCTACCATTAGTCGAACCCAAGATTCGAACTAATCCGACTCCGCCCATTGTCGAAATGGCGGAGGACAACCGATCTATGCTAGAACAACTCCAAGCACCCACCGAGGGTTACGGAGATTATCGCTGCTCGCAATGCTAGTCATAACTTTGAGCTTAAACACGGATTGATAAATTTGGTTCGGCAAGCCAATTCTTATTGATTTGTACGATCCTCACTTCATATCCGACGATTCAACAAGCTCACGCCTACCATCAAGTATCCGTAACGTCCCGGAAGAGGCTATCGTTCTACTCTTCCCATTTTCACCAGGGGGTCGCCCGGATTTGGCCGAGAAACTACCCCTCGATCGATAACCACATGGGAGAATTTAGTGTCAAAATTCGTGAAGGAATTCTTCCCACCGTCTAAAACAACAAGCTTAAAAAACGAAATAACGAAATTCACACAAAGATTTGATGAATCATTTAGTGAGGCATGGGACCAATTCAAAGATTTGCTTAGGCAATGTCCCCATCATGGTTTTTCTGAGTTACACCAACTTGATAACGCCTATAACGGTTTGAATGAAACCGATCAAGAGACTCTCTCACGCCGCTGGTGGTAATTTGCTGATCCGATCAACGAGAGACGCCTTGTTGATTATTGAGAACAAATCTAAAGTTCGTACCTCACGTAGCAAATCGGTTGCGTTCGAAAGTGAGTGTTACACCATCGCCCCTCGCTTACTTAAAATACGCCTAGCACCGATGCTAAGATTGATAAGCTTACGGATATGATTCAGGCTTTGGTTAAGATTAAGACCGCTAAGGTTAATTCTTCTCCACCAACCCAGTTGGTGCGGTGGAATCTTATTACTACTTGTGGTGGCCCCGCCTACCGTACCGCCACCGATGGAAATCCTTTCGGCTTATTCCCAACCGAGGTAACCAATACCGCTCAAGTTGAACCAAACCCTCGCGGTTAGTAATCAAATGGTACCTCCCGGATTTTCTAATCAAACAATCGACTCGCTTTAATCAATCAAGTTCATGGACCAAATGTTCAAAACCAATTCAAAGCCCCACCAAATCAATACCCAAATCAAGGAGTCAATTACAATCAAGGATATCCAACTTCAAGCTATCAAGCTCCACCTTTGCCTTCAAATGAATTCACGAATTACGTTCAACATAATAATGCTACCATCCAAACCATGCAAAACTCAGATTGCAAGAGAGTCGAGTTTCAATCTTCTATGGACTAGACAAAGCAATGAGTTTAGGAAATGAGATTCACTTTAGAACAACAAATTGGATGCTTCCAAAATAAACTTGAAAACATGTTGAATGTCGTTTTGTGTAAGATAAGTCAACCCTCGAAGTTCTTATCTCTTCCAAGTGATACCATTCCAAACCCGGGTGAAGTTAAAAGCCTATAACCACGGAAGCGGAGGGAGGCTTATGATGGACCATCGCTTCCTCCACAAGGCGAGGGAGGAGGAACGAGAACCCGGGTTATGAAGAAAATGTGCAACCCACACCCGCCCCATCTCCTGTGAAGTTCAGATTCGGACCGGAACCATGTTAAGAGACTACTTTTAAACCCTCACTTCCTTATCCGCTTAGACTTCATGATCAAAAGCTTCGCGGATAAAACCAAAACCCAAATGGAGAAATTTGTTGAGATCGCTCAACCTTGAGATTTTAACATCGGGCTTTACCGACGCTTTCTCATGCCGCAAATTTGCCGCCATGATCAAAATTTAGATAATAAGTTGGCCTTTAAATTGCACCGCTGATGAGAATTGTTCTGTATGTGCTCCTTCCCGAAAGTTAGGAGACCCGGAAAATTTCTTATCCCTTGTGAGTCGGAATTGTGAAATGCTCTCGCCTTTATCTTTGGTGCAAGTATTAACTTAATGCCTCTTTCGATTTATAACAAGCTTTCTCCCTGATCTCACTCTACTAAAGATGACTCTTGAATCAAGGACCGACAAAACCTCTATTCAAAGGAATCGCCGAGGGTCTATGTGAAAGTAGGGACCACTACATTTTCCGCCAGACTTCGTTGTCGCTGACTTTGATGCTGATTCCGAGTGCCTCTTATTCTCGGAGACCTTTCACTAGACCGGCCGTAAGTGATGATTGACGTTTATGAAGGAGAAATTACTTTCACGATCTCATAAGAAAGGCGCCTCATCCAACATTAACCATCCTCGGTAGTTCTCCTATTATGATGATGTTCTATTCCGAATCGATGTTCTTGATATTGCTACGAGGAGTATGCTCAAAAGCTTCTTAATTTTATTAGCAGGTAATCCCACCATTCCTTCTTCAAAATGTTGAACCATCTTCTCGAGTTAATGGCCTGTTTCTTTTCCTCTTTACTCCATTCGAGGGAGGTGATTTCATTTGGAAGAGGCTTCGATGAGTTTTCTTGTTAATGATGAATCAATTCCACCGGAATTGATGATGGTGTTATGATTCCTAGGGAGATATCTTTATTCTGAACAATTGCTAAATGAAGATCCAATCGTCACTCCTCCGAAGAGATTTACGATTGAAGAAACCAACCGTATAAACGCCTAATGAAAACTTCGAACCCAGAGCTTAAGGATTTACCTCCTCATCTTGAATACGCTTTTCTTGAAGAACCGAACAAGTTTCCAGTCATCATTGCTAAAAACTTGAAAGATGAGGAGAAACTCATTGGAGATTCTTCAGAACATGAGTGCCACCGCTATAAATTTACAGATCAAGGCATAAACCCTCGCTTTTGTATTACAAGATTTTAATGGAAGACGATTGCAAACCCGCTATTCAACAACAACGAGGGTTAATCCAAATTCATGGTTTATCAAAGGAAGTTCTTAAACTTCGACGCTTCGACGGAATCATTTATCCAATCCCGCATAGCTCATGGTTAGCCCTATCCATTGTTCAAGAAAGGTGGAATGACCGCCATTGCCAACGAAGATAATGAATTGATTTCACGCCTTTGTCACCGGATGAGAGTGTGTATGACCGCACGAAAGTTGAATGATGCTACAAGGAAGGATCATTTCCGCTACCTTTTATGGATCATGCTTGCGAACGTTTAGCGGGAATGAGTTCTATTGCTTTCTCGCTGGTTTTTCTTACTTAAATTCGACGATCCACCACGTGATCGAGAAAACGACTCACTGCCCTTATGGAACGCTTGTTACCGACGATGCCATTTCGGTTTGGCGCGGCTTCCCGGCAGACGTCCAAAGGTGCATACGGCTATTTTTTCATGACATGATTCCAGGCTGGAAGTTTTCGGACGGCTATATTCTTTCACTTTTGCCCTCTCATCTCCACATGCTCAAACGCAAGACAACCAACTTGGTCTTGAATTGGGAGAAGTGCCATTTTATGGTTCGAGAAGGCATTGTCCTCGGCCATAAGATTTCAAAATTGGATTTGAGGTCGACCGAGCTAAAGTCGACGTTATAGCTAAACTCCTCATCCCATACCGCCCGCCAAAGGTATTCTGAGTTTTTGGGTCATGCCGGTTTCTATCACCGCATCCAAGATTTCTCGATAGCCCGCCCTCGACCCATCTCCTCGAGAAGGATGTTCTGCTTATCTTCACCACCGAATGCGCAAGCATTTAATTTTCTCAAAAGAAATTAACTGCACCAATCTTAGCCGCCCCACCGGGATTTGCCCTTTGAGCTCATGTGTGATGCTATGATTACGCGAATTGGGGCGCCTTAGGGCAACGTGAAATCGAAACATTTTCAACCCATACGGCGAGTAAGACATTGTCGGGCCCAACACAATTACTCCACTCAGCGAAATCGGTCAGTCGTTGTTTATGCTTTGAGAAATTCCGACCCTACCTTGTCTTACAAGACCATAGTGTATAACGAACATTCGCCTCTAAAGTATCTTTTGGCAAAGCAAAGATAAGCCACGATTACTTCGCGGGTTCTTCTTCTCAAGAGTTTGATGTTACTATTCTGACAAAAAGGAGCGAGAACCTCATGCCGATCACCTTTCGACTTGAGAATCCCCATCAAAGTGTGCTCGAGAAAAAGAGATCACGGAAACACTCGAGACACTTGGGATGATTGCTAAGAAAGACCCAAACACCCCATGGTTTGTCGACTTTGCAAATTACCATGCGGGCAATTTCTCAGCGGGATACCGCCCCAACGTAAGAAGAAAAAGTTTTTCAAAGATGTTAAGCATTATTTCTGGACGATCCCTACTTGTTTAGATTTGCGATCAAGTAATCCCATGGTGTGTTCATGGCCAAGAGGCCTTGATATTCTCTAATGCTTGCGCCAATCCGGACCCACCTGTGCCATCATGGTGCCTACACCGCTAAGAAGGTTTTGATTTCGGATTCTATTGGCCTACCATATATATCGAGATTCCCATGATTTAGTTAAGTCTTGTGATTCTTGCCAACGCCAAGGAAAATTTCGCAAGAAAGATGAAATGCCACAAAATGCTATTCAAGTTTGTGAGATTTTTGACACATGCTGGTCATCGATTTTATGGGGCCATTTCCATCTTCTAAGGGTAATAAGTATATCCTGGCCGACTACTTGTCTAAATGGGTTGAAGCGGCGCTTCCCACCAATGACCGAAAGGTGGTTGTTAAGTTTTTGAAGAACTTGTTTTCCGGATTGAGCACCTCGGCTATCACGCTGATCGCTATACCCATTTTGTAATGAACAATTTGCAAAGTTATGGCTAAATATGGAGTTACCCATCGCCTTTCTACCGCAGATCACCCGCAAAACGACAAGTCGAGGTCTCAATCGTGGTTTGAAAAGGATTTTAGAAAGGATCAGGAGAAAATCGAGCTTCATGGGTCGATAAGTTAGATGATGCATTATGGGCTTTCCGCATCCGCAACAAGACACCCATCGAAAGTGCACCCCATTTAAGTTGGTGTATGGAAAGCTTGTCACTTGCCCATCGAAGCTCGAAAGCATAAGGCATTCGGGCCTTGAAACATGCTAACTTTGATCTCAAGACCGCTGGTGATCACCGAAAGTTCAATTGAATGAATTAAATGAACTTAGGGATCGTTTAATTCTTTGATTTTCAAAGAGAAGACTAAGAGGATTCATGATTCTAAAATCAAAAAAACCGCCACGTTGGTGATCAAGTTCTCCTTTTAACTCTCGACAAGATATTCTCGGCAAACTCAAAACCCGCTGGTCCGGACCATTCACCGCTGCTCAGGGTTTTATGGAACCAAGGGAGTTTTTTAGCCCGATGGCCCAAATTTCAAAGTGAATGGCCATCAGAAATATTATTTGAGGGACATCCCATCTATGGTCATTCCGGATTCCGCACTTTCCTAAGGACAATCGGACTGGGATCGAGTCGTCAAGCTTAGCGAACCAAAAAACAAGAGCGCTTCGTGGGAGGCACCCAGAAACCCGAAAATCTAAAAATCTGATTAAAGACTAAAATACCCTTGGAATCGAATTTATAAAATACGTACATTTATATCATTTAACGAATTTAAAACTTAACTTTGCTAATAATTAAACCTAACTAAAATATATTACGTGATCGATTTTGGTACGCATTAAGATTTAACGCTTCGCAAATAACTTGATCGTGTTTGTTTGTTCGATGGATCAAAGTCGGAGCCCATATATGTGTGCTTTGATGTGTTCTGTTGGGCTGCCAAAACCCAAGGCCTTCCTAAGCCCTAACCGAAAATATCACTACTATATATACAACACATAATCACAAAAGTGAAACCCTAGTTTATTGTTGCCTCTCTTTTTCTTTTTTCCATTCGCTCAATATCAACCCATTGGTGTCGAGTTTTTGCTTCAACCAAGTCAAGGTATAACCTATTCTCGTTTTCTTTGATGTACCTTATGTTATTGTATTGTAACTTGATTCGTTTGGTCGACTGTGGTTTTTTCTTTTGTGTCGGTTTAATAGAACCAAAACAAGGCAAACCCTAATGATTAAACCTTATAAGTATTAAAGAGCTATGTACGTAATATGTATTATTGAATCGGGTCATGAATACGTCGAGTTAAATAAGGACCGAACCATATGTATTATAACCGAACCATATGTATAATTCGGCTATGGTGTAAAACATGATAACTTGAATGAGTTAAGTACGTAGATGAGTTAAGACTTGCGTAATAACCTATTAATTGAAACCCTAAGTTGAACCGAACCACATATAGAGTTTTTGAACATGTATTAAATGAGTGAAGGTTATGTAAACATAAAACCTAGTTTGATATGTGAATCGAATAAGGTATGCCAAACCCTAATGGTTTGTGAATCGTGGTCTCATATGTGTGTGAATTATAAATCAAGGAACTTGTAAATGTGTAATTAATAATGAGTAATAAGTAACTTGTATGTCACATAAAAATCATAAACCGCATGGTGAAACATAATAGGAAAGATTGTTTTATGACGTGTTAGGTTAAGTAACGAGTCATTAAAAGATGTAACATGTAAGTAAATGCATATTAATAAGATATTAAAGAATGAGAAAACCCTAGAACATAAATGAGAGTCGATTAGGTTTGAAGCTAAGTATATATTGCTATTTTATGTGTGAGTTATGACGATTAAACTATCTTCACATTTAACTCTAAACTTTAATTAATGACATAATGAACCCTAATCTACGATATTAATTATAAAACACTTAAGTCTCATTTAATTATAAAACCCTAAAGTATTAAGATCATTAAATATACTAAGTATGAAAGCCAAATATTAAAAGATCATTTTGACGACATGGAATCATAAATAACATGTAATGACCTAATGTGTATAGGTTCCGTGGAAGAAGGAGTAATCCTTTGCTTTCTCCTCGCTTCTTCTTTCGATCATTTGCTTTGGAATAAGGTACATATTCCCGACCTTTCAGAAGGTTCCTTATAACGTTTTCTTAGCTTCTACATTAGGATTTCCTAAGCCTTTGCTATGAACCCTAATGTGTCTATTTGAGGTGTTGCTTATCCTAATCTTTGATTTTTGAATTATAAAACATTGATTTTGAACTATATGATATGAAGACTTTGATTTTGAAAACATGATTAAACATTTGATAAAATATGATCTATGTCGGCTATGACATTCTATTTGACCTAAGATAGTTTGACACTCAGCCAATTATTAACTAGTCATGGGGTTCCATGTCCTGTGGTGAATGCAATCACGACTCTAGGCGAGGAGTGAAGTTCGCCACGCCCCTTATCTCGTTATTTGTTATGAGCTCAAGTTATATTATATTATCAATGTATTTGCTGGGCGATGGGTGCATCCTAGATCCATTATATGTTATATATTATATGTTATATTCTATATGTCATCTCGATGATTAATGCCGCATGCATCGCCCTTCTCAATCCTCCTCGTAGGTCCCCTACAAATGTTGCCTTATGTGAATATGATTATTTTTATGATATGGCATATGTATTTGGGCTCGAGGTAGTTAGCTATAAACTTATTCTATTATCCCGTTTATCTTTTGAAATGATTATGATTTTGCTATCTTTCTTTCACTTTATTTCGTCAGATTCGCTTCTCAGATTCGCTTTTGCTTGTATATCCTTTCACTGGCTTTGAAGCTCAGCCGCATTTCTTTTCTTCCGCGTGTATCTAAGCATTGAGTGGGTATTGCTTGGATGATGAGTCCGGACTTACCTTAGAGATTTTTAGCTTTGATCTTTATGATGCCATTTAGACCTTATTTTAGATATTTCATTTGGAGTTTATTTTTCCACTGGGACCTATGTATTGAAGTCTTTTGACTTGGATTATTTCAATATTTATGTTGAGATTTCTTTTGGATATTTATATTTGCTTGCTTTATATACCCATTACCGATTCCTTTACCCTTGCCTGCCTGGGCGCATAATTTATGGCATCGAGCCCGTGTTTACTTAATTTAGTCGACCTCGCGACATATGGTTTCTAGGTTTTGAGACCTTAGAGCTTAGGATTTGACCCGTGAGGATTCGGGTAGACTTTAGGATTCCTGATTTCCATTTCAGATCTCACCATTGTTCATTTTGCTAATCGTTGAATATCGCTCGATGGTTCAAACTCGCCGCACCTGTGATGGATGGAGACGATGATGCTACTAACATGGATACTTGACTAATGCTCTCAACTCTCTCTTTCCCCGGTCTACTACACCAAGATGATGAAACAGTGATCAGCAACATTCGTAATCTAATGGTGCTTCGGGTAGTGGTGGAGGAAATCAACCCGCCGGTATTCACACTGGCTCGAAGGCGCAGAAGCTCAAGCCTCTTCGCTTAGCTAATCGCTACTCCACCGAGGCGAGGACCTGATCACCTAATTGAGAAGCCGTTTGAAGTATCGGGTTGTGAGACGAGTTTAAGACTCGCTTGGCGATTCAAATTGAAGGTGATGCTTTAAATTGGTGGAAGGCACTCAAACAAGCAGGAGATGATTTTGTTTAATTGTACTGGATCAGTTTGTGACTATCTTCTATAACCGCATTTCCCCGGGAGCGCAAAGGTATGAGAGGGATTATGAAAATCGCACGCATTATGAGAATTCCAATGAGTACATGAGTAGGTTTATGAGGCCGTGAGTTTCGGGGGCTTATCATTGGAGATGGTATTGCCGCTACCTGTGGGGATCGGCGAAGTGGTGTTGGCAATATTGAGTATGAGAATGTGTCCCGCAATGACGCTACCGTAACATTGAGATCTTCATGAGGTTTCGGTTCCAACAAGCGAATCGCGATGGTGATCGGATTCAAGGTAGGACTCAAGGCAATGACTATAAGGGAAACTCTGGCAGGAGTTATGATTCGAGGAGTCAAGTGGATAGAGTTAGATCGACGGGTCGCCTGTGGAGGAATGTTGACACCGGACTGCACGCAGGGGTCAAGATAAGAAATGCGGTAAGAATGGAAGTGATCGTCGTAACCAAGGTAACAATAACCAAATAAGCAACAAGGATCACCGAGGATCAAATCGTGGTCGCGGCTCCGTGATCTTCTAGTCAACAGAGGACAATCGAGGTTTTGCCTCCCACCTATTTGTACTACTGGAAAGGTCATCCGGGCAAAGTTGTTTCAAGGACACCGGTGGTTGTTTTGCTTTGTGGCTCCAACGCTCACAAGATTAAAGATTGTCCTAAGAAGAACCCGTGATTCCTCGAAACTACATCAAGCCACCACCATCGGACGGTCTACATCTGAATCAAAGGGAGCGCTTCCGTGTACCATTACTCGCACTCTTTTCATTGATGATTATGCTGCCTTCGCTTTATTTGATACCGTGCACACACTCCATTATATCCGTCACATTTGCTAAGAAACTTAATATGAAGCCCAAACCGCTAACAAATCACTTATCGATTTCTACGCCATGAAGAACCACGCTGATCATTGATCATAAATACGTGTCCTCCTTCGCTTTGATGATCGATTCGCTGGTAAATCTCAGATCCTCTCGATATGGTCGATTTTGATATCATTCTAGGCATGGATTGGTTGGCTTATCATAGAGCTTCAATTGACTGCTATGCTAGAACGGTGATCTTTGGAGACGAAACATCCCTAATTGCTTATCATGGTTCTCAACCTCTTAAATCTGTTAAACTCATTTTCGCTATGAAGGCACGGATCATGATTGCTCATGGGTGCCAAGGTTTTCTAGCATATGTTAAGGACACATCTTTGGAGAGTCCTAACATTGAAAATCTTTCGTTGTTTTAATTCTACCATGTTTTCCCGATGAACTCCCCTGGTCTTCCCCAGCTAGAGAAGTTCAGTTGAGCATTGAATTCCCTCGAGTCAACCACTGGCCCGTGATCGCATGACACCGTGAGAATCAAGGAGTTGAAGGAACCGCCGCAAGAGATGATAGAGAATGGATTTATTCGACCCAGCTTCCATGGGGTGCACTATTTTGCTTGTGAAGAAGAAGGATGGAAGCACGCGCCTATGTATCGCTACCGCGGAACTTAATCAGATACCATTTGTAACCGTATCCCTTGCCGCATTGGATGATTTGTTTGATCAACCGCAAGGAGCTAAGTTCTTTCAAGATTGACTTGAGGTCCGGTTATCATCGCCACGCGGTGAAGGAGATGTTCCTAAGACCGCTTTCGCACTGCATATGGTCATTACTTAATTCCTCGCTATGCCTTTTGGTTTCAACCAATGCGGTTTATGGACCGATGAATCGCGGTTTTCCATGAGCCGACAAGTTCGTTATTGTTTTCATCGATGACATTTTAGTTTACCCAAGTCCAAGAAGAGCATAAGAACATCTCCGATAGTTTAGAGATTTTGAGGAAGAAGAAGTTGTACAAATTTTTGAAGCGCAATTTGGTTAAGACAAGTCGCTTCCTTGGTCATATTGTATCACACCATGGATCCCGCCTAAAGTTGAGGCTATCACCAAAATGGCCAAGACCTACACATGCTGATCGAGGTCGAGTTTCTAGGACTTGCGGGTTACTACAGACGCTTTGTTGAAGGTTTCTCTCGCCTAGCTCTCTTAAACCAACCTGACATGAAAGGTGAAAAGTTTGTATGGACGGATGAACGAGAAAAGAGTTTTTGAAGAGTTGAACGAGATTGTGCCTCCTATTTTGACTCTTCCAACTAGTTCGAGGATTTCAAATTATGCGGTGATATCTAAGAAAGGATTAGCCAGGTTTTTGATGCAACATGGAAAGGTAATAGCTTACTTGCCTAAAACCTTATGAAGGAGAATTACCTAACCTACACCTGTTAGTCAGCAGGGGTGTTCAAGCAATCTGGAGACATTACTTGTATGGAGAGGCGCTGATATATTCACATGATCATAAGAGTCCTCAAGTATATTTTCACCGTAGGAACTTAACATGAGACAAAGAAGATGGTTAGAACTTAAGGATTATGACACCAAATATTCAATACCATCCGTAAGGTTAACGTAGTTGCCGACGCATTCTAGCCGGAAATCGTGCATTCTTGCGAAAGTATCAAGATTGAGCCTAGATTTTGCGTGACTTAGAGTAGTTTGGATATTGAACAGGTAATGAGGTTTTGATGGATACTAGGCTAGTATAAGGTGGAGTCGAACTTATAATGCGAAATTAAAGAAGCTCGTAAAGATGACGGGGCGCAGCCGTGGGCCGTGGTGCAAAATGTTGAAGAAGGTAAGCAGACGGAGTTTAAGGTTGATAATGACGGTATTGTATGGTATGGAGATAGGCTTTGTGTTCCCAATGATCAAGTACTTCGTGAGAAAGTTATGACCAAGCTCATAGTCTCTTCACTATCCATCCCGTTCTACCAAGATGTATAGGATTTGAAAGATTTTTGGTGGAATGGCATGAAGCAAGATGTGGCTAATGCTTGTGTCGGCGTATGATTTGCAGCAAAGAGCGCCAGGATGGCTGTTACAAGGATTGGAGATTAACTATGATACAGAGATCGATCGACTACCTCTTACTCGAAGAAGCATGATGCGATTGGGTAGTTGTTGATCGACTAACCAAACCGCCATTTTTGCCAATCGAAAGGATTTTGGTATTGGTAAATTGGCTGAGATTTTTCAGCAAGAAGAGATCTAGACTTCATGGTACTCCGCATCTATTGTGTCCGATGTGGATCCGTGTTTTACTTCTCATTCTCGAAGGGTTTGCAAAAAGCTTGGGGTACCACTTAATTTAGTAGTACGCATTTCATCCTCAAAAGATGGTCAGTCAGAGAGGACTATAAGCACTTAGAGGATATGCTCGTGGCTTGTGCTTAGAAACGACCGGCAGCTTGGGATGAATACTATGTTTAGTAGAGTTTGCATACAACAACAAGGCATGCTAGCATTAAGGCGGCACCGTATGAACTTCTTTATGGAAGGAAATGTAGAGCACCTATTTGCTGGGATGAAGTAGGTGAGCGTTTGATTGAAGGTCCGGAAATGATCGAGATCACTAATGAGAAAGTATCTGTGGCTAGAGAAAAGTCAGGAAGCTAGGTCTCGCCGTAAAGTTATGCCGCACAAGCATCGCCGTGATTTAGAATTTCGGGTTGAGATCGGTATTTTTTGAAAGTTCTCACGCTTAGAGGTGTGAAACGCTTGGAATCAAGGGTGCTCAGTCCCGATTTATCGGACCGCTTGAAATTCGAACGTATAGAGAAGTTTCAGATCGATAGCACTTCCGCCAGTTACGCATGTTCATGACGCTTTCCATGTATCACCCTAAGGATACAACTATCATCCGCTACACGCTGTTTCTTATCCGCTTTGATCAAATTCAATCCGATATGTCTTTATCTGAATAACCGAAGCTATTTTAGAAAGCGCAAGAAAGAGTCACGAAATAAAGTCATTCCGCTCGTTAAGATTCTTGGAAAAATCATCCGAACGCGTGAGGCTACTTGGGGAAACCGAGGAGTCGATTTAACTAGTTATCCTCATTTCTTGAATAGTTTGGTATGTTCTCATTTCTCATTTTCGCTTGCTTTCATTTCAATTTTCGAGGATCGAAAATTTTTCTTTAGAGGGGAAGAATTGTAAAACCCGAAATCTAAATCTGATTAAAGACTAAAATACCCTTGAATCGAAATTTATAAAATACGTGAAAATACATTTATATCATTTAACGAAATTTAAAACTTAACTTAAGTAATAATTAAACCTAACTAAAATATATTACGTGATCGATTTTGGTACCAATTTAAGATTTAACGCTTCGCAAATAACTGGATCGTGTTTGTTTATTTCGGATGGATCAAAGGCCGGAGCCCATATGTGTGCTGCTTGGATGGTGTTCGGTTGGGCCAAGCCGAAACCCAAGGCCTTCCTAAGCCCTAACCGAAAATATCACTACTATATATACAACACATAATCACAAAAGTGAAACCCTAGTTTATTGTTGCCTCTCTTTTTCTTTCTTTCCATTCGACCAATATCAACACCCATTGGTGTCGAGTTTTTGCTTCAACCAAGTCAAGGTATAACCTATTCTCGTTTTCTTTGATGTACCTTATGTTATTGTATTGTAACTTGATTCGCTTGGTCGAATTTGTGTTTTCTTTTTCTTTGTGTCGAGCCTAATAGAACCAAACAGGCAAACCCTAATGATTAAATCTTAAAAGTATTAAAGAGCTATGTACGTAATATGTATTATTGAATCGGTCATGAATACGCCGAAAGTTAAATAAGGACCGAACCATATGTATTATAACCGAACCATATGTATAATTCGGCTATGGTGTAAAACATGATAACTTGAATGAGTTAAGTACGTAGATGAGTTAAGACTTTATGTAATAACCTATTAATTGAAACCCTAAGTTGAACCGAACCACATATAGAGTTTTTGAACATGTATTAAATGAGTGAAGGTTATGTAAACATAAAACCTAGTTTGATATGTGAATTTAATTGTATGCCAAACCCTAATGGTTTGTGAATTGTGTCTCATATGTGTGTAATTATGTCAAGTGAACTTGTAAATGTGTAAACATGTAATTAATACGAGTAATAAGTAACTTGTATGTCACATAAAATCATAAACGTGCATGGTGTAACATAAAAGGAAAGATTGTTTTTATGACGCAGTTAGGTTAGTTAAGTAACGAGTCATTAAAAGATGTAACATGTAAGTAAATGCATATTAATGAGATATTAAAGAATGAGAAAACCCTAGAACATAAATGAGAGTCGATTAGGGTTAGAAGCCAAGTATATTAATTCTCATATTTTATGTGTGAGTTGTGACGTTTAAACTATCTTCACATTTAACTCTAAACTTTAATTAATGACATAATGAACCCTAATCTACGATATTAATTATAAAACACTTAAGTCTCATTTAATTATAAAACCCTAAAAGTATTAAGATCATTAAACATACTAAGTATGAAAGCCAAATATTAAAAGATCATTTCGACGATTATGGAATCATAAATAACATGTACGCATCAATGTGTATAGGTTCTGTGAAGAAGGAGTAATCCTTTGCTTTCCCGCTTTTCTTTCATCATTTGCTTTGGAATAAGGTACGATATTCCGACCTTTTCAAGAAAAGGTTCCTTATAACGCTTTGTTTTGTTAGCTTCTACATTAGATTTCTAAGCCTTTGCTATGAACCCTAATGTGTCTATTTGAGTGCTTGTTTATCTCAACTTTGATTTTTGAAGCATAAAACATTGATTTTGAACTATATGATATGAAGACTTTGATTTTGAAAACATGATTAAACATTTGATAAAATATGATCTATGTCATTTATGACATTCTATTTGACCTAAGATAGTTTGACACCCGAGCCAATTATTAACTAGTCATGGGGTTCCATGTCCTGTCGTAATGCACTTCTCGACACTGACTTTGGGCAGAGAGTGAAGTTCGGGCCACTTCCTTATCTCGTTATTTGTTATGAGCCTTCAAGCTATATTATATTATCAATGTATGTTAGTGGGGCGTGGGTGCATCCTAGATCTTTTATATGTTATATATTATATGTTATATGCTATATGTCATCTGATGATTGATGCGCTGCAACATGCACGCCCTTCATAACTCCTCGTAGGTCTCCCCTACAACTGTTGCCTTATGTGAATATGATTATGTTTATGATATGGCATATGTATTTGGGCTCGAGGTAGTTAGCTATAAAACTTATTCTATTATCCTGGTTTATCTTTTGAAATGATTATGATTTTGCTATCTTTCTTTCACTTTATTTCAGATTCGCTCGCTTGTATTCGCTTTGCTTGTATATCCGTTCAATCGGCTTTTTGAAGCTCACCGCATTTCTTTCTTCCGCCAAGTGTATCTAAGCATTGGAGCTGGGTATTGCTTTGGGATGAGGCCGTGTGGACTTACCTTAGAGATTTTAGCTTTGATCTTATGATGCCATTTAGACCTTATTTTTAGACATTTCATTTGGAGTTTATTTTCCGCTGGGACCTATGTATTGAAGTCTTTTGACTTGGATTATTTCAATATTGATGTTGAGATTTCTTTTGGATATTTATGTTTGCTTTGATATGACACCATTACTTGTGATTCCTTTACCCTGTCGTCCGGGCGCATAACAACCCCATGCTTATCTCTCTCATTTTCTTTCTATTTTCTAATAAGTGACGCAGGGGTTAGCCTCTTCGATTTCGTGTTTGGTTTTTGTGATGTTGTGTAGGATTTTCCGATATGAAGACTCTTGTGCTCAAGTTTGTCATTTTCTACTCGAAGTTTCATGATCGATGCGATGGAAACCGATATCCGATATCTTATCGACTAACGTTGATCTTCTAGCATACTTAATAAACGGCTTTTAGATTTTCGTTGATACCTTGCTTTTAAACATTGAGGACAATGTTTCAGTTTCAGTCTGGGTAGGGTAATCTTCGATTTGATTTGACCAAGACTTGCTTTATTTTTTGTCGTACTCTCAAAACCCGCTTCCTTAGAAAATGAGAAAATTGTGCTATATATGAGAAAATTTTAAAAAAAAATTAAGCTTTTGTTAAGTCTTTTTGATTGAAAAGTTTGCTAGTCTCTTAGATAAGAAGCTATAAAATGTGAATTCTAGCTCACAAGGCCAAGAATTTGCAAGTTTCCCTGAGTGATTTTAAATATGCATAACTTGATTTCATTTGACAAAGCATTAGCTAAGTTAATATATGTTTTGACACCTTGTTGACTTTCCTCTACTGTGGAGAGTAGGAATAGAATTCTGACTTGACCGGGCAGTGTGAGCCCTAGCTTGTTCCCTTTAACCATAGATAATCTAAAATTATCGCTAAGCATCCGATCTCATTATTTGGGTTTTTAAATTTGCGGAGATCGAGAAATGATAGAGTTACTTATGAGTTTAGATGCTAAGCGTGGAGTAGTTGGTTCTCTTTAGAGCCCATCGAAGGTACTTATGGCTTTTGTTTTCACAAAATTGTTTCACCCCATATCTGTAAATAATAATTAAAGATGTTGAGTTTTGGACGATAGTTAGTTTTTATCTTCTTAGAGAATCTTTTGCCCATGAGAGTTGGGTACACATCGGTATCGGTCAAGTTGCGGTGTAATAGACAACCGATTCCCGATAGTTTGTCATTGTTTCATTGTTATGTGCGTAGGGTTTGGAGTTTGGCACAAAAATTAACATGAAATAAAGCCCAAATGTTTTAAAGTTGAAAAAATCCAAAGCTATAAAAGTTGTCTTAGACTTCTATAACAGCAGAGGAAAATCCAAAGTCATAATAAGACTTATGATAAAATGGTAATCCCGTTGAGTTAGTGGTTGAAAAGACCAAGGGCCCGAATTGCAAAAATGCATATGTATTGCCGAAATAGTGTTAAGCCAAACTTGATCCTGAGATGTCTAAATAAAGCTTCGCTCGGACTCAGAGATGAGTTGTCTCTTCGCGCCATATAAAAGGATATTCTCCCTAAATCGTGTGAAATTAGGACCTTGATGTGGACCTCATTCTGGTGTGCAATGGTTTTCGAGGGAAGGTGGATAACTAATTAGCGACTTAGCTTTGTATCTTTATCTGAATAAAAGTTATCGAAACGAGAACATATGAAGAAATTCATGTCTCACAAAAATAAAAAAATCTAGAGGCAAATAGGAAAATGGGAGCAAAAGGTAATTACACAAGTAAATTCCATGGGTAGTGTTAGCATCTAGAGTCATATTTAACAATGATTTCGATTTTACGCTTAGTTTGGGGGCTTGTGAAAATCGTGGACGATGTATTCTATCCGTATGGTCACTTCACGCTGTTGTGTTTTCTACCCATGATCCTAAATTGTTGATTGAAAAATGTTGAGTTATTGATCGCACATGAAAGTTCAACAAACCGGCCACCATAACCCAATGTGCTTAATCGTAATATCTATACATGTGATTTAAAAGGTAAACGTATGGCGCTTTTAGAATTAGGCTTTTAAATCTTTTGAGGAATCTTTGCTACTTCTTCATAGGTTTAGTAGAAAGATATTGAAATCCTTGGTTTTAGAAGCGTGAGTTGATTACATTGCTGGGACACGCACAATGGTCTCGCTCTGGTATTTTGGTATGTGCTAAAACACATACCTTTTCATTTTCAAATCTAACCCAAAATAACCAAGAAAGAGCCGTTTATTGCTAATATTTGTGGTTTTCTTGAGTTTGTGCTTGTGCGCATCGGACATGTAAAAACACACAAAAAGAAGCCAAATCGACGAAAAAGGAGCTAACGAGATTAAGAGAGCTAAATCTGAGCCGGAAGGTCCGAATTATGCATTTGTGAAGATTTCTACTCTCTGAGGATGATTTGTGAAGATTTGATCAGAGTTTGAAGAAATGATGAATAGTCCCTAACTTTCAAAGAAATGACGTAAAGCACCTCAAGTTTCAAAAGTTTCAAAATCAACCCTTGGTTTATTTGAGAAGGACAAGATTGACCCTTGGATTAAGTTTTCAGATTTTACGCTTTGGTCCCTCAAGTTTCAGCTTTATACATGCTTGGTCCCTAAGTTACTAATGGATCACATATCTAGTCCAAATCCAATATACAAACCCACGACCCAACATGCATAACCAAGCCCAAAAATCCAAATGCTAGACCCGTCCATTCTCTTATTACCCAACCCGCTTGACATTTTAACCTGATATACCCCGCTCCCAAAACCCGGTCAACAAGTCAAAGAAATCAAAATATACTAAAAATGCTACGCCAAACATTTTCCCCAATTCCCTAACCCGATGTCTAAGAACCCTAAATTACCCCGCCAATTACCAATTCACAAAATTAACACAATTTAAGGGAAAATTGGTACAATCACTGACACACCTGACATGTGCACAGTGCCATGTCAGCTATCCGTGTGCCATACCTCAAATGCTGCTCTCTCATTGGTGGATGAAACGTGGAAATGTTGATCCAAGGGTTGCTACTGATGGGATGAGGTGTATGCTTGATCTAAAGGCTGTAAACACTCCAAAGAAGCACAGATTTCATTCTCTAGATCCTTCCAAGGCATGAGCTTATCTATATAAAGACCCTTTCACTCACGAATTGAAGACACCTTCTTTTTCTTTTGAATTCAGTAGCTAAAATGTATTTTGTATTAAGTTTTTAATTCAGTTTTTTCCAGCATTTGTAATTTACTTTTTGTTCTCAAGTCTTCCATTAATGAAATTCAGTTTTAATCCTCAAGTACTTGTTTCATTGTTAATGTTTTAAATCTGCTTATTATACTTGTCTAATGCTTATTTCTTTAATTCAAAGAGTTTTCAGCTTGGTAATTCATTAGCTCAAAAATACAAAAAAATCATAAATAAATAATTGAAAAAAAAAATATATATATATCAAATCTGTTTTGTGGATTGATCCACACTCAGCTACTGTTCTATTTAGCTCATTTAAGCTTTTGATAGCTTATAGTGAGCTTAGTTTCATTTCAATCTCAACTTACTTAAATCCAAATAGCAAATAACAAAAGTCAACCTGTGACTAATTTGAGAAGAAATGGATGGTTTGCTGGTGTTAGTGTGGAATTGGGCCAAGTTTGGTTGATAATGGTTTAGGATTAGTGGTACTTTTGCTATTTTGCAAAGCCATAGTGGCCGGACATCTTGTAAGTTTAGATTTAATCTCATAATTGGCTTAATAGAGTAACAGTAGTAGTTTCAATTAGATCTATTATAATTATTGTTCATTATTGTCATTTAGCTTTATTTAGATGCATTGAATCTGTTTTGAAGGTAGAGTTGGCTTGTCATGTGATTTAGCTAGAGTAGATTGCATAACAGATTTGAAAAGTAGTGTTTGGGCCGTTGGATCTAGTGAGTTTGTAGCTTAGTTTGTGTTTTAAATCAGTCACATAAGTATCAATTAGAATAAGTAGGCTTATATCGCTGAGTTATTTGCACTCTAGAATCCTAAAATTCAAAATCACATGTTAACTGATCTTAATCTCAAAACAGTTAGAATTAGTTGCTGAAATCTTGCATATAGGTGTAGAATTTGATAAGTTAGCTTGCATTGGTTTCATTTCATCATATAATATCATAATCATTTAACCACCTTGATTCAAATCTCACAAAAGTCAAAGAACCAAAACTGATTTCATAAGTCAAAGTTGTAAAAATCCAGTTTCATAAAACTTGTGAATGAATCATTGATTCATTTTGAGTAAAGAGTGATTGAAATTTTGTTAATACTAGTTCAGCTTGGTCTAATTGGAATCTCGATTTTTGTGAAAACTTCTCAAGCTTTTACAAGCTCTAAATAAGCTGCTTAAACAGCCCATATGCCCTGCTCACAATAGGTGTAAACCAGTATGAGACCAGCTCTTTGTGTGCATCTCATCCAGTCTCAATATAGCTTAGCTTTGTCTCAAACCTGGTTGTGTGATCTCCGGTTGGTGATTTTTAGTCTCCAATTTATGGTTTCGCTCCACCACTAGATAAGCGGTGCATCACCTTAAAGTTAGTAGGCTTAAATATGATTGGATAAGTAGTTTATTAGCTCTAAACTTGGTAAACTGCTTATTAGAGGTTAGGATTAGAAGTAATTAGTTGTTGATAGTTAGTTTTAGTATAAATTAGCTTCTATAACAGTTTGGTAGCTTATTGTGCTTATTAGCTTATTCTTAATAGCTTATTTGAATTCACACATCGCCTTCTAAATCTTACACATAAGCCATAGTTTTGATATTTTTCCTAGGTTTAGAATAATATTTTAGAATTTCCCAATTTTCATAATTTTAGACACTGCTTTGCTATTTTTCTTGATTTAAACTAGTTTTTATTACTTTTAAATAGCATTTAATTCAATAAATCGTAAATAGTTCCAAAAATAGTTTTCAATTTTCCTAGATTAAGAAAATTATAAAAAGCAAAAAAATAATTTTTCTATATTTTTCCTAGTTTAATTTGTAATTTTTAGAATTTAAATTAGTTTAAATTAGTTTTTAAATCAAATAAATTTTAAAAAATCATAAAATTAATTTTAATTTTAGTAAATTTTCTAATATCATTTTAGTTAGAAAGTAATTTTAGATTATTTTTAGAATTAGATTAGACGAGTTGCTTTTTATTTACGTTTCTTTTATACGCTTTAGTATAAATCGCTAGATTTAGGGATTTCGTGAGTGTAATTTCTTTAATTGTTTTCCCATTCCCCGTAGTTTTAACATAATCATAAATCCAAAACATCGAGCATTTTAATAACGAACCAATAACGACGTTCCCATTCACACCTCGTGTGGAAATCGCACTGATTTCCTAATCCGTGATCACTATCACTCTACGGTTTTGATTCATTATCCTTTTCCTAAAGGATTTTAAATCATTTCTTATGGTTATTTTTGATATCGATATTGTGGTTTTATCAATACACACACACCCCTAAACCTCAACGAATCGAGGTGCTTAGTAATGATTCCCTAAGCTTCATCCTAACCAATATCTATCAAGAATTTCGTGACTGCTCTTCAAGAGGGGTAGCAAAGAAGTCGGTTGGAGCGATGTCGAATGATGAGAATGAACCCGTAAGTCAGGAGTGATAGTGACTTGTGTGATTAAGTGTCACATTCACGCTTTTGACTGTGATCCTCCATAGAATCCTGAATTGTTGAATGTAGACCTCTCGAACTGTGCGGCAGTGCGAGAAGCATGTCCTCGGTAGGGATGATTCCTCGAGAATATCCAACGCAATGAGACAAGAAGATTCTGAGCAAGTGAGGGTATCAAAGTCAACCCTAAGGTTGTTCTTTCCAATCTTTCTGATAACCCTTGGAAAGATATCGCAATTATAAGAACTTCTCGATGCATCCACATTCATTTGTTCACCATGTCGCGGATCTCAAATAACATTAGCCAAAAGAACCAACATATCGAAAGACATAGTGTTAGTCAACGGAAGGTCTTATTGTCTAGTTATTGAATGTACAATGTCAATGATTGTTACGAGTCCTAAGTCACTTGTTTGTTCAATAGTCCAATGACGCCGTGAAATGTTTCGTGAGTTAGTTAACTTTAAGTTTTAAAGTTTATGTTATCACTTATTGTTCACAACATATCAAACGCTTAAGTTTATTAGTGACATTATTGGATTCGTGACGTTATGATAAGTTTATTAACAAGTTTGTACACGTAACAATTCATAATGAAGGTCAATCAAGGCATAGGCGTAGAATTGGCAAAGTTAGTTAAATAGTAATGACATACGCAGACGAAAAGCTTATGCGTAGGATTCTTAACTTACGCCAGTAAGAAATGTTACGCTGAGGAAAAGGGGACCTTATGCGTAGGGCTTACGCTGAGTGGCGATAAAGACCTTACGCTGTAGGCTTACTCGTAAGAGTAGACCTTATGCGCAGAGGTCATCGCTTACGCATATCCTTCACGGATACACGTAGTCCCATTGTAGAACCTTACGCTATAGTTATGCGCAGGGATTTTTCTACGCATAACATGACTACGCTGTAGGGTAATCCTTATGAGTAACAATCGACCTTGATTCTAATTTTACGTAGCAAGCCCTAAATAAAACCATCATATCTTCAATCTTAACATGTATAGTCATATTAAACACACATCATGGCATGAAAGCTTGTTAAACATTTATGCTGAGAAACACATGCTGAGGTCAAAACCCTAAGGGTTATGAATTACGCATAAGAGTTTTAACCATAGGATTAGCACCAATTTCAGTTCTGGTAGGTCATGGATGTTATGAGAGTCTAATAACGAAGTTATAACATCTAAATCGTGGTGAATCAAAAATACCCAAACTTTAGAACTTTAAACCCTAATTACTAATTCTGAGTTAATTAGTGTTTCTGGGTTGTTATAGAACCTGGATATCATCAATTCATCAACATATGAACATAACACAACAATCTTTATAACCAAAACCCTTCACATTTGAAAACACCCAAATCGACTCATAAACCCTAATTATCAAAATCCATTAATTGTTTCGGGTGTATTTTAAGTTTTGAAAAAGATATCATTGATGTTGTTAAAGCATTTTGACACAATCGTTTTAACCAAAAACACACAACAAATGATTATATGTTCTAACCCTTATGCAGAACACAAACTTTGTTGAATCTTAAGTTTTAACCGTGATTTCTAATGAAATTCAAAACCATTGTTTAAAATTACGTTAAGAACACAAAACCACTTACAAATTGATGATCTAAACACGATTTCTTGAATGAATATTTAGGCTTAGGATCTTTAGGTTAGAAGTAATAAATGTGAGGGTAATGTTAGGTGGAGGATGTTTTATTAAAATAACTTTAACATTTTGACAGTTTTGGTCCCTCCACCTTTTCCTTTTTCAAACAAAGCCATTTAACTTCCATTTTGGTTACCAAACAAAGATTTTAAGAAAGAAACTTGATCACACTCCCCTCGATTTAATAAATGAATGAAAGGTTATAAATTTAGTCCGAGGAGTGTCATTAACCGTAAAGTTTACCACCATTGATAAAAGAAACAACCGGAATATGATAACATGCAAGTACACAGATGATTGAAACGTTATATTATTTCTCCCCTCAACACTAGATCGAAAAAATGTTGAATTTTGAAAGATTATAGTGTTGACGGAAGAAATGTACTTGCAATGTTGAAAGAAAAATAGATAGAAGAATATTTTTGTTGTTTTATCAGATTTTATATTTTTGTATTTTGTTTTTGAAAAATTATTTACAAAAGAGATTTTGGTGTTTGATGTGTTTTAAGATCGTTTTTAGAGTTCATCCAATTCCTCTTGAGTCAAACACCTCATACCAATCCGGTGGACCAACTCATTAAACCTAGCGGAGGCAAGGCTTTGGTGAGAAGATCCGCCAATTGGTATTCGTACTCCACAAAATATAATTCAACAAGACTCGCTCCACGTGATCCTTGATGAAATGATATAAAGATCGATGTGCTTTGATTTCGAAAGTGTCAACCGCCGCAATCGAGTTGCACGAGATCGCAATGGCACTTCGATTGTCGCAAAGCACATCGGGATCTCGCAAATACGTAACCATACTCTTTGAGTTGTGTTCTCATCCTAATGACTTGAGCACAACACGCCGACATGGCTACATATTCTGCTTCGGTTGAGGACAATGATGTACAATCCTGCTTCTTCGATTGCCATGACACCAGTTTATCACCAAGAAATTGTAAAGCTCCCGAAGTACTTTTCCGTGAGTCTAAGCATCGCGTGGTCAGGCGCCCCAAAAGCGATTAGTTCAAAACGTGACCGATCCTTCGGATACCAGATCACCAAGTTAATGGTTCCCTTGATGTATCGGAGGATTCTTTTAGCCTCAGAGAGGTGGGTTTCAGCTTGGTCGCGACCGATAACGAGCAAGATATACGGCAAAGACAATATCGTTCGCTAGCTGTTAGATACATAAGAGACCCAATAATACTACGGTATTTTGTAGGGTCCACCAATTTCCCATGTAAATCGCCTAGCTTCTTGGTATAGGCCATTGGTGTGGCATAGGTGTCACAGGTTTTCATTCCAAATTTGTTTAACAATTCAAGGGCATATTTGACTCAAGAAAATACCACGGGTGATTGATGAACTTTCATCCGAAAGAACGTGAGTTCACCCATCATGGACATTTCAAAATTTTTCTTCATTAGTTTTGCAGCGATTGAAAAACTTTTATGTGTAGACCCAAAAATGATGTCATCCACGTAAATTTGAACAATTAAGATATGTGCCCCGTGATATTGTATAAAAAGAGTTGGGTCAACCGAACCTTTGGTGAAATTATTAGCAATGAGGAAGGATGATAGCTTATCGCACCATGCCCGAGGAGCTTGTTTGAGACCATACAGAGCTTTGTTCGCTTTGTAGACGGATTCGAAACTCAGTGATCAACGAATCCATCCGTTGGTCGACATAAACCATTTCTTTAAGTTGTCCATTGAGAAACGCAGCTTTGACATCCATCTGATAGACCGTCATATTCATATGAGCCGCGAACGCTAGAAATATCCGAACGTTCTCAAGACGAGCAACGGCAAAAGATTCTTCAAAGTCTATTCCTCTTTCCCGACGATAACCCTTAGCCACCGACGTGACTTATTTCTCGATAACATTTCAAAGATCCAATTTGTTTTTCCAAATCCATTTGAGACCAATGACGTCTGTTGGTCTTTCAACCAGATCCCATACTTCAAGACGTTTGAATTGGTTGAGTTCTTCTTGCATGGATTCAATCCAGCTGTCTTTTGTCATTGCGTCTTTGATGTTTTTAGGTTCAGGGCATTGGCGATGAGTGCATAAATGCAATGTTCACCATCTCGAGTGAAGACGCTGTCTCAGAACGACCGTTGATTCGTTGCCAATAATATTTCCCAGAGGATGGTCTTTCGTCCATCTATGTGTGGAGGGTTGATGTTGGTATACATTGTGCGATTTTGAGGATTCAAATGGCTTGTTGAAGATTCTCGTGACATCCGTTAGCCAGCCTCATTAGCAAACGGTTAAAGAACGATTTGGATCAAAATCGCAGGGGGGTACTTCATTCGTAACATCATCAGCCGATTCATCATTGTTGGAAGCGTGTTGTTCAACTGCTGTGTTGGAGTCAACCGGTGGTGCTTCTTCAACAGTAGTTGTTGTAGCAGTGTGTATCGTATAAGAGTATTATCGCTTGAGCAAGCCGAAACAATGGATACACCCGAGCACGCTCATCAATATCGCCAACAATGGAGCAAATAACCTTTCCATTTGTTGACGAGTAAGTCGGGGCTTTGTTCACCGATGATGGGGTTTGGGGAAGTTTAAGCGGTTGTGTCCGGTTCCAAGCTGGTATACTCGTAGCCATTTCCGAAGTTCATCAAAATGAGCATGAATCGCTTTCCATCACCCTTTGTACGACGATTCCGATTCGAAACCTTTTGAATTATCACAAGATCCCATAAAGACTCCAATGTCAGCTTTGGCTTTTAGCTTTCCAAAGTCATCACGATCATTATTCGGATAGCAAAGAGATCCAAATACATGAAAGTGTTTGAGATTCGGTTCCGTGGACAAGCTCAAAGGTGTTTTGTTGTATGCTTTGTAATCATAGAACGGTTTTGAGTATAGCATGCAGAGATACGCCTTCGCCCATAAGTAATCTGTAAGTTTAGCATTAATTAACATTGTTCTTGCAGCTTCCACTAACGTTCGGTTTCATCTTTCAACAACTCGCTTTGTTCGTGTACGC
Source organism: Chrysanthemum makinoi (assembly GCA_910596185.1). Taxonomy (NCBI): domain Eukaryota; kingdom Viridiplantae; phylum Streptophyta; class Magnoliopsida; order Asterales; family Asteraceae; genus Chrysanthemum; species Chrysanthemum makinoi. Next base: position 51,178,118 of record OU343216.1, read on the forward strand.
AATAGATGTTCCGATGTCAATTCCCACTTTCTCATAGAATTCACGTAAGAGTTTGATTAACAAATTCAAGGCTCTATATGTTCTCGATTAGTCGAACGTGTTTTGTAGTGAACTTGTATTTTCGCGGAGAAAGGTGATGATCATCTATGGAGCTTGATCTTTGCCAAGAAAGTAGACCCAAGTCCAAATGTGAATAGTCATCAACAATTACTAAGATGTAGCATTTGCCATTGATCGCTTGCACGCCAAGATCGGGCCACACAAATCCATGTGAAGAAGATGAAGCACATGCCGAGTCAGGTTCCACCTTTGAAGGAAAATGAGCACGAGTGCTTTTGCCTTGTTCACAAGCCGAGCAAAGGTGATCTTTAGAATACCAAAACCGTGGGAGTCCTTCAACTAGTTTGTGTCGAGCAAGGTTGGTGATGGTTTGAAAGTTTAGATGTGAGAGACGACGTGCCATAGCCGGATTTTGTTGATGTTGCCTTTGAAAGTAACAGATGGGAGATGAAGCAACCATGTCTTTCATAGAGATAGTGTAGAGACTAGAATTACGCTGATCCGCATATAAGGTCATTTCCTTGTAGATCACTTAATGAAACAAGTTTTCTCCCAAAAGCAACCTCCAAATCTCCATCACAAAACCTGACTCCATCAAAACAGATTATGACCGAGGCCTTCCACATAGTAAACCCCGCTAATTTCGATGTTCCCATTGACATAGTCTCCAGAGTCCATGATAGTCAGTGGTGATCATTCCCTAACCCGACAAAGGCCAATGAACTTTGCAATAAAGTTTGATAATGCTTAAGATTGCCTCGTCATGTGTCGGGAACATCCGCTATCAACAATCCAGAGAATGATCTCAGACACCGCATTACACAACGCATCTAATACGATGGAATAGAAGTAGATGTGGAACCCGAAATGTTAGAGGGTTCCGTAAAGGTTATAGTAGATATATACACATCAATAGCTTTAGGTATCCACTTAAATCCTAGTGTGTTATATATCCATTTCGGCCATCTCCAACTAGTGTTTGCTTTAGTCTTAGTGAATGCACTAGGTGGTACTACATTCCTAGGAGGTGAAACCGAGCTACAGTGGACAGCAATAATGCGCTTTTTAGAATCTAAAGAGGCGGTCTACCAAGCATGCACTTAGAAAGATTAGTGGGCCTAGAGGTATTCTCGTTCTTAGGATTCCTTAAACGAGAGATGATAGCTTTAGCAACACATTTATCATGACAATCGGAATTCATACTTTTATGACAAATAACACAAGGTGCATCGAACGAATATCAAAAGTACTTAACGGTTTAGCATTCGCTACATCACTATTTCTATTACATTTGCCGGACGCAATATCTATAGTGGAGGCAACGTGAGTCTTATTCATAGTCCTAGGGTGTTCTTCTACTTTAGCATTCTTGATTGATCTTTTCTTAGGTCGCAACTTCCTATTCTTCGATGAGTGCTCCTAGGTCGAAGTGCGGACATTTGGAAAAGATGCAACTATTCTTGTTTCAGAAGGAGGCACGCTAGCAACTTGTGATTTGGCAAGAGGGATTCTAGGTTCATGAGTACTAAGTGTTACCGGGCTAATCTCTTAATGATTGTTGGCGGAAGTTGTTCATACTTTCCTAACATTTCTCTTAACTTGAAGATAGTGTGAATCGATCTTGATTTTCGCATCAACATTTCCAAAGAAAATGCATAACTTCCTTAGTGTGTGCAAGATAATGATCAAGTTCATTTGATGCTTCATCACGAGTCTTTTGAGTAAATCAAATATGACACCATATTCCTTTTAACTTTTACAAGTTCTTGTTCATATTTTGAGATTTGACACTTAAAAGACACGCTTTGATCATCCAGTTGCTCAATTTTAGGATCAAGATTTTGCACGAATCGACGATTTTGTGTTGAAAAACAAGTTGTTGATCATGAATATCTTTTTGACACCAATTAAGATGACAATTGCATTTGAAAGTTCGCTTGACAATCGCTTGTTTTCAACTTTTAAGGACTCGACCAAGCACATTATCGCTGTTCTCAACATTTACCACAGTAATCAACAGATAGCGAGAGATATCAAATGCATATGACAAAGAATTCTAGCACAACATTATGGACATCAAAGACCAGATGACATCTTCCAAGAGTCGATCAACATCTTTTCTCAACAGCTTTTTTACGCTTAGTGTTAGAAATAGATGTTTCGCTTTCTAAAACGACCTTCATTAATCCAAGTTCCTTATGAAAATCACTTTCCCAAGACAATGCACAACTTTTCAAATTTTTAACATTTGGTAAAAGATTTTTCAGAAAAATGTCTCTTTGTTCTCGCGCTAGAGGCGATTGAAAGTGTTGAAATTTGATTTCGTAATGATATTCTATCTTATGTTGTAAAGTTTTGAGGTCAGCCATGAAAATGTCAAAATATCTAAGAATTTTGCGATTTTCGGGTTTTGAGTTTACTTCACTGATGGAAGGTAAAGGACCATAAGTTTGTGCATAACTGTTGGGATTAACATTAGAAGACTCGTGTGTTTTTATGATTACCCTTGGTGTGTTAGAAGAATCCGTTGGTGTGACGAAAGTGACCGCTTTGAATAGTTAAAAGGTTTGTTGTAAACAACTTTTTCTAATTTTGATCGACTCTCGCCTTCTGCATCTAATTCCTCTTGACGATGATATTCAACAACACTCATAATGTAATTATCAACTTTATATTCTCGTGACCGAAACTTCGTGATTTGGTTTGAATGCTTTGGTTGAAAGCTTAGGTTTGTAATCTAAAGATTCGTCCATATCCATTTGGATTTGGTTTTAAAGTAAACTTTTCAATGGTCGTGACCGACTCGCCATGTTTGTAAACAACAGTTTTAAACTCTTTAAGTTTGTTTTGCAAGCCGATGATTTCTTCAAGATGATCATCTATTCGCTTCGTTGAATGCTTTTTGTATGCAGAGAATGCTTTTGACAAGTTAACAACTCAAATTTTAGCTTTTGATTTTCCAAGGTGAGAGCGCTAATTTGCTTTTTATGTTCATGTTTCAGCTTGTTCTATTTCGCATACAACAAAGCATTCTTCGCGCTAGATCACGATCCGCTCTTTCTAAATATTTTTCGCTTTGATAAGATTTGGCAAAGGTCGCTTCAAAACCGCTTTCACGCTTTTCTTGAGTTTTGAAAAAGTTGAGTTGCTTTTGTAAACATTCAAAATCCTTGGTTAACAGTGCATTTTTGCATTTTAAGTCCCGACATGGCATGACATTTTTCCACTATGGTCCGTTGGTCTTGTATTAAACGAGCAAAACTGATGAGGCAAAAGTTCGGGCGTGTTCAACGTGAGTCTCAACATGATCATTACAGAGATCCTCAAGTATAACCACAGAGTCAATTTGATTATCAAGGGAAACCGTTGGTCATCTTGATCGTCAAATATAACTACGGGGTCTAGTTGAAAATCGCCGGAATGAGATGTGGATGGCGCATTTTGAACATTCTGAGCCTTGCCGGATTCGGATGTTGGCGGAGATATGAGATCAGAGATAAATATGGTTTGTTCGGTACCGAGACAAGCCATTAGTGTCATACATCGGCCCGTGGTCACTCATGTGTAACTCATGCATATTAGCCATCAACATAACACCGCATTGGCCCGCAAGTCCTCCATATCATCATCCGAGTCAAGATTTGCCATAAAGCTCGTTTCTGTGTCCGTGAGAGTTCCACCGCCTTCATCCTTAAGAGCCAAAAGAAGAGCTCTTTGAAATAAGCACGCCTCCTAGTCCTTGGCTTTGGGCATGCATTAGCCGTGTGTCCTTCTCATTGCAGCTTGTAGCATCGAAGACCATTCAACCCATTCCGAGCATTTCCCTGCTCCACCATTGAGCTCGATTGTTATTCCTACCCACAAAGATTAAACCCTTGACCACCCCATCCGACCACCATAACCACGATTCTAACTTCAACTCGCCCATTGTTCACAACAGCTTGATTCCTTGTATTAGATGAGGAACGAATACGCTTGTTGGATTTGTTGGTATAACGGCTAAAGGCATTAGCAATCATAGCAAATCCTTGTTGCAAGGCCGAACGGATCGCATTCCTCATTAGCTTCAGCTTGAGCATTGTTGTTGTTGTATGGAACCAATTGAGTTTGAGATGGAGGTTGTGAAGGATCATGTGGTGTGATTGTAGCAGTTGGTTGAGTTGCGGGTTGAGGAGAATAACCGCTTTTGAGCATATAAGGCAAGTTGTTGATTTTCCAGATGTGTCGGTGGAGCAATTTGAGCACGGAGAATCCTTTCCCTATCAACTTCCTTTTCATGAGGCTTCAAGTAATCGCACAACAATCCATATGTAGATTGATGCATGTTTTCGCTGACGGAGAAAAATGACATACTTCTCCCATTCAGACCAAGACTACTCAGGAACTTAGTATTCACCGCAATTATTGGCATGATGATGTTGTGTTTATCCAAATCATTGATGATGTCCAAAAGTGATGATAGGACTCTAGTGTCTCCGTGTTCAATCATGAAGTGTCATAAGCCAAGTAAATTTGGATTCCAAATCTTCCTGATTGAGTACAGATCCTTCCATAAGAAGACTAATATGATCCCACATTTTCTTTGCAAGATTTTGAGCATCAACACTATGAAGAATTGGGTTTGGTAATCCTAAGAGGATATATTCCATTGCAAGCTCATCCATTCATAGTGTAGAAGTTCTTGAGGATTCAAGTCTCGCAACAAAGAGCAATGTTCGCTTGTTCATCTCTTGGTGGAATGGCATTTGGATCTCCTGTACAATGACAAGAGGCATCTCAAATGGACCTTCCAAGATAAACTTCTTTAAGAACTTTCCATGTGGCTTCTTTAGATCACAAAACCTAAAGAACCTTATCACCCATTGATCATAGTTTCCTGGAGTGAGCATTGGAGGTCTATCAAGTGATCCAACCTCATGAATTGATTGTTGGCTGCTTAAAGCTTCAAACATCTTTGCAAACCAAGTGGGTTCCTTCATAGTGTTCCTTGATGGATGTTGATTGAAGTCATTTGTGTACGGTTGAACTTGAAGACTTGGTGGTGGTTGAACCATTTGAGGTTGTGGATTTGCGAGAAGTTGTGGAGTATGTTATTGATTAAATTGTTGTTGATAAATTGCTTGTTGTTGATTCCATTGTTGATGTTGTGGAGTTAGTTGTTGTTGACGCTGAGGATGAGGATAAGTGTAAGGGAAATAGTTAGAGTATGGTGGTTGTGACATGTTGATAAACTTGTGTTGGTAAAATGGATCTTTGTAGTCGAATGAACCTTTGTTGATGAAGTATCCTTAGGCGAGAAATCACAATAACCAAGTAGCACTTATGCGAAAACACCAAAGTTACGCACAATAAATTATAGGTTACGCAGAGAATTTAGCTTACGCTAAGGAAAGACGCTAAAGTTATGTAGACAAAAGTTAGGCGAGAAAGTTAGGCGAGGATTATCTTAGGCGAAGACTAGGCTTAGGCGTAAGAAAATCTTATGCGTAGGATTTCTACGCCGTAAGCTTATGCTTATGCGTAATTTTAGGTTTTATCCAAGTGATCTTTTACACTTCACAAAGGCAAAAGATATCCAAAGTCGACGTATTTTCGGACTTATCCAAGTAAGAAAACACGGAATAAACCACGAAAATGAAGATCAAACCAAGGAGATGCTTACGCCTAGTTTTAGGGTTTTACTACGCCAGATCTACTCAGAAATTGGATATTGCTCAAAGATGTTTCTAAACTAGGTTTTGTGTGATGAAATAGCTTCAAGATCACCAAATAACACAAGGATGTGAAATTTGATGAACCAAACCTCTAAAACAGCTACACAGAGAACTATACCCAATTTGAACAAAAACAAGCTTAAAATCTAGATCCACACGTACGTTTGAAACTTTTTGCCAAAAACACGTATTTTAACACCTTAAAACGCTGAAAGTACAAGAATCTTGGATTCAAAAGTGTAAAAAGACGTTTTTAAGTTTAACCAAAGTATTACCCACTTTTACGCTGTAAACCAAGTAAAATCTTCAAAACAAAACGCTTTCACCCAACTATTTGGCCATTGACACGTTAGGTCACAAGGTTTACCACACAAGCTTATATAGAGAGATGAGAGGCGATTGAACAAGAACCAAACACACACACACGATAATATAAGACCGGTTTAGGCGTAGAGTGTAGTGAAAGAAAAACTTGAACAACCAACCCTCAAGTGAGGGTTTACATAAGGTATTTATAGGAGGGAAGCTAGGGAAACACTCCTAGTTCCCTTCCTTTCACCTATGGGCTTGGGCCTAAGCTCATGGGCCTTCTACATAAGCTTAAGGCTAATAACAAACATAAAGGCCATAATAAGCTAACTATTACATATGAATAACTAACACTTGAATAAGGTTTAGGAGTGATTCCAACATATTCAAAAGCCGTAACTTTTGTCACACAACAAGATACTTCTAACAACCCTTTGGTTATCACACCAGTTTCTGAAGTCAGTCCTCAACCAAAAGGTGCACAAATTAATGGTCCTTACCTTCACTTAGTGAAGTAAAAACTAATGCCAAAGTTGTCGTGCTATCAAATACTTTGACACTTTCTTATCCTGACTCAAAATTTTGAACGTGAGATAGAATTTCATTCGAAATAAAAGTTCAACATTTTACTCGCCAATGGCGCGAGAACATAGAGATATTCTTCGAAAAGAATTTACCCCATGTCAAAAATTTGAAAATTTGTGCACTATATTGGGAAAAGGATTTTCACAAGGAATTTGGTCACATGAAAACAGCGAGAAAACAAACATCGATTTCAAACACTAAACGTAAAAGAAACTGTTGAGAAAAGATGTTGATCGACTCTTGGAAGATGTTATCCTGCGCCGATATCCATAACGTTGTGTTATTACATTCTTTGCCATATGCATCTGATGATATCTCTGCTGATTCTGTTGAAACTGTTGAAAATACGGATAATGTGCTTCAGTTCGAGTCTTTAAAAGTTGAAAATGAACGATTGTCAAACGAGCTTTCAAATGCAATACGTCGCCTTAATTGGTGTCAAAAAGATATTCACGATCAACAACTTGCTTTTCAAAACAAAATCGCCCAGCCATGCGTGTAAAATCTTCCGATCCAAAAATTGAGCAACTGGATGATCAAAACGTGTCTTTCAAGTGTCAAATCTCAAAATATGAACAAGAACTTGCAAAAGTTAAAAGGAATATGGTGTCATATTTGATTTACTCAAACAGACTCGCGAGTTGAAGCATCAAACGAACTTGATCATTATCTTGCACACACTAAAGAAGTCATGAATTTTGCCGGAAATCTTCGCTCGAAAATCAAGAGTTGGTGCACACTATCACTAAGTTAAGGGAAATTTTAGGAAAGTATGAACAACTTCCTTCTACATCGTGGTTAAGAGAATAGCACCAAGAACACTTAGTAATCGTGAACCTAGAATCCCCACCGCCAAATCACAAGTTGCTAACGTGCGTTCCTTCTACTGAAACAGAATAGTTGCCTCTTTCCAAACGTCCGCACTTCACGACCTAGGAGCAATACAAGGAAGAATAGGAAGTTGCGACCTAAGAAAAGAACAATAAAGAATGCTGAAGTAGAAGAACAACCTAGGACTATGAATAAGACTCATGTTGCTTCCACTATAAATATTGGCCCGAAAATGTAATAGGAATAGTGTTGTAACAAATGCTAAACCTTTAAGTACTTTTGATATTCAGTCTGAAGCACCTTGTGTTATTTGTCGAAAGTATGAATTCGATTGTCATGACAAATGTGTTGCTAAAGCTATCATCTCTCGTTTAAAGAATCCTAAGAATCGGAATACCTCTAGGCCCACTAATCTTTCTAAGTCTGTGCTTGGTAGACCGCCCTCATTAGATTCTAAAAACCACATTGATGTCCCTGTAGTTCCAGATCACCTCCAGGATTGTTGTACCACCTAGTGCATTCACTAAGACTAGTTGGAGATGGCATAAATGGATACATAATACACTAGGATTTAAATGGATGCCTAAAGTCATTGATGTGTGTATTTCTACTATAATCGCTTCGGAACCCTCTAACACTTCGGGTTCCACATCTACTTCTATTCCATCTGTGTCGCCCGGTGGTTCAATGCAGTGATACGTATCATCCTTTGGATTGTTGATAGCGTGTTCCCCACATGACATGCAACCTTAAACTGCTATCAAACTTTGTCTCAAAGTTCATTGGCACGCTGATCGAATGATCACTTCAGCCTATCATGGGCTACGGAGATTACATTAATGGCAACATCGAAATTAGGTGGTTTATTATGTGGAAGGCCTCGGTCACAGTCTCCCGAGATTCCGGTATTCTAAAGATCACCTAGGCTCAGCGTGTGAACAAGGGAAAAGCACTCGTGCTCATTTTCCTTCAAAGGTGGAATACGCTCTCAAAGATGTGCTTCATCTTCTTCACATGGATTTGTGTGGCCCGATGCGCGTGCACACGATAAATGGCAAACGCTACATTTTGGTAATTGTTGATGACTACTCAAGATGGACTTGGGTTTATTTTCTTCAAAGTAAAGATCAAGCTCCACAGATGATCATCACCTTTCTCACGAAAATTCAAATTCAGCTCCGGAACACCGTTAGACAAATTCGAATGCATAAAGGAACTGAATTTTTAAATCAAACTCTTCGGGAATATTATGAGAAAGTGGGAATTGAGCATCAAACATCCATTGCCCGCACACCGTAACAAAACGGAGTTGTTGAAAGACTAAACCGTACGTTAGTGGAAGCTGCCAGAACGATGTTAATCAATGCTAAACTTCCAGATTACTTGTGGGTTGAAGCTGTCTCAACATCATGCTACACTCAGAACCGTTCAATAATTACAAAACGCCACAACAAAACACCATTTGAGCTTCTCCACAATCGTAAACCGAATCTCAAACACTTTCATGTCTTTGGATCTCTTTGCTATCCAAATAATGATAGTGATGACTTTGGAAAGCTCAAGGCTAAAGCTGACATTGGAGTCTTTATTGGATACTGTGAGAACTCAAAAGGTTACCGGATCTGGAATCGTCATACAAAACAGGTTATGGAAACGATTCATGCTAATTTTGATGAACTCACTGAAATGGCTTCTGAGTATAACAACTTGGAACCCGGTCACAAACGCTTAAACATCCCCCAAACCCCATCATCAGCTGATACAAGCCCTCAGCTTACTCGTCACCAAATGGAAAGACTATTTGCTCCGCTGCTCAGTGACGATATTGATGAACGTGCTCGTGTATCCGCCGCTTCCGCCGCCAACCCGATAATACTCTAATACCGATACACCGCTACAACAACTACGCGTTGAAGATGCACCACCACTTGACTCTACTACAACAGTTGAACAAACCGCTTCCAACAATGATGAACCGGCCGATGATGTTCTGAATGAAGTACCCCACCCGCAGATTTTGATCCAAATGCGTTCTTTAACCCGTTTGCTAATGAAACTGCTGCACCTGGTGTCGCGGAATCATCAACAATCCATTTGAATCCTCAAAATCTGCATAACGTATACCAACATCAACCCTCTACACATAGATGGACAAAAGACCATCCTCTAGAAAATATTATTGGCAACCCGAATCAACCAGCCGTTACGAGACAACGTCTTCGCACGGTGAACATTGCATCTATGCACTCACCGTCTGCCAAACTGAACCCAAAAACATTAAGGATGCAATGACAAAAGATAACTGGATTGAATCCATGCAAGAAGAACTCAACCAATTCAAACGCCTTGAAGTATGGGAACTGGTTGAAAGACCATCACGGGTCTACGTCATTGGTCTAAAATGGATTTGGAAGAACAAATTGATGTGAAGGGAATGTCATTAGAAACAAGTCACGTCTGGTGGCTAAGGGTTATAGACAGGAAGAGGGTATTGACTTTGAAGAATCATTTGCTCCGTTGCTCGCCTTGTGGTCGCTCGATATTTCGCATTCGCAGCTCATATGAATATAACGGTATTTCAAATGGACGTCCAAAACTGCTCGAATGGTCAACCGAAAAGAAACGGTTTATGTCGAACCTAAGGGATTCGTTGATCCGTGCTTCCTAACCATTTCTACAAACCTAACAAAGCTCAGTATGGTCTCAAACAAGCCCCTCAGGCATGGTATGATAAGCTATCATCTTTCCTCATTGCCAATAACTTTACCAAAGGTTCGATCGACCCAAATATTTTCATACAATATCATGGGGAACATATTTTAATTGTTCAAATTTATGTGGATGACATCATTTTTGGGTCAACTCATAAAAAGTACTCAATCGCTTTTGCAAAACTAATGAAGAAACATTTTGAAATGTCCATGATGGGTGAACTTACGCTCTTTCTAGGACTGCAAGTTCATCAATCACCCCGTGGTATTTTCTTGAGTCACTCCAAATATGCCCTTGAAATTCGAACAAATTCGAATGAATTCTTGTGATACTTATGCCACACCAATGGCACATACCAAGAAGCCGGACGCTGATTTGCATGGGAAATTGGTTGACCCTACCAAATACCGTAGTATTATTGGGTCTCATGTATCTAACACCAGCAGACCTGATATTGTCTTTGCCGCTTATCTTTGCTCCTCGCTATCAGTCGCGACCAACTGAAACCCACCTCTCAGAGGCTAAAAGAATCCTCCGATACATCAAGGGAACCATTAATTTGGGGATATGGTATCCGAAGGATTCTGGTTTTGAACTAATAGCTTTTTCTGACGACCACGCAGGATGCTTAGACTCTCGAAAAGTACTTCGTGAGCACTACAATTTCTTGGTGATAAACTGGTATCTTGGCAATCGAAGAAGCAGGATTGTACATCGCTGTCCTCAACCGAAGCAGTAATATGTAGCCTATGTCGGCGTGTTGTGCTTAATTCATTTGGATGAGAACACAACTCAAAGACTATGGTTACGTATTTGACAGAATCCCATGTATCTGTGACAATCGGAGTTCTATTGCGATCTCGTGCAACTCAGTTCAACACTCAAAGTCAAAGCACATCGATCTTCTATATCACTTCATCAAGGACCACGTGGAACAGGTACCGTTGAATTATACTGTGGGTACGTAATTACCAATTGGAGATCTTCTCACCAAATCCTTAGCTCCTGCTAGGTTTAATGAGTTGGTCCACCGAATTGGTATGCGGTGTTTGACTCAAGAGGAACTGGATGAACTCTTAAAACACTCTTAAAAATCCAGTCAAACACCAAAAACCACTTTTGTAAATATTTTTCAAAAACAAAATACGAAAATATAAAATTAGATAAAACAACAAAAATATTCTTCTATCTATATTTCTTTTAACATGGCAAGTACAACTTTTCGTCCAACACTCAAATCTTTCAAAATTCAAGATTTTTCTCGATCAAGTGTTGAGGGGGAGAAAATAAATTATTAACTGCTTCAAAATATCACTGTACTTGCATGTTACCTAATCCAGGTTGTTTCTTTAAAATGGTGGTTACACTTCTGGTTCACTGACACTCCTCGGACTAAAATTTATAACCTTTCTTTATTTCTTAAGTCGAGGGGGAGTGTGGTCAAGTTTATTTCTTAAAATCTTTCGTTTGGTAACCAAAATGGATGTTAAAAGGCTTTGGATGAAAATGGAAAAGGTGGAGGGACTAAAACTGCCAAATGCTCAAAATCCTTTTTAATAAAACTCCTCCACCTAACATTAACTTTTTACATTTATTACACACACCTAACGAATCCTACGCGTATAAATCGTTCAACAAATCCGTGTTTTGGATCATCAATTTGTAAGTTGTTTCATGATCTTTACGTATTTACAAACAATGGTTTTGAATCTTTTACAAATCCAACGGCTAAAACGTGAGATATGAGTGATTATGTGTTCTACGCGTAAGCGTATGAACACACAATCATTGGTGTGTGTTTGTGGTTAAAACAAGTGTGTCAAAACATTTAAATAACATCAATGATACTATGTTTATCCTCAAAATCCACCCAGAAACACGAATTGATGGTTTTTCAAAATTAGGGTTCATGAGTCGTTTTGGGTGTTTTCAAATGTGAATGGTTTTGGTCAAAAAGATGGTTGTGTGATTTTGTTATTATAGTGAATTGATCATATCTGTGTTTAGAATTAACCCAGAAACAATAATTGTTTGATAATTAGATATTAGGGTTTATGTTCTTCACGTTTGGGTATTTTTGATTCACTGCGAATTTGATGTTAAGACTTGGTTATTACACTCACATGACATCTAAGAGCTTCCAGAAAAAGTTTGGTAAAAAATCCATGGCTAAATATCTTACGCGTAATCTTTGAACTATTAGGGTTTTGGTCTACGTGTAAGACTTTTTACGTGTAACTGCTTGATGTGTTTTCTTGCCATGATCTGTTATGAAATAGATGTATGTGTTAATATTGTTGCTATGATGACTTTATTTCAGGTCTGCAACACGTATAATTCAAAATCAAGGTCATTAGCAATCTACGCATAAGGATCACCTTACGCGTAGAAGGTTATGCGTAAGAGAAATCTTACGCGTAAGGTTCTACAAAGGGACTACGCGTATCCTGTGAAGGATATGCGTAAACAGTGACCACTACGCATAAGGTCTACTCTTACGAGTAAGACTTACGCGTAAGGTGTTATATGCGCCACGCTGTAAGCTCACGCATAAGGTCCCTTTTCCTACGCTGCAATATTCTTTACGCCAGTAGCAGGTTCCTACGCATAAGCTTGTGTTCTACGATATAACTCCCGCTTTACGATAAGCTACCATTTCTACTCATAAGCCTTGATCAAACCTTCATTATGAATTGTTACGCGTGCAAACTTGTAAATAAATAAATCATAACGTCACGAAACAAATAAATGTCACTAATAAACTTAAACGTTTAATATGTTGTGAAAAATAAGTGATAACATAAACTTTAAAACTTAAAGTTAACTAACTCACGAAACTTCTCTCGACATCATTGGACTATTAAACAAACAAGTGACGTTGGACTCGTAACAATCATTGACATATATCATTCAATAAGTAGACAATAAAACCTTCTGTTGACTAACATTATGTCTTTCAATATGTTGGTTCTTTGGGCTAAATGTGTTTCAGATCACGACATGGAAGCTCAACTGAATATGGATGCACCAAATGTCCTCACCATTGCTGATATCTTCCCACATGGCTATCCAATGAAGATTGGAAAGAACAATATCATAGTTGACTTTGAAACTCTCACCGCTGAATCTTCTTGTCTCATTGCAAAGGATATTCAAGAATCATCCCTATCGTAACATGCTCACCAACTCGCCATCGTTCGGAGATCTACATACAAAGCAATTCTGGAATACAATGCGATGGTCAAAGGTCAAAATGCCGCGGACGGTGACGCTCAATCACAAGCAACTCACCATCACTCCTCAGCAGACTTAAGGGCTGTTCTCTCTCATTCCCGACATCATACCAACTCAATTCTCTGCTGCACCTACTGAAGAGACGGTTCTGCAATTCTTGATTGATATTGGGTATGACAAGCTTCAGGATATCATGAAGCATTCTCACGCGGATCTCAAGAACATACCTCAGCCTTGGAGAACCCTTTATATCATCATCACAAAATCCATTTCTGGTCGTGACAGCGGCTATGAGCATCCTAAGCTCATAGAACTGCAAATATTCTGGGCTCTGATCAACATGAAACACATCGAAGTAGAAGCTCTGATTTGGGATGACATGATGACATTCCTCAAAAAGTTTGGCTCAAAGATTCCTTATATCAGATATACTAAACTGTTGATCCAGAGAGCACTTGGGTATAACCCAGATATTCCCAAAAGAATCAATGACCCCGACAATATCGACATGTTGTCCGAACCCACTCTTACAGTCAGATTTAAGGAGTCAACTACCAAGAAACAAGGTGCTGTGTTGCCGGATCATCTTCTCTCAGATGAACTCAAAAATATTTACTCTTATAAAAGGTATCCGGTAGCCTAGAAGAGAACAAAGTTGGCTTTCTTGATGAAAATCTTCGGTACGCCTACAAGAAAACCGTAAGAGGAAGTGCAGGAAGTGTTGCAAGCACCGAGTCGAGGAAGTTCCCAGAGGAATCCTCCACGAAAGAGGACAGCTTCCTCGCCAAGGAAGCTCGTTCCTATTCCCGTATCTAAGCCTGAACCGCAAAGAAAGCTAATTGACGAGGACTCGGAGGGTACTACATCAGATGAAGAGATTTTCTACTCTAAAACTGCTAAAGATGACACTACAACGGTATTCTAAACCTCCCACCCACCAAATTTAACATGGCAAAGGAAAGACTCCAGTGATTGAACAAGAAGAGGAAAGCTTAGAGGAAGAGCAACTGAACTTATCATACAAGAAAAAGTTCAAATTCATTAGACTCCAACACGTTGCTAAGGAATTTGCTAAAGATCAAATAGGTGGCCCCGGAGGATCAAGTGGTGGAGTTCAACCTACACCAAATCCTCGATGCGCGTTAATCAACCCGATAAGGATCCGTGCCACCACGTTGGAACAACAACAAACGCGCGTGGAGGACACTCTGAGTATGACTTTGAAGAACCGAAAAGGAAAAGACTAAAATACTTCCGGTGATGAAACAAAGACTGATGATAATGACTAAGTCCGAAAAGATGATGATGTTGATTATGATAAGCTTCTTCTAGACAGTCCAACACGTCCTAAGGAGAAAACCTCGAAACCTCCTAAGGACCCCGAGTCTCCTCATGTCTCTTCGTCATCGATTCTTCTTCACTCTTCACCACCACCATCAAAAAGATCAACCAAATCATCATCCAAATCAAGTGAAGAAGCCAATGCCTCTTTGAAGTCTCATGCTAAGACTCGAATCGCCAAAGCTGTCAAGCAGGTCGAAAAGATAGACATACTCTACGAAAAGTGAATTTTCTCGCCGACCGATAACGATCTTCATGATGAGAAAGACAAGATGCAAGTTGAAAGGGAGTATGTCCATAAGCTCATGAAAGATGATCTTCAAGGAAGAATGGACGAGATGATCAAAGAATACTCTCACAAGTTCCTTATGGAGGTCGCTCCTAAATGACAAAGGAGATGTATACCGCACAACTTTATCCAATCTCTTACATCCGGCCAAGCAAGCCATGAAATCAACTCCAATGAATTTGAGCATCAATCCAGCTGAACTCACAATCTTCTCAGATGATGAATTGGTGAACCGGCTAGTAGCTCAAATGTCGAAACGCTCGCAATGTTTGCCTCCCACGAAGCTAAATTGTTTGAAGCATTGCCGAATACCAACTCAGTCAGATACAAAGAAGAAGCCGTAAGGCCTAAACGCTTAAGAGACGAAGAAGACAAAGATCAGGATAAGGATAACGAGCCTAAACGCACGAAGAAGTCTGGTAAATCATCCTCCATTTAGTACTCAATGCAGCCTCTACCTCAAAGAACTCCAGCTCAACAAAGATCTCCTCCTCGCCTTCAATGAAAAATCCTCAGATTCGGAGACACCACCCCGCACTTAAAAACCGATGATCACTTTGAGTATACGGGTGGTGACGATGAGGAAATCCTTGAGCCACAACAACAACACCTATCTCCCGACACAGCTAAGAAACTAGAATCTTCAACTAGGCCAAAGAAAAGAAGAAAAGGCGCCTATGACCTGACGCCTTATCATGGCCGGACGAAGATGATATCGAATTTGAATGGTTCTCGAAGCTTGTTGATTCCACTCCCTACCCATCTGAAGGTCAAGAAGTGACAGAATGTAGTACATTGGAGCATGCAAAACTACTGCAAGAAAAATTCCGTGTGAAAAAGATGACGAAATCCGAGTTGAAGCGAATCAAGAATGAAGCATTTCAACTGCTAAAAGACAGCTCGGAAAGTGCTATTGAAGTCGAGTATCACCTTGATAATATAGCACGAGCCATGTCTAACAATATGGATTGGCTCAACCTAGAAGCAAACATCGACTTCACCAAACGGGACAATCCTCCATATTACCCGACCGGTCCAAACCTCTCAACAATTGGCCAACCGGATCCGCCTAGGATTCCATTCAGATATTTCTTCAACAAAGACTTGAATTTCTTCTACACGGTGGCGATGGTTCAAGGAAATACGCTACATCACTGACACTTCCATTCCCGGCAGCCATATACTCTAACCGTGATAGCCATCGAGGAAAGAGCTAACCACATGTTCTCCAACAATGTGGAAGAGTATGACCGCGATTCATCAGTATGGGATTCACCATTGGCCGAACGCACGAATCTACTACAGTAAGCCGCCAGGTTCGTAAGTCTCAACATGAAGTGTTCAAGACTAAGAATATCGCTGCCATCAAACATGTTAATCTTTCGTCTAAATGGGACTACACTTTCCTCAAGAATATTGTGGTCAAAAGGCAAGACGAAGGGGATTATGCATTCTCTGAAGCTGACTTTGAGAATTTGTCTATCAACGACATAGAAGACATGTACCTTGCCAAAGTACAGGGTCGCATGAGACAATTTTCAACCGAAGTACAACGTGAATTCATCAAGTCCTTGCTGATCTTCATCGACGCATAGTCATCGAGAACGTGTAGAAGATCTCCAGCCTGCAGTTGAATCATATCGCACCGTGTCAACTTCACTCCACCTCAGCTAAATCTTCCCGACATTAACCAGCTTTCACAATACACACTCATCAGCCAACCATTCGGAGTGGTTTACCTTAGTGAAACACTACACAACTGCTTGATGGCGTGTAGAGATCTTCACAAGTTTGGGGATCACACATTGAAGAAGGTTAGGGACGGATTAGCTTATAGGTTGAAGGATATTCATGAAGGAATTGGGTCTAAAAGCGATGGAATTCTAAGGAAAGAAGGGATGTAAAGAGGATCATCACCATGATTGATGAAAGGTTGTATCGAAGGGACTGCCGTAACACTGGAAAGATTTGTAGGTGTCGTCCCAGGATTGCTCTCGCGGCTATCAACGCCAGCCGCATTCCTGGAAACATCGATGGACTTCCTGGTACCCCTTGAACTGCTTCTATTTCATAATATTTTGGATGTGTGATTTATATGTCCATGGCTTGTGCACACATAACAGTGTACAACCCGTTCTTGTCAAGAAAGGACCCTGTGGTACGCTTCAGTGCCACAATCCTTATAAAAGGAGCGAAAGCTTCTTACTTTTGAGTAAAACCTATCAAACCTTTCACTTTTCAAGGTTTTGCTCAAAAGAACAAGTACTTCCCCTTATGATTTTTCAAAACCTCAACCGTTTATATCACTAGTTGAGGGGGAGTATTTGAATTAAAACTTTGTTCACAAATTGTTCACAGTGGTCATCTTCCCATAAAACTCAAAATGGACATATTTATTCTCAACATTTCTTCAAAAATAACACTTATATGCCATTTTTGAGGGGGAGAAAAACTATGTGATAAGAAATATGTTGTGTAAATGCAAATGAATCTTTGGGCTACAGACTTAACCAACGAATTGACGAGATATTAACTGTTAGTAACTCGAAAATATTTGTCCGGGACGGGTAATAATTTCAAACTAGTTCGCTAGTGATGTAAACGTGTCTCGCAAAGGACTTGTCCGAGTAGAATGTACCATTCGAGAAACTCCTGGTAGACATGATCTTTGACGGGTTTGAAAACCTTTCGAGGTTTGTCCACACCTTCAAGATAGTTATTAGAGCTAGTTGTCACCTAAAAGCTGTCAATGTAACTCTTTAACTATTCAACGTAACAGTGTCTCGCGGGAGATTGTCTATCTTGAGTCGATCAATTCAAAGTGCGCTTTTTCCTCACCGCAGATTTCTGTCAAAACTCTTAAGCACATGTTGAGGGGGAGTATTTATGCTAAAATATAAAACTCTTACAGTGATACAAAATGTTTTTCATTCATAAACACTTTAAGAGATTTTCATGTAAATGGTTTTATGGCAATGGAGTTATAAGGTGATTAAGGTTAGGAATAACCGTCCTATGATCCGCCAGAGCCGGAGGGATCTACCCAAAGACACTACCAATAGTTAGAATTAGAAGTCCTTAGGTATGATTATAAAAAGGAGAAAATGAGAATCGGAGAAAGAAGGAGTTGAAGAATTAAAAAGAAAAGCAAAGAAAAGGGTGAAAAGAAATAGCCCTCCAGATTATTCAACTTAGGGCAGACACCGGGTTCAATTCATATGCTACTGGTTGTCACTTGATGACACTGGTATTGAAGATTAAAAGTCGTCATGGACCCAGTGACGCATGTACTAAACCTTTTTAGCCACTCAAGTTTCTCTCAACCGAAGCTTGTTTCATTCTCACAGGGAACCCTACGTAAACTATCGGCTTTCTCTTAGAGATTGCTGGTATTGAAGAAGGAGACCCTCTCCCTAGTCTCCGCTCAGGAAAACCAAAACGCACTATTAAGTCTAGAGCCACGAGATTCATCAAAAGATCTCTTAGGTACACTTGACATTTCATCACTTGATGTTCAACAATAAGAACATCAGTGGTACGTTATCGAGTCCTTCACAGATCTTAGCAATCTGTCGATAACATTTATGAGAGGTTCACAATTATGATCCTCAGTGATTTAATGGAAACTCCTTCCAGGGTCAACATCTAACACCTCCCAGCAGTCACTTCGGTAACTCCCGTGGATTACGCTTAGTGTGTCTCAATCGGTCTACATATCATGAGGTGATGCTTCGTGTACCTCAGCGACTCATCTGAACCGTGAGATGTACTTCGGTACATCGCGGTTATCTCACTTGTGGGACTTCGGTTCAGGAACGGCCTTTGTAAGAATTAGAGTTGTGTTTTCACACTATGCTGTTAACACTCTCGGAGTTCAAACTTGTAAGTGCCGGAATCCGCTTATTACTAACTCTTTCATGTTTTCTTATGGAAGCTCGGAGCGAACGATCGTGCAGATTCTTCACATGCTCATGACAACATCATCACTAATGGAAGATCGATCTAAAAGCAACACAAAAGTCAGAATGATTCTTCGTCAAACCAAAGAATCTACAAAGTTAAAGACTTAAAGAACTTCATCAGATCGAAATCCAACGTCAAAGAGCGTATGAGCATGTTGAAGAATGACGTGGAGACACTGGAGCAAAGCGAAGCAGACTGAGGCGCACTTGATGCAAACAACAACAACATACTATCACTACAATCACAAAGAACAATGATCAAAGAACAAAGATTAAGATGACGCCAAAGTAGAACCGCTTTTAAAGAAAACAATTTCTCTACACTGGGAGATTGTTCAAATCAAGGCAATTTTTCTCACAAGAAAGAAGAATGTCAAAAGACGCCAAAGCTGCTATTACATCAGTATCTTTAACCGTTCGTATTCACTCATCACCAACACTTAGGGGGGATTGTTGGAATCACTCCTAAACCTAAATCAAGTGTTAGTGATTCATATGTAATAGTTAGCTTAATATGGTCTTTATGTTAGTAATTAGCCTTAGGCTTATGTAGAAGGCCCATAAGCCTAGGCCTAGTCCAATAAGGAAAAGGATGAGAACTAGGAGTGTTGCCCTAGCTTCCCTCCTATAAATACCTTGTAATAACCCTCACTTGAGGGTTGGTTGTTCAATTAATTTCACTCTCATACTCTACGCATAATAGTCTTCATTCTTACGTGTGTGTTTGTGTGTGTAGTTGTTCATCCGCCTCTCTTCTCTTCTCTATTTCTTCTATTGTTACTTGTGTTGCATATTTGGGAACCTAACAAGTGTTGAGTGAATTATACATCCATTCCTTTTCGTGAGGTGCTTAGCCATGTTATCAAGCGAGAGAATCCATGGGGTATTGTCAAACATCTCGGTTTTTCACCTCTAAAAGCTTAAAACGATGAATATTATCTCGTACTTGTACTTGGTAGATTTGCATCACATTTTTCTAATCATCTTTCATGACCTTAAGTGTAGGGGAGTTTGCGCTCATTTTTCGCTTATTTTTATATCTTTAAAAAAAACCCCAAAAATATTTAAATTTTTAAATTTTTTCTTTTCTTTTTGTCATTTAGGTAGTTTAATTTTTCTTTTCTTAGATTTGCTTGAGGGCAAGCAAAGTTTAAGTGTGGGGGAAATTGATAACGCTCAAATTGTACATGTTTTTAGTAGCGTTATCCGTGCTTTTATGTATATTATTTGGCTATAATCATATGACTTTGTTGCTTAATCGTATAAAAGTGTGTTTGCTAGTGCATTTGTAGCCAAGTACAGGAAAGTGGAGAAAAAGACGGAAAAAGAAGTAAAATATGAAGATTTCTCCATGTATGAAGAATTCCCGACAAAAGAAAGACTTGTGGAGTATATTCGAGAAGATAAAGTCATCAAGATAGTAGTCCAAAGACTCAAGAATAAAGTTCAAGAAGGAAAACGGGAAAGAAATGAAGAATAGAAGCTTAAACGAAGAAATATTGAAAGCCTCGTTGTTCCC
This sequence comes from Chrysanthemum makinoi, assembly GCA_910596185.1. Lineage (NCBI taxonomy): Eukaryota > Viridiplantae > Streptophyta > Magnoliopsida > Asterales > Asteraceae > Chrysanthemum > Chrysanthemum makinoi. The sequence goes on from OU343216.1 coordinate 51,198,674, forward strand.
GACACACCTTCACCATTTTGGCCATAACATTTGCATACGGACTCCGTTTGACCCCCCGTTCATGGCCACGGAAAGCTAAGAGAAA
>OU343216.1:51198858-51269920 GCA_910596185.1 Chrysanthemum makinoi
AAGGAATGGTAATCAAGGTCAAGCTAAGCTGATCAAATGTTATAAGCTGTGGTGGTGAGGGACACATTGCAAAACTGCACATCTCAAAGCGTCCTGAAATGCGAGATTACTTAGAGATAAGATCTTTGCTAGTCAACTCGAGGATAATGGTGCTACTTTGGATGAAGAGGAATTGTTTCTTCTTGAGAGGGAATGCCAAGACCTATGATGCAGATGTGGATGGCGGCCTATTCGGGAGATAGGTCACAATCATCGAATGCCTTTCAAGTCGTGATTGTGATGCATACGACTCGATGTGGATGATGGACCTCACACTTTACACAATTTTTATGGATAGCATTTCTCCAATGGTTTCTCCCAAGGTCTCTTCTTCACCACAAGCTGGCCCATCCAAAGACAAACTCATCTAGAGGTACTAAAACTATCGATGATCTTGATGTGCAAAGATGCATGACAAAGTACAATCAACTGAAACTATTGAAAACATGGGTAATATCAATGTTGTCCCATATGATCAATATGTGAAACAAAGTGAAAGTGAAGTTGTACCAAGTGATGCATCTTCTGCGGTCAACAATGACTATGTTTTTGATGAATACTTGCATGTGCCCTGATGATTCTGTAATCTACGAACTTAATGCCTATAATGAACGTGTTGCTATTTATGAACAACGTGCTAAATTTGAGTTGACCACTCGTGGCGGAAATGGATGACCAAATGCGTACAACTATTAGAAAAAGTAATTTTTGAGAAGAAGTATTAAAACAAGAGTTAAATTCCTTGCAAGAAAAGCTTTCTAAAAGTGCTAAGCAAAAACAAGAACTTCAAGAAAATGTTAAAATGCTTAAGCAAGAATTTAATGCTAAGGAATCAAAACTTTTGAATGATTTTTCTAATCTAAAAACTTTGAAAAACAAGCTTGAAAATAAGTTGTACATACAAGAAACACCATTCAATTTTCATGATCACTAAGCATAGAGTCCTAAGCGATAAGCATAGCATTCCACTTATTGAGGAACCAAATCCAGAGGTCATTAAAAAGGCTAGAAATGCTCATAAGGTTCTTTATGATGGCAATGAAATCCTTAAACCTAGACGAAACCTAGTTGTTGAGTGCGTGAGAGGAAGATAAGAAATCGAGATGAAATCACTAGGGAAAAGATGAACAAGAAACTAGATGATCCTAAATGTAAAGAAAAGAAAGTAATCATCACACCCCATGATTACAAAAAGGAAAATTGGATTTCCTTGAACATGTTTAAGCCTCGGACATTGTTAACTCGAACAAGTGTTACGGAAAATGGATTTAGATAAGCGAAAGTGAAAATATTGTTGAAACAACCCCCTTTGGAAAATGCAGAAGCGTGTGTATCCTCCTAATTCACCAATGCATCTTGTTCCTAGAACAATTGCCACTAAAAGCAAGACCTTAATTAGCCAATATGTTATCTTTCAACTATTTGTTGATTTTGAGAAAACTTGCAAGAAAAGGATCACACCCAGTGGTATTACGGAAGGAGAAAGGGGTTTTGAGCAAATGAAAGAATGTTATTTAACTGGGGTCATGCCTTTCTTTAAACTTCTAAAAGATCACTTGAGAGTCTTAAAGGGGATAGAAACTGATATTAGGGAATGGAAAGGAATTGATGCAATGATAGATGAAGTTAGTGACTATGAGCGAGCACTAAAATATAATGAGATTGAGAGGAAGAACTTGCATACACTAAATGAGACCCTGATTTCTGAATGTATTACTCAGTGTGTTTTCTTTCACTGCTAACAATTGTTCCATTAATGCTTCAAATTTTATGAATTATCGGTTGCACTAAAGTCTCCTAATGCTCTGTCATTGAGCTTGAATAAACTAATTCTGAACTAAACGAGAAAATTGAACTGGATGATCACGACAATTTGGTTAAACATTTTTCTAAACTGGAAGTTGAGCATTTTAATTTACAACTAAAATATCAACATCTTAAAGAAAATGTCAAAACTTTAAATATCAAGACATCCTCAGATGCTCCAGAGTTTGATGCAGTTTTTCAAATTAACAAACGTGATGAACAGATTCAAGCTAATTGCAACACGATCAGAAAGTTGAAAGCCCAAATCTCTCAATTAAAGGGTCAAACGAACAATATACCGGCTCCCAATGCCTCCTCCTTTAGATTCTCGAAATTCTCAAACTTTTCATCTTCAAAACTTAGTTGATGCCTTACAAAAGGAAAACAGAGTTTTCTAGAAGAAAATGAAAAAGTTAAAGCCATTTAAAAGGTTATATGATTCCATACAAGTCACCCGTGAACAAAACAACGAAAAAAATAACGTCTTTACAAAGGACATTGGAATCTGAAATCAGGGAAATGGGAAACTGCCACTTTTTTTCAATAAGAATGTTGTCTCAAAGTCACCCTTAGACTGCAAATACAACTGTGACATTAAATATATTCCTCCTCATCTTAGGATAATGAACATGCTTTTCATGAATCTGTGTCTCACCTAAGGATAGTCTAGAAAGTCTCCGTGAGATTGTCGAAGAGGATTTCATTAACAAACCTCTTGATAGTGAAATTAGGTTTTGCTTTCGCTCCAGGCCAAACGATCTCAAGAGTTGCTAGAATGTGTAATTGCAACATGTCCCAATCCTTAACCTTAGGTGCAAAAGGCAAAGCTGTGATGCCTTGTTCTAGGCTCAGTGCTGAGCCTTCAAACCATTCAGGCCCAGGTTTAAGAAAGTATACATCATTGTCGTCTAGTCATACAGATCCTTGCCCTTGTAGTTTCAGGAATGCAAAAAATAGATCAACCAACTAATGTTCCCATAATTCCCTCTACATGAGTAATCAATGACTTTAAAGCGAGCGGTCAAAGTCTCAAGACAATACAAGAATGATAGGACCTCGCAAGCTAAGAATGTGCATTGGAAGAGAGTAGAAGACCAACCTAGGATCTTTAAGCTTGAGTTGAATAAACACATCGTGTTGATTCTAGTATTAGCCTTAGGCGTACGGAATTTTCGATTTCTGATACTATTTGCAAACCTTGTAATGATGTCTGCTTGAATTCTGTTGCTATTCATGAATGTGGTGTGAATGCGTTGTCTAAAGCTGTCAAATGCCCAGTTAAAATTGTTAATGCTAATAATCGTGCAAATAAGGCAAAAGGCAAAAACGAAAGATTGTTAGAAAACAGTGGAAACCCACAGGAAGAACTTTTATAAAGATAGGTTATTATTGGATACCTTTTGGCCATAAGATACTCGTTTTGTTCTCAAACTACTAAGATTATGCCCACTAGAAAATGGATGCCTACTGGTAGAACTATTCCCTTAAGAAGTGAACATACTTTGAATAGGTCAAATACAGACACCAGCATTGCATCTATTCCCAATGATTCCATTGCTTCTACTTCTGATATGGATGTTTCTATTTCTGATGTGGGTGTTCCAATTACTGTTACTAACCAAGTGGAACCCATTCTTGCATGGGGATCCCAATTATCCAGTTATCCATTCTTGTCTGTGTTCAACTGCAGATCATTCAAATCGTTCTGTGGTACCTGGACTCGGGCTGTTCCAAGCATATGACTGGAGACCGTCGCTGCCTCATGAACTTCGTGAGTAAATTCATCGGGACAGTTAGATTCGGTAATGATCATTTTGGTGCAATTAAGGGTTATGGTGATTATGTTGTTGGTGATAGTGTTATCTCTAGAGTATACGATGTGGAAGGTCTTGGTCATAAGCTGTTCTCTGTCGGTCAATTCTGTGACTCTGATCTAGAAGTAGCCTTCAGAAAACCTACTTGTTTTGTTAGAGAACTTGATGGTAAGGAACTTTTAAGAGGAACTCGTGGTTCAAATCTTTACACCATCTCTATAGAAGATATGATGAAGTCTTCTCCAATTTGCTTGCTGTCAAAGGCTTCAAAAACAAAGTCATGGTTATGGCATCGACGTCTCAATCACTTGAACTTCGGCACCATCAATGATCTCTCCAGGAAAGACTTAGTTGTAGGTTTACCTCGACTAAAGTATGAAAAGGATCATCTTTGTTCAGCATGTCAATTGGGAAAAAGCAAGAAGTATGCCCATAAACCCAAACCTACTAACTCTGTCACAGAAGCTCTTCATACAATTCATATGGATTTATGTGGACCAATGAGAGTGCAGAATATCTTTGGAAAGAAATATGTGTTAGTTGTAGTTGATGATTACTCTAGATTCACCTGGGTCAAGTTCTTAAGGACAAAGGATGAAACTCCTGATATCATCATCAAACTCATCAAACAGCTGCAGGTTCGACTTAACAAAACCGTTAGAATTATCCGGACAGACAATGGAACTGAGTTTGTTAACAAACAACTTAGTGAATTTTATGAAAGCATTGGAATCAGCCATCAAAGAAGTGTCCACGAACTCCTCAACAGAACGGTGTAGTTGAAAGGCGAAATCGAACTCTTGTAGAAGCCGCTAGAACAATGCTGATTTACTCAAAAGTTCCAATGTTTCTATGGGCTGAAGCTATTGCCACTGCATGCTACACACAAAATCGTTCCCTAATTCACACTGTTCATGGAAAACTCCATATGAACTTGTCCACAACAGAAAACCTAATCTCTCTTTCCTTCGTGTGTTTGGTGCATTTGTTCTATCCAACTAATGAGGGTCAAGACTTAGGGAAACTTAGAGCTAAAGCAGACATTGGAGTATTTGTAGGGTATGCACCAAACAAAAAGGGATACCGAATCTACAACAAAAGAACCGGAAACATCATGGAAACATTCACGTACGTTTGATGAGCGACCGTGGTCAAACGGCTCCTGAAAAATTCAGTTCTGGACCCGCACTTCAAAACAGTCCAATTGGTTCATCCCTTGTTCCAAACTCTTCTCAAGAAACTCCATATGTACCTCCATCTGAAGATGATTTAAAGAAATTGTTTGATCCTATGTTTGATGAACTTTATGATCCGAGTACTAATGAGGTGTTGATCCCTACAACAGAGGCTGCTCATATTCCAGTGAATGAAGTCAATCCCTCAGTCTCAATATCTTTAAGTCAAAAAGCACCTGTTACTGATCCTTCAGTCTCATCAACAAATCATCATTCTTCAAATATACATCATGGAACTGTTTCGGGCATCAATGATGAAGTTAATCCCTTTGCTACTCCTGAAGATGCTCCGTTTGAAAACATATTTGCTCCTGAATCTTCATCAGAACCATCTTCGTCAGGAGACATCAACTCTGCTACTTTAGTCCCTCAACAACTACCACATGAACACCTCAGAAAATGGACTCACGATCATCCATTAGACAACATCATTGGAAATCCCTCTCGTCCGTATCCACTGGAAACAACTTGCAACCGACGTACCTTTATGGTGCTTCTTCAACTCCATACTCTCTAAGATCGAACCAAAAGATGTTAAAACCGCCATGAATGAAGATAGCTGGTTCAATGCTATGCAAGATGAAATTCATGGTTTCGCTCGACTAGATGTATGGGAGTTAGTAACTGCTCCAGATTGTGCTATGATTATTGCTCTAAAATGGATCTTCAAAGTGAAACTTGATGAGCATGGTGATGTGTTAAGAACAAGCTCGATTAGTTGCTAAAAGGATACCGTCAAGAGGAGGGTATAGACTTTGAAGAATCTTTTGCTCAGTTGCTCGAATCGCGGCAATCAGAATCTTTCTGGCTAATGCTGCTAGTAAGAACATGGTAGTCTATCAAATGGATGTGAAGACGGCATTTCTGACGGAGACTTAAAAAAGTCGTCTACGTCAGCCAACCTGAAGGATTTGTAAATCAAGAGCATCCTACTCACGTTTATCGTTTGAAGAAGGCCCTCTAACGGTTTAAAGCAAGCTCCAAGGGCATGGTATGATACACTGTCAAAGTTTCTTCTATCAACCTGATTTAGCAAAGGAGCAGTTGATCCAACATTGTTCACCAGGAAGTCAGGCAAACATTTAATTCATGTTCAAATTTATGTTGATGATATTATTTTTGCCTCGACTGATCCAATGGAATGTGATCGTTTTTCTAATGAAATGAGTTCAAAATTTCAAATGTCTATGATGGGACAAATGTCATTTTTCTTGGGATTACAAATTTCGCAAAGTCCCGGAGGCATTTTCATAAATCAATCTAAATATGCAACTGAGATCTTAAAGAAATTTGGATTTGATTCAAGTGACCCTGTTGACACTCCCATGATTGATCGAACCAAACTAGATGAGGACCACTCAGGGATCATGATTGACCAAACAAAATATCGTAGTATGATTGGATCCCTGATGTACCTCACAGCTGTAGACCAACATCTTGTTCGCTGTTTGCATGTGTGCTAGATACCAGGCTAAGCCTACTAAAAACACCTTGAAGCGGTTAAACGGGTCTTTCGGTATCTCCAAGGAACCATCAATATGGGTCTTTGGTACCGAAGGACACCGTATGTTACTAACAGCCTATGCAGATGCTGATCATGCAGGGTGTCAAGATACTCGTCGAAACACTGGAGGTGCTCAGTTTTTTTGGGTGATAAGCTTGTGAGCTGGTCTTCAAAGAAGCAAATGAGTACTCTATTTCCTCTACAAATGCTGAATACATAGCCATGTCATCTTGTTGTGCTCAAGTCTTATGGATGAGATCTCAATTATCTGACTATGGCTTTGAATTCAACAAAATCCCTCTGTACTGTGACAATAAAAGTGCTATTGCTCTCTCTTGCAACAACGTTCAACACTCAAGAGCAAAGCATATCGACATTCGACATCATTTCATCAGGGAAAAAGTGAAAAAGGTGTGGTGGAACTCTATTTTGTGAGGTCTGAATATCAGTTAGCAGACATCTTCACCAAAGCTCTTCCAAGAGAACGTTTTGAGTTTATTTCTTCCACGTCTTGGCTTAAAAAGTCTTCAACCAGAAACACTCAAACGCCTTCAGGAGGAAGACGAGGAGTAAAGGTCTATCTTCATCTATCTCTTGTATATATCTATTCAAAAAAAAATACAAAATTATAAAACCTTCAAAATCCATAAAAATCTGAAAAATTCGAAAATCTTCAAAAATATTGTCAATTTGTCATGCTTTTTCTCGGTTCGTCAATATCTACGGTCTTTGTGCTGTCATTCAAAGAATGACACGGGACTTTAGATGCTGTTCGAACTCTTATAAAAAAAAAATTAAAAAAATCAAAAAAAATCAAAAATTTTTTTTGAGAGAAAGAGAAAAAAAAAAATGGTTTATTGTCATTTCAGGCAGTAACCCGCTCCTTCAAAGAAAGAACAGAGCCATACTTTATCATGTTTTCAAAATTCCATGCTCTGATTCTTTAAACATTTATCTGCTGAAAACTAACTGCTTTGAAAAATAACTCAGTCTCTATTTTTGATAATCATCTGGACTTATTTGTCAAAATATCAATCTCTCAATCAACAACCTATGTCATTGATTGATGGGGAGAATGATTTCAATTAAATTAAAAAGTTATTTGGCATTCAATTGTTTTCAAAAGATATTCAGGCATGTTTTATCAATGGAGTTTAAAGTCTACAAATCCGATCATTATCAGTTAAAACGCTTTCATAATCAAGTCACAATTCTCCTTAAAAGCTTTCAAAATCAATTTAAATCTATAAGAGATCACAAATCTCAAATGATTTGATAATTGTGATCGGGGGAGAATGTGTGATTTAAATTGGATTTAAACTGATAATTCGGTAAATGGTTTTATAAGGATGTACAAGCTCTCCTTCCCACATGTGACAAACGATTTCAAATTTTCCATGCACATGTTGAGGGGGAGCATCTATCTTAAACCTATGATTTGAAGCGTGATAACTTATCTCAAGGTGCAGGTTCCCTCTAGTATGTGCAAAAATCTTTTCAAATCTCGAGGCACATATTGAGGGGGAGCAAAATCATGAAAACCTCATCCTTCCCCAAAATGCTTTATCTACTTGTCTTGGTTAGGGAAGTGATGTTGATATCTTTTAGAAAAATGGTAATCAAAGAAGTAATTTCTTCCTCTTTTCTTGCCTCCGTTGCAAAACTATTTCAAACATTTGATGCACATGTTGAGTGCGGAGCACTTATTCTAAAAATATCAAAAACAATTCAAGTACAAAATGCTTTGATAATATATCATAAGTATCTGGATTGATTTTCAAATATTTTCAATTGGTTCCTATGGCAGATGAACAATACCAAAAGACCGACCAACTTTACATTATGTATGGTGATATAAGGACGATAAGGTTAGGTATGTGTTCCCATGATCCGCCAGAACCGGAGGTATCTACCCAGGGACTATCCACTAGTTAGTGTAGAGTTCTTAGGTATGATGATAAAAGGAGAAAAATGAGATATGGGAAGAGTGCGGACTGAGACTGAGCTAGTACTGGAATAAACTCAACAAGGTTCTAGCTATGAAGTCTCGGTAAGCACTGAAGGGGTTGAAGAATTAAAAAGAATTGAATGAGAAAAGGGTGAAAACAAATAGCCCTCCATTTATTCAACCTTAGGGCAGAAACCGGGTTCAATTCATATGCTACTGATGGTAACATCGGTATTGAAGACAAGACGTCATGGACCCAGTGACGCACTGCACTTCAACTTTCCAAACCACTCAAGTTCCTCTTAAAAGGACTTGTTTCATTCTCACGAGGAACTGACATTATCTATCGACTTTCTCTTAGAGATTGTTGATATTGAAGGAGGAGACCCTCTCCCTAGTCTCCGATATAGGATCCAAATATGCACAAATTGAGTCTAGTGCCACGAGATCATCAATAAATCTCATTAGGACACTTTCAATGAAGACTCTCTGTTTCACACAATGTGGAAAGAGAGATTATATCTTGAGTCCTACGCATTATCCTTGTGGTATTGCCAGAACATCTGAGTGATGTGTTTACATATTCACTGTGAAGATGGAAAGCCTTCTGGAGCCAACATCTAACAAGCTCCTGGTAGGTGGCATGTGAGATCTATTATACAGATCAACCATGTGACAACTGAACAGAAACAATGGGGCGATTCAATCTTTTGAATCAATCCTGTTTCAGGTTATGGATTGACGGATACCTTTGAAAACCGGTCTTTGTGCTTTAAAACTCTTTTCATTAGCACGTCGACCGTGTACTAATTTTTCAAATCAAAAGGTGTTTTATGATTGATAATTGATTTTCATTAAAACCTTCGTTATATTGCAAAAACAATTTCTATTGAGCAATACACGATTGTTTTTCAAATCTCTTTCATCAATCAGTGGACGTAAATTCGCTGGTTCACTCACTCCGTGTTGTCTTCTTTGAGACGTTCCGTTTTGAGAACAGCTAGAGCAGCTGCGAAACCCTGTCAAGGAAATTCTTCAGAATTATACCTGATCACAGACAATACTTGTACTGATCAACGGGGAACCGTGGGCCGTGTACCTCAATTCATCGAAGTGATCAAAGACACTTTCGTGCGCTTTATTGCTAACTGTCTTATGCAGGTACACCGCGACGTTTGCAGCTGATCAGAATGAAGCGGTCAATCCATAGCCTCATGCTCACACAACACATTCATATCAAAAGATATCATGATTGTTGCATCAATGACTCTGATATTCTAACTCCATGCTTCTGCTACGCTGCTGCCAAAATCATGAATCAACGAATGCTTCCGCTACTCTGATGAGAAGATATCATGATCCAGAATGTGAGCATGTCGGTCCGAAAGTCACAACATCACATAATACCAACACCAAAATGGATGTATCAGAGATTTTCTATTAGCTGATGATCTTAAAAGCTGGCTCAACATTATTATCACGTGGATCAGTAAAAGACCTCCACTTGTATTAACCAAACATGCAATGAGTGAATCAATGACTATGAGTTTCAGAGCAAAGTACTACATCAAGAATGCAAGATCAATTGTTAATGTAATATCTGATTGTATTCATTGTCATTTTAGTATATGTTTGAGGTGACCTCCCTTATGGGAGATTGTTGGAATAGAAATTCCCTGGTATTAAAGAGTTGGTCACCTCAAGTATATGTAATCGTTAGAAAGCTCGTAGTCATAGTACTTTTATGTTAAGTAGTATTTAGTTTAGTAGCACCGTGGAGGACGGACGGGTCTTTACCCACTGTATGCCTGATCCACAGCCCGTTGTGTGGCGTTTTATAGAAGACTATAAATACTCTCTACCTTCCAAGGTAGAGAGTTGGAGCTCATAATAATATCTTTCACTTTCTCTCACTAAGTTCCCTAAACCTCTAACTTTCTCTCTCTAAAACACTCTTGTACGCCCACTTGTGTTAATGGTTTGATGTGTTTGTGAAATCCAATATCTTACACCTTTCAAGGGAATGGGTATTTATAGTGTTTACATAGATAAGGGTATTTCCCTTAGGTTCTAGAAGAACCTTATATCACTGCTCATGGGCTTACTACATGAGCTGTAAATCTAATTGCAAACTTTATAAACCATAATTACTAACGACCTACAAATGAAATGACCTACACTTTATAATAAAACATGTTCCTAACAATAATGCTAAATATTTCAAAACAAATATAGTATTAAAGTTTCATAACAAAATATCAAAGAAAATGGTACAACAAATGAAAAACTAAATTATAATTGTTTGACAAAATCCTCGCTCGTGTAGTCGTGTTGCAACAAACAATAACAAAAAACAATTTAGTACATCTGTACATATAAGAGAAGAGCTTGTGCACCCAATAACCAAAACAAACATAATTAAATAAACGCTATTTACATACTATTATCAACCATGAAAGCAAAGTAACTTTAAAACTCCCATTGATCACAAGCATACGGTATGTATATAAATATTTTTATACTTTTACGTTTCTTTTATAATTCAGACTTGCATATATATGCTGAGTATTATTTTTTTCCATCTATAAGAAGAATAGCACAAATTGGGATTTTTTTTCCTTAAATATACAAAACAAATGGTAGTTATTGTGCATATCAATTAGGCATCACAATCAATGCTTATAATTAAATATCGGAAAGAAAGAAAAAAACACGACACAATTATAAACCTGCAACTTCAAAAGAACGATCAATTTTTTGTTTAGATGGTAATATGCTCGTAGAGGAAAGACAAATTTTACTCAATCGGTTCACTGCGGAATAATACAAATCGACTTCTATGCCCTTGAAATTACATATATACCATAGTTACAAACTGGAATGGTGTATTTTACATATGTTGTGTGCATCATTTAGGTTAAGTATGAAAGTGTGATGATTCAAGTAAATAGTAAGAGTTGCAATAGCATAATGATTAAAAGCTATGTTTATCAACTTCAGGCTTAAATTTTACCCTTGAAGGTTTATATCAAACCCGTTATCTTTAAGATAAAAGGGTTGCTCAAATTCGGATATTCGAAATTTTGTATGAAGGTTTTATATATCTTAATTTTCAAAAATTGAGTATTCGAATATCCGAATTTTCAAAAAACTTATATATGAATTCTGAAATTTGACAATCCAAATATCTTACGTTTTGAATAATTTCAATTCAAATTTTTGAATATTCGAATACAATTCTTTTAACTTTTACCCTTGACGGTTTTATATCAGAACCATTATTTAGCTGTTGTTATTCATATTCTACATACAACCTCTTGAAATTCATTATACGTTAGAGCTTCGTAAGGAACTGTATAGCTAAAACGTGTAAACCTATAATTACCTTTGTAAACTCGTGAATCTTCATTGTTAACTCGAGTACTATCAGTGGCTCATTGAGTGAATCTAGAACGTGTTATAAGGTAAGGCACTTATGAGGTAACCCTCAACAACGTTGACAAGTTAAAAGTCGCCAACATTGAGGACAACTTAAGGTTACCTTATGGTTCTAAATTAACTAGTAAGCTTATATCTACATAAGGGGATACTACTTCCTTATGTATATCAAATTGTATATCCATATGCTTCATGTCAAACTTGTACTAGCTAGGTTTAGATTAGGCATACTCATAATACAGTAAGCTATAAAAAACTATAAAATAAAACTAACTATGATGGTCGACAATATTCCAACGAACATACATCAGAGTTTATATAATCCAACCTAGGGTTTCTGCACCAAAAAACAAAGTCTAGTACATACTTTCCTGTACAACATAATCATATAAACAATAACAACATAATCAAAGTCAAAAACACCAAACAATAGTAAATCTTAGCGGTGAAAAGTGGGATACATACCATAATTGATTTGAGGTAAAGTTAAAATAAAAAGACAAATATCCGTAAAAAAAAATAAAAAGATTTGTTTTTTTAAAAACATTCTACAAAAATTCCAAAAACATTCCACAAGATCGGGTATGTTGGTGCATAAAACTTTTGTGAAAACATTTTTTATAATTTTGAGTTTTGATTCGTTTTTTTAATGCACATAAAACGAATTTTGATGCACAAAATTTTCAACTTGTTTTAGTTAGATGCGCAATGTTATTTTGATGAAAAAAGTCAAAAGAAGTTGGGTGCAAAAACCAATTTTTGATGCAAAAAAAATGATTTAATGCGCAAACGTATTTTTTCATAATTTTTTTCGGAAAAAATATCCACTTTTAGAAAAAGGTTTTTCACAACTTTTTCATGCACCATCATACCCGATCTTGTGAAATTTTTTGGGAATTTTTTGAGAACGTTTTTTGGAAAAAAAAATCTTTTTATCTTTTTACGGATATTTGTCTTTTTATTTGATCTTTATCCTTGATTTGAATATAAGAAAGAGTTTTTTATTTTTTTTTATTTTTTTATTTTTTTTTAACAGATATTACATTTCACTCTCACAAATGGAGGTAATTTGAACACAACAAGTTACATCGAACATAATGGGCAAAATCGAAGCCGACTTGCCCAACAAAATACACGAGGCAAAAAGTTAAGCCAAAAGAAAGCATACACCCTAATAGTTGAGACAGACTACATCAACACCATACAAGGGTGGGGGGAATCACCAAAGTGAGCTTTTGGTAGACAGAACCATATGAAAATGTAGCTTGACAAAAGTACACAAAGTACAGATAACATACATAGAAGATAAAACTGAGCATCCTAAAAGGAGCCAGAGCAAAACCAAACAGATCTAGAATCAACACCCAAGGCTACAGCAAGCTATCGATGGCGAACCACAACAGATATGAGCAGAAAAGACCGGGTGGTAACAGATCTGAGCAGAAGATAGCGGTGGCGGCAACGCGAAGATGGGAGGTGACAGATCTATGAGTAAGGGCTATTATTTAAGGAAGGGAAAAAAGTACAAGAGGTCCAGACGGTCGGCCGAAGCCAACCGCCGGGAAAGGTCAAGATTTGTTTGGTTAGAGGCTAAAGAGAAAAGTTAGAGAGAGGTTAGAGAGTTTTTGTAGAGAGAGGAGATATTTTTTATCAGTTGGTGGTTAATACGATTTGTTTAATTTAGTATTGTAGTTGTACGTAAATAGGCAAACACCAACATTTATAAGCACTTACGTGATGTTTGGTATGTCGTAATCAAAATCGTAATGGAAAAGACTATTACAATGTAATGAATAAATGTTGTTTGTTTACATTTATAGAATGTAATTATTCTTTACAATTAATGACCCATTACACCAAAACCATTCCTTAGGAGTCTCATACTTTTTTTTCATTACATCTTGTAATGAAACCAAAATTACATAAAACTCAATCATTAATTAACCACATTAAATAAACTTTCTATCATTAATGGGTATTTTAGTCTTTTTATTATCGATTCCATTACGTCTTATCATACAAACCAAACATGATTAATAACTACAATGAATCATTACATTGCACTGTTCATTCCATTACATCATTTATTCCATTCAGTTGACATTTCATTCCGTCCTACCAAATGAACCCTTAGAGTCATACAAAGAAAGATATTGAATTGAACATATAGTGTACTAGCTAAAAGACCCGTGAAATTCACGGGTATTTTAAAGATATGATAAAAAATATACAATGAGATACGCATTACGTAAATAGACAATAGCCGGAACCGCAATGGTATTCGCAACTCTATATAGATAGTTGGTACTAATTAACATACATTTTATCAAACAAAATAGTCAAATAAGACAAATGAAAAATAGTGAACTTGTTTTTTTGCCCCATGTTCGTATTGCCTATTGTCCATTTGTGGACGTCCCTTTGGCTTTGTGAATAATCAAACATATACATGAAGTGCCTGCAATCCATTAAGACATATTTATATATTGGATTAAGAAGATTTGTCTCGATATATATGATTATAAAAAAACTTACTGTATGTAAATAATTAGGTAAGTTTGGTTACTTATGATCACAAATTTTGTAGAACTTCTTTGTAGACCATGTTCCTTGTATTACTCGTGATTTTGCCTCCTTCTTCGCAAATAACCATTTTCAATCCTTTTACGCTCCTAACCTGACATACGACCACATACGGTTGGCGAAACTGGAAGAGCTCATATATAGATGTCATACATGTGTCATTAATATTATCCAAAACAAAAGTTAAGGTTAAATAGACTAAACAGTCACGGCAAACAAACTCTATGACGATGGGCAAATAAAAAGGTTCACTTTCTTTTTCTTTTTAATTTCTCAGGGCATATAAATTGCAATTTGGTATCTAGTCCTTGTTAAAAATTTGAAATTGTCACCTATTCTCTTTTTGGCAACACTTAGATGAATTAGACTACGGCCCATTACAAAAAATAATACTATTGTTTCCTAAAGTCATTAACATCCAACAACAAATTTCAAAAGAGTCTAACGGGTACAAATTAATTAAGCCACAATATGGGGTTGTTTGAGATTTTATGTTATAAAAAACTATACCTTTAGAAAGACGATCCTCGTGTAGGTTTTCAAGGTCTAAATTAAACAATTAAATAGACAACAAACATACATTACTTTATCCTCCATTCAAACATAGTGATTAAAGCGGGAGTGTTTGTCTAAGCTTATGTTTTGGGCTTAGGCTTATGTTTAGCAGCACTTTATGGCTTATAAGTAATAATCTTATAAGCCCATTTTTAGTGTTTGGGATAGCTTGTTATAGCTAAAGAGGTAAAATGACCAAAAAAAAAATACATGTAAATTATAAGTTGTATTTGTTATAAGGGGAATAAAAGTCTTTTGATATGACACATTTCAAATAAGCTCACACATCTTTGTATAAGCCACAATTTTTGGGCTTAAAAAAACTCCCTCATAAAAGTTTAATCAAACACTCATGCTGGCTTATTTTAGTTATATAAGCTCATAAGCCCCTTATAAAATCTCAAACAAACAACCCTACATGTCTAAACATTCTGAGCCGTATAATAATACAATCCAAACACCCCTCATTTTAGCATTTCATAATTGCTAGGAAAGGAACACGTTAATGCATCCAATCGAAACACAATGTAATGTGGGCTCTATGGGAAGACATACATTATGGACTTAAATCCTAATATATGTACTAAAATCAATTAAATTAGCACAAAACTTATAGGGTTGTTTGGAATTGCTAATTGAAATTGGTCAAGGCTTATTGTATTTCGATGACAATCTCGAGTATTTCGATAGTAACAAACGGCTTATGATTATATTTTTTATTTAAAGGTAAAATAAAAAATATTAAATAAGTCGCTTAGGGGATGCTTATTCAATTTGCTTATTGGGTCACAAATAAGCAGGATCCTCAAACACTAATACAGTTAAAGGTGTATAATTACATCCAAACGCTATCCTTGCACTGCCTTATAGTAAAACAAATGTAGTCCCTTCTTATTTCAAAGTAACATAACGATTTACATTAAGAGATCACACACACCTCTAAGGAAGTCATATAACTAACCTTTGTTACCGCTCATCCATGTACAAAAAGTTAGAGGCAGCCACTTAAAAGAGAATGAAGTCGTTGTATTTATGGGTTGCTTAAAACTGAAACACTATACTACTGATTCAAATGGGAATACATTTGACACAAACCTGAAAAAGTCTAAGCACAAAGAAGTTTAGGGCATTCACCAACACACGAAAATTTTACCTAAAATTCTCGTACATGCCATGTCTGGTCTATCTCAAAGGCCAATAATGATTCTGTACAGAGATCATACTGTAGAAGTAACTGCAAAAATGCAGGTTTGTTAATGAATATGATCATTTATTAACACAACACCCGTACTCTTTTTTGACCATATGCGTGACCATGTACATGATGGCAGTAGCTTAACTGATTTTAATACATATATTAGGACCTAAAATCTGCCGCATTTTATACACATCTTTCAGGGCTCTACACCAAACAGATAGAGAATCAAACACGCTTACTACATTTGAATAAGTGCACTCCTTTTAACATTTTCAGTCAACATAAAAATACCCATGAATAAAATTGAACATATTTACACCAATGTAACACACCCAGTCTTATAGAGTAACTGAGTAAGTATCATTTATCAGGTTTACACTCAAGTATTAGACTAATTGCTCAAATAAGTTGTTTTGAGTAACCAACTTAAAACAACAAACAATTACATTACTAAACTTACATATTTATTATAAGCGACCCATGAACATATACATGATGAACTTCTACATTACCTTGATATAATCATTCAAACCCGTTAATACACGATGACACACATTCAACAAACAATTATCATAAACCACACTCTACTAAGAATTATACTACTTACATTACTAAACTTAGCTTATCAAACCAAAAGCTATTTACAATTAGCGATCACTATACATTTACACGTTGAACTTAACTTCTACATAAGTGAATATAACGATATAACTTAATTTTTACCTGCTAAATATTTAGTGCTATCAAAACAATAACAAATCACCACTTTGAATTATTCAAAGTATATAACTATATATACAATCAGCTTCATGAAGTTCAGAAAGACCTAAAAAAATGTTATTTCGATTGCTAATGTCATAGTAAGAGGAAAACAAATAATCTGTATTAACCTTCTTTTATCTAACTCAGTTTTGATTTTAACTAATACATAAAAGTACGAACCTTAAACTTAGAAAGCGTCTTCTTTATAATGTCTCTTGTAACTTCATCAAATTTTGATTCCATCAATTATCGCCCTACGCAACCACAATTATAAAACTTGTGTCAGTAGTAAGCAAAAAAAGCAATGATTCATAATCGTGTATAAACTTGCATATTCATTGTTCTCTACTGCATCAATGCTAACTTTCATTAAAAAAAAACTCTGTTGTATCAGTACTGCAATTATAAGTAGGGTGAAGGCTGAATATACGTAACAAACTTTCTCAAATTAACCAATATACGTAACATACTTATTTTATTCTCAACATACATAATATATTTTCAAATACTTACCAATATACGTAATATTGACAGGTTACCACTTTAAAAAGTTACAGTAATGGTCCCTATCGTTTGTGTTGAGTTTCACTTTAGTCCTATGACATTTTTTATTTAAAAAAGCTACAGTAATGGTCCTGTGCTTTGCTTTGACTTTCACCGGCGTCATATGACTTTCATCTTTTTTATACACGTTTTTATACTCACTTTTTACACACGTTTTTATATACATTTTTTACACGTCTTTATACACGTTTTTACACACTTTTATGTACATTTTTTATACGTTTTTTACACACATTTTTATATACGTTTTTTACACGTTTTTACACACATTTTTATATACGTTTTTACACATTTTTATACATTTTTATACATGTTTTTTACACGTTTTTATACACATTTTTTACACATTTTTTATACGATTTTATGCATGTTTTTTACACACGTTTCTATACACATTTTTTCATGATTTATGCACGTTTTTATACACGGTTTTATATACGGTTTTCTACACGTTTTTAAAAACGTTTTTAAACATGCATAAAAACATGCATAAAAACATGCATAAAAACGTGTAAAAAATGTATATGAAACCGTGTATAAAAACGTGCCTAAAATCGTGTAAAAAACGTACAGAAAAACGTGTGTAAAAAGTGTAAAAAAAGTGTAAAAAACTTATATAAAAATGTGTGTAAAAATTTATATAAAAATGTGTGTAAAGAACGTGTATAAAAACGTGTATAAAAACGTATATAAAACCGTGTATAAAAACGTGCATAAAATCGTATAAAAAACGTATTTAAAAGCGTGTGTAAAAAAGGTGTATAAAAACGTGTATAAAAACATGTAAAAAATGTGTATAAAACATAAAAACGCATATAAAAACGTGTAAAAAACATATATAAAAACGTGTGTAGAAAAACGTGTATAAAAACATGTAAAAAACGTGTATAAAAGCATGTATACAAATGTGCATTAAA
Source organism: Chrysanthemum makinoi (assembly GCA_910596185.1). Taxonomy (NCBI): domain Eukaryota; kingdom Viridiplantae; phylum Streptophyta; class Magnoliopsida; order Asterales; family Asteraceae; genus Chrysanthemum; species Chrysanthemum makinoi. The sequence continues at coordinate 51,217,222 of OU343216.1, forward strand.
ACGCATATAAAATTGTGTATAACATCATATATAAAAAAGACGAAAGTCAAATGACTAACGGTGAAAGTCAAAGCAAAGCACAACGACCATTAGTGTAACTTTTTAAAATTAAAAAATGTCAAAGGACTAACGATGAAAGTTAACGCAAACGATAGGGACCATTACTATAACTTTAAAAACTAATAACCTGTCAATATTACGTATATTGTTAAGTATTTGAAAGTATATTACGTATGTTGAGAATAAAATAAGTATGTTAAATATATTAATTAATTTGAAAAAGTTTGTTACGTATATTCAGCATTCACCCTTATAAGTAATATGGTGAAAGTTTTATATAACTCAACGACTTCAATTCAAATAGATTAACAATAGCTCAATTCACAATTACTTAAAATTTTCCAACTGTCAGAATCCTTTTCAACTCAATTAACAATTAGTGATTTACCTATTTATTATCTAATAACAAAGCTAAGAGCATGTTCAACCATAACGCCCCAATGACGTTAATGGCCAAACAACGCCCGTTAGTGGCGTTATGCCCTTGGTAGTGCAACATTATAACGCCGTTAGTCCCTGGGCATTACAGGGCTAACGCGCGTTGATTCGTTGTGAGTGAGTGGTGAAAACAAACACAATATCAATATATCAAATTAATCGTAAAACCCGACAAATCAACCTTTTAGGAAAAGGGTTAACGTGCCGAATCTCACGAATGTGATAAAAGTGATGCCGGGAAAGTGATTTCCCCGGGTCGTGTCCCAACGAGGTGTGAAATTGACGGTGTCGTGAGTTTTGGGATAAGGACTTGAATTAGTTTTAAAGATTTTTGGATTTTGATTATGTATTCTACAAAATAAAGAACGGAAATGAAAATAAAGCATGTAAAACAAAGAAAACACTAAATAAACTACGACTAAGCCTAAGGAACAATAAAACGAAGCTACACTAAGTCCTAGGGTGCAAAAACGTAAAAACGTAAAAACCGGGAAACAACCCGAGCCATAAACGTAAAAATTTTGCAATTTAAGGGCTACGGGTGTGAAATCAATTTTCCTACGATCTATTTGACTAAAATTAATTTTAGGAAAAAGCGGAATATTTTTTTGACTTTTAAATTAATTTCTATGAATTAAAAATGATTCTACACTAATTAAATGATTAAAAATACTAAACTACTTATGAAAAATCTGAAAAATTCGCTAAAAGTACTTCAAGTATTACAGGTTCTAAGAAAAATAAAAAAACGTGGTGGTGCTTTGTAAAATAAGCAGGAAATAAGCTAGAAAGAGCTTATGAGCTAAACTGTTAACAAGTCTATAAAAGAATAGATTGTGTAGAGTTTGTGAGACAAGTCCCAAGGGCGCAGTTGGTAGTGATGTTGTGTGTTGTGGTCGTGTGCTTTGAGCTGAGAGACCAGGGTTCGAATCCCTTGGCTCTCTTTTTGAAAACTATTTTTTTTTTCAACTTTTTTCTTTTTGCACTTTGTTTATGAGACAAGAACAAGACCTTTTTGTAAAAACACTTTATGCAAAACCTTGGAATAAGCAGTTTTACAACTGCTTATTTCCAACAGTGGGCATAATCAAACAAGCACCCCTTTTGACAGATTCCAAACCAAACACACCCTTTGCAATCTTCAACAAAGAGAGGACTAAGAAAAGCTTTTTAAAATAAGCACTCCCATTTGATATCCGATAAGCACTTTAAATCTAACAAGCTAACACTGAATATACTACCTAAATGAGAGAATAAGCAGATGACTTCAAGCAACTCTAAGGGAAATCTTAAAACTAGAAAAAGGAAAATAAGCACATGAGGGAAATAAGCTAGGGGAGATCCAATAAGCTACAACCTAAGTTCTAATCCAACTATATCTAAAAGTAACTTTTAAACTAAATAAGCCAAAATCAGCTACTGAAAAGCTAATGAGAAAAATGACCTGTGAGTGACTGTAAACTGCAACAGCTGATGCAGGCCATAAGGACCTGATAAGAGCTTATTAATAAGCTCCACAGTGATATTCCAAGTAAGGTAACGCTGCAAAAAGTTGGTTAGCACAGTAGAGATTCAAATAAAACTGATTTGGGACAAAGTTCTTCACTGTAACAGCTTATAAATAAGCTGTTATCAGCATTTTTTTTGAACAAATACATCCTGATGCTACTTTTGAAAACTTGGTAAAAGGTAGTTTTGGACACCAATTAGAACCAAGCTAAAAAGAGTTAAAGTGCAAATAAAATGCACAATGGCTAAATAAGAAGCATAAAGATTTAAAAGAAACCAAAGTTGCCAAGTTAAAACTTCAAATAAGCTTAGAAAAAGCTCAAGTTCATGGTAGAATCTGCTGATTTGTGCAGTGAAACAAAATGGACATAGACACTTTTTTTTACTTGATTCTCTCAAACTTGCTCAAAACAAACTGCATTCAACTTGCAAAAACTGACCATTGACATTAAAATGAGTTTGACTTTAAAAGTCAAACGGGCTAAAACTATTTTGTTGCCAGTTTAAAAGGATAAACCAAACACTCCCTTTTTGTGAAAAACACCTTAACTGATTTAAGTATCCTGCTTGACCCCCTTTTTGTTGAGACTATTTTGATGTTTAACTTTAAAACTCTTAACAATTAATAAGATTAAATACCATAAAACATGAATCTGAAAAATTTCTTCTCATTGACTAATAAATTACAACAGTACATAAGAAAAACTGATTTAAAGCTAAAACTAGGGGGGTGCCTCATAACAATGGCTACATTCCTATTTATACTAAGTCTTGGGGTCTTCAAATCTTCTTCTCTTGTGTTTCTTCACTGAGGGCAGTCAAGCCAAAGACCAAGTTGTGCTTTCTTGAAGTCAATCCAAGCCATTGATCAATTAGGTACCATTGAGATATCATCTGAGCCATTGGTTGAAGCTTTATGCCCATGGATTGCCATGGTGGCAGGTCTTGGGGGAAGTGGAATAGATAGCTGGGATTGGAGAGGTTAACCGATAATATTGATTGGAGGTTTGGGTAAAGGTGCACCGTAAAAGGTCGAAGGAGTTTGAGTGTTTGGGATGGCGGGATTATCCGAAGCAGAAAGGTATCTAGGTCTCCGTTATGGCTCAAGGAAGCCGGAGAGACGCATGTGGGACGGGTTGTTTAATAGTTTCCGGTTGGACCGATAGAGTTGGGTTGGACCGGGTAGGGATAATGGATATTGGGCCTAAATAGAGAAATGGACTAAGGGTTTAGACTTAGGATTAGAATTGAGTCCATTTAGTATTTAAGGGACCAAAATTGTTAACTCTAAAAATCCAGGGACTACACATGTAAATCAGAAAATGTCTTTCAAAGGCCAATCTTGTCCTTCTCAAATAAACCAAGGGTCATTTTTTGCCAATTGTGAAATTCCAAGGACTAAACTTGATCATTTTAAAATCCCGATCAAACGTAATTTCTCAAACTTTAGAAATTTTTCACCAAATGACTAATTATGACAACTTATGATTTCAAAAGGACCTTTGGTGACTTTTCTTTTTTAAATTACGGCTCGTGGACTATTTCTCCAATTTTTGAAAGTCGGGACCAACCGCCAATTATGCAAACTTTGTTTGTTTTTCAATTTTGCATCCAAAACATATAAAACACAATTTTGAGATATTTTCATTTTGATGCATTTTGGAGTGTTTTAGATGTTTTCAGTAGTCAGATTGACCAAAATGATGAGGAAAAGACTCATCAACCACATTAAAACATTGCTAGTCCCTAGCAATTTTGAAAAACTTAATGGATTGGTCTCTTTTACCAAAAGCCATTACTTCCTGAGCCAAATGGTTTTAGTTCAAAGTGAGAACTATGGTACACCGATAACCATGTGATTTTGAGCAAACCACCACTTCCAACGATTTGATTTGTCTTTACCGTAGTCGCTTGTTCGACTAGCCAACTCTTAGATAAATTATCAATATTATCTTTGGTGAGTCGATTACCATTATGGTTTTCCACGCCTTTACCACAAGCCATAAACTTAAGGGCTAGCCAACTCTTCACTAATTAAAGATATATGAATAACACCATACAATTTGGCAACATAAGCCGTCAACTGATTTGATAAATCTTTACCAAGAGCCATTTGCTCCTGGATTAGCCAATCCTTTTGTTTATTAGACATGGCGGATCGATAGCGAAATATGAGTAAGTGTAAAACACTTAAAAAAAAAATTTTTGCCAAAAATGGGGAATTGGCCAGAAACATATGATAAAATTCCGAGAATTCCCCACACTAGAAATGAATATTGCCCTCAATATTCAAAGTACAGGCGGTTTTAAAACTAAGAACGTAGGGAAATACTACTGCCTATTATTTGAATTTTTAGGAAAACTTATATACAACAATGGGCAACTCCCCACACTAGGGTGGTAGAAAATAGAAAGAAGTCAGAAATACGGGTGAAAACCCATAGTGTGCTATCGCTTTTGTTTCCCCGTCGCTAGCTTGACTCGATCCCCCGCATTCATGGTCCACGGGGAAGCAAAGGAAGAGAAAATCTCCATCGGACTTTCATTCAAATAGTTTGGATAAACATTGAATGTGATGAAAGTTCCACTCCGATGAGATAAAACCGACTCAAAAGAATGAGAAAGAAATGCCGATCAAAGATGGTATCTTCACCCGTGAGGAGTTAAGACAAGTCACCGGATGAGAAAGTAAAGTGTCAATTTCTTGACAATGGGTGGGCAAAAGATTAGATTGATGAACATTAACTAATGTTCAAATCTTATCCACCACAAGAAGAAGTCACAACATTGTGTTGGACTTAAGAAATATCGAGAGTGAACCTTAAAAGGTAAGATACCGGTTTGAAAACTTTGTCCCTGAGAGAATGAAACACAAGTATCAACCACGGTAAAATCCTCAAGGGTAGATGAGTTACTCATGGATGAAAGAGGATGCGGAGCATTTTGCTCAAATAGCTCGTCCTCATGATGTGAGCCAGTTCACCGCTTAACTCCTCATGGAAAACCTACTCCTTTCGGGGAGAATTCAAATGTGATGATGACTCATACCAGAAGAGAAAGATGAAAAGTGGGAATGCCACTACTCTCTTTTTCAGTATGAAAGTCATCAAAGCGAATACTTCAAATTCCGGAAGAGAATCATTGGACAAAGCCTCAAGTTCAGAAAATGGTTCAGGCTTTTCCAAGATATAGTCACTATCCACAACGGGGATAGGAGATGAAGCCTGTTTAGCACATAATGATTCGATCTTAGAAACGAGGAGATTTACATTGAACAATTTTTCACGAGTATCTCGCCCTCAATTTTCGATCATCGTCTCTCACCTCCTCTAAGCTAACTAGCTCGTTGAACGCCCCTCGACATAATCAATGTCTCCATAAGATAAAGAATCGCCAAACGGTACAATCGTTGTCGATTCGGAGAACATCCGACATGATCGTTTGGGATGCAGGAGAGAGTTAAGAATCATCATCAAGAGGCTCATCGACATATTATCGGAGATAACCGGACTCATGGGTTGGGACAAGGTTCTCAACACAAGACGGTTCCGCTTCCATTAGTGCTAAGATCAGCCCCCATTAAAAGGTTATCCACGTTCTGGGCTAAGGTAGATAGGCAAGATAGAGAAATGACATGTACTTTGGGCTTGAGATATGCACCTTGTCCTGTCATTCCCAATCTTCCTCATCCTCGCCATCGAGACGGCAAGCCTCGTTAAATAGAGCTGAGCCGCTTCGCTTCCTCGCAAGTTCCTCAAGAATCATATGAGGAAATGGATCAATGACGGAAGTTGTGGGTTGGAAATTGTCAAAACAAGGAGTGTTATAACAAGGGTTAGGCCCATAGTTTTGATTCCATGATTGACATTGATATTCATCACCAGGACCCCACACTTAGCACAATGAGGGTATTTGGGAGAGAAATTTTGAAACGATGTTTGATCATTGAAATGATGAAAATACGGTTCTGGTTCGTATAAATTGTGAGGGTAGTTAAAATGTTTTGAGGATAATTGAGTTTGGGTTAGAATCATGTTTAATGAATTCTCGACACAATCGAACAACATCCATTGACAAGATAGTTTCACACCACCGCATACATTTGTAATAACGAAAACCTTGTGGTAACAAGTCTCCACAACCGTAGCAATAATTTTGATCAAACAAAGGTATTTGCCTCGAATAGAATCAGGGTTCAACAACATCACATATGGTAGGTAAAGGTATTTCTAAGGTGAATCTTGACGAAGTTCAATTAAGAAGTTTTGAATCATGTCATTTCTGGCCCAAAGAAGTCAGCCTGGTGAAACGCCTTAAGATTCCTGAGGGCGGATCAAGTATGTGTTCTAAATCCACCACTCCGCTATGGTCTCCTGTTTGAACGTTCATCGTAATCAATTCTAATCTTGACCTTTTTCATCGGCTTGAATTTGCCGATTAGCTTACCGGCTCTAACTTCAAAGAAAGTATCCTCGTAACCCCGAGAGCTTGAGGTGGTTCGACGCTTGAACGGGTTTGTCAACATTAGAACGTATTTCGGGCGCGCGGTGGTCTAAATAACTTTGAAAAGAAATTTTGATGGATAATTCGCACAAATTGCAAAATTTGCTTCGAACTAGGCCTTCCACAACGCTTCACACACACTTCTGTGACGATGATGTTGTCGACATAAGAATTAAACATATAGAGGGTTAAAGAAGAGTAGAATCAAACCAGTGGTATGTAGAGGGAAAGAAATAGAATCATACTGGATAAGAGGAATGAGAAGAGTATTTTGGTTTTTGTATTTTTCAAAACGTAACTTCACAGGAAGGTTCTTCAAGTCACTAATCGTAAAATCACGATATTGTCGCGCAACACACCTCCCAGCCGCTGCCAAAAATTTGATTCGCTGAGCAGTGAGTGGTGAAAACAAACACAATATCAATATATCAAATTAATCGTAAAACCGACAAATCAACCCTTTAGGAAAGGTTAACGTACCAATCTCACCTAATGTGATAAAAGTGATACCGGAAAGTGATTTCCCTCCGTGTCCCAACGAGGTGTGAAATTGACGGGTGTCGAGTTTTGGGATAAGGACTTGAATTAGTTTTAAAGATTTTTGGATTTTGATTATGTATTCTACAAAATAAAGAACGGAAATGAAAATAAAGCATGTAAAACAAAGAAAACACTAAATAAACTACGACTAAGCCTAAGGAACAATAAAACGAAGCTACACTAAGTCCTAGGGTGCAAAACGAAAAACGTAAAAACCAGGAAACAACCCGAGCCATAAACGTAAAAATTTTGCAATTTAAGGGCTACGGGTGTGAAATCAATTTTCCAATGATCTATTTGACTAAGAATAATTTTAGGAAAAAGCGGAATATTTTTTTGACTTTTAAATTAATTTCTATGAATTAAAAATGATTCTACACTAATTAAATGATTAAAAATACTAAACTACTTATGAAAAATCAAAAAATTCGCTAAAAGTACTTCAAGTATTACAGTTCTAAGAAAAATAAAAACGGTGGTACTTTGTAAAATAAGGTGAAATAAGCTAGAAAGAGCTTATGAGCTAAACTGCCTAAGAAGTCTATAAAAGAATAGATTGTGTAGAATTTGTGAGACAAGTCCCAAGCGGCCATTGGCAGTGATGTTGTGTGGTCAGGGTCGGTATTTTGATGAGGACGTGGTTCGAATCCCTTGGCTCTCTTTTTGAAAACTATTTTTTTTTTCAACTCTTTCTTTTGCACTTTGTTTATGAGACAAGAACAAGACCTTTTTGTAAAACACTTTATGTAAACTCTTGAATAAGCAGCTTTTACAACCGCTTATTTCCAACAAAGGCATAATCAAACAAGCACCCCTTTGACATTCCAAACCAAACACACCCTTTGCAATCTTCAACAAAGAGAGGACTAAGAAAAGCTTATTAAAATAAGCACTCCCATTTGATATCCGATAAGCACTTTAAATCTAACAAGCTAACACTGAATATACTACCTAAAATGAGAATAAGCAGATGACTTCAAGCAACTCTATGGAAATCTTAAAACTAGAAAAGGAAAATAAGCACATGAGGAAATAAGCTGGGGAGATCCAATAAGCTACAACCTAAGTTCTAATCCAACTATATCTAAAAGTAACTTTTAAACTAAATAAGCCAAAATCGACCATCGAAAAGCTATGAGAAAAAATGACCGTGATTGACCGTAAACCGCAACAGCTTGATGCAGCCATGAGGACCTGGATAAGAGCTTATTAATAAGCTCTACGTTGATATTCCAAGTAAGGTAAAGCTGCAAAAAGTTGGTTAGCACAGTAGAGATTCAAATAAAACTGATTTGGGACAAAACTTCAGAACAAATTATAAATAAGTCATATCGCGATTTTTGAACAAATACATCCCGATGCTATTGAAAACTTGGTAAAAGGGCTGGACACAATTAGAACCAAGCTAAAAAGAGTTAAAGTGCAAATAAAATGCACAATGGCTAAATAAGAAGCATAAAGATTTAAAAGAAACCAAAGTTGCCAAGTTAAAACTTCATAAGCTAAAAGCTCAAGTTCAAAAGCAGGGTCACGATTTCAGTGCAAGGAAACAAAATGGACAGAGACACTTTTTTTTACTTGATTCTCTCAAACTTGCTCAAAACAAACTGCATTCAACTTGCAAAAACTGACCATTAAAATGAGTTTGACTTTAAAAGTCAAACGGCTAAAACTATTTTGTTGCCGCTTAAGGATAAACCAAACACTCTTTTGTGAAAAACACCTTAACCATTTAAGTATCCCCACAATCTTTTGTTGAGACTATTTTGATGTTTAACTTAAAAACTCTTAACAATTAATAAGATTAAATACCATAAAACATGAATCTGAAAAATTTCTTCTCATTGACTAATAAATTACAACAGTACATAAGAAAAACTGATTTAAAGCTAAAACTGTTCTTCATAACAATGGCTACATTCCTATTTATACTAAGCTTGGGGTCTTCAAATCTTCTTTGTGTCTTCGGCAGTCAGCTGCAGACCAGGTTGTGCTTTCTTGAAGTCAATCCAAGCCATTGATCAATTAGGTACCATTGAGATATCATCCGAGCCATGGTTGAAGCTTTATGCCCATGGATTGCCATGGTGGCGTGGTCTGGGGAAGTGGAATAGATAATGGGATTGGGATTAGAGGTTAACGGATAATAGAGATTGCGGAGGTTCGGGTAAGGTGCATGGGTAAAAGGTTGAAGGAGGGTCGAGGTTTGGGATGGTGGGATTATCCGGGAAGGAAAAGGTATCTGTGGTTCGGGTTATGGTTTCAAGGGAAGTGGAGAGACGACAAGTGACGGGTTGTTTAATATTGACGACCGTTGAACCGGATAGAGTGGGTTGGACCGGGTAGGGATAATGGATATTGGGCCTAAATAGAGAAATGGACTAAGGGTTTAGACTTAGGATTAGAATTGAGTCCATTTAGTATTTAAGGGACCAAAATTGTTAACTCTAAAAACAGTGGACTACACATGTAAATCAGAAAAATGTCTTTCAAAGGCCAATCTTGTCCCTCAAATAAAACCAAGGGTCATTTTTGCCAATTGTGAAATTCCAAGGACTAAACTTGATCATTTAAAAAACCCGGATCAAACCAATTTCTCAAACTTTTGAAATTTTTCACCAAATGACTAATTATGACAACTTATGATTTCAAAAGGACCTTTGGTGACTTTTTCTTTAAATTACGTGCTCAGGGGACTATTTCTGTCAAATTTTGAAAGTCTGGACTGAACTGCCAATTATGCAAACTTTGTTTGTTTTCAATAATTTTGCATCTAAAACATATAAAACACAATTTTGAGATATTTTCAGTGTTTTGATGCATTTCGGAGTGTTTTTAGATGTTTTGCAGTTCAGATTTGACCAAAAATGATGAGTGAATAAGCACTCATCACGCGTTAAGGTTTAAATTAAAAAAAAATCATTTCACCCCCCTAAACAATTTCAAATAAATTTTCACTTACACCCCCTCAACCTATTCAAATTCAAATTCAAATTATACTGGTCAATTCTGAGTGGAATAAATTCAAATTCAAATTTGAAATTTAAAAATCAAATATGAGCGGGATTTATTCAAACTCAAATCAACTCTGCCTATATATACAACTCTACCAGAGTTGTTTAGAACACACAACACACACAAAAAATGTCTCAGAAAGATTTTTCTCAAGAATTCCCAAGTCCAGTAAAGTTGTCGGAAACCCACCGAACTCCAAATCACTTGCCTAAACTAGCTTCCAACTCTACCAACCCGAAGTTTACTCTACACCACCAAAATGTCTTTCCGGTGGTTTTGAAAATATCCCATACCTCCCAATTGTTCCAACTCCACAAAGCGGATTAAAACCACCGGTTAAAGAGGCTTCTCCGCCACATCGGAACAAGATGAAGAAAACGTTAGGAGATATGGGAATAGGAGCATCGCCAAGAGATCGCCGCAGTGAAAGCAAGAAGAACGGAAGCTCAAGACTCCAAGACAACTACTTCACATAATGGAGCCGCCGATACATGAATGAGGAGTTTAATTCTCCAAGAACCGCCTGATGGCGGGACTCGATGATTCGCTTTTTAAGTTTTGGTAGTTGTATTTTCATCATGCTATGCTATCTTTAATTTTAATGTAATTCGTGTTTAACGTTTAATGTAATTGGTGTTTTAATGTTAAATGTGATATGTGTTTTAATAAATGAAGTGTTTGTTTTAGTTTAGGGGTTGAAATTGAAAATATGAAATGTTATTGATGTTATTGGGATGTTATTGTTGTGAGTGTTTTTTGGGGATGTTAATGTTAAATGTTAAAGCTGATGTGACGCTGACGTGGACGGTGTTATTGGTGTTATAATGTTATGATTGTGAATGCTCTAAGCATCAACAACCACTGACTTGATGACGTGTGTATCAAGATCGATTAGGCCACCAAAAATAACACAACTATGTCCTTGCATCGCACGATTGATCCTTTTGAATAAGGGTTATTTAACTTTTTTTTTGAAAGGTGAATTTCTAATTAATTGCTTCGTGTCGCGGTTCGACAGCGGGAGGTCTAGACTACGTTGTCTAAACCGGGTCCGCGCTAGAGAGCTCCCTCGTTTAAATGCCTATTTCAAATACCGATGGGGGAAAACCCTACTAATCGCCCGAAGGCATGACAATTAATGAGGGAAAACCCTTGCCTTTTTCAAGATTCGAACCTGGGGTTACCAGGCCCAAACCCCTTCATTAAAGGACTACCTTAAGGAAAATCCCTCATTCAAACGCCTTGCAGGATTTGAACTCAAGACCTCCCTCCCTCAAGAGCCCCTAAGGACTCCAAAGTGGCTAACTGAGCTAAGCCAGTTATAAGACTTGTATGAATACTAAAGAGAGAATAAGTTGGAAAATTTATATATAAATTTCATATCTTTTGACCAAAAAGACTTGCAAAGAAAAGATGGTTTAGCAAGTGTTTTACAAAAGAAGATAGCATGAATGCCAATCAAGAAAACAATTTACCGTAATCTATTTTTTGAGAATATTTTCATAACAAACCAATTACAATCAAGTTTAAATAATTATATCAGTCCCCACAATAAATAGAATCCGATTAAATACCCAAAAAAATTACCTGATACGATTCTAAAGGAAAAACAATTATAAAAAACGACGATTAAGAATTATTGAACAACCTAAAAAAATCAAAATGCATTCAAATCAAAACTTAAAAAATTTATAAGTGTACCTTCTGTGCAGATGTTTGGCGATGAATCTGTGTCTGAGTTTTCGGCAAGATATGCTTTTGAGGAGATATGATCTTTTTCACTTTTTGTTGTTTAAGAAGTTTTGGGGAACATATTAATTTCAGTTCTTACTTTTTTAACCACATTAAATAAACTTTCTATCATTAATGGGTATTTTAGTCTTTTTATTATCGATTTCATTACGTCTTATCATACAAACCAAACATAATTAATAACTATAATGAATCATTACATTGCACTCGTCATTCCATTACATCATTTATTCCATTCAGTTGACATTTCATTCCGTCCTACCAAACGAACCCTTAGAGTCATACAAATAAAGATATTGAATTGAACATATAGTGTATTACACAAACTAATACGTAAAAGAAAAAAGAGTCGTGAGATTATCACCTCCTATAACGTGAAAAAAATCAAACATGCTCATGCCTCAAGTAAAGTGGAGTGATCAAAATTTCACATTATCGTTTTTCATAACAAACATTCTAGAATACTAGACGAGTACCCGCGCCTAGCGGCAGCGGTTTCTAGCGTCAGATAATTAATTATTTGTGATACTATGGTGAGTGTTTTGTGTAGCGTTTAAAATAGAACGTGAACCGATGAAAATGCAATTGCAAACGGTTGTACTATTCGATAACTAAAGTCTAGACAAAATTGTTAACATCTATCAAACAACATATAAAAACATTTAATGAAAATGAAAGTAACATTACATCAGTTATGAGATAAAAACTAACAACACACGTTCCTTGTCGCGTAAAACTAACAAGGATGGGATTAATGGTGCCGTTGTTTAGAAGAACGCAAATACCAAAATTAGCATGAATGTGATTAACCAAAAAAAAATGGCTAATTTTGGCTATTTTATAAAAGATTTGGCACGTTTAGCCCCATTTTTCTTTTTAAAATGGGCGTATTTAGCCTATTGAAAAGTTAAATGTGCACTAACGGGCACATATTTTCTCTTAATTGTAAAACATTATAATCGTTTTTGAAAAAAAAACTTATATATATAATATATTTATATAGCGACAGATCGTTTTGTGTTAAAAAAAGTTATAGGTTCTAAACAAAAAATAATAAAAGTTTGAAGATTTGGGGATTAAACATAATGTTTGAAACCCGTACGACCCGGGTGGTTCAACTGTTGAACCGTCCGTCGAAAAACGAGTCGATTTAAACCGAGTCAACCCGACAGATTGGGTCAAAATAGGTCAAATTAAACAGGGTCAACCCACCGATTTTGAAGCGTCCAGGTCAACCCGTTTTGATATGTATTAATAGTTACAAATTTTCACTTTTTACTTTTTGGTTTTCCTTTATATATAGTGTAACAGGGTACCCGCGCATTGGGCGGCAATTAACGAGAAATAGATCTCGATGAGACCGATTCACCAGTTGTATCTCGCTTCAACGGGTCCTCTCTAGTTCGTTTTTGGATGGTTGTTATTGGTTAGCCGACCGGTGGCGACACCAGTTTCCTTTTGAACCCGTTGGTCAGGTCCGATTTTCAAAACTATATGTACCATCAACTTGTTAGCTTGTATGAAGCTTTGTGTGTTTTATTAATTTGTATAATGTATATAATAACATGTACTTTTCATTTTAGGGTGTTTTAAAAATAATATTAATTAGTATGCTTAATTATTTTATATTTAGAATTATGTTGTAGCTTATTTAAATTGTATATTGTGAAAATTTTATTGTACTTTTTAGTAAGATAGTTTTAGTGATAAAAAAAGTTTATGGGTTATAAGCGAATAATAGTAAAAGTTTGAGAAATTGGGGATTAACATAATATTTTGAAACCCGGTTCGACCCGAGAGGTTCAACTGGTTGAACCGTTCTGGTTAAAAAACGAGTCAATATAAACCGGGTCAACCCGACTGGTTGGGTCAAATTAAACCGGGTCCTGGGTCAACTCGGTTTTCGATGTGTATTAATAGTTTACTTTTGAAACATATGTATGTATTAATAGTTGAAATTACTCATAATTAATTATTTCAACATTTCCTTTTTAATTTTTTTCACATTTCACTTTCTTGACTTTTCACTTTTCACTTTGACCATTTTTCTATTATAGATAGTATAGATAACTTATATGACATGTATGACGATGTTTCCATGATTCCATCTTATTCAATATTTCAACAGACTCATTTACGAAAATTAACTACTCGTATTCCATTTTCATATTTAAGTAACTTCAATCTAAATAATCTTTATTGTAACATTTTAAAATTTAAGTAACTTCAATCGAATACATATAAACTACAAGGTCTAGTTATAGATAAAATATGAAAAATGCAATGAAATTAAACTTTTAACTTTTCAAGCTTTTATATGCGAATTCTATGAAAAAAAGGTGTTAAATTTTAATAAAACTCAGGTTTTTTCTGCTTAAAAAATATCATGAAAGTTGCAAACAAATCTTTGTCGTTTGAAATTGTACAAAAATGACAAATTATTAACAATTGTATAATACCTTTTAATAGTTATGACCTATTGAAACTATCGGGTTTTCAAATGTTTGTCTATTATTTGATATCAATAGTAGTGTATTTACGCGATGCAACAATAATGAAGAGTTATTAAATTTAAGGATAATTACTTGAAAATGCATCATACTTGTCACTTTTTATAATAGTGTGTAGTTAATTTTTTTTCACATTCTATCACTAAACCTGCATCGTTAGTCCTTTATGTGTACCCGTACCTTCCTTTTTTTTCACATTTTATAGTAGAGTGTACAACTCATGCTCCCTTACCTTCTTTCTTCCCGATCTACACTTGGAACAATAAAACACGAATAAGGGTGGTGTTTTGGGCGCGTTTGGGTGGCGACAAGGTGGAGATAGGGCGAGTGGTATACACCAAGTGAAGGAAGGAAGAGAGAAGGCGTTTGGTGGTGGTGGTGGCGTTGGTGAGGCGTGGCAGTGGCGGCGGTGGTATGGGGTAGAGAGAGAAAGTGATGCTAAGGTTTGGAGGTAGGAGATGAAAAGTGTGTGTGTGTATTTTTGAGGTGGAAGTGATAATGCAATTATTTTTTAGTGGGGGCCAAAAATTGATTCACAATGAATAAACTGTCAAGTTATCTCACACAAGCTAGCCACTTGTGAATGACTAACCGTAAGAAACTTAAAACAGTTCAGAACCAATAATAGAAGAGAAGTGTAGTATACGGGTAACTCAAACGTGTTAGGTTTGAGCACTGAGATCGTTCCGAACGAGGGTTGAATGGAATTTCCAACTCACGTCGCGATTATCGGGATTTGAATAAGAGAAGGGAATAATATGAAGTTATCTAAACTACGGGGCAGGGGAAGCATAAAAGGGAAATTACACTTAATCGCGGAAATCCTAAATACGCGATTAAAACGAAACGTAAATAAAATGCAATTACGTCTAATCTAAATCCTAAATATGATCTAAAATTACTATAACTCTAAAAATGATATTAGAAAATTATCTAAGAATTAAAACTAATTTTTATGATTTTTCTGGATTTTATTAGAATTAAAAACTAATTTTTAACTTTTAAAACTAATTTAAAATACTAGAAATTATGAAAATTAAGGGGAAAATTATAAAACTATTTTTATAAAATCTAAAATAACCTAAGAGAATTATCAAAACTAATTTTGTATTTTTCTGATTATTTTTCTATTTTCTACAAATTTAAATCTATTTAAGTCTAATTTAAATTGTGAAAAATATCAAATAAAAGGGGAAAAATAGGGAAAAATATTTTTTATGCTTTTTATATTTTTCTTAAACTGGGAAAATTGAAAAATTAATTTTTGGAACTTTTTCTGAATTAATTGCAATAAAAGCTATTTTAAAATGATTAAAAACTGTTTTAAATCTAGAAAAATAGCAAACAATGACCAAAAATTATGAAAAACTCAGGAAAATTCTAAATTATTAATCTAAAGCTATGAAAAATATAAAACAGGATGCTTATGTGAAGGATATGAGGGTCAGAGTGTAAACAGTTGCAAATAAGCACTTATGAATAAGCTAAAAATTACTAAACTGAAATCTAGCTAAAAGAATCTAACAGAAACCTCAAAGTGACAGTTTTAGAACTATGGGAGCATGCAATTAACTAAGGATCAAGGTAGGATTAAGCTAAAATGAGGTATACTAGATAATAAGCTAATAAGCTAAAGGGAACAAGCAAATAAGCTAATGGGGATGGGAGTCCTATTTAGCTACCTATCCTAAGTTATCTAGGGGTATCTTAAGCTACTCTAACAAGCTTTTAAGCACTAGAAGCCTAAAATCCTTTCTGAGATTATAACAGTTAAGGGGGAAAAGGGAGGACTTTTGAGCTTATTTATAAGCTAGCAAACCAGCTTATTATCCAAAAATTAGTTAAATCAGATTTAGACCTTGTGCCAGAGAGTGAAAAGAAAAAAAAGTTTCAAGACTTTTGAAGCTCAATTGAAGGATTGAAGAGATCTGATAAAAGGTATGTTTGGGGACTGTTTAGAACTGTTTTGCTGATATTGGATTGGGACAGAAAGTAAGACCAGATTTGACTATCAAAAAGCTGTTGAATGTTTGTAAAAATTGTTTATAAGCTAACCTTACCCACTATATTCTATAGAAAACTGATTTTTTTGTATTTTTGAAAAGTTTGACTCTAGAGAAACTACTTAAGAAGATGACTGAAATGACTGCTTTAACAGTCAAGACTATGACAGCAAAGATTATATGACAACTACAAAAATTTTACAAAACCTATTTGATACTTAATGACACTGAGATAGCACTTAGACAAAGATCAAAAAGGACTCTACTGATTCAAAGGAAGACACAAAAGAAACTTTTAGCTACCTTATAACCATAAGCTGTTTTGACAGCTTATGGGTACCAAGAACTTAAAAAGCACTGCAATCTTTATAAAAGATGATCAAACCACCAAAAACAACACTAAGACTACTGAGACTAATTGACCAAACCAATATTAACTCAAAAGGGTACCTAAAATGGGTCAAAACCCTTAGTGCCAAACACTCCTTTATGAGGACTGTTTGGTACAAAATGGTTGGATTTACCCCTTCTTTGAGTTTAACTGGTGAAATGAAGAAGAACTCATAGCCTTTAGATCATGAAAAACAGATTTGAGAATAAGCAAAAACCAAATAAGCAGTTTGATTTTTATTGACTTTTGTTGACCAAGACCTTTTTATGAATGAAATGAACAAGTTAACAATAAATAAGCTCACAAAAGCTATGGACAGCTTATATGAGCTTATTTCAATCTTAAAAACAGCTTATTTATTATTCAAATGGTGAAATGCAAGATAAAAATTAAACTTAAGAAACTTTTATTAAAACTGAAAATGAGAGTACAAGAAACTGAGATTACATAAACTTTTAAGAAAACATTACTTAACTAAAAACTGAAATACAAAAAACATTGACTGAAATACTTTGTGAGCTTAAGGGTCTATTTATAGCCGAATTCAGTCTTGGGATCCCTTTCAGAAGAGCCTAGAAGTCCATCCACAGCCACACAATCATTCCTTGTCACATCCTCCAATCACATTGCTCCAAATCACATGTTGAGGTGTCGCGTCCAATAGAAGAGCTTCATTTAGCCACGTGGCATTCTTATCTGACAAGTCAGTGGTTCTAGAAGCTCTTGGGAAAGATGCTTAGTACGAGGTTACTAGAATGGGGTAAATGGGGGTGGGTAATTGGTGGTAAACGGGTAAATGGGTTGTTTGGGTTGGGGAAGAAACACTGTTTGGCGCGTTTGGTATTATTTATTATAAATCAAAAGGTTTGACCGGGTTTGGGGGGCTTTGACTTGGGTTTAATAACGGGTAAAAGGGTAAAGTGGGTGGATAACCGGGTAAGTATATTGGGCGGGTGTTTAGATTTGTTTATTGGACCGGGTAGGGGAATTTGATGTTGGGCCGTGAGTTTTGTGTTGGACTTAGGATTAATATTGGACTAGTATTATGATCCAAAGGTAACCATAGGGACCAAAGATGTAAATGCTGAAAATCCAGGGACCAAACATGTAATTCTGAAAGTATCCTCCAAGGACCATCTTTGCCAATCTTCAAATAAAGCAAGGGCCAATTTGCAACTTTTGAAACTAGAAGGATCACTTCTGCCAAATGCTGAAAGTTGAGGGGCCATTTTTGACATTTCTTCAAACTTGGTTATTTCTTCCAAAAATCATCCTCGGAGAATAAAATCTTCATAAATGCTCAATTTTGATCTTCTGGCTCGGCTTAAGCTCTCTTAATCTCCCGTGCTCGGATTTATGTCTGATTTGGTTCATTTTTGCGTGTTTTTACATATCCGTACCTGCACAAGCACAAACTCAAGAAATCCACAAATATTAGCAATAAACGGCTCTTTCTTGGTTATTTTGGGTCGTTGATAACAAAAGGTATGTGTTTTAGCACATACCAAAATACCTGCGAAACCATTGTCGTGTTCTCACGCAATGCAATCAACTCACGCTTCTAAAACCAAGGATTTCAATCTCTTTCTACTAAACCTATGAAGAAGTAGCAAAGATTCCTCAAAAGAGATTAAGAAAGCCTTAATTCTAAAAACGCCCCGTTTACTTTTTAATTCACATGTATAGATATTACGGTTAAGCACATTCCGATTATGAATGACGGTTTGTTGAACTTTCATGTCGATCAATAACTCCAACATTTTTCAAACGACACGTTAGGATCACGGAGTAGAAAACACAACACAGCGTGAAGTGACCATATGGATAGAATACATCGTCCCTGATTTTTCACAAGTCCCAAACTAAGCGTAAAACCGAAATCATTGTTAAATATGACTCTAGATGCTAACACTACCCATGGAAGTTACTTGTGTAATTACTTTTTGCTCCCATTTTCCTATTTGCCTCTAGATTTTTTTATTTTTGTGAGAAATGAATTTCTTCAAATTTCTCGTTTCGATAAGATTTATTCCGATAAAGATATAAAGCTAAGTCGCTAATTAGTTATCCACCTTCCCTCGAAAACCATTGCACACAAAAATGAGGTCCACATCAAGGTCCTAATTTCACACGATTTAGGGAGAATATCCTTTTTATGGCGACCGAGACAACTCATCTACGAGTCCGAGACGAAGCTTTATTTAGATATCTCCCGGATCCGAAGTTTGGCTTAACACTATTTCAGCACATTTGCATTTTTGCAATTCAGGCCCTTGGTCTTTTAAACTACTAACTCAACGGGATTACCGTTTTATCAGAAGTCTTATTATGATTTTGGATTTTCCTCTGCCTTTATAGAAGTCTATAACAACTTTTATAGCTTTGGATTTTTAATTTTAAAACATTTGGGCTTTATTTCATGTTAATTTTTGTGCCAAACTCCAAACCTACGGCTTTTATAACAATAGAAACAATAGCAGCAAACTATCAGGAATCAGTTGTCTATTACACCGCAACACTGACAGTACCTCGATGTGTACCCAACTCTCATAGGCAAAGATTTTCTAAAGAAGACAAAGAACTAACTATCGCCAAAAACTCAACATCTCTAATTATTATTAGACAAATATGGGGTGAAACAATTTTGTGGGAACAAAAAGCCATAAGTACCTTCGATGGGCTCTAAAGAGAACCAACTACTCCACGTTTAGCATCTAAACTCATAAGTAACTCTATCATTTCTCGATCTCTGCAAATTTAAAATCCCAAATAATGAGATCCGCAGATGCTTAGCCGATAACTTTTAGATTATCTATGGTTAAAGGAACAAGCTAGGGCTCAACACGCCCGGTCAAGTCAGAATTCTATTCCTACTCTCACCAGCGGAAAGTCAACAAGGTGTCAAAACATATATTAACTTAGCAAATGCTTCGTCTAATGAAATCAAGTTATGCATATTTAAAGTCACTCAGGGAAACTTGCAAAATCTTGGCCTTGTGAGCTAGAATTCGCATTTTATAGCTTCTTGTCTAAGAGACTAGCCAACTTTTCAATCAAAAAGACTTAACAAAAGCTTCAAAATTTTTTAAATTTCTCACATTTTTGCACAATTATTTATTTTCTAAGGAAAAACGGGGTTGCGAGAGTACACGACAGAAATAAGCAAGTGCGGTCAAATCAAATCGAAGATTACCCTACCCCAGACTAGAACGAAACATTGTCCTCAATGTTTAAAGCAAGGGTATCACGAAAATCTAAAAGCCGTTTATTAAGTATGCTAGAAGATAAACGTTAATCGATAAGATTAGGATATCGGATTTCCATCAGCATCGATCATGAAACTCGAGTGGAGAAATGACAAACTTCGAGCACGAGAGTCTTCATATCGGGAACATCCTAAACACAACATCACAAACAACCAAACACGAGAAATCGAAGAGGCTAATCCCTTCGCGTCACTTATTAGAAAATAGAAAGAAGATAGATGGATAAGCGGGTGCCTCCACGAAGCGCTACTGTTTTTCTTCACCGAGTCGCTAGCCTGACTCGATCCCCGAATTCATTTGTCCTTGGGGAAGAAAATGGTAGAGATACCAGGGTCAAAAACGGTGTCCTCATTCCCGAAAGAATGAGACTGGGCGGGTTGGGTGGATAAGAAAGTGTCGGGCTCAAGCACATAAGGTATATCATGAAAGAATGATCCATCATCCGGTGGTTTTGCGGGCGGACGAAAGGATGACGGATCAACATGAGAAAACTCCAAGAAAGACGGGAGCTCATGGTAAAGGATAAGAGGTTTAGGCTCACAAATGAAGGCATCCATCCGAGGATCCTTATCTCCAGAAATGATTTTAACAAAAGGCTCATCAATGCATATCCCTGGTTTAAAGATTTTGTCTTCACATGCGGGCTCAATAGGATAAAGGATGGTGGACTCATCAGAGAAAGGGGAGTCAATAAAACCATCAAGAACAACCATATCCTCATCAGGATCATTCACAATATCCTCAATACCCGATGGTATTGGGTCATCAATCGCATCCTCAATGATCGGGTCATTTGTCGGAGTATCGGAAATATCGTTCAAAGCCTTGCTCATATCAACATCGAAGTAGAATCGCTCAAGAATCGGAGGATAAACATCGACAATAGTGGGACTGCCACTAATCTCTTCATCAAATCGGAAAGTCTCAAGCTCGGGAGAGAAATCACTATCTTTAACGGAGATAGAATGGGAACTCGAATTATCGTTTAAGGCTTCAATATTTGAAATGAGAAGATGGACATTCGACAATGTTTCACGTAATGCTTCATCCTCGATCTCTATATCATCGGGCTCAATCTCTTCCTCTTCTGGCTCAAAATCATTTTCTTCTTCTATGTGAACGGGCTCAAACGGTAAATCGTCGATGAAATCGATGTCTCCATAAGAATCATTGTCGGAATCGGAGAACATCGCATCATGATCGCTCGAATTATCAAGAGAAGGCTCATCACAAATATCAACAACCCCAGACTCTCGTGGGCTTGGGACAAGGACCTCAACATTAGACACTTCCGTTTCCGGAATAGTACTAAGATGCTCATCCCCCATTATGAGAGAGTCAACGGGTGCAATAATGTCTGAAGAAATAGAATCATCGACCTCTTCCAAAACGATGTCACTTCTCTCAACCGGCGTGAGTGAAGGGGAAGGGTCGGGAATGAGAAGCTCAGAAATGAGAGAGGGATAAGAATCCGGAGGTGGGACAAGTGGTGTGCTCTGAGAGCTAGCAAGTTCCACCACTTCCGTTGTGGTCTCCGGTTCTTTCTGTTTAGAAATCGTTTTAAGCCCATAATTTTGTTCCGTTTTGTTGTAACTCGACGAACTCGTAATGGTGAATCGTGAAAGATAAGGATCGATTCTAGAATTCTTCGGGTTGGAGTCGAGAGTACAAACGGGAATCACCTCGGGTTCAGAAATATGTTCCATCTCTCTCACCGGAGAGGGAGTAGGAATCGAGGGTTCATCAAGATTATATTTCAAAATTGTTGACAAGGCTTCAAGTTTTTCAATGTTGTTAAGAAAAGCACGACGTTCAAAGAAATCGTCTCCGTGACCCTCGGTGGGTTCTTCGGGTAGCTCCGGAATAGTGTGATCGTATTCCATAACTTGAACGGGTTCCTCATTAACACATTGTCGAGCTTGAATGTGGCTTAATAAAGTTTGAAGCATGCTTTCAATGTTGTTTTGACGTTGCTCAAATCTTTCTTCAAAATCGATGGAAACGTCATCGATAACCCCGGTGGGTTCTTCCAACGGGCAACACATACAAGATTCGCGATAAAATCCACACCCTTTGCAAAAACAACGTTCACAGATTGAATCATCTCTTAATAAATCTCTACAATTAAAGCAATAGGGTTGAAAGAAATTTTGAGACTCCATGAGAATTAATCATAAAAGAGGGATAAAAGGAAAGAATTATCAAATCAGAGGGTAAAGAAGAATATTTTTGGGTTTTTAGAAAACATATTTTGAAAAGGAAAATCTTTTTGGGTTTTTGAAAAAGATATATTTACGAAAATGACGGTAACTTCACTCGGGGAAGGATCTTCAAATGCACGCGATTCGAGACGGAATACGAAAATTCGCTACAAGCCCTCCCCGGCAGCGGCGCCAAAAATTGATTCACAATGAATAAACTGTCAAGTTATCTCACACAAGCTAGCCACTTGTGAATGACTAACCGTAAGAAACTTAAAACAGTTCAGAACCAATAATAGAAGAGAAGTGTAGTATACGGGTAACTCAAACGTGTAAGGTTTGAGCACCGAGATCGTTCCGAACGAGGGTTGAATGGAATTTCCAACTCACGTCGCGATTATCGGGATTTGAATAAGAGAAGGGAATAATATGAAGTTATCTAAACTACGGGGTAGGGGAAGCATAAAAGGGAAATTACACTGCGGGAAATCCTAAATACGTGATTAAAACGAAACGTAAATAAAATGCAATTACGTCTAATCTAAATCCTAAATATGATCTAAAATTACTATAACTCTAAAAATGATATTAGAAAATTATCTAAGAATTAAAACTAATTTTTATGATTTTTCTGGATTTTATTAGAATTAAAAACTAATTTTTAACTTTTAAAACTAATTTAAAATACTAGAAATTATGAAAATTAAGGGGAAAATTATAAAACTATTTTTATAAAATCTAAAATAACCTAAGAGAATTATCAAAACTAATTTTGTATTTTTCTGATTATTTTTATATTTTCTACAAATTTAAATCTATTTAAGTCTAATTTAAATTGTGAAAAATATCAAATAAAAGGGGAAAAATAGGGAAAAATATTTTTTATGCTTTTTATATTTTTCTTAAACTGGGAAAATTGAAAAATTATTTTTTGGAACTTTTTCTGAATTAATTGCAATAAAAGCTATTTTAAAATGATTAAAAACTGTTTTAAATCTAGAAAAATAGCAAACAATGACCAAAAATTATGAAAAACTCAGGAAAATTCTAAATTATTAATCTAAAGCTATGAAAAATATAAAACAGGATGCTTATGTGAAGGATATGAGGGCTGTAGTGTAAACAGTTGCAAATAAGCACTTATGAATAAGCTAAAAATTACTAAACTGAAATCTAGCTAAAAGAATCTAACAGAAACCTCAAAGTGACAGTTTTAGAACTATGGTAGCATGCAATTAACTAAGGATCAAGGTAGGATTAAGCTAAAATGAGGTATACTAGATAATAAGCTAATAAGCTAAAGGGAACAAGCAAATAAGCTAATGGGGATGGGAGTCCTATTTAGCTACCTATCCTAAGTTATCTAGGGGTATCTTAAGCTACTCTAACAAGCTTTTAAGCACTAGGAGCCTAAAATCCTTTCTGAGCTTATAAGATGACTGAAATGACTGAAATGACTGCTTTAACAGTCAAGACTATGACAGCAAAGATTATATGACAACTACAAAAATTTTACAAAACCTATTTGATACTTAATGACACTGAGATAGCACTTAGACAAAGATCAAAAAGGACTCTACTGATTCAAAGGAAGACACAAAAGAAACTTTTAGCTACCTTATAACCATAAGCTGTTTTGACAGCTTATGGGTACCAAGAACTTAAAAAGCACTGCAATCTTTATAAAAGATGATCAAACCACCAAAAACAACACTAAGACTACTGAGACTAATTGACCAAACCAATATTAACTCAAAAGGGTACCTAAAATGGGTCAAAACCCTTAGTGCCAAACACTCCTTTATGAGGACTGTTTGGTACAAAATGGTTGGATTTACCCCTTCTTTGAGTTTAACTGGTGAAATGAAGAAGAACTCATAGCCTTTAGATCATGAAAAACAGATTTGAGAATAAGCAAAAACCAAATAAGCAGTTTGATTTTTATTGACTTTTGTTGACCAAGACCTTTTTATGAATGAAATGAACAAGTTAACAATAAATAAGCTCACAAAAGCTATGGACAGCTTATATGAGCTTATTTCAATCTTAAAAACAGCTTATTTATTATTCAAATGGTGAAATGCAAGATAAAAATTAAACTTAAGAAACTTTTATTAAAACTGAAAATGAGAGTACAAGAAACTGAGATTACATAAACTTTTAAGAAAACATTACTTAACTAAAAACTGAAATACAAAAAACATTGACTGAAATACTTTGTGAGCTTAAGGGTCTATTTATAGCCGAATTCAGTCTTGGGATCCTCTTGGAAGAGCCTAGAAGCTTATCCACAGCCACATGATCAATCCTTGTCACATCCTCCAATCACATTGCTCCAAATCACATGTTGAGGTGTCGCGTCCAATAGAAGAGCTTCATTTAGCCACGTGGCATTCTTATCTGACAAGTCAGTGGTTCTAGAAGCTCTTGGGAAAGATGCTTAGTACGAGGTTACTAGAATGGGGTAAATGGGGGTGGGTAATTGGTGGTAAACGGGTAAATGGGTTGTTTGGGTTGGGGAAGAAACACTGTTTGGCGCGTTTGGTATTATTTATTATAAATCAAAAGGTTTGACCGGGTTTGGGGGGCTTTGACTTGGGTTTAATAACGGGTAAAAGGGTAAAGTGGGTGGATAACCAGGTAAGTATATTGGGCGGGTGTTTAGATTTGTTTATTGGACCGGTAGGGAATTTGATGTTGGGCCGTGAGTTTTGTGTTGGACTTAGGATTAATATTGGACTAGTATTATGATCCAAAGGTAACCATAGGGACCAAAGATGTAAATGCTGAAAATCCAGGGACCAAACATGTAATTCTGAAAGTATCCTCCAAGGACCATCTTTTCCAATCTTCAAATAAAGCAAGGGCCAATTTGCAACTTTTGAAACTAGAAGGATCACTTCTGCCAAATGCTGAAAGTTGAGGGGCCAGTTTTGACATTTCTTCAAACTTGATTAAAACTTCCAAAAATCATCCTCGGAGAATAAAATCTTTATAAATGCTCAATTTTGATCTTCCGGCTCGGCTTAAGCTCTCTTAATCTCCCGTGCTCGGATTTATGTCTGATTTGGTTCCTTTTTGCGTGTTTTTACATATCCGTACCTGCACAAGCACAAACTCAAGAAATCCACAAATATTAGCAATAAACGGCTCTTTCTTGGTTATTTTGGGTCAGTTTTGATAACGAAAAGGTATGTGTTTTAGCACATACCAGGGGGGGGGGGCTAGGACTAAACATCTGGGTCCCAAGTCGTTATTTTTATTAACTTTCTCGATCTACTACTTAAGGGCTCGTGTATTTTATATTTAGTGACCCACAATTTTTATTATATGCGCCATTGTTCTGATGTGTCCAAAGAGCAAATAATTAATAGTAATAAGTGAACAACTATTTTAGAAACGTCTAAGCATCCAGTGTGTAGGATGTTTCTTTTATAATTTATCGTCAAAATAAGAGATTAATTAATATATCTCTTTAGTATTTTATAAGATGTACTAGACTATAGACCCGCGGGTTTTGCGGGCGACAATAAAATATTGTACTAAAACTAAGATAAAGGCTATTATGATAGAAAATGGAAAAGGAGTTTAAACTGTTTCTAACAGTTAAATATCGCTTTACGTATATGTTAAAAAGATGTGTCGGGGGTATCTGTATAGATTAGTGTCACTTTTCTTTAAACCATTTTTATTAGTCTATGAAGAGAAAAATATGTTTTTTACCATTTTATGTTCCATATTTTATGTTTTTTTTATACTTTTGACTTATCAAACTTTATTTTATTTTATTTTTTTTCGTATTTTCAGTTTTATAGTTTTATAATAAAAAAATAAAAGTAATAAAAAAAAAGGGAGGATGGATGTACCAATATCTAGTTAAGGGTGTATGTCTAACCTTGAACATGTTAAAATAGGAAGCTAGCATGCATAATTCTTAACTATAAGACCGTGAAATTACAAATTGCAAAAGCATTATATGAATTATTAAAACCCTCATCACAAAATCATATAATAATGACAATAATCACACATATAAATTAAGACAAAACCATTATATAGATGATCCAATATAGAAAATTTGTCCCGTGTTAAATCGTTCTTTGAACCTCTGTTACCTTATCGGTTGGTAAAATTCCAACCATGAAAAATAACTTCCCAAGAATCCGAGCTACCATGGTTTTACCTGCTACACAAGTAGGTCGCTAATTTCAATTTACATGGATATGAATCAATCAGGTTCTACGCTATTGATAATGGCTCAAATGTACAAAACGAGTTTTTCCTTACTCACGCGTTGCCGGGAGACTATTGTGTCGATGCTTAGAATTTTACACTTAATATTTAGCTTAAAAGTTCAATACATAAGTGCATTTACAATATTTTATATCACCTGTGCTCAGTTCCTATACAATTCTAGCCTAAATACATACATTGTTTAGAAAGCTATAGTTGGCATTTAGTTACGGAAGATCAAGTTGGTTTTCTGGCAAAACACATTTACAAAAAATACAAGTACAAAGCTTAGACTTGTTCGAGTTTTGCTTTGCTAGTCCAGCAGTGCAATGTACGTAAGCTATTCCACCATTTCGGTTAATAGTTTTGCACAATTTGCTCACCACAGCTGGAAGGCGCATCCGCAATTCAGCACCATCAAAGTCTCTGTTCCATAGTATTTACGATCAAACTTATATCCGGTGACACACTCTAATTCATGCATACAAAACCACACTAACCAATCAAGAAATATCAGTTACCTTATTTGAGCACGTAAGTGTTGAATATCATCGAATGTGCTAGCATAGTCACGAATGGCATTGACGTCCACACTAAAATATCTGTAGAAAAGGTTGAATAGAAAACAGGAAATGCACCTCATGAGTTAACTGGGGAGGTATTTGATATAAAATATATAACTTACTAATTCTTATTAGTAACATTTCGACAAAAGCCGAATTACAATAAAAGTATGTGCACATTCAAATCTGCAGAATTTAATATTAAATCAGCATGCTACATGGAAGTGTGTGATGTGTACTTTGAAAGATGATACATTTATATTGTATCATTAGGGTGCCTAGTTTAAATACAAATATACTCATTCAGAAGAGACTTGGTATAAAAGGCACGAAAACCAAGGCTATGTTTGGCGCGGAGCTTTTTGGAGCATTTTGGGGCGATGAGCGGTGAGCAATGAGCTTTTTAATTTTTATTGTTCGGTTGGTAAAGGAGCGGTGAGCTTTGCTATTTTTTAGGAATGTTCATTTTTCCAATGCTTCTTTAAGAAGCTGTGAGCGGTGAGCTGTACAGCTCACAGCTCTCTGCTCACAGCTACTGCTCACTGCTACTTTTACCAAACACACCTGGTATTCGACATATGTACACTAACATTACCTTTTTTTCGTGCCTTTTATACCAAGTTATTGTCAATCCATCTGGTTTTCTTTACACGATGTGTTTTTTTCATTCCCTAATTTAGCAAGAAACTCTAAGCATTACGCGATGGTCAACAACTTAATAGATGCATCATTGTGTAGAAGTTCTTTTTGTAAGGCTCTGTTTAGTTGTATAAAATAAAGATTGTTCTCATTAAATGTTTCTAAAAGAACTGTATATATTAGGAAGAAAATAAAAATTATAGGTACCTCATGGTAAACCTTCATTTTTACTTGTTGTAAATTCTCGAGAAAGTGACGCGAAATCCTTCTTATGTGTATGCTCTTTGCTTGTTGTAGATATACTCTCTAAAAAGTGGCTCGAATTATTTTTAGTGTGTTTTTGTTTGCTTTCCTTTCTGGCCACCCCACCATATCACGGTCACACACCTCTTAGATGCTAACGATAACACCCTCGCCCTACAAAGATCATAAAAGAAACAGGAAGTGTTTAAGAATGAATATTCACTAAGAAATTCAAGATACATAAAATAAATTACAATAACTAACCACCTAACATATGAATTATTGGGTCTTGTCTCATATGAACCATCCATCTCTCAAACAAAGACTTCACCTTTGCCTCCTCAAGTTATCTGGTGTACAACACGATTTTTTTAATGGAAAAGATAGCCACGTTAAACTATTACAGAAAAAGTGCAAAACATTTTATTAACATACCACATAAGTTATACTTAGTAATTATAAAACACTGAAGATGTTAGAACACAATATTTTCGTATTTTATTGTAGTTGACTGTTAGTAGTGGCAACAATGGAGTGTTAGCAAATTTGTAACAGGTCAAATTGTTGCCTTTCTATTACACCAATATTTTAAAATTCCTGGTAACAAAAGACACACATTATAATCGGACATGGCAATTTCGACCCATTTACTTACGAATGGGTCAATCTAGGCAATTTCGACCCGTTTACTTGAATGCATTGTAATTAATAGATGCAAAAGGTAAAAAATAATCACTCAAAAAAGGTTGAATTTTAGGTCGAAGAGTGTATTAAAAATATATGTAGTAGATGAAATTAGCAAATCTTAATAAAAAAGACAACGATCAAGGATGAAAAGAAGTTATAATATTCACATGAAACTTGATATTGCGTGGCATAATAATAACAGTGTAAAGTTAGAATGGGCAAAATGGACAGATAAGGAAACCGTTCAGACCTATAACTACGTTTTAATGCGGATAGACTTCGTCGATTCAAGTTATATTTTATCTCTAATTGGGCTACGGGCAAAACAAATAAGTAGTAATAGCTAAAAACAGATCATGGTAAACATTTTTATAATAAAACGTATTTTTGTATTGTTCAACAGATGTTTCAGATAGATCACATACGTAACGGATCCCTCATTTTTGGTTCAACATATATATACCTTTTTTACACCCTGTTCATTCCACCAAGTGCAAACTTCTGACATGGTTTCTTAACCCATTGAACCAAACGCTTAGCAATAATGAGCATCAACCAAACACCACCTTAGTGTCACTTAAGTCTAATTATAAGCATAGAGTACTAATATAGTTAGATAGGGTCAACATTGGCGTAGTGATGATATGAAAACAAACGTTAGTATAGTGATGATTTATCAATTAAAACTATCTGTATTCTTACATTGAATATGGGGAGTTAAATGCGAAAGCGAGAAAAACTCATAAAAGCTTCCAAGCTTAGGGCACGAATTACTCAGCTCTTTGTCTCCATCAACATCCTTCACCGCCTTCTGCTTCTTCAAAACCTAATCCGGAACCACAACCACATGCATTTTTCAACCATAAGCAAAATAAGTTATTTGTAACATAGATCAGTCCAATGCAATGAAAACAATATAACGTAAGCAAGAATCTTCACTGACACTTGAAAGACCAACTGTCATAGCTAACAAAAATTATCTAATCATTTTTTTTGTTAGAACGGCAACTAACTATCTCACAAAAAAATTATATAATCATTATTAGTTTATCCTTCTGTCCCAAATTGAACGTCCACTTTCAAACCGCATAGACAAAAGTACAATCAATTACACTCTACATCAACAAAATGTCATCTTCATCTTTTATAAGATAATACCAAATTGATTCAAATTTACAATTAAGATGAAGTACCATAACAAAACCCCTAATATGAATCGAAATAATAAACACCCCCAATATGATTAGGGTATAAAAAAATAAATATGCTCAATTTCAGAATATATAAAAATGTATGAGAATCAAATACGATAAAACATACCCAAACAATAAAGCATAATTAGCCACAAATAGTGTTACAAACTTCATGAAATTAATAAATTATCGATTTGGAATAAGAGGGTGATGTTATTAATTGAGGTGTAATGTATAACAGTTAGAAAAAATCGTTCTTGAATACCGGTATAGTCAAAGCTCTTGAATAGCAACAGTTACTAACGCTGCGTTCTCGAGTTAATTTTATAAAAGAAAAGAAGAGAAAAGAAAGAAAATTACAAAAATGTTGTGTTCTCAAGATATTGTTTAGAAAGAAAAGAAAAGAGGAGAAGAGAAGTAAGCGGTAAAAAGTGGCGCCTCTTCTTCCTCTCAAATTTGGGCATAATAGGAGAGAACTGAAATAATAATAAGTGTAGTTACTAATATGCCCTTCAACTACTCTTTATCTTCTTTTATCTACACCACATAAGTACCCATCTTTCATCTTCCACATCCATCAAAATTTTTCATCTTCCACATCCATCAAAATTATCTTTAGGTATTAATTTCTTTACTTCATTACCATAATTTCTTGATTGCATTTTTTTTCCTATATGTGTTACTTTCCCAGGTCTACCTTTATGTGATACTACGTATTTTTTTAGTAATAGAAATATCCTTAGCAAGTTACAATATCACCAATACATCATGGAACGATTTGTAAGTTTATCATAAGTACTTTCATAAGTACATGATATTTATGACTTTATCTTATATTTTCACCAATACATCAGTGTATGGAACCATTTGTAAGTTTATCATAAGTACTTTCATAAGTCTTCTATTTTCATCAGTGTATGGAACGATTTGTATGACTTATCATAAGTACATGATATTTATGACTTTATCTTATATTTTCATAAGTCTTTTTTCAATAACCTGGTATTTATTTTTTCCTTCATTCATATTAAAATTTATTTTTGATATGTGTCTAGAATTGCAATGGATGATAACCTATACCTTATGGCGAGAACTCAACATTTAGCCGCAATTCACTCGCTATGTCTACTGTTGGTTCTTATTGCACATCGTAGACTTAGAAATAGGAATACTGTTAATTTACCTACCCGCGATATGATATTGCACAGACAACAAGTACGTGGCGAGATGTTGCAAGACCTCTTTACTAGTGGCAAATGTCGTCAACTTATCCGTATGAGTGAAAGTGCTTTTAGGATATTATGTCAAAAATTAGAGAGTGATGGTGGTCTTCGAGCAACTCAATGTATGACTATTGAGGAACAAGTTGCTAGGTTTTTGCATATCGTAGGAAACGATTTAAGAAATCGTTTTGTCTCTTGGAGTTATCGTCGATCTGGATCAACCACTAGTAAGCATTTCCATAGAGTTTTAGATGCAGTAATATCATTAGAAGATCAATATGTTAAACAACCTACTGGTGACATTGTCTAGAAAGAAATTCGAGAAAAACAAAGATTTTATCCATTTTTTAAGGATTGCATAGGGGCAATTGATGGAGCGCATGTCGTGTGAGAGTACCTAGTAAAGATGCCCCGAGATATCGTGGGCGTAAGGGATATCCTACAATTAATGTTTTAGCCGCATGTACATTTGATTTAAAGTTCACATATGTATTGAGCGGGTGGGAAAGCACGGCATCAGACTCAAGGATACTAAAAAGTGCACTAACTAGAGGTGATAAGCTAGTTATTCCTGAGGGAAAATTTTATTTGGTTGATGGTGGTCTACCCCATAGAGCTACACTCATAGCACCTTATAGAGGAGTTAGGTATCATTTGAAAGAGTACTCGACTTGTGCACCTCAGAATCCACGAGAACTATTCAACCTTCGACACGCATCACTACAAAACTCTATCGAACGAGCATTTGGTGTCTTAAAAAAAAGGTTTCCCATTATTAGAAGTACAAGCGAATCATTTTACTCATGTGAAACACAATCAGACATATTTTTGGCATGTTGTATACTTCATAACTTTTTACTCGAGGAAGATCGCGACAAAGAACTTAAAGATGAAGTGATACAAGAGACGCTAAATGCATCACAAGATGAAGAAGTTCATGTTGCAAGAGAGATAGACGACATAGGAGAACAATTAAGAAACTCGATTGCCAATGAAATGTGGAATGAATACTTATCGTATCCGAATAACGAAATTAATATGTCTAACTAGTTGTCTAGTTGATTGTACTGTTGGAACTGATAATTAGGCTTTTGCTACATTATATTTTGTAAACCAGTTATCTATTTGATTGTATTATTGAGTTGATAGTAAACTTATTATTAACTTGGCTTGACATTGTTATTTACTTTGTCTCATGGTTTATATGTATGCATTTACAAGCAGGTTCCTGTGTTAATTACTATGTGATATACTTAAGTTAAAAACGTTTGATTATTATGCAGAAAGTAACAATGAGCAATAGGCAATGTGATGGAACAACTGCAAAAAGGGAGCTTTTTATTTGGACCACCCAAATGGATGCTGTGTTCATTGAAGCAATGATTAAGGAGCAAGAAAATGGGAACAGACCCAATGGCACATTTACTCCCCAGGCATACACTAACATGGTGGATGAGCTAAGGAAATTCAAAGCAGACATAAAAAAAGAAAATCTAAAGAATAGATTAAAAAGTATTAAAGAAAACTTTTCTCACTACTATGATATTTTTTGAGGAGTTATGCTAAGTGGCTTTTCATGGAACCCGGTTAGCAAGTTAATTGAGGCAGAAGACGAGGTCTGGGAAAAACTTATTGAGGTATGATGTTATGATGTACATATAGTAAGTATGTATTGCAGAAGCATTCCCCATCTGATATGGCTCATTACATATGTTGTATTAATCTTATTATTTTTATTCTTTTTCAATAGGCAAAGCCTGAAGCTGCAAAGTGGAGGACGAAACCGATTAATCATTACAATGAGATGCTTCAGTTGTTTGGTAAAGATAGGGCTATAGGTGTTGGTGCTGAAACAACGAAAGAAAGAAGAAACAGAATTAACATAAATGAGGACAAAGTTGAAACAATTGAAGAACTCGACCAACTGTTAGAAGCTAATGAGGTTTGTTTCGAGAATATCGATAGTGGTGAGAGTATTCATGCTACATCAGCCACAACACATACACAAGTGAAGATTCCAAATGCGGCCAAAATAAAAAGTAGGAAAAGAAAGTTGGAAGAGGATGATGCATTTACGTCTAAGATAATGAGTGCCATGAAAAATCTTTCTGATGCTATAGATAGAAGTACTAAGGTATTGGCAATTTGGCATTCTTAACAAAAAACATATTATTAGTATCTTGTTGTTAGTATTTATGTGATTAATGATGTCTACTTAATTTAAGGTAATGGAAAGTTCTCGTCCACATGTCTACTTAATTTACACTAATATCACATATGATATTACATATCATATATGATTTTACACTAATATCAAATTAGTGTTATATCATATATGATTTTTCAATGCAAATTTCAGTAACGTAAAAAAAACGTGAAAAATACGAAAAAAAAAATTTTTGTCGAAAGTATATCAAAG
This sequence comes from Chrysanthemum makinoi, assembly GCA_910596185.1. NCBI lineage: Eukaryota > Viridiplantae > Streptophyta > Magnoliopsida > Asterales > Asteraceae > Chrysanthemum > Chrysanthemum makinoi. The sequence goes on from OU343216.1 coordinate 51,250,610, forward strand.
TGCCTATCTATAGAAAGATAATTAAATGCTCGTCGCAATGATATTTTTTTTTCCGCTTAACGATTAACGGTTTAAAAGTTATTAATATTTGAAAAAAAAGGATGAAAATTGGTTTTTTATATTGTTGGGATTAATCTCATCCATTAAATCAAATAAAAATGGAGGGTGAAGATTGATCCCTTGGTATGTAAATAATTTTTTGTTCTCAAATGATCTTATATCATTGTTTGGTACACTCTTTTTGGAATACAATGAAAGATTTAACAAAAAAAAGTCATTCCATTCTAATGTGGTGTTATTTGACGAAAGATTTTGTGACATTTTCAATTTTAGCCACATGTTGGTGTACTTTTGCTTTTTGTATTTTTGTCTTTTATACCTTTTTCTCTTTTTTTGATTTTTTTATAACACATGAAATGTGTTTGTATATTAATATTGTACTTTCAGTTTTTATAAATTATACATATATAAAACATTTTCTCTTTCTTTTTTTCTTTCAAACCTTTCTCAAATCTAAATCCAATTCCAATCCCACTTACAAACCAAACGCACCATTGGTTTGTTTATTGCGGATTTGCGGCTACTTATCAAGTGCCTATTGGGCATATTTCCGTTTTAGCGTACACATTTTCACTCAGATTAATCTTTTATTTTGAACTTATTTACAAACCGTAAGAGCACTCCCAATAATAACATAAGTTAAACTTTAACATCTACCACGTCAGCGTCACATCAGCTTTAACATTTCACCTTAACATCCCTAAAAAACACCCACAACAATAACATCCTAAGTTAAACTTTAACATTTGATATTTTCAATTTCAACCCTTAAACTAAAACAAACATTTCATTTATTAAACTAAACATATCATTAAATTTGAAAACCTATTACAATAGAAAAAAAAAAAAAAAAAAAAAAAAAAAAAACTTTAAATTAAAGTGTGTGGCAATTATAGGGGCATTAAGCTTCTCAGTCACACCATGAAGCTTTGGGAGAGAGTTATTGAGAGAAGGTTGAGAAGGGAGACGAGGGTGTTAGAGAACCAATTTGGTTTTATGCCAGGAAGGTCCTCGATTGAGGCTATTCACCTTCTCAGAAGCCTCATGGAGAAGTATAGAGAAAGACAAAAGGACTTGCATATGACGTTCCTTGATCTTGAAAAGGCTTATGATAGCGTTCCACGCGAGTTGATTTGGAAAACTCTTTTCGACAGAGGAACCCCAAATAGATACGTGAGAGTCATTAGGGACATGTACGAGGGTGCCAAGACTCGTGTACGGTCCACAGTGGGGACCTCAGAGTTTTTCCCTGTAGATGTTGGGCTCCACCAGGGATCCGCCATTAGTCCCTACCTCTTCGCCTTGATTCTAGATGAGTTAACTAGAGGGGTACAAGAGGGCATCCCGTGGAACATGATCTTTGCTGATGACATTGTGTTGGTGGCAGAATCGGCGGAAGGGTTAAACACCAGACTTGAGCACTGGAGGGAGGCTCTTGAAGAAAATGGCCTTCGGGTGAGCAGGGAGAAGACAGAATACCTGAGATGTGACTTTGGGAGGATTGAGCTAGGTCACCACGAACAAATTGATATTCATATCGAGATCAGATCCCCACACCCAAGGAGTCTTTTAGATACCTGGGATCGAGGATACACAAATCAGGGAGGATAGATGAGGACGTTACCTACCGGATTAGAGTGGGTGGGCGAGATGGAGGGCGGCGTCGGAGTCCTTTGCGACATGAACATCCCATTTAAGTTAAAGGGAAAATTCTATAAGGTGGCGATTAGACCGGCCATCTTGTACGGCTCTGAATGTTGGCCCATATTAAAGGCACATGCTAACAGGGTAGAGGTGGCAGAACTAAGGATGCTAAGATGGACTTGTGGTAAAACCTTGCTTGACATGATCCCGAACGGAGTTTTCAGAGCTAAACTTGAGGTCGGGAATATTGTTTCGAAAATGAGAGAAGGAAGGTTGAGGTGGTTCGGACATGTCAGGAGGAGGCCACAGTCAGCGCCAGTTAGAAGGGTCGAAGCGCTTGATGTAGATGGCGTGAGAAGGAGAGGCAGACCCAATATCAGGTGGGAGGATAGACTTAAGTTTGACATGACGGAGCTTAGTTTGACCGAGGACATGATCTCAGATAGGAAGGGGTGGAGGGATAAAATTAGGATTTGCGGGTAGTGGTGCTAGGTGCTTGGCTTTTAGGTGTCCCCTTTTGCCTCCCTGCGTGTTTTGTTTTGTGGCATCTCTTTTGCTTTGCCGTAGTCTTAGGCCCCGTGCGTGGTTGCGTTGCTCTATTGTTGCCCCCTTAGGTTTTGCCTGCTTTGTCTTGCCCCTTGCGTTTGGTTTTGCTACGTGTTTTTACTTTAGCTTTATGCCTCGTGTGCTTCTTTGCTTTGCTTTGTGTTGCCCCCTTTTGTTGGTCTGCTTTTTGGTGTGCCTAGGCTTTTGGTTTTTATCTCTGTTGCGCTTTGCTATTGGCTTTTTTTCGGTGTGCTTGTGCGTGGTTCTTTTTCCAGTATGCCCTGTTTGCTTGTTTGCTTGCTTTCTTTACTTCGCTTTTGCCTTGTGTTTTTGTCGTATGCTATATCTATCCTTCCGCACTAGCACACATTCACTTGCCGGAGGTCTCGTTGGAAGCAGTCTCTCTACACACGGGTTTACCCTGGTGTAGGGGTAGGATCTGTCTACATTTTACCTCCCCCATACCCTGCCATGGCGGGATTGGGTATGTTGTTGTTGTTGTTGTGAACATAAAGGAAATGGCGAGAATACAATCTAGTGACGAGGTTGCAAGTTATATTTTATTTTGATTCGTTCTTTTTCGTCATTGATCCAAGCCACGACATCTGGATCTTTGCCTTCAGTATCAACCATCAAAAACTTTATCTCTTCCAACCTTGTTATTGTTTCATCTTTGATTTGTTGGGCTCGATACGCCACTTGGGCGGTTTCACGTTTGATACGATACTCGTTTGCCATAGTTTCGGTGAAATAACTTGACGAGCTCGTTCCTCCGGTGCTCGCTCCCCTAGTACTTGTCGTGCTCTCGGATCTTGCTTTCTTGGAAGCACGTTTCTTTCCCATGGGGCGTGGTTGTTCATCATGACCAAACAAAGCCTCGTTTGTTTGGCTTGGGACATCGCCGGTTAAATCAACCAGTTCTTGCGTGTCCCATTTCTTATGCTGACGCAAAACCTCCCAAGCTTCATCGAGAGCAAACGGTGCTGCTTTGTGCTCCTCACGATACCATTGTTTCGCCCGTTTCATGACATCCATCTCACTTTCCCCGCTTCTCTGTTCCCGTTGCGCACGTTTGTAAAAAGCGTTGAACTTTGTGCAACAGTGGTTCAACGTTTTCCACTTGCTTGACATCATATCCTTGTTGCGTCGTTGAAAGTTGAGTCTATTGAACTCATTTGTGACCCGATACCAAAACGTATCTTTAGGTTGTACACGCCCAACTTTCGGATCCTCCGTAATAGCTATGTAACACCTGGCAAGTAATTCTTCCTCTGCTAGTTGCCAACGCCTAGTAGCGAATTCTTCTTCATCATCATCGATTGGTTCGGGCTCGGGGTCTTTGGATTTTTTTGACTTTCGTTTAACACGACCTTTGGATTTTTTTGGAGGAGACGTGGGTGTCTCAGGAACATCATGTGTTTCAGCTTTTAAGTGTTGTGAGAATTTTAGATTTTGTAACATATTGGATTTCACAAACACACTAAATCATAACCAAGATATGCGTATAAGATGGTTTAGAGAGAGAAAGTGGGATATTCTAGAAAGAGAAACTCATGGAAGGTTAGATTCCAAATGAACATCCAACCCTCTCCTTTGTGGGGAGAGGGCTATTTATACAAAACTACTACGCCCTCCGACGGGCTGTGGATCAGACATACAATGGGTAAAGACCCTTCCTTCCTCCACGGTGTTACACTAGACTAAACTATGCTAATAACTGACTAACAACAACATAATAAACGATATGTCTATGAGCTAACTTAAGCTAGATTATACATAGGGTGACCGATGCTTCACAATAGAATTTCCAATTCCTAACAATCTCCCCCTAAGGGAGGTCACCCCATGATTTACATTATGAATCCTAGCATTCTATTTGATCTTTAATCTTGAGCTCGTAGACATCAAATCATCAAGATATTCAAACATTGTGCTTCCGTGGTGATATCATCATTGTCCAACTTCAATGTATATTTCGTGGAGGTTATAGAGCTGATCCACATTGATGACCTTTGAGCCTTAATAGAGATCATCAGCCACAGTTAATCTCAGCATCACCTATTGTTACGTTTCCAGCATGTGAAGTTGTGACTTTCGGACCGACATGCTCACACTTTTGGATCATGACATCTTTTCATCAGAGTAGCGGAAGCTTTACTGGCTCATGATATTTGCAGTGGCGTAGCGGAAACATAGCATAAAAATATCAGAGCCAGGTTCTGTAGATATGCACAAGTCATGATTTCTTCAATTAAGTGTGGATGTTGTGAGCATGTGGCTTTGGATTGACTCCTCAATTCTGATCAGCTGCAATCGTCGGGGTGTACCTGCATACGACAGTTAGCAATAAAGCGTACGAAAGTGTCTTTGATCACTTTCGTTGAATTGAGGTACACGGCCCACGGTTCCCCTTTGATCAGTACAAGTACTTCCTGTGATCAGGTATAATTCCGAAGAATATCCTTGACAGGGTTTCGCAGCTGTTCTAGCTGTTCTCAAACCGGAACGTCTCAAAGAAGACAACACGGAGTGAGTGAACCAGCAAATTGAGATTTACTGATTGATAGAAAATGATTTGAAAACAATCGTGTATTGCTTAAGAGAAAGAGTTTTTCAATACGACGAAGGTTTAGAAGAAGAAATCAATTTTCAATCATAAATACCCTTTTATTTTGAAAACATGATACACAGTCGAAGTGCTAGAGAAAAGAGATTTTGAGCACAACGACCGGTTTTTCAAAGGTATCCGTCAATCCATTTCCTGAACCAGGATTGATTAAAAAAAATTGAATCTCCCCATTGTTTCTGTTCAGTTGTCACATGGTTGATCTATTAGATAGATCTCACATGCCACCCACCAGGAGCTTGTTTGATGTTGGCTCCAGAAGGCTTTCCATCTTCATTGTAAATATGTTAGCATATCACTCAGATGTTATGGCAATACCACAAGGATAATGCGTATGACTCATAAGATATAATCTCTCTTTCCACATTGTGTGAAACAGAGAGTCTTCATTGACAGTGTCCTAAGGAGATTTATTTGATGATCTCGTGGCTCTAAACTCAATAGTGAACATTTGGTTCCTATGCCGGAGACTAGGGAGAGGGTCTCCTTCTTCAATATCAACAATATCTAAGAGAAAGTCGATAGATAATGTCGGTTCCCCGTGAGAATGAAACAAGCCCTTTTAAGAGGAACTTGAGTAGTTTGGGAAGTTAGGTGCAGTGCGTCACTGGGTCCATGACGTCTTGTCTTCAATACCAGTGTTACCTTAGTAAACACCAGTAGCATATGTATTGAACCCGGATTCTGCCCTAAGGTTGAATTATTAGAGGGCTATTTCTTTTCACCCTTTTCATATTCATTTCTTTTTCATTCTTCAACCCCTTCAGTGCTTACCAAGACTTCATAACTAGAACCTTGTTGGGTTTATTCCAGTTCTAGCTCTATCTCAGTCCGAACTCTTCCCATATCTCACTTTTCTCCTTTTTTCATCATACCTAAGGACTCTACACTATCTAGTGAATTGTCCCTGGGTAGATCCCTCCGACTCTGGCGGGATCGTGGGAACGAATACCTAACCTAACCATCCTTATAACACCATGCATAAAGTAAAATGGTCGGTCTTTTGGTACAGTTCATTCCTTCTCAAAACCAATTGAAAAATCATTTGAAAAAACAATCAAGGTACTTGTGATATGAGATCAAAGCATTTTGTACCTTAATAGTTTTGATCATTTAGAAAACCTCCCCCTCAACATGTGCATATGATCTTGAAATTGTTTAGCACATGGAGGCAAGAGTTCTTAGAAATAATTTCTTGATCACAATTTCTATGGAAAAAGCCATTTAATTTTCTTTGGTAAATTCTCCCCCTCAATACGTGCATAGGATATTTGAAATTATTTTCACACATAGAGGAAAGAGATTTTTTGAAAAACAACCACGATTACCAAATATTTAGAAACCATTTAACACACAATCAATGTACCTTATGTCAAAACATGGATATATTTGTACCTTGAAGATTTGAATTTGTTTTGAAATGCTCCCCCTTAATATATGCTTCGAGATTCGAAAATAGTTTAGCACATATTAGAGAGCGATATTTACTTTGAGACAAAAATGGTCATCTTTTATCATCTTTCATATTTATATCACATTTTCTCCCCCGATCAAAAATTTCAAATCCTTTGAGATTTTGGATCTCAAGTGATTTAAATATGTATGAAACAAAACATTTGTTGGAGAAAAATGTGTCCGGTTTTATATGATCTGAAGTGGACAACACTGAAGTTCCCTTTTTAGACACAAAGGGAAACCTCAATACTTAACCTAACACTATTACATACATTATAGTTGTTCATAGTTCATACACCACATTTTACACATAAAAAGTACAAAACAAAAACTACTTCCAGAAGATGTCTTCATTCAGTTCTTTGAAGCAGTTTGTAATGACCTTCACGAAGTCTGCCACCAACAAAACTTTCAAGGCTGAGAAAGATCATTCGAGTCTTAAGTCTTCGCCTGATCGCAGCAATGAAATCTTCACACCTCTTCAAATCCTCATCAGACCAGAATTTTGTTTTGTTCCACGGCTTCAGATCAACTTTGATTTCATTCACTCTAGAGTTCAATTCTTCTTCGACCGTCTTGAGAGTGCCATCACTGAATTTGTAGAGCTCACACAGTCTCATTAGCATGCGTGTCCCGTATCTGTCGGTGAAGAGGACGGCTCTAGGGGTGTCAAGAACTCTATATTTGTGACGAAATTCATGTCCTGAGGCATCCCATTGCGGCCTTGTAAGGTTGACCCGAGTCTGGTAGCTTTCCATTCCTGGCTGAAAATCCTCAACCCTTTTTCGAATGACTAAGCCCCTGATCCAAAGGTTGACAGCATCAGAGAGAGCCTTCTTCTCACGGACAGGTAGATGGTTAAGATGTCCTTGGAGGTTCAAAAGATAGAGATCTTCAAAGTCATTTGGCAGCAGATGTTTGAAGTCGTTTTCTTCTATCACATGATCTTTCTGGTCTGCTCTTCGAAGAATGATCTTCTTAAGTTAATCATATCCATAGATTGGGAAGATCTCTACACTGACAACACTTAGAATTCGCAGCTTGGATCTAACAGCTTTGCGTCTTTTATCAGCTCCATGTCTCTCAATGTAGAAATTCTTCTTTTTGAACCACCAATGAGAAGTACCATATGAAGCGGCAATGTCATACTTTTGTTCTTTGTCAGCCCAGAATTGATCCGGAACCATCTGTTCAAGACCCTGATCAGTGTATGTAGCAGCTTTCATCTTCAAAATCGATAAAGCTGGTCTTCTTTCAGTAGAGCGAGCACATAGATAGTCCAGGTCACGGTTGAAGAAGAATTAAGACTGAATGGTCATTTGTCCAGGTTCACCACCGAGAGAAAGAGGTTGTTCACATTATAACGACTAATCTGCTCACTGACTTGATCACTCAGCATCTTGTGGCATTCTTCCATCTGATATTGGAGCTGATTGGCATCTGAGTGAAAAACCTTGACAATTTCAAAAGCTTGTCCTTCAAGATCCTTTGGAGTGATGGACGAGATTCCCTTCTGTTCACAAAACCACTTAATGAAGCTGCCCATATCTCCAGTGACATGAAGGAGAGAGTCTTCATCTGGGATTTCATAGTTAGTAGAAATTGTTGAAGCCCAGTTTTTGTCAGGGATCATCGTGTCAGTCTCTGGGATGGACCATGAAGGTTCTGGGGTATGAGGTCTCGCTTCGGTGAGCCAACTTTGAATTGTGTCTTTTGAAGGTGCAACTCTAGATGGGTTAGAGCGTTCACCTGACACGTATGCATCAAACCAATCATCTTCAGATGGCTTGGGGATATGCTTGGTGGATGCATCATCGTCATCGATTCGACTCTGCCATGACATACGATTCTTCATGAAGCACTTGATCTTCAGGAATAGAAGAGAATGTGGGTGTGAACCTTGAATCAACCGTGGTCCAAGCTGCAAATTTCTTATGAGTTCCCTGATCTCCGGATGGACTAGATTGATTGGAAGGTTTTGGTGGTGATGATGGTAGTAGTGGTGGAGGTGCAGAGGTTGTATTAGAAGTTCCTCCAGCCCCAGAAGTTCCAGCTCCTCCAGTTGGAGGTGGAGGAGGTGGTGGTGGCTTAGGACCTCCAGACCTATCAGTTGATTTTATTGGAGCAGTCTTTCTTTTCTTCTTATCTTCTCTTTCTCGTACATCCTCTACAAACTGCTGATAATTATCAAGTCTCATCGATTCCTCGAGTGCTTCGTATAATTTCTTATGTGTATTGTCCATTCTCTCTGCTTCATACATTCTTTCTGAGAGAGTGATCTCATGTCGAGAGAGATCGGCAAGTCTTTGAATCGCCAAGTAATGGAGCCTTCATTGCCCATTCAACCGCATCTTTAATGTCTGCTTCAATTTCCTTTGTAACAATCTCATCAAGGTTAAGATTCTCCAGTCTTTTGACACGACTATCAAGATTATTGACGGCGATAGGAAAGTGCTTCTCAATAGTCGCAATACGTGTCATAGCCTCTTCGAGCAATTGCTCAGTCGTTTTGACTGGAGGAGGTGAAGCAGGAGGTGGTGAGGTAGGTGGAGTGACGGCATCACTAACAGTGAAAACTTGAACTGGATTAATAATGGGTTTGGGTGGTGGAAGTGTGGTTGCTTGAATAGGTGCTGACATTGGAGGAGTGGTTGATGTGTCTTGCTGAATATCAACATTGTACATGGACTCAGCTTCCTCTTTCTCATCATTTTTCTTAAACGGCTCGTTATCTGAGGGTTTGTCATTTAAAAACTGATCACCGAAAGATAAGTCTGTATCTAGATTCTTCAATGAGGATAGAGAATCAATAGACATATTTGGTTCTTCCAAATGCCTGGTCTCATCAAATCTTGATTCAAGGTTCTCTTGTGAGTCTTTCTGCATCTCTTCATCAACATTTTGATCAGACTGGGTATCACTTGATGCAGGAGTTTCTTCTTGTCCTTCGGATACCTCCTTTTCCAATCCAGATTGTTCTTGAGCTGAAGATGATTCAACACTTTTTTTCTTCAGTTCAAATTGAGTGGTAGTTCTTGATGGTGAAGAGGAGAATGTCAGAAGTATGTGAGCAGCTTGTTCGGCATCAACACCAACAATCCCTTTCCCTTTGTCTTGTGTGATTGGATTTGTATGGCGTGGTTCTGGTTCAGGTTCTCTTAACACGACACCTCCAATTGGTGGTCTCATGTTCGAGGCTTTCCGGCTTTGTTGAATTCCTTGCTGCAAATTAGCCTCATCTTCGTCAACCAATTTCTTGTCACCCTTTGATGTCTCAGTGCCTTCAACATTTTCCTTTTCTACCTCCTTCTTCTTCGTTTCGCTTCAAGGTTGTGGTGTTAGTAGATTGTGATCTTTCACGTCTCTTCTTTGGAAGGGCAGCATATGAAGTCTTTGAGCCGAAGTAGACTTAGCGAGTTTTGGGTTGTGGTGAAGTGGGAGAGACATCAACATTAACACTGGATCTGGAAGCCCTTTTCTTGTACAGTTTGAAATGATCCGTCTTCTTAATATCGCTGAGAAGAATATCGAATTGGCAGTCCAAATATCTCTTTATTGACACCTCTAGCAATATATTTGAGGTTGCCGAGAACAAATTCATCCTTAGCATAATGTAGGGTTGATTCACTCCTAGGGTTGAAGTTATGAGTCTTTGCAAGTCTTGGATAACAAGCTTTGAAAATCTGATGCTAGGAATCACAAGCTTGTTTACTTTCTTTCGTCACTGAGCATGTTTCGCAAATTTGTTCTATCGATAATGAATGTGTTCATTGACAGAGAGAATTCTTCCCAGATACGTTTCGAGACATTAACATTCACCCCATTGATGAGACCCCATAGGATTTGCAAGATGGGAATCCTCACTTTATCGAACCCGATGTTTTTCCGATAAGCATAAGTTGAGAACTGTGTCATTGCTCTCGAGGTTGATACATGTGACCGGTGATGATGTCAGAAGCCCTTGATATGCCAACTTGATAACCCAAACCAATCAGAAAGACTATAAGCTCTTCCGCACTAGGTGGAGGTTCAGATCGTATGGTAGGGTTACAGGGTGTGATTCCTAGGGCCTTGCTGGCGAGAATGTCAATTGATCACAAATTCATTATCATCCAGCTTGCAGGTATATTGAGCCGTGATTTTGTCCCATTCAATGGTGTTCCAAAATTGTTGTAGGTAAATGGTGGGAATTGTGCATTGCTTGGTTAGGGCACTGAAGAAATTTGTGTTTTTGAGGATATCAATTGACACTTTAAGTATTGGATTTTGTTGCAACTTTTCCATATCCACATAACAGTTACTTTTTCCTATCTCTACCCATTTATCTTCAGGAAAGATTTCGTTGTCTGTAAGAACTTTGGGTGGAGCAGAGGTAGTAAGGTTCTCAGATGAGGTTGTGTTTGCCATTGAATATCTAAAGATACACACATATAACAGCAATGATTGAGAGCATGTTAGTTAAGATGTGGTTAGTTAAGCACTATAGAATGCAATCACATGACAAAGACACAACACGTAGCAAATTTGATAGAGTTCCCATAAACAGATTGAAATGATTAGAAAGTAGATCAAGTAGCATTAGTAGGATTTCAAGGTAACAGCTCCTTTTGAGACAGTTTTCAAGAGACAAGTTGTTTTTGAATTAAATTAGTTAAGAACAAAGTTGCTATGAAATAGTTTCATGAGACAAGGTGCTATTATTGAATTGTTATACCAGGTTGCTAAGACAAGTTGTCATATCAAGTTGCTACAGGAGAACCAGATACAAATTGCTTAGACCAACAATGTTATAGCAAGTCGCAAAGAGCAATTTGTCAATACAAATCGCTACAGGAAATCCTGAACCAAGTCGCTATCATGAGATTATTATAGCAAGTCGCCTTAAATAATTTAATAAAACAAGTCGCCACTTGAAAATTGAACCAACAAGTCGCTAACTTGTAAAGACAAGTTGCTATCAAAAATGACAAGACCAAGTCGCTACATTTAAAGTTACTAAGTTGCTAACTTGTAAAGACAAGTCGCTATAAAAAATGACTAGGCCAAGTCGCTACATTCAAAGTTACTAAGTTGCTAACTTGTAAAGACAAGTCGCTATCAACAGTAACAAAGCCAAGTCGCTACACATCAACTCACTAAATCGCTAACAAGAATGTAATCAGAAATAGCAACTCGCCATGATGAATCTATGCACCAACTCGCTACCAAGAACACAATCATAACAGGTAAGTCGCTATCAAGAACACAAGTATATCATACGCATATCACCTCAATCCATTCATCATATGTAATCAATCTAAACACACAATCAAACCGCTATTAAGAACACGTATAATTAATCCATAAACACTAACAATTTCAGAAACACAACCCAACACGAACCTCCTACGAATATTACAACAAGTCGCTCACAAATTCTTAATACATATAAATATGGAAAATTACATCTACCCTAGAGAATCCAAACAACCCTTAATCCATTAACCCATATATATCAAGTGTTTCATTCAACAAACCTAAACGAGGACAGCAAGTGACGAGGATCAAGATCAGTGGAATCTGTTAAGGAAAATGAGTTAGGGGATGCATATAATCCTTATATTTAGAGACAAGAAAATGATTAACATAACCTTACCACACACAAATCGCTAGTAGAAGTATGAAACGAGAGAAAACACAAGAGACACTTTTGAATTTTTTTTGAAATAATGAAAAATAAATGGTAAGTCGCTAGGGTATAGAAACAGATTTTTAGAGGAATACCCAGTTGCCACTTTTAGTCCCTGTACTTGTGAGAATGTCAAGCAACTAGCTAGCAAAGTACATTAACAAGTCGCTAAGACTTTACTTTCCAAGTCGCTAACTCTGTTAAAGGTAAGTTGCTATCTATCATATTATGTATTATAAACACTTTCAGTCTATGAACTTATCAGATTGCAAACTGACACATATAAGATAAGCAAACTAACACAGAGGACACCATGAAATATGACAAGACAAAGACATGCATCTGAGCACAATACATATCCAACAATGATGCATCTGAGACAAGTCGCTAACTCTGTTAAAGGTAAGTTGCTATCTATCATATTATGTATTATAGACACTTTCAGTCCATGAACTTATCAGATTGCAAACTGACACATATAACATATAAGATAACATAATAAGATAAGCAAACTAACACAGAGGACACCATGAAATATGACAAGACAAAGACATGCATCTTAGCACAATACATATCCAACAATGATGCAGAGAGAAACGAGATAACTTGTAAAATTCTCCCCCTCAATCAATGTAACCAATGAACATTGATTGAATGGGACTCGCCCGTTATAAAACAAGAGTATATCATTTGTTCGAACTTCATCTATGATCCCGTGTCATTATTGAATGACATTTCTATGACCGTAGATGTTATCGATAACAAGAGATATATCTTTTATTAGATTGAGGGAAACGATTAAAATTATGAATTAAAAAAAAGATTTAAAAAAATGATTTAAATGAAAAATGATTTTTTATTTTTTATTTTTTATTTTTTTTAAATGATTTAAAACGATTTAAAATGGTTGATATATATATATATATATATATATATATATATATATATATATATATATATATATATATATATATATATATATATATATATATATATATATATATATATATATAAGATTTATAAGAGCGAGTCCGATTCAAGACGAATAGGAGTCAAAGTACGGTACATCAATTATGGCAAGCTACAATTCTGAAAGTGAGCAATATTCATTTCTGATGGAAACCAAGTTATGATGTTCCTGATTGAATTGAGCATTGTACCGAAACAGATGATGGACACCTTGCACTAGAAGCACGTATAGTATTGCAAATAGATGAGTTAGTGACATGAGTAATCTCACTATTGGATGTTGCACAGTTTGATCTAGGCGTGTCATTAATAGAGATCCCTTTAGGTTCAATATTCTTGAAGAGTTTTCTTGTGGGCATCCACTTAAGGCAAGATCTAGGTATGTAAGTCCGTTTGGATCCTGTGAAACTTAAATAATATGCCGGTGGGAATCCATTTGAAAAAAGTGCTAGTAGATTTGGATGTAGGCACTTCCCTCTTATGAATATTGGTCCTTTTGTAATTAGTTGGTTTCTTAGGGGATTGATCAGCCATTTGATGCTTCTTATGAGAACTAGATGAACTCCTAGTATTCCTGATCTTAGAACTTTGAACATTAACCCGGGTTTTGTTATTCATCATATCGGAATGAAGTAGTGAAGTGACTGGTTTAGTCAAAACAAATAACGATCAACTTGGGGAGGCAAGCCTAGATTTCGATGGTTTAAATCTTTCGCTAAAAGCATTGGGCTGCCTAACTATAGTATGTTTTGAGTTGTTCTGAACAGTTGGCTTTCCCAAGTTTGATGGTTTTGCAAACTTAGTGTTCACCCTATTTCAATAGATTTCCTAAGCTCATTTTTTAAGGCAACAATAGTGAAGCTCTTATCCTAATTGGGCTTTGAGGCATCAATGTCAGCCAAAAAGGAATTAGTTTGATCTATCAACTTGGAATTATTCTCTAATAAGTTCTTTCTTAATGACTCATTTTCCCTCAATAGGTTGGACACACATTGAGCCAATTCATCATTCCTAGATTTAAGTGTATCACTCACTTCATGGTTAGGATTGTTCATCCCAATATTACATTTCTTATGCGATCGAGAGTTCTAATTTCGTGATTGCATATTGTTGAATCTTTGTCCTGAATCTGGTTTTTAGTGGTTGATTTCAAAAATTCTCGAAATTCTAGAATTCAGATTTATGCCGGTGTTTGTAGTAAAAAAAACTTTCTTCTCTTTGTTGTATTTCAATTTCCAAGGAAATGCAATATTTTTCAAGAATTGAGTATTTGTTTGAAAGTTTATCATAAACCCCTTTTTCAACCATGTCATTTGTTTTGAGGATTTTAGATTCAGGCTTAACCAAGAAATATTTATCAATATCGTGATCAGAGTTAGGATAAAAATGATCAGGCACATTAGTGGATGCATTATGTTGATCAGTTAAGGGTACCTCATCACATATCTCCGGATCAGTTGCTGGAATGGCATCTGTATCCTCCTCATGCATAACAGGAGGTATGAAATGCAATCCGATTCAAGCTTTTCTCGACTGACTGAGCCTTTTTATCCAGTACAGTCGGTTTCATCATCTTTTGTTGTATCTGATATACTGCATTCAGCATCATCCATTCTTTCAACTGGTCCATTACCCGATTTAGCACAACTTTCATTTGATTTTATCTGACACCCATTCAACACATTCAACTAAACATTCTCTTGAACAACATTCCTAATGTACATTTCCACTTTATCCATAAGTTGAATAAATGTGTTGATGTACTCATGAATTTCCATTCCAGTATGTTTCTTGAATGAAATTCCAGTTACATGTTGATCAAAGTCTGCGGAATATTCCCCATTGATAAATGGCTGAAATTGGTTGTAGATTACTTGAAGTGCAATATTCGAGTCTTCCATTAATACCTTCTTTTTGGTAATTTGAAGCTTCAGTTGTTCTAAGTTCAGCAACACGTTCTTGTCAATGGGATAAGTCCGACGAAAGAGAGCTGCATGTTCGATGCCTAGTTGGGATAAAGATGTGTGAGATGCTGATGAAGTAGTTGAAAAGACTCAATGTTGCATTCCATTTGCCTTGCATCATTTGTCAATACCAAGTGTGACTCATTAGATTTTGACTCGTTGTGAAGTGTGTTGATCATAAATTGCTGAATCAATCAAGGTAGAACATTCATAATAGCAACCAATTTCATTGTTCTGTGAGGTATCATAAAGTTCAAGCACTTTAGAGATTAAAGGGTCAGTGATGTAAGACATTGTGTTGATGGATATTAGATATGAGTAACTTGCATCAAATTACCAAATTGCTATATAGACAAGTCGCTAACAAGACAACTCGCCAAGAACCATAACACCAAGTCGCTACAAATTAGAAGAAAAGTCTTTAAGCACAAAGTCGCTAAGAATTATGACAAAAAGTCGCTAAGAATTATGACAACAAGTCGCTAAGCACCAAGTCACTAGACACAGTTAAGTTGCTAAAGAACAACTCGCTAAGATCCAAGTCGCTAGTGTCAAGTCGCTAACAATTTGCACTACAACTCGCTAACAATTCCTGAAGCAAGTCGCTAACCTCACCAAGTCGCTAGCCGTAGTGGAGAATCCACTAACTTGTACTATTTTTCGGCTTGTCTCAATAGAAAAGTCTCTAGGCTCAAGTCGCTAACAACTAACACTGTAACTCGCTAACTTTTACTGAAGCAAGTCGCTACGATGAAAAACACTCCGAGAGCCAAGTCGCTAGCCAGAAAAACTTCGAAAACACACTTTTCAATCCAAACAAGCTCAACCTACGTTGATTCAAGTCGACCAAATCAAAACCCAGCACTTACAATGATTCTCTAAAACAAAAGTACACCCAAAATTCAAACTTTAACACTAGAAATGATCCAAATGATGCAAAACCACTAAACTTTTCAAACTCAAAACTATCTAAAACCACTAGAAATCCAAGGATATGTAACAGAGATGATCAAACCATGGCTCTTGATACCAATTGTAACATATTGGATTTCACAAACACACTAAATCATAACCAAGATATGTGTATAAGATGGTTTAGAGAGAGAAAGTGGGATATTCTAGAAAGAGAAACTCATGGAAGGTTAGATTCCAAATGAACATCCAACCCTCTCCTTGTGGGGAGGGTGGCTATTTATACTAAAACTACTACGCCTCCGACGGATGCTGGGATCAGGCATACAATGGGTAAAGACCCTTCCTTCCTCCACGGTGTTGCACTAGACTAAACTATGCTAATAACTGACTAACAACAACATAATAAACGATATGTCTACGAGCTAACTTAAGCTAGATTTTACATAGGGTGACCGATTCTTCACAATAGAATTTCCAATTCCTAACAGATTTTGAAAGTTGGTGTTTAAGGTGCTTTGTTGACTTTGTTGCCAATACATATATTGTTGATGTTGTTGCCACATTTCTTGGCTCGACAAGCCTAGTGGGTTGGGAAAAGAGATGTTGGGGTTTGAAGATGAACCAGTGTTCGGGTTTGATGATGAACCCGGTTTGAGGTATTCCACCCACCACCGAAGAGATGAAGAATGTATCATCGCGTTCCTCACATTTTTTTCCAGTGAATGAAAGTTAAGAATTAGGATTGAGTAATGGAGGCCGAGTGAAAAAATGTTGTTTAGTTGGGTATTTATAGTGGTAAGAAAATGTTTTGATTAAAAAAAAAAAAAAAAAAAAAAACTAGCCGTTCAGGGGCTAAATTGTAAAAAAATTTAAACCCTAACAGTAACCAGCCGTTAGGGGGGTGTTTTGTAAAAAATTTGAAATTCTTTTATATATATATACAGTGGATAACGTCCGTTAAGTTATTAAAGCCGGAACTTTAACGCCCAATGACGTCAGATCTTCCAACGTTAAGCGATTTTCGCGGATAAGCCGGGCTCGGCGTTAAATCGTTGGGAATGCTTTCAAGGTTAACAAATTATATTGTTGATTGGCTTAAATTCATAAAATAATCACCAACATACTAAAGACCACTTTATTTATATCTATATGTTTTATAGAATAAAGAAATTTCATTATTTTGAAGTGATTTTGTTAATTCATTCTTATTGAAAAAAAATAATTGGTCAATAGAGAGCTCGATTTTGCCACATAAGCAAAAATTGCGTGTGTGATTGATGATATAAAAGTCAAAATTAAATTGATTTTGTCAAAACTTTAAAAAATTTTGTGGAAAATTTTGATTGATAAAAAAACACATAAAAATATAGGTGTCAAATTTTTGAAAACAAAAACTTAAAAAAGTAGGGGTTTGATAGCATCAAATTAGCCTGATCTTTTATATATCAAATTCCCGTGTTTATGGCCTCATTTGCATTAATATGGTACTTAATTCTTTCATATTCGTTCATATTGCATTTCGGATAAATGAGCGCTGAAGCGGAAAAGAAGTGATAAAAGGCCAAGTATATGTTATGAAGATTGATTTACAAGGGCCTTTGATTTTATGTGAGATTAGCGAATAGCCACTAAGGTTACGGCGTAATATGAGCTTTTGGAAGTACGGCGTCCAATTGATGGTTACGTCGTAATTATTCTCTTGAAGGTTACGGCATAACATGGCAATTTAGTTACGCCGTAGAGATTATTTCGGAGGGATAAGTATGAGATGAAGAAGATTACGGCGTAACTCGATACTTAGTTACGCCGCTAATTAATTACTTCAAGCAAAGTTTCGAGGTCAGGGAGTAGAAGCGGCAAGTTAATATTTATTCACTTCGAGGACCAAGTATAAATATATCAAGAACGACGAGCGGCTGAAACCGTAAGTATTATTAAGGCTTTTGGACTTAATTTGAATCAACGCGCTACTTCAGGGGCCAAAAGTAACTACTAGTGCAAATAAGTTTCATACATATTATGGATGAAAAAAGGACGAAGTTGAATGTTAAGTTTTAGTTACGTAGTAATAGTTACTGACGTAACTAATTATTTTTAGTTACGACGTAAAATATTCGAGATCAGATTTCCTTGCGCTGTTATTAGTTACTGTAATTAGCCTTAAGGTTACGCCGTAATCATGTCGAGGGCCTATAAATCCGCCCTAAATCTGCATTTTTAGTATCTCTTCACCCCTCTCTTAGGGTCGATTAGGGCACTACTCTTAGGGCATTTTCCAGAGTCCGAGCAATTTTGAAGAAGAAGAATTCACCGCAATCATCATATTATTAGCTCTACATCAAGTAATTTGTATCAAACTGTTCAATTCAATTTATGATTTATTCATTTTTGTTGGTATGATTTATTATATTTTTGGCTAAGCACCCTGGGTGGCCTAGTTATGATTCTTTAATTGTTTGTTTGCATTTACTTTACTCGCATAATTATTTTAAGTGTATGCATGCATAGTTTATTGGTAGCCATCCTTGGTGGGGAGTTTTGAATTTTGAGCATGCGGTAGAGGCCAATTGCCTACAGGAGATATGGACCAACTGACCTAGGTGTAGCGGACTGGAGAAGGGAAGGGTAAGATAGGACCAACTGATCGACCTTTCTACTTGTGCTATTGGACCAACTGATCACCTATCGTTGGATGAACGAAGAATTAGGGGTGAGTGTTCAAGTTCCTAACGGCGGGCACTCACTATTATAAATCTAGCATGTAGCGGAACTTAATGACTAGCTCTTGGGGACCAGAACAACAGACTTATGACGGCTGCGCTGATTTCTAATGTGGTGGCATCTTTGCTGATCGGTTAGGGCGAATTGACCAAATGCTGCCCCTCGACTTTGACCCCAACTCAAGTAATTGGAAGTAAAGTAACGTAGACATAACTAGCTAAGAGGAATAACTAGGTTAGCACCACTCTTCTTCATTGATTTCAACTCTTCTTTTATCTCTTTCTTTTATTTCCTTGTTTTATTAGTTTTAGTTTTATTATTCAATCTTATAAGCAATTAATATCGACATAGACTTAAGTTAATTTACAATCCACGTAGAGCTTGGGATCTATCTCGGTTTTACCGCTACTACACTACAACCGAACGTGTACACTAGCCGTTAGTGCATATAGGGTAGACCATAGGTATAACGAGGTAACTATAAATATTAAAAACCCGGTCAGTAAAAACCTGCATCAAGTTTTTTGGCGGCCGTTGCCCGGGAGCTATTTAGGATTTTAATTTAAGTCTTTCTTTATTTCTTTATTTGTTTTTAGTTTCTTTTCTCTCTTTGCGCTTTTTGTTTGTTTTGATATTTCATGGATATGGAACAGATAGATTTTGACATGCTCAACTATGGAGAATTATATGCGTTGACTCGAGATACCCAGATCGGGCATGGTAATGCCCCGAATTGAATGATG
>OU343216.1:51270020-51308251 GCA_910596185.1 Chrysanthemum makinoi
AGATAGAGTATGTATAAATTGTTTATGCTTAAGTTTTTTTGTAAGCGAGGGAATACCCACAGGGGTGTTTGCCTCAGCTCGGTATAGCAAAACACAACCAAGAGATGTGTTGTTTTTTTACCTAAAAACCTTGCTACCTCTTCACAGTTAGATCAGGTGGGATACGTTCTGGTTGCGTAACCATGGTAACAAGGGTGCGTTTGTATTGTGTGGAATTAATGGGCCTCTAACTCTTTATGGGCTTCTATCTAGGCCCAATCCGAGTGTACGTGGTGTTTGTTTTAACAATGGGCCAAAGCCCATTAGCACTCATGGGTATATTTGATTGTCATGGACTTTTAGCCACTAGTAAAATTTACAATAGGTTTGATTATAAAACCTGCTAAACATATGTCATTCGTACGTTTCGGATAAGCTTTTGCGATTGGTCCTCATTATTGAGATTGTGAATTGAATTTAGATAATGGATTAAATATATGGATTATAACTGCACATATAGTAATATATTGGATTGGACATTTGGATCATTATTGGATTTACGATATTGGATGTTGGACTTATTGAACATTTTGGGACTTAACGGTATAATATATTAGACTCGAAAAGAATTTAATATATTAGACACGGAACACTAACAAAATATTCAATAAACTCATAGCTAATAATTATGCGAATGATAACGAAACAAAATTTATAAATATCGTAATTTCAAACTTAGGTTATTTAAAGTCACGATGACTTGGGAACGTGATATAAACGGACGGGTTATGCTAAAATTTATAAAACCTTCCCAAAGTCATAAGATTATAAACTTGTAAACGTATTGTGTTTTCATAAAACACTAAAATGGTTTTCTAAACCATTTGGGATCATGGGGTAAATGCCGAAACTTACATATTGACTTATTTATTGAAGTGATTATATGTCGTTATTGTCTTGACTTCTTTCTTGTCATTTTCTTTTCGACGTGAGTCTCTGTCAATACTTCTTGACTATTCCTCATAATATATTGGGATGTATATTATGCTTCAGTGTGAGTTATATTTGGTGTGAATTACATTTGGATGCATATTATACTTTTGGCGTGAGTTGTATATCAAGTCTATGTTTTCTTACCACCACACAAAGCGTTGATACTAAAATTTTTTAGATATTGATACTGGATTTTGAAATCCTTGATATAAGTATTCCATGAAAATTAAGACACGTTGTCTATCAGAAATTATTTTGCTTTGCGATTCGTATTCTGAGATAAGCTGTATACTATTAGGTTGTGCCAATGTCGTACCGTTGTGCTTGTGCTTTTTGGATATCATTGTGCCTTTCTCGTGATACGGTTATTCTTGCACCTCGATGCAGTTGTGATAGTTATGATTCTTGCATTGCTTCTTATTGATGTGAGTTCATGGTCACTACTTTTACTTACTTTTAAACTGTTTTGGGGGAGAATACATGCTCGTTTTTGCTAAATGTAATGTTTGATTGATTTGAATAAGCAGTTGTTACTTGGTTTGATAAAATGCATGATTATTGGACTAAGCATCAGGCCAAAACCGACCCGTCCCAACTCGGTCCCTACCCATCCCGAAACCGACAAGGCTGAAAATCCTAACCGAATCCTAACCCGATTCTAGTTCGGGTAATCTCGAATCCCGTCCCGAGTCCCAAAACGAAACCGGTTTGTATGGTTTTCTTTGTGTTATCCCGGGTAATCTTGAATCCTGACTCGAGTCCTGATAAGGCTGATGTTAGGAATTTTGTGATAGTGGGTTCCTACTGATAGACTTTACATTTCTGCTGATAGTATGGTTACTGTGGATAGAGCAGTTGCCACTGATAGTTAGTTTTGTTTCTGCGGATATTTAGTATCTGTATATTTAGTATTTAGTTGTGATATGCATGAGTTAAATTAGGAATACATAATGCATATCTTTTGAGTGTTTTGCAACCTGCAGAATTAGGGTTTCTAATAGTATAAAAGAAACCAACGGTTGGTTTTGATGTACAATTTTGAAACAATATTACTAGTAATTGAAAAAGATCCATAGAGGATCAAGTATTTGGTGTTTATTGTCTTCTTGAGTCTTGTGTTTATATTCCGCGTAAACATAATTCTAGCAAAGGTTCTCCATAGTATTCTTGTGATTACACAGGTTACTATACTTTCATTAAGGCTCATAAGATCTATCTGGGACTGATCCAACAAGTGGTATCAGAGCCTGGTGAGAATCTTTCCAAGAAGATAATCATACTCTCTTTCACAAACTCTAATCACAATAACATCATCAAAACATTCAGACTTATAAAATGAGGAGCAACCTCAGGCATCCAATACTCAGTCCACAATTCAGCAGGTGGTTACCACCATGTCCAATAATAATGCTAAGTTCCCTTATCTGAAAAAGGACGAATATGACATATGGCCCATGAAGATAGAAAACTATATCACCAACAGTGAGTACCATCTATGGAACATAGTTTTGAAAGGCAACAGTAAGAAGAGGACTGGCAAAGATCTAGATGGGAAAGTGATCATTCTTCCTGTAACAACAACTGAAGAAGCTATTGCCCTTCAGAGGGGAACAAAGGCTAGGACTACATTGCTTCAAGCTCTACCAGATGAGCATATGAGTGACTTTCATCATCTTGATGATACAAAAGAGATCTGGAGGGCTATCAAGGAAATATTTAGAGGTAACGACGAGTCTAAGAAGATGTGGAAGTCTATGCTCAAGCAGAACTTCCAATAGTTCTCAATTTATGAAGAGGAGGGCATACACAAGGGGTATGACAGGTTTTAGAAAATCATGAGTCAGCTTAATCAGATGAAGGCTAAACCTGACAATGAAGAATGCAACCTCAATTTTCTTCGTGCTTTACCTTCCTCCTGGAGGCAGGTCTCTCTCACACTCAAAGCAAAGGGGGGCCTTGACTATTTAAGCTTTGATGATTTATACAACAAGATTAGATCTCTTGAAATTGATATTAAGTAGAGGTTTTTAGTTCATACCCAGCTTCAGTGCCTGATTCCTAAATGTAGGGGTTGGGATCAGTTTTCCAGTTCTATTGCAAATGCTATTATCTGTTTGGCCCATGGTAGAAAATATAATTTTTCAAGATATATTTTTAAGGAAATGCTTAAGAATATAAAGGATGCTAAACATAAATTTCTAATGTATCCTAGATTTCTACAAATGATATTAGGCATTGAAACCTCTGATAAAACTCCAAGGGTCATTACTAAATTAACTACTAAATTATTTGCAACAATGAAAACCAAGTTTCTTTGGAGAACACAGACCCCTGTTACCCTCAATGTTGCCTAGTGTCAATGTTGCTGCTGATGCCTCTGCATCAGTTGCCACTGATGACCAACAACCACCTTCATCTTAACCTGACCAACCTGTTGCCTCACCATCACCAGAGATTGTTGCTCCTGATGAGCCTGTTATTGCCTCTGATACTCCTATAGAAACAGAGGTAAACATTGATCAGTCTTTTGTCCAACCTCCTAGTCTTCCTAGGCATTTTTTTGAGGATGACACCATTTTTGATGATGATGTTACTATGTCTCCTCTGAGGTCCAATGAAGCTCCCAAAACCGCAGGTAACCCTGTTGGTGGAGCTGAGGATCCCAATATACTAATGGAAATGTCTAGTTTGCTTGACAGGTAAGTAAAGAAAGTTGATAACTTGGAAGCTCAACTCATAGAGACAAAGAATGAGCTAAAGGAGACCAAGCAGACTCTTGGTGGAGCTATGGTTATTAGGCTTAACACAAGAAGGAGCAGGGTTGTTCTTTCAGAATCAGAGGAGGAAAAGGTCACTAAAAGGGCTAATATTGATCTAGAGGCACTTCATGAGTTGGCTGCTGTGTCCTTGAGAGAGACTCAAGTTCAGAAGGATTCTGAAGTACATGTGTTTCAAAGAAGGAGGCCTAGAAAGAGGAGCTACTTAAATCTAAAGGACCTTAAGAATAGTAAGGAGGTTTCTCCAAATACTTCTGATGCTGCTAAACAAGAGAAGCTTTCTTCTAAATCTGTTGATACTGACAAGGTTGCTCAGGATAAGGATTGTTCAGTTGCTGCTGAAGTGGTTGTTCCTTCTGATAGTGTAGCCAATTCTGCTGATATGATTGTTCCTGCTCATACTTCATCTATTATTCGAGACTCCAGCATCCCTTCCCTGATCCTAAAGTTCCCTCTGAAGATGTTGTAGAAGGTATCTCTTGATTGATAAAGGGAAGGCTCCTATGCTTGAAGAAGAAGTGGGTCTTGATGTTGATAAAATTTGAGCAGGAAAGACTTTTCAAGCTTCATGAAATTTCAATGAGTGTGAGGTAGTAGCAGAACAAGCACAAGCCACCTTTAATGCAGAGTTTTCGGCCCAGACAGCTCCTAAGATCACTCCTGAGAGAATGAAAGAGTTGGATGATCTTACTTTGAATTTCACTGATGACACATGGAATTCACTTGTGGCTGGAGCTTCTTCTAACATGTCTCTTGCTCAATCCATATTAGGAGGTGCTTTTGACTCAGATAACTTTGTTGCTGACTTAAAGGAATTGGCCAACAGGAGAAAAAAAGATGATGTAGAAAGAAAAGCTAAAGCAAGAAGGGACAGACCTCCTACTCAAGCTCAACAGAGATTACATATGAGAGAGATTGTTAAGAATATGAGTTCTACAGTTTATTCAACTAGATGGAGTATGGCCTATGTGAAAACTTTTCCTGATGACAAGTTGGTGAGAGAATATAACAAGATCCTAGATAGGTTGAAAAAGGATGGCATTAATCCTTTCCAAAAAATGAAGAGACATCTGCCATCTTTGGAAGGACCTGAGGTCAAGAGATTGAGGTCAAATGATTCTTCTCATGATATACTACTTAGTTCAGCAGATGGTGGTATTCAGACTGGAGAGCCTTCTAAGGAGCAATCTACACCTCTTGAGACACCTGTTGATTCTTCTCAGGTTATTCCCACTGAAGGTATGTCTACAGAAGGTGTTACTAATGAAGGTGTTTCCTCTGTGCCTGCTACTGAGAAAGAGAATGTTTCTGCTAAAGAAATTGGTGTGGATTCTTCTAAACCTCAAATGGTTTCTACTGATCCTAAGATTCCTACACCTACTCCCATGATGCCTGCTTCCGATATTCCAGAGTCAAATGTGTCTTCTCCTTCCTCCACACCTGGTGGAAGAAATAAAATTTTGGCTAAGAAAAGGAAGTCTAGACCACTTGATTTTCAAGCTTCAGACCGTTCCTTTATCAAAGATTTTGAGGAAGATGATTCAGATGAGGAGGTAGTGGTTTGGTCTAAGCTGGATAGATGGGAACTTACTCCAACAGGACTTGGTGGTCTTGGATATTTCAACTCTGTTCATAGGAAGGATGGCTCAGCTAGGCACTTTACATTTCTGATAGAGATTCTTAACTTTTTGGATAGAGATGATCTCATTAGGTTGTATGGTATGGTTTCTACATACTTTGAGTCTCATGCTGCTCCTAATCTTTGGGTTGTTCTTGCTTGGAGATCTTCAGGTTTTGTTTGATTCAGTCTATCAGGATGGCAAAGGATTTAAGGTTTGGGAAGGTCAGAATGAATGGAAGGTTTATCAGTGGACATTTTATCCTCTATCCACTGTTCATGTGGTGCCGACATGGGATGGATTGTATATCTATTTGTTTTCTGATTTGCGTTATCCACTCTCTGTGAGGCTAATGGAGCAAATGCTATCCAATAAGTTGGTATTCTCTCTGCTCGGTTGGAAATGATATGGAAAATGCAAAGCAGTTAGTCAAAAGCATTAAGGATAAGCTTATTGAGGACTCTGCTGATTCATCTTCATAAACTTGGTACGTTGTTATTATATATCTTTATGTTATTTTGTATTCTTTCTTTCTTATTTATTTTATTGGTGTTTAAAAAAAACTTGTATATATATTGTATGTTTACTAACTTTCATCTTTGAGGATCATGTTGTATGGTTGTGGTTAATATATGGTTATTAACTCACCATGTCTTTAGTGACAAAGGGTTAACTTGCTATGGGGGTACGGCTCTAGTAAGTATTCTCAAATCTGTTGACAGTTGCTGATATACTAAAAATCATAGGGTTATCAATGTACCCTAGTCTCACACACCAAACATTGGCTACTCCATGAGCAAACGGCTCTGGTAAAGAGATATCAAATCCGTTGGATGGTTGACAACTTGCCAATAAGTTGCATGGTGCTCAACTCACCATGTCCTCATAGATGAAGAGTTGGCTAGCCCACAAGTTCATGGCTTGTGGTAAAGGCAGTGGAATACCATGGCTAGTCACGAGATAAGCGGCTGGTAAGACAAATCAAATCCGTTGATGGCATGTGGTTTGCCAAAACCATTAGGATTCTCCAACAGACCATTGATTCATGTTCTAAGTGTTGGACTGGTTACTAGTTCACCAGGGTGATGCCATGATTCCACTCAAGAACTAGCTAGCCCAAGAGTGAGTAGCTACTTGGTAAAGGCTCATCAAATCTACTCTGGTTACTGATGCTGTTGGAGGTTCTTGATGCTGCTGATCTAGGAGGTTGCTGATGGAATTCTGGTCTTCATTGTTGTTCTGGTGGTTCTAAGTGTTCTACTGGATGTTCATCTTGCTTCAGTTGGTGTTTTTGGTCAATCCTCTTATCCATTCAAGATCTATCTGGAAACTTGAAGTTAACCAAGTCAAATTCAAGTTTAGGGGAGGATTGTTAGGAATTTTGAAATAGTGGGTTCCTGCTGATATGGTTCCTGCTGATAGATTTTACGTTTCTGCTGATAGTGTGGTTACTGCGGATAGAGCAGTTGCCACTGATAGTTAGTTTTGTTTCTACGGATATGTAGTTTCTGTATATTTAGTATTTAGTTGTGATATGCATGAGTTAAATTAGGAATAGATAATGCATATCTTTTGAGTGTTTTGCAACCTGCAGAATTAAGGTTTCTAATAGTATAAAAGAAACCAGCGACTAGGTTTTGATGTACGTTTTTGAAACAATATTATTAGTAATTGAAAAAGATCCATAGACGATCAAGTATTTGGTGTTTATTGTCTTCTTGAGTCTTGTGTTTATATTCCGCGTAAACATAATTCTAGCAAAGGTTCTCCATAGTATTCTTGTGATTACACAGGTTACTATACTTTCATTAAGGCTCATAAGATCTATCTGGGACTGATCCAACAGCTGAAAACCCAAATTGAGTCCCGACCCGAGTTAAGGTCGGTTTGTGTCGGTCGGTGTTGGTCGGGATTGCTCAACCCTACGTAATTTGGTTAGAATATGTTTTTATGTGGACATGTGTGCTTCAAAACTGTTTTGCTTAGACTTGAAATTTTTTTTGTGCTAGGTTAAGGTTAGAAACCCACTTATTTGTTATGGATTGTTGCATCCTAGCTCACGATGGTGCGAGTGTTATAAATAGATCTATTGGGAATGGCCACCCCGTCCAGAGTTGTTAGCGCCAACTACTCAGACCTATAGCACATCGATTGTTATGTGTGATTTGAGACAGTTACGGCTCGTGCTGTCTAGCATTAGTTTCATGTCTTAGCCTGCGTAATGGTTAAGCTTGCGTGACACTATATTCATTGTAGTGTTTTCTTTATGATATAGTCCAGGTTGTTGTTTATGTTCTATTTTCTTTGATAAATATTTTGAAGGGTATTCCTTGGTTAACTTTGACTTGTTTGTGAGAAATGTTTTGCACTTGAGAACCTTGTGGTCCACTTTACTATTTTACGAAAGGTAAATTATGTTTCTTCGATATTATGGGGGACACAATGGTCGAAAAGCTCTCTTTTGGAACTCGATACTTTTATGCAAACCTATGAACTCGCCAACCTCGTGTTGATACTTTTAGCATGTATTTTCAGGTATTGATGTGATAGTTTACTTTTTGAGGCGCTTGGGCAATGGCATGACATGGTCGAATCTAATATTTGTATTTGGGACCACTTTATTATTATTATGGGCCTGTATTTCAAACTATTTTTGAATAATGTAAACCTTTTACCTTTTTTATGAAGTTTCTTATAAGCCATTTTTCTATACCTTGTGTTGTGATACCAATATAGTAGCATCCGCAACATAATTTTCTGTTGCATCCCACTTTTCAAGGTGTTACTGATCCGTGCAAAACCGTCAAGTTTTATCACTCAAGCCTGCCACTTGTGAATGGCCGACCGTAACAAACTTAAACGGCTTAAGCACGAATGCAATGAAGATCAGGAGAGTATAGTGTTTCCCCAAGTCGTTAAGTCCCAACGAGCTGTGCGAGAATAGTCAAGCGTAAAGTGATGAGGAGGATTTGAGCGGGAAAGGATAGTGATTGATCTATACCTAACGAGAAAGCCCATAAACTACAGGGGCTTAAATGCAAATTAAAAGAAATTTTAAAAAGATAAAAAATATTAAATAAACGCTATCACTATATTTAAAATGATGTTTTTGTTTTTATGTTTTTATAAAACTGAAATTAAAAACTACGTAACGTACAAAATAAAAAGTGAAACTTACACAATATTAATCCTAAAAATATGAAAATGACATTTTTACAAACCTAATGATAAAAGAAAATTTATAGAAAAATAAAATTGTTTTTATAACTATTTAATTAATTATTATTAATTAAAAACTATTTTTAACTATTTAATAATAACCTAAAATACAAGAAAATATGAAATAAAGCTAGAAAAATAAAACTATAACTTAGAAAAATCTAAAATATCAAAAGGGAATTTTTAAAACTATTTTTGTATTTTTCTGATTATTTTTCTATTTTCTATGAATTTTAAACTATTAAAAACTAATTAAATTACTTAAAAATACAAATTAAACTATGAAAAATCTGGAAAATTACTTTTTTTACTTTTTATATTTATCTTAACTTAAGAAAAATGAAAAATTATTTTTTTGACACTTTTCTTAATTTTTTGATTTAAATGCTATTTAAAAAATGCTTAAAAACTAATTTAAATTAAGAAAAATAGCAAACTAACTTGGAAAAATCTGAAAATTTCAGGAAAACTCTGAAATTATATTAGGAAGCTAGGAAAAATGGAAAAACAGGAGGCTATGTGGAGGAATATGAAACTGATATACAAGTGCTTATGAAATAAGCACTGAAGTAAACAAGGACACAACAAGCCACCAACTGAAAACAGGAACTATAATATGCTAAAAGAACTAAAATGCAACAAATTACAACTATCTAAAACCTCAAAATCACAAGCTCAATGATTTGATGAAATGAGCTTTTGAGCTAAAATAGTGAGAGGGTACCAGATTGCGGCTAAAAACAAGCACTTGAATAAAATGAAAACTAAAACGAAGAAGGGACCTAGAGAGGACACGGCTAGGAACATGCAAACCTAAGTTCAGACCTAGAGAGCTCAATGAGCTTAATGCAAACCTTGCAAAACACGGACAAGTCACTGCGGACTTGATGCCCGCAGGGGCACTTGGCCCATTTTGAAAGCTCTTTAGAAGCTTAAGAAAAATTCACAAAATTATACAAATATCATAATAATAAATTAGACCAGCTGAACTTAATAATCCCACAATTTTACTTAGATTGGCTCAGAAATGAGTCCAAGAAAATTCATTCTAGCTAGGCCCAAAACAGCTTTTGTGCAAATTTGACTTTTTGACAAAACATGAAAAGTTGACTAAACTGAGTTTTGATCCAAATTTCCCAACGAAAATGATGTTGTATAAGATGAATTAAACCTAATGCATGTTATATCTATGAGTTTTAAACATACAACAAGATTTTGATTTGCAAAATCTCTAACAGATAGCTAATTAAGACAGTGAGGGTGTAATTTTGACTTTTATGATTAGCAGGTACAAATTAAAGACAGATATGAGTACATATGGACATAACAAGCATGAACCAACAGACCTTATCCACTGCTTAGCCCTTTAACTCATTTTTGTTACAAAATCCAAACACCTCTTTAGAACTGATATGCAAACTGAAATTAAGACAAACACTGAACCAGATAGTACCATTGATCAAACTGAGTTTATATGACCATAATACAACTATATAAACACATTAAAACTACCAATGATCACAGATACAAGTATAAGCATAAAATGCAAAATGGCTTGAAATTTGAAAGTGAGAAGCTCCTCATGTGTCCAATTGTTATGCAGACTAGAACCAAGTCCAATATCACTAAACTAAACCATTTCCATCCCAAATCCAAATCCTACATTAACCCAACACCATTTCCATACCATCTTGCTTGTACAGTTGACTTTTGTTGACCATGGACCAAATTGCTTGGCCCGATCTACAGCTTATCAAAAAGCTATATAAAGCTTAAGTAAACTTGTTTAAGCTTACAATGAAGCTAATAGAAGCTTGTTCATAAGAAAACAAAACTGGAATTCTCAACAGTAAACTGGAAAATATGAATTTGCATGAAACCTTGATATTGAAGATTAAAAGTAAATTAGAATGATAAGGTGACTTGAGTTTAATACATTTGAAGCTTAAAATTACATTTTAGCATACTAATTAAGATAACTTAAAAGAAACGACATACAAAGGAAACTAAAAACTAACTACTTGCTATCCTCTCCTTCTTCTTCCCTCTTTTATATCCAAAAATCTTCCACGTGTCCTCTTGATTCAATCCCACCACTTTTTTGAGCCAATGGGTGAGTTTTGCTCATATTGGCTATTATCAATTTTGGGGAAAGGGCATTTTGACCTCTGGAGACTCTGAAGCTAGCAACTAGGGGGGTGGAATAGGTGTGATGATGAGGGGGTTGGGGATAAGGGATAAGGTGTGAGGGTGATGGGAGGGAGTTCG
Organism: Chrysanthemum makinoi; assembly: GCA_910596185.1. Classification (NCBI taxonomy): domain Eukaryota; kingdom Viridiplantae; phylum Streptophyta; class Magnoliopsida; order Asterales; family Asteraceae; genus Chrysanthemum; species Chrysanthemum makinoi. The sequence continues at coordinate 51,280,876 of OU343216.1, forward strand.
AGGGGTGTAGCAGGCAAGTTGGAGAGAAGCAGGGAGGTGGAGGAAAAGTGTTAGGGTGATAATTTGACCAAGGGGTCAAAAGGGGAGGTCAAGGTTATTGGCGGGGGTCAATGGGCTTGGCAGGGGATCAAAATGGGTAAAGGGTCAAAGATAGGTTTAATATTATAAGGACTTGATTTGCAATTCTCCAATTCTTGAAGGACCATTTCTGCCATTTTCAAAAGTTGTTACAAGGGACCAATATTGACAAGTTCCAATAGTACAAGGACCAGTTTTGACATTTTCAATTTTCCAGGGACCAAACTTGACATTTTATGAAAGTTGAGGGACCTTTTCTGCCATTTAACAAAAGATTTATTCAAGGACCATTTTTGACAAATTAGAATATTTCAGGGACCTTGAATAACATTTTTCTTTATTTTGTTTTACCAGGGGTATTTTTGACAACTTTTGAAACTTGGGGACTAAAGCGCCAATTATGCAAATTTGATCACGTTTTCACCGATTTTGATATTTTGCATTTAAAACATATAAAACACTTATTTGTGATATTTTTATCATTTTGATGCATTTCTGAGTATTTTTAGATGTTTTTGCAGTTTAAATGGTACAAAAATGATGAGTATTTAGACACTCATCAATCCCACACTAGGATATTGCTAGTCCCTAGCAATGTTTTAAGAAAATTTAATGGATTTCATCTCTTTACCAAAAGCCATTACTTCTGGAGTAGCCAAATGTTTCAGTTCAAGTAAGAACCTTGGTACCCGATAACCAAGTGATTTTGAGCAAACACCAGACTTTCATGGATTTGATTTGTCTTTACCAAGTTTGCTTCGGACTAGCCAACTCTTTAGATAAATTATCAATATTATCTTTGGTGAGCTGATTACCAATTATGGTTTTTCCACTTCCTTTACCACAAGCCATAAACTTGCATGACTCTTCACTTTTAAGGATATGGTGGTGAATACCATACAATTTTGGGCAAATTGCAAGTCAGCGGATTTGATATATCTTTACCAAGAGTTTGCTCTGGATTAGCCAATCCTTTTGTGGGTTAGACATGGTGGAGTGATTACCATTTGTTGTGTTTAGTACATAGTACTTCCACTAAAAAAATTTTTTAAAAATTTGGCCATTTTGGGGGAAAAAGGGACTAAAAGGGTATATTTATGATCAAAATTAGCGAATTTCCCCACAACTAGAAATGAATATTGTCCTCAATATTCAAAGTACGGCGTTATGCGAAACTTAGAACGTAAAAAGATAACATTACTAGCTAAGTGTAGAAACACAACAATTATTATTATTTTATTTATTTATTTATTTATTTATTTATTTATTTATTTATTTATTTATTTATTTTTTTGATACTACATGTGGGGCATCTCCCCCACACTAGAGTGGTACTCATGGGTGAAAACCCATGTGGTGCATGCTAATGTTTTTGATTCCCGAGTCACTAGCTTGACTCGACCCCGAATTAATTTGTTCATTGGGAAGTAAGTGGAAGAGACAATCTCCATCGGACTTTCATTCAAGATGTTTGGATAAATATAGAAGTACGTGAAAGTTCCACACCGATGAGATATAGAGACAGACCCGGCTCACAAATGGTACATGGAAATGTCGGGGTCAAATATCTTCATTCGAAGGAGTGAAGAACGAGGAGAATCCGGGATATATGAAGAAAGAAAAGAAATCATGATAAAAATCATGACTAACTCTTCATCCTCAATCGGAGAATTCATAGTTTCATGAATCTCCTCAGTTAAGTTCACTTGATCAAGACATATTATGGGTGTGTCTAGATCAAAGTAGAAATTATCATACTCCGGCGGAGATATGATATGAGTAAGTTCACGGGAGAACTCCTCGAAGGTAAATGAATCATATTCAGTGGTATCAGTAGGTTCCTTGGTGAACTCATCAATGTAAATGATTCATAATGAGGGAAAATTATGAGAATGAAAAGTGGTACGCCACTAATCTTCTCTCCCATATTATCAAAGCAGAGGCTTCCATTTCGGGAATAGAATCATCGGAAAAAATGTCACTATCCTTTATGGGGATAGGAGATGAAATGGGTTTTACTTTGAAAGCCTCGATTTTAGAAATGAGAAGACTGACATTCAATAATGTTGCTCGAAGAGCTTCATCTTTGATTCGATGTCAGTAACTTCATCATTCTCTTCTTCTAAGCTAACAAGCTCAGAAGGTAATTCTCCATATAAGCTGATGTCTCACAAGATAACGAATCGTCATCAATAGAATCGGGGCACATCTCAACATGATTACTTTGGAAGACAAGAGGAGGAGGGATATCACACACATGATCAAGAATTCCTGTGATTCTCTTGGAATTTGGACAAGGTTCTCAACACTAGACTTTATGAATTCGTCCGATTCCTTTTCAGGACGGTGTCAAGATGCTCGTCCCCATTGAGAGAGAGTGAGTGGGAGCTTGGTTGTGATAACAATAGGTGAGGGAGTTTAGAAGGACTAGCATACATATGTTTTATACTTTCCATTTGTTCTTATGCTAGTAATTCCATCATAGTCTTTTCTCACTGATTTTTCATGGAAGGAATTTCAACTGATGAACTTGATGAACCTGTACATAATTGACTAATATCAAGGGTAACTTCATCATCATCGTCATAGGGAATGAAACGGAATCGAGAGCTAGATTTGGTTGCTTTTTCTTTTGCAATTGATTCCCTAACAGATTTTTCAAAGGCAATCAGGGAATCTAATTTAGCAGCCCGCTCTTCGGCTAACAAAACTTCCATGGATTTTTCATTTGGATTATCTTGGGAGTGTTTAGATTCCTTTAAATCTTTCACTAAATCCAAAGATCAAAGAAGATTTTGAGGAAGTGGCTCTGGCTCGGTCGAGGTGGTGCCTGATTCATTTGATATTGTGGAGGTTGGTTATGATACGAAGAGTCGTAATTGTTACAAGGAAATAGATTCCTCGTTTGACAATCAGAGCTAGAGTGAGGACCTCCACAATACTCACAACGATGCGTGATGTGGTCGTGAGTTATATGTGTGTAGTCATAATTGTTATCGGGAACCGCTCATAGACAAGCGTGTTTCCTGATTGACAATCGAACGGGTGTGAACCACCACGATTACTCACAACGATAAAAGCTAGCGAGTCTCCGTGTGGTAGTGATGGAATAAATCGGTTGTGTTATGGTAGGAATAGGGATCCGGTTATAGACGGACGTTTCGACTCCACCATGCTACAACTGGGGCAATTGCCACCATTATAAGGACCACAACACCATTGACAACCAAGAGGGTGAGGATAAGACATAGAAAGAATCAAAGGGTTTCAGAGGGGTAGGGATGAAGAATCAAAAGATGTGAGAGGGTAAAGATGGATATTTTGGATTTTGGATAAATATTTTGTAAAAATAAGAAAGAAAATCTTTTTGGGGTTTTGATTTTTAAAAGAAAATATAAACATATATAGATGGTATGAACAAGGAGTGAATATCCAAATCACTAATCTGCTAAGCGTAAGATTTATTGCTTGCTCCCCGTATTGGCGTAAAATTTGATCCGTGCAAAACAGTCAAGTTTTATCACTCAAGCCTGCCACTTGTGAATGGCCGACCGTAACAAACTTAAAGCAGCTTAAGCACGAATGCAATGAAGATGTCGAGGTATAGTGTTTCCCAATTCGTTAAGTCCCAGCAGTACATGCGAGAATAGTCAGCGTAAAGTGATGAGAGGATTTGAGCGGGAAAGGATAGTGATTGATCTATACCTAAAGAAGAAAGCCCATAAACTACAGGGGGCTTAAATGCAAATTAAGGAAATTTTAAAAAAGATAAAATTTATTAAATAAACGCTATCACTATATTTAAAATGATGTTTTTGTTTTTATGTTTTATAAAGCGGGAATTAAAACTTCACGTAGCATTACAAAATAAAAAGTGAAACTTACACAATATTAATCCTAAAAATATTAAAATTACATTTTTACAAACCTAATGATAAAAGAAAATTTATAGAAAAATAAAATTGCTTTTATAACTATTTAATTAATTATTATTAATTAAAAACTATTTTTAACTATTTAATAATAACCTAAAATACAAGAAAATATGAAATAAAGCTAGAAGAATAAAACTATGACTTAGAAAAATCTAAAATATCAAAATAGAATTTTTAAAACTATTTTTGTATTTTTCTGATTATTTTTCTATTTTCTATGAATTTTAAACTATTAAAAACTAATTAAATTACTTAAAAATACAAATTAAACTATGAAAAATCTGGAAAATTACTTTTTTTACTTTTTATATTTATCTTAACTTAAGAAAAATGAAAAATTATTTTTTTGAAACTTTTCTTAATTTTTTGATTTAAATGCTATTTAAAATGCTTAAAACTAATTTAAATTAAGAAAAATAGCAAACTAACTTGGAAAAATAGAAATTTCAGGAAAACTCTGAAATTATATTAGGAAAAGCTAGGAAAATGGAAAAACAGGAGGCTATGTGGAGGATATGAAACGATTTACAAGTGCTTATTGAAATAGCTGACTTGAGTAAGCAAGGGACACAAACAAACCACCAAGCGAAAACAGGAACTATAATATGCTAAAAGAACTAAAATGCAACAAATTACAACTATCTAAAACCTCAAAATCACAAGCTCCACAGTTGATGAAATGAGCTTTTTGAGCTTCTTGATGATAGGGTGCAGTTGAAGCAAGCGGCACTTGAATAAGCTGAAAACTAAAAACAAAGAAGGGACCTAGAGAGGACACGGCTGAACATACAAACCAAAGTTGGACCTGAAAGCTCAATGAGCTTATGCAAACCTTGCAAAACTTGGACAAGTCACTGCTTGAGACTTGATGCTGCCTGCAGGGCAGAGCTACATTTTGACAAGCTCTTTAGAAGCTTAAGAAAAATTCACAAAATTATGCAAAAATCGTGATAATAAATTAGACGATGAACTTAATAATCCACAATTTTACTTAGATTGGCTCGAAATAGGTCCAGAAAATTCATTCTAGCTAGGCCCAACTTGACTTTTTGTCTGGAAATTTGACTTTTGACAAAACATGAAAAGTTGACTAAAAAGCGAGTTTGATCCAAATTTCCCCAATTGAAAATGATGTTTTATAAAGATGAATTAAACCTAATGCATGCTATATCTATGGTTTAACACAACAAGATTTTGATTTGCAAAATCTCTATGAATAACTAATTAAGAGCGGTGAGATTGTAATTTTGACTTTTATGATTGGGAATTTACAATTTAAAGCAGATATGGTACATATGGACATAACAGAAAAGCATGAACAAACAGAGGACCTTATCCGCTGTAGCCCCTTTAACTCATTTTGTTACAAAATCCAAACACCTCTTTAGAACTGATATCTGGCCGAAATTAGACAAACCTTGAACGGTTAATTACCATTGATCATTTGAGTTTATATGACCATAATACAATATATAAACACATTAAAACTACCCAATGATCAAATTCAAGTATAAGCATAAAATGCAAAATGGCTTGAAATTTGAGAGTGAGAGAAGCTTCGCTCATGTGTCAATTGTTATGCGAGACTAGAACCAAGTCCAATATCACTAAATAAACCATTTTCATCCCAATCCAAATCCGCATTAACTGGCTTCATTTCCATACCATCTTGCTTGTCTGATTGACTTTTGTGACCATGGACCAAATTGCTTGAAGCCCGTCTCTGAAGCTTATCAAAAGCTATATAAAGCAGTAAACATTTAAGCTTACAATGAAGCTAATAAAAGCTTGTTCATGAAAACAAAAGCTGGAATTCTCAGCGATAAAAGCTGGAAAGTGAAATATGGATTTGCAGCAAAGAGCCTTGATGGTAAGAAGATTAAAAGTAAAATTAAGAATGATAAGGTGACTTGAGTTTAATACATTTGAAGCTTAAATTACATTTTAACACATACTAAATTAAAAAGATAGCAAAGCGACATACAAAGGAAACTAAAATAACTACTTGCTTCTCTCTCCCCTTCTTGTACCCTTTCTTTTTATATCCAAAAATCTTCCATTGTCCTCTTGATTCAATCCCTTTTTGAGCCAATGGTGGGTTTTACTTGCTCATATTGGCTATTTTCCATTTAGCGAGGAAGGGCATTTTGACCTCTGGACTTCTGACTAGAAACTGAGGGGGTGGAATAGGTGTGATGATGAGGGGGTTGGGGATAGGGATAAGGTGTGAGGGTGATGGGAGAGGAGTTGGGGGTGTAGCGAGGCAAGTTGGAGGGGAAGCGGGAGGTGGAGAAATGTGTTTGGGTGATAATTTGACCAAGGGGTCAAAAAGGGGAGAGGTCAAGGTTATTGGCGAGGGGTCACAATGGCTTGCTTGAGGGGGATCAAAATGGTAAAGGTGAAGATAGGTTTAATAATATAAGGACGATTTGCAATTCTCCATTCTTGAAGGACCATTTAAACAAAGTTGTTACAAAGGGACCAATATTGACAAGTTCCAATAGTACAAGGACCGAGTTTGACATTTTCAATTTTCGAGGGACCAAACTTGACATTTATGAAAGTTGAGGACCTTTTACTACGCCATTAACAAAAGATTTATTCAAGGACCATTTTGACAAATTAAAAATATTTCAGGGACAGCAAGACAACATTCTTTATTTTTGTTTTACCCGGGAATTTATTTTTGACAACTTTTGAAACAGGGGGACTAAAGCGCCAATTATGCAGTGATACGTTTTTGCAGATTTTGATATTTTTTGCATTTAAAACATATAAAACACTTATTTGTGATATTTTTATCATTTTGATGTATTTCTGAGTGTTTTCAGATGTTTTTAGGTTTAAATGGTACAAAAATGATGAGTATTTAGACACTCATCAGTTACAGATTGGTATCAAAACATAGGTTATAGAGAACTAGGTAAATTTTCAAAACCTAGACTATAACCATTTTATAAAGTAACCCTATGACCAAACTAGCGTTACTGCTTGCCAAGCTATACCTCACTTGTGACTTTGATTGCTGACATATTTGATGAGATGTGTACCTTGTTATTGGATGATTTATATCCACTTGTTTCAGCTATTTTCTATACGTATCTTCGACATACTTATGATTACGTATTGTACTAGTTGTAATATTACGCCTATTTCCTTGCATAATCTCATCACTCATCCTCGAGTGTGGACATTTGTTTTGGTCTTTTGGATCGTATTTTGGAAGTGAAGGACATTGTACTAGCGTAACTAAGTTGGGTATCTCAAAATTCATTAAAACTTGGGTGAATATAGACTGATCACCTATATTACTAGGAGACTGATGGGACATAGCACATTTTTCATGTCAGACTTCTGATGAGTTTACAATACTAGGAGTAGTTATAATAGTGTTAGGTTTGGTTTGTTTTCGATTTGGGTTTTGAGAATGGTAAAGTTTTTACAAGTGTATACAAGCATGGAATATTATAAACTTTTACCCCAACACACGACACACTGGCATCACAATACTTGTTTATCACGATATTCTTCCTCTTATATTGAGCAGCATCGTGTGATAGTTGATAACGGATAATTTTGGAATCATTGGAACCATTTGATCTTGTTCCGCCTCTGGTTGAGTTAGACCCGATTGGTCACAAGTTTGAATTGAATTGATCTTAGCTATGCTTAAATTTGGATTGCTAGATTCGGTAACTTTGGGTCTTGTTGTGAATTTAGATTCGCTTATTCCCGTAGCCTTGTTTTGTTTTTGGTATTGTTACAAACGCCTCTACCTCAAGCCTTATCTTCGATTGATGTTGTTCCATCGATGTTGTTCTTTTGATGTTGTACCTTATGCTCTATCGATGTGTATGATTTTAGTGTAACCGTTTGGAACCGTCAATGTTCACTCATATTTAGGATTTGAATTGATATCGATTTCTAATTATATTTCTTTTGGAAATTATGACTTTGGATTTGAATGTCGTACCCTTCTGCGTTTAGTATTGAGTGCACTCTTTGAGTCAATTGATTGATTGCTAGTAGTAATTAATACTCTTCTTTAGAGTCGTACTCTGAACTTGTTAAACTCCCCATTCGACAAAGATTCGATGCCGAACAGAAACCTTAAGACTTTAAGGAGTAACTTGAACCGCGATCTTGGGAATGGATGCCTAATCTTTCACTCGTCCCCCGGGAAGACCAGATATTTTTGCTACCCCGTTATAGGATAATAAACTGTGTCACTATTGACATACAAACCATTTTTGAATTATCCTATAAACCATTTCGTGGTCATCTTACAAGATGTTTTACTACTATTTCATGAAGTGAAATTTTTTATCTTACTATGGTTTTACAAACGATAAATTGTTTTCCTATTAACCTATAAGTTGTTTTTACAAATCATTTCACAAATTATTTTGTAAATCAAGTTGCTACTTTGCTACTGTATTATAAACTGAACCTTGGAAGTGAATTTCGCGCCTCTAATTGGTTAGTTGTTGGTCGTGTCACCAAACCTGCTTAGTTTCTACTAATCAAAGAAACGGACACTATGGACAACCTTGCTCACTTGTATGTAAAGGAGATTGTTGAACATGGTGGTGTGCCGATTTCTATCATTTTGATCGTGAAGGCCGTTTCACATCAAATTTCTGGCAATCACACTCGATCTATGAGAACAAGTGATGTGCTACATGTGAACAAGTTTTAAATTTATAAAAACGAATTACCAATTTTACCAATAATACATACGAGCAATTGCACTCGTCCATTATAGCAAGATTTTGAAGGTAAGTCGGGTATCGTTCGCAGGGATTTGAGTGAATCTGATGAACAAGTTTGAATCAACTAAGACAATCCAAAACATATAACAACGAAAATATATATAATAAAATTCAGATGATTAAAAACTACATTTGCTTAAACTAGTTTCTTATCCTTGATTAGTATGATTGTGTTAACCTCTTAACATGTTGGTTGTGATAATTAGTTGGTGTACTAATCTATTGTTCTTACAAGTTAAACCTTCATCAAGATTTTAGTTCATAAAAACAAGCATTAAGTTTAACCAATCAATTCAAGATCAATTCAAGTTTCATAAGTTTATTTTCACAAACTTAAACACAAAAACATCCATTTGCTTTATCAAATTGCTTAAGAAATGGTCAATACATAAGGTAACCGATTATAGACAAAATGGTACAATTGATTATCAACAACTAATATTACGATCTTTTAGATGTTTCCAATCAATCCAACTTGATATACAAAAAGCGTTCTTATTACAAACACACTTTAGTTTCTTTGTTTAACCAAGAATAATGGGTAAAAGCAATCATCCATAGACAAAATGATTATAACTAATTGAATAACAATAAGTTCTTTCGACCTCTACGATTATTATCAACTAGTTAAACTTGATTAACAAATGTCACTATGAAACTTTAGCACAATTGGATCTTAGAATCAACTTGAAAATGAATTAAAACATGTTAACACAATCACTAACTAATCATATGATAATCAACATCATTTAAGCAAGTGTAGAAAGAAACTAGCCACTCATAGCAAACATAAACATAAACATAAACTCAGAACTTTGAACATTAGAATACATGATTAAGAGTCTTACAATGCTTGGAATAAGATTACAAATGGTGAAGTAATGATTCCCAAAGTATTGGGGTAGACTTCTTAAGGTTTTGGCCTCCAAATGTGGTACTTTGATGCAGGTTTCTTGACCAGGTTTTAATATTTGTTATACCTATGGTCTACCCTAATGCACTAATGGGCAGTGTACCCGGTCGCGTATAGTGTAGTAATCGGTAAAGCCGAGGTCGTCCCAAGAGCTATGTGTGTTGGATTGCTATTAAGTCTAGTGTCACAGAATAATAATAGTTTCGATAGGGATTTAATTAATTAAACTACTAATGCAGAATAAAGAAAATAAAAGCAAATAAATGGTAAAGGGAAATCAATAAAGGAGAGTGGTGCTAACCTAGTTAATCCTCCTAGCTAGTAATGTCTATGTCTACTTACTTCCAATTACTTCAAGTGAGGTTAACGTCGAGAGGACAGCATTTGGTCAATTCGCCCTAACCTATCAGCAAAGATGCCACCACAGGAGAAATCAGGCGCACCGTCATAAGTCCTGTTGTTCCTCGTCCCCTAAGCCAAGTCATTAAGTACCGCTACATGCTAGATTTATAATAGTGACTGCCCGACCGTTAGGAACTTAGACACGCACCCCCTAATTCTTAAGTTGATCCAAACGATAGGTGATCAGTTGGTCAAATCGCACAAGTAGAAAGGGTCGGTTGGTCATATCTTACCTTCCGTCTCGCTCCACTCACCTAGGAATTGATTGGTCATATCTCCTAAGCTATTGGCCTCTACCGCCATTCAAAACTACCGAACCAAGGGTGGCTACCAATAAACTATGCATGCATACACTTAGAAATAATTATGCGGAAATAATATAAACACAGACAAAACAATTAAGGAATCATAACTAGGCTAGTACCAAGAGGTTCTTAGCCGCTCATATTAATCATTCAAACCAATTCAATATTCAAATGTACGAAATACATGAATTGAAAGTAAAAGAAATAAGAAATGCTAATGCTTATCGTAGGGGAGTGATTTCTCCCTTGGAGACAGCTCCATATGCTCCTCTGGACCTTCCTCTAGCTTTTTCCCATGTTCTCTGGTTTTTGTGTGTGGAATGGGATGATTAGAAATGCTGGAATTCATTGGGTATTTATAGGCGGATCGGGTTACTAGTAACTATAACAAGAGTTGTGCCGTAACCTTTAATTACTCCGTAATAGCGCTAGATCTGCTAGTTATGGCATAACCTTATAAGTGGTTACGCCATAGTCTTCAATAAACATGGTTACGCCGTAATTGATGTTGTAGTTACTGGTAAAATATCACGTGGCGTGGATCCTCATTTGACCTAATGTAGTTACGTCCTAACCTTTGGGAAGAGTTACGCCGTAACCTCTTGATAAGTTGGTATTCTGAGTCACGCAATGTTACGGCGTAATGTGAGAGTGGAGTTACGCCATAACTTCTTCAAAATGGCATACTATGATAAATATTTAGATATTTCTCCAGTTCCGTGTCTCTTTAGCTCCAATGCTCGTAATATACCTGAAAGTGGAAACAATGGAAAACAAGCGTAAATCCATATAAATGATATAAATTACAAGCTTTATTAGGTGAAATTGACACTTAATAATCAGGACTATTTGATGTTATCAAATATCCCCCCACTTGAACTCTACTTGCCCTCGAGTAGACCTTATTAGAAAGATTCCTAAAAAGATATCTCCCATAACTTGGAAAATATAAGTTTGCAAATCCTTATGCTAGAATAAAACAAAGTCGAACACCTCACGAAAAGGGGAACAAACACTCAAATCTCTCAACTATTCTAAGTGTCAATTTCGGGTGATCACTCAATTACCTGTAAATCATAGCATGTATTCTATCATAAGCTTGGCAGTTACATAAATCTCCACCACTAGAGTTAATGGCTAAACAATTCTCGAAGGCAAAATGGGTAGACACGACAAAGGTTAAGGGGTGACTCGTCATTACTAACATGTCACAGCGAAGTGGACAAAATCAATGATACATGACCAAATCCATGGCCAAGACACCAAAGATTGCTCATTTGCATCTAGACGCTTCATGACTAAAAATGTAGGATAAGACATGGGATATATAATTGGTGTAAAATGAAAAACAAGCAGGTAGTCTAAATCTATAACCAAGTCATCACCACTTACCGTCTGCCCAAAGTTCAAGCTTTGAAGTCAAGAAATCGGATCATGAAATGCAAGGTATATGTGTCATTAGAGGGCATCATGATAGGCACACTATCTTTTCTTCAGCTGCTGGCATAATTACCAACTCCAATCTTCAAATGTGACCGAGGTGGCCTCCTCGATAATAAATCTATTAAGCTCATAACAATAGTGCTTATAACAATGAACTTTTACAATAACTGAATAACATAACAATTTTTTTTTCAACATAACAATAATAACATAATATCCCCCCACTTCAGATGAACAATGAGAATTCAGGGGGTCTTCAATGATCTTCAAGAATGTTGTCGATGAAAGCGTGATTTCCGAACCTTTCCACTTGAACCTTGAACTTAGGAAAATGATGACTTCCCAATTACAAATAAAGACTACAGTTTAGGCTAAGGTGTATGGGTGTAACGAAACAATATACGGGGTTATCAATATGAAAGGAATGGCTCAGAAGGGTTTATCTAGGGGTATCTTGCACTAAAGGTGAGTGCAACAAAAGGGTTTCACATGGGGGTCGAGAAGTCGATGTGACTAATCGAAAGACATACAATGGTAGGCTGTTTGGGGTGATAATCCTATAATATTGCCTTCTAAAACTGAAAAGTCCAAATACATCAAGCTAACTCAACATACCTCGTCTATGGTCTCGAAATGATGCAAAGGCCAAGTTCTAAAGTTTACAAGCTACCGGCACACTCATAATTTGGTGGATTTCGGGTAAAAATTGGGAAACGGATAAGGCTAATCTCACCATATAATATTAAGGGTTGTATGTGGTCGGATAAAGTCTAATCTAGTTAGGTTAAGAAAAACATGTCAAAATTTTAAAAATGGCATAATTTTTCAAAATAAACTAGAAAAACTGAGGGCAAAATATTGTTCAAGAGATAATTCTACTCCCGTTCCGCCACTTGAATGGTACAAAGTCCCTTTTGTACTAGGCATTAAATAAAGGTGAAGAGAAAAGTAGAATTAGAGCGAGAACTTCCCTGAAATTAGCTCCATAAAGAGAGAAGGCTCACGAAAAGAGACGTGCCTTCGTATAACTGTCATGAACAAACTTCAATCCTTGAAATCACACTACCGACAAGCATAATTCTAAAAAAATAAAATAAAATAAAAACAAACCTAACTCACTTTCGTAGAAATCACGGTTTCATTTAGCATATGCAACAAGCCTATTAAACCACTTGGTGTCCCAAGTGGACGAGTGAAGTCTCGTGAGGGTTTACAGGGAACACACCCACAAAGTTCATTTAAAAATTAATACAAGGTTGTTATGTTATAAAATGAAAGAATTAAGACAGAGGAAAGTAACGTCGTAACTCTTTTGAAGGATTCTGAATCGAAAACCTGAAATTAGCGGCAAAGCGAATGGTTACGGCGTAACCATAGAGATGGTATTACGCCGTAATTAGAAATGCGTCTAATGACTCTGTTGCACAAGGTTGGTTACGGCGTAATCATATACATGAGTTACGCCTTAACTCTCGTCAGATTAGCAACTGCAGCAGTAATTACTTCCTCTTTTCCTGCAAAAATTGTTAAAACACAAAACCCGACAGAAATGAAAATAAAACAAAAGAAAGGATAATTCGGGTTGTCTCCCGAAAGAGCACTTTTCTTTATTTACGAGTCTTTAAGTTAGACTCAGAGCCGCGGGGCTACCTGTGCTTGTTGGTCATTTCGTGGATATGGCAATCTCTACGTTGGATCCAACTTACCAAATTCTCATCCCGTTTGTAGTCATCCCCTAATTCTAAACAGCATGCATAGAAACTCTTGATTTTCTGATAGGGGTGGTCAATACCTTTCTCCTTGTCTTCATCACTGATATCGAGCAGTGGTTGAGCCTGGCTTAACTGCCTCTTGGTCAAATTTTTAAATTTTTTAACCGTTCTCGGCATTCTGAAGATAATTTTATCACCGTTTATCATTAGCCATACTAACCCTTCTTTTTCATGTTTATCTAACCCCGATATTTCCTGAAAAGGTTTTCCTAAAATTACCTCTATAAGTCCATCTTCCACAAACTCGTTTACGTCGTCTAAAACCATAAAGTCCACCAAAAATGAATGAGCTCCGACGAAGACATGGATATTAGATGCGAACCCAAGAAAGTTATTCCCTTTATATTCCAATTCTTTCTTCATAATTCGGTTGTAACATTCTTTCGACATGATGTTGACTGGTGAAGTTGTGTCAATAAATGGATGAAAGTCGATGAATCTGATTTTGCATGAGATCTTTGGATAATACGGGTGTCTATGATGTATGCGGGTTCCTACCTCATGAAATCTAGGCTGATTGGTTTGCGAAAAAGCCTTCACCAAGTTATCTTGCCAATGGGCCATTTCGACGTCACTTGAGAGGTCTTCAGCATTGATTCCTAAATTATCCTCTTCCTTGAAGTTGACAAAAACATCAAAATCTCTCCCCGAATCAATCTCGCCAGGATCTGGGGGGTCACTAAGAAATTTTTCAAGAGCGTTACCAAAATTGCCTACTGGGTCAATCGCACATACCTTTTGAGGAGTAGACATGAGTTCATTAGGACGAAATGTTACAATTTCCCCATTAGCCTCAAGAGTCAGTTTTCCAGCAAAGACATCCACTTTTGTATGGGCAGTGGCGAGCATAGGTCTGCCTAAAATTACTGGTATTCTGTTGTCTTCCGGGATGTCAAGAATTACAAAATCTACCGGGAAAAAGAATCTCTTGATCTTAACCAAAACATTTTCAACGATGTCTAATGGTGACTGCATAGATCGATCTGCCATTTCAATTTTCATCTTGGTCGGCTTTAAATCACCAATCCCCATTCGTAGGAACATCGAACGAGGCATTATGCTAATACTAGCTCCAAGATCAGTGTTGGGATATGAAAGTGCTGAGGACATGAAAGTACTGAAGATATGAAAGTCTTGTAAGCAAAGTCTTGGGAAAAGTCAAAGTGTCAAAGTACTGCTAAAGACAAAGTCAAAGTACTGCATCTAAAAGTCAAAGTACTGCAAGAACAAAAGAACTGTTATTCGTTTATGGAAAGTATTGTATTCTAGGTTTATATTACTTGTCGTACAAGGCTATCAATTGTAAACCGACTAGGATATCCTTGAGCCTATAAAAGGACTCCTAGATTGGCATTACATGTATGAGTCTATGAGTTTTAGAGTTTACGAATTCACAAGTTAATTAGTGTTTTAGAGAAGTTTGATTATCTTAGAGTTGTATTAGAGTATGCATAATAAGCGATTTAGATTTTATAATATAAGGTTATTCTTCTTAGCTTTGTTAAGTAAATTCCGCGTACTTGATAAAGATTGCTCGGTGTTTCTTTGTTAATAACTTAGGATTTATCCGAGGTTATTAAACCTTAACAAGCTAGTTTAGATAGTTTGATTAAAGTATATCGATCCAACAAGTGGTATAAGAGCTTGTGTGGAAACTCTGACTAGGAAGAAACCCTACTTCAACAATATTCAAGATGTCGACCGAAGTTTCCACCACCCTCAATCACCTCACTCGAATTCCAATAATCAAGAAGGAGAATATGATCTTTGGTGCATGAAGATGAGGCGATACATTGCCATTCTGAGATCATGCTCTATGGAATGTAATTGTGAATGGGAATGAAGTTGTACAAACCCCATTGATATTCTGGACAACCCAAGGCACCTAAACCAGATTACAGCAAGCAACCTTAAGGAATCAAGAGAAGGCACTCAACATTCTCTTATCTGCCATTCCGGATGGTCATCTTCTCAAATTTCATGATGCTAAAGATGCTAAGCAACTCTGGGTTGCTCTCAAACCAGTTTGGAGGGAATGAAGCCTCTAAAAAGATGCAGAAATTTGCTTTGAAACAACAGTTTGAAACTTTACAGTTGGTGAAAGAGAGTCTTGATGCTGCATATGATAGGTTTCAAAATCTACTGAACATGTTGGAGCTATACAAGGCAGAAGTATCAGTTGAAGATGCTAATTTGAAGTTTCTAAGGAGTTTGCCATCTTCATGGCATGTGATTGCTACAATGATCAGAGGACAACAAGGTTTGGATGTCATGGACTTTGATGATCTCTATCATCAACTTAAGGTGTATGAGCATGAGATGAGTGGTCAAACAAGTTCTAAGTCTCACAATATTGCTTTTCTATCATCTGAAAAGAAGGCCAGTACTTCCATTAAAAGTACTTGCTTCTCCTCAAAGTACTGTTTCTCAAAGTACTACTGTCTATACACCCCCTCATATGTTCAACAGGCCCCACCAACTACCACTATGGCCTCAGATGAAGTTATGTGCTCCTTCTTTGCACAACAAGCTAGTTTACTTGTCACTTATGAAGAAGATCTAGCACAGATTGAAGAAGATGCACTTGAAGAAATTGATATCGGGTGGCAAGTTGCTATGATCACTGCAAGGATCAAAAAGTACATGAAGAAGACAGGCAAAAGCATTGATTTCAAACCAAAGCAGGGCATAACTTTTGACAAATCTAAAATTGAATGCTTCAATTGTCAAAAGTGGTCACTTTGCAAAGTCTTTGGTTTGCTAAGTATCATGCAAACAGGACATCTGAAAAGCCAAAACTTGAGCTTAAGGAAATTCCAATTATTGAAACAAAGGCTTTGGTTGCTCAAGAGAAGTTATCGAAGTTGGTAGAGTGAAGAGTTTGATGATGAACCAGTAACTTATTGCATAGTAGCAGTGGAAGAAGAAATTAAAGATTCAGTAGAAGCATTGGATTGGAGCACTTGTTTTTCTGAAGAACCGAACATGCTATTTTGGAATCTGATGATGGCTTTGGAGGATTTGATTGGAGCAAGGAAAGTGAAGATGATCCTGTTCAACTAGCATTGGTGGCTACTTCACCAAATCAATCTCCTATCTCGGAGGTATGCTCAAATTGCTATGATTTTTATCATAAATTACTTAGCAATTATGTGATTGAGAGAGATAATTGTGTTAAGGCTAGGTGCAGAGGTAGCGGGTTATCAAATAACCTTAGAATCTATGGAAGCCAAAATCTTAGCACATGAAACTAATGAAGTAGCCGGCTAAAAATATGCACAACAGATTATCGGTTAAAGCTTAGTGAATGGAAATTAAACTGTAAATTTCTGAAATTGAGAAATTAACTAAGGAAAGAGATGATTTGTTAGCTAAGTTTGCTTGGGGTGAAGCCGGTGCATCACATGTTTCTTATGTTCAAAATCAGCAAAGAGCCTACCTTAAAACTGGATTAGGTTTTGGAATGGATTTTAGTAAGATAGAAGAAAACCAATCTAGTAATCGGGATGAAGGTGAGTATGAGGATATAACCACTAGTGATGAAGAACTCATTAATTATGTAGATACATCTAGTAATGATGGTTCAATAAGTGACTCACCTCCTGAATATAAGAAAGCTAATGATTATCATCTTGTTCCACATCCCTGGCATTCATCAACCCCCTAGGCCTGATGTTTCTCGTTTTGGAGTAGGCAGTCTAGAGTTTAGGAAAAAGCTAGTTGCTCAATCTAAGTCTGAAAAACCCAAAGAACCTGTTGAAAACGATGTTCAAAATCAAGCAGTACCTTTAAATCAAAGTCCTGCTCCACAAGCAGTACCTTCTTCAAAACCTTTTCAAAAGCGTCTTGCTAAACCTTTTTGGAATAATTTTGGTCAAAACAGGTTTAATCACTCACCAAGAAGGCAAAATAATTTTGGGTATAGACATAGAAGATGTCACTTTGACAGTATGGGTCAAGCCTGTTTTGTGTGTTTTAGTCCTACTCATCCAATTAAAGATTGTGAACATCATTCAGAATACCTTAGAAAATTTCCAAAGAACAGGACTTCCAACTAGAAACCTAGAGAGCACAAACCAGTTTGGAATAATTCAAATAGGGTCAATCACAGAAATTTCTCACCGGATCATAGATACCCACACCAAATAAAAACCTTTTTCAAAACCTTCAGTATCTCACAGTACTTTCCAAAGTACCGTTAACTCTGGCCATGCTTTCTCAAAGTCTTGCTCGAGACAAAACAAGGTCTGATCACTACTTGGTATAGAAATCCTAGGAGATCTCACTATCAACCTAGAAGGTATTACAATTCATATAGGAGATTTAGATCACAGGAACCAAGTGTTAAAACAGAATGGGTTAAGAGGGAAAGAATGCTGCAGAGGGATAGACGATACTTTCAACCAAAAGTGAATCTGATGTTTTTGTGATGAAATAAAAAGAGATTTGTGTTGAAAAACCAGAAAGTTTTGAAAATCCACATGCTAAAGATCAAAAGATAATTCGGGATCATCATTTGAAAGATAGTGGTAATTACATACTCAAAGAATTTGAGTTTGTAACTCCACAAGGGAACACAAGTCAGTAATGGCTTGGGTTCCTAAAAGTTTCTAACTCTTTTCTTTATGTTCGGGCAACCCGTAAGAGGAGCTTAAAGATCATCTTATTGTGGATAGTGGTTGCTCTGGAAGTATGACAGGAGACAAAGAGATCTGCGATTTTAGGAAGATTAATAGAGGAAGAGTTGCATTTGGGAATGATCCCAATGGAGGAAAGATTACTGGAAAAGGGACTATCAAAGCAGGGCTTATAGATTTTGAGAATGTTAGATATGTGAAGGAGTTAAAGTTCAATCTATTGTCATTATCACAAATCTGTGATAAAAGCATCTGTGTTATTCACGACACGAATGCCTTATCCTTTCCTCGACTTTAAGCTTGATGATGAATTAGTTTTTCTTAGAGTACCAAGGACAAATGATGTGTATAGTTTAGACATGAAGAGTCTACATTCCTATGGAAGAGCCACATGTTTGGTGGCTAAAGCAACATCTGAAGAGGCACATCAATGGCATAGAAGATTGGGCCATGTTAACTTCAAGAATATCAATAAACGTGTCAAAGGCAATCTAGTTAGAGGTTTACCTTCAAAGACTTACAAGAATGATCAATCATGCTTGGCATGCAAGAAGGGTAAACAACATAAAGCTTCTTGCAAGAAGCTTGAGGAAAGAACTATTAGAGAACCTTTGGAACTGTTACATATGGATTTGTTTGGACCTATTTCTGTGGCAACTTTAAACAAGAAAAATCTGCTTAGTTGTAACAGATGATTGCAGTAGATTCGGTTGGGTATTTTTCTTGGGTTTTAAAGATGATACTTTGATGCTATTCAGGACGATTATAGCTCTTGAAAACCAATTGAGACTCAAGGTTAGCGGTATTAGATGTGACAATGGAACTGAATTCAAGAACAAGCTTATGGATGAATTTTGTGCAAACAAAGGTATAAAAGGGAGTTTAGTATTGCAAGAACACCACAACAGAATGGTGTTGCAGAAAGGAAGAATAGGACTTTGATTGAAGCGGCAAGAACAATGTTAGCGATTATCACCTACCTATTCAGTCAAGGTATGTAAGTCTTGCTTGTTATGTACTTATGAGTCTCAGTCACTAAACCACAGATGAAGACACCTTATGAATTGCAGATGGGCAATAAACCCAACATTCGTTTTATGAAACCTTTTGGATGCCCTCTTACTATTTTAAACACTATTGATAATCTGGGGAAGTTTGATGGCAAGTCGGAAGAAGGATACTTATTGGGTTATTGCACTAACAGTAAGGGCTTTAGAGTATACAACAAGGTTACTAAGAAGGTTCAAGATTGTCTTCATGTTGAGTTTTTAGAAGATCAAGACAATGAGAAAGGTAAAGGTCGTGATTGGATGTTTGATCTTGAGGTTTTAACTCCATCTATGAACTATGTACTTGTTAGAGAAGAAAATCAACCAGTGCACAATGGAGAAGATTTACAATATGTTGTTCATGGAGTTCATATTAGACACGATGTTGTTCACGATAAAGATCCTTAGTTCAAAACAAAGTCTTGAAGTTCCAAAACAAAATCTTTGTTGCCCCACAAAGAAAGTATCTTGTTGCTCCAGAATCTTCTTTATCTGCCGAGGATCAATCTATTCAAGAGGAACTTAATCAGATGCTTCTTCAAGATGTTTTAGCACATTCTTACAGTGATGAACAAAGGAGAGCTTATGAAGAGGCAAAGAAGAAGAACAAGACTGCAGAGTAGTCTCACGATTACTGGGCAGTACTTTCGAACAAAGTCTTGTTGCACCGGTTGACAGATACTTTAGCTGATCTAGATGATCATACCATGCAGGATTAGAATCTGATGATGAGTTTGAAGATGAAGGTATTTTCCCAAATTCCAATGAAGGTGCTGATGTTACTAATTTGGAGGATACTTATGGAGTTCCACAGTCTCCAAACTTAAGAACTCATAAGGATCATCCTTCTGATCAAATCATTGGTCCTTCTACTTACGGAGTCTTGACTAGACACAGAGCAAAGACTTTTTCTACACCTCACAATGCTTTACTTAGCTTTGTGTATAAACAAAACAGGCTGAATCATAAGGACCATCAAACTTGTCTATTTACTTGTTTTATCTCTCAAGAAGAACCCAAGAATATTGCTCAAGCTTTGAATAAAGAAAGCTGGGTTGAAGCTATGCAGGAAGAACTTCTTCAATTTAAACTTCAAGAGGTTTGGGTTTTATGTGATCTTCCAGATGGGAAGAGAGTTATTGGAACCAGATGGGTTTTAGGGTCAAAAGAGATGAAAGAGGTAATGTTATCAAGAATAAGGCAAGGTTAGTAGCACAAGGATATAGACAAGAAGAAGGAGTAGATTATGATGAAGTGTTTGCTCTTGTAGCAAGAATTGAAGCTATTAGAATATTTCTTGCTTTTGCTTCTTATATGGGATTTCAAGTTTACCAGATGGATGTCAAGAGTGCCTTTTTATATGGCAAGATTACAGAGGAAGTTTATGTCAAACAACCTCCTGGTTTTGAAGATCCTAAACACCCAAACAAAACAAGGTGGTTAAGGCTCTTTATGGCCTTCATCAGGCACCTAGAGCTTGGTATGAGAGACTCTCTACATTCTTATTGCAACATGGATATAGAAGGGGAGCTATTGACAAGACTTTGTTTATCAAGAGAGACAAGAAAGATATCATGTTAGTTCAAGTTTATGTTGATGATATCATCTTTGGGGCTACCAAGCAGTCCATGGTTAAGGAGTTTGGCGGTGATGCAGAAAGAATTTCAAATGAGTTCAATGGGAGAGTTGACTTTATTTTTAGGACTTGGTAAAGCACAAAGGAAGGTATTTTTATCAGTCAAGACAAGTATGTTCTGAGACATACTTAAGAAATTTAATTTTGATGATATGAAGGCTATTACTACACCCATTAAATCTATCAATTCATTGGGAAAAGATGAAGATGGACAACCTGTTGAAGTCAAGCTTTATAGATCAATGATTGGCTCTCTTATGTATCTCACGGCATCAAGGCCTGATATCATGTTTGCAGTTTGTCTATGTGCTAGATATCAAGTCTCACCAAAGATCTCTCACATGAATGCATAAAAAAGAATTTTCGTTATTTAAAACAACAACCAAAGTTGGGTTTGTGGTATCCAAAAGAGTCACCTTTTCACTTAGAAGCTTTTTCAGATAGTGATTATGCGGGTGATAACTATGATAGAAGATCAACCACTGGAGGATGCCAATATCTTGGAAGAAGATTAGTCTCCGGGCAATGCAAGAAACAAACAATTGCAGCAACATCCTCTACTTGGCTGAATATGTAGGCTGCTGCAAGCTGTTATGGACAAGTTTTGTGGATGCAAAATCAGCTCTTGGACTATGGATTCAACTTCAAGAATACTCCTATTAACATTGATAATGAGAGTACTATTTGTATTGTGAAGAATCCAGTTTATCATTCCAAGACCAAGCACATCCATATTAGGCATCACTTTATCAGAGATTGTTATGAGCACCGGCTTATTAATGTGATTAAGGTTCACACGATGATAATGTAGGTGACTTACTCACCAAAGGTTTTGATGTTTCTAGATTCACTCACTTGGTGGTGAGCATTGGCATGATTAACTCCTGAGCTACATTTAAGGGGAGGACTATTTAGTATTTGTATAGTCCGTGTTATGCTTGAGGGAGGATAGTTATGTATACTTAGTTGATCTTGGAGAAATTGGAAAAGTATTTTTTAGTGAAAGTCTTGCTTGGAAAGTACTGTTTGGGAAAGTCTTGCTTACGTGGAAATACTTGTTTGTCTTATTAAAGTCTTGTTCCAACGGTTATCTTGAGGGTAATTTAATGCTACGGTAACAATGTTATTTTAGGCGTGATTTTCAAATCTCACCTATAAATACCTCATTTCATTTTCCCTCTCATATTGATACATTATAATCTTTTCCATCTTTCTCTCATCATATTCATATTCTTGAGTCAATTCTTTTGTGCTTACATAATCAACAATGGCGAATCGTCCTACTATTTCTAAGCATAATATGGTCGCTAATTTGGATAAGACTGACGCGAATATACTCTTTCATGATATAATTGATTATCTTCTTGGTTCCTATCGGTTATGCTCTTTTAGTGGAGCCGGATATAATTGACCCACCTGATTCAAGAATTTTGGGCTAATGCTAGAGACAACATGGAGAATGACGAATATTATATTAGATCAACGATTCTTTGGAAGAACTATTAAGATTCGAAGACTCCATCCGAGAAGATTTATTGTTCAATGATGCAGATGAGGCTTTAAGGTTTGATAAGCAGTTGATATGGGATACTTTTCGACATATTGGCTATGAAGGATCTTTGAATGAACAAACGTTTAGAAAACAATTATTTTGTCGGCATTGGAAGTTTTTGGTTCATGTGTTGCTCCATTGCATAAGTGCTAAGAGTACCTCTTGGGAGCGGTTTGGGTCAAATATAGCATCTGCTATGGTTGGGTTAGCTACAGATAGAGTTTTAACTTCTCAAGGCTAATACTGGATGGAATGCTCTCACATATTTCACATGGATCTACTTGGTGATGTACCCAAGGTTTATACAGGTTTTCTTAAACAATCAACTTTCTGATGTGCCAAAACCTACATCTTTATTGCCTGTTATTGTTCAACAATCCAAGATTTTTACTTTTATGGCAAAAGAAGTGTTTTATTCAGGGGTCGAGATACTCCTTTAACAACTTCCATGATGGATGTTGTTCGGTACAGTTAGAGCTCGGTGATGATCTTGAAGTGCTGTATCAGAAGGTACATCTGCAGTGCTTTATACGCAATCTTGCTTCTCCACATGCTACATCAAAGAAGTCTTGCATCTCTACAAGGTACTGCTTCTCCTAATCTTGAATTTCAAGCACATGTTAGTTTCACCTTCTCCATCTCCACAAGGGTCGTTCTGTTTCTCAACCGAAGATCATCCACCTATTCCAGGAGAGGATTCATATACCATACCTCCTGATGAAATCACATTAGATAATTATGTTTTGACAAGGGAGTTGGTCAAGTTGAAAAAGACTACTGAGGTTCAAGCCAAACAGATAAAGAAATTAAACTGAAGTTTGAAGGCTAAAACTTTTGTGTGGCCATTGGTTCAACAATTTCGAATCTGGGTTAAAACTAAGAAAAAGGCGCAAAAGCAGTCTAGTAAAAACAAGCATACAAGGTTCATCAACAATCTTATGTCAACTTTGGGAGGAATTTAGAAAAAGATAATTTGAAAGAAGATGTTGAGAAGGAAAAACAACCTGAAAGTACTGAACAAGTTCAAGGTACTGAACAACAAGGTACTGCTTTTCAACAGCAAAGTACTTTTAGACAAGAAGTGATAACTTCAAGAGTTTTGAATTTTGAAGAGGAAGGCGGTCCTTCTACAACTGTTATACAAGAAGAGGATGAAGCTATTCTCAAACCAATTCATTCTGCAAGTGATGATGAGTTCATTGCTACAATTTTTCAAGAATTATCACAACCTAGAGGTGGTGTTACTATTAGAGAGGTGCAAGAAGATGAACAACAAAGAACTTCTCAACCTGCAATTGATCCTAAGGATAAAGGAAAAGGTGTTTTAGTAGAAGTAAAGAAGAAGAAACTTACTTTGGCAGAGATTAGAGAAATTGAAGTTGCTAGGAATGAAGCTGCTGCTAGAAAACTTCAAGAAGAGTTAAATGCTAAAGATAGAGCGGAGAAGCTGAAGAAGCTCAAAGTAGAAGAAGCGGCTAAAAGTTGCAAGAGCAATTAGATCTTTGAAACCGATGAACCATTACAATTACCTACCCCTGTTAGATATATGCCTAGAAGACCTAATTTAGCTAAGGACAGGAATGTTATGATGGCATATTTGAAAGGTCGAGGGTATAAAGGATTGCGTGTTGAACTATGTTGATATGAAAAGACTCTATGATCTTTGAGACGTAAGCTTATAAGAAGAATGTTGCAGATATCAAGGATTTTAGAGAAGAAGCTTTTTGGACTGAAGCTGAAAGGAAGAAGAGCTTAAAAGAAAAGAAAAGCTGAAGTTACTGATAGACAGTTTTCAAAGAAAGAAAGAGTTGAATTAAGATCCGAGTCTAAAGATGCATTAAGAAATTATCTCAGAGTGGTAGATTTTGATTATTCAAAAGAAGATAGAGACATGAAGATGAACAGATCTCAGATTAGTGCTTTTGATATTGTGAAATCCAAAGAAGGAGATTATATGATTTTTCATAAGGAAGATGAAAGCTTCAAAGTTTTCAATAGGTTATGGGATTTGTTACATATTATAGATAGAGTGGATTTATTCTATCTATATAATGTGGTAAAACCTTATTTTGGAGATATTCCATCGAAGGAATTGGTGCCGGTTTTGCTTGGAGATCTTATAACCATGTGGGAAACAAGAGGAAAGCGATGATATATGGAAAAATCAAGAAAACTGGGAAATTGTTTCGGAGATTCTTTGAAGAATCTGGAGTTCATGTTTTGGAGCTAGAGAATGGTAAAATGATACACATGTTTGTAAACAGAAGATATCCTCTCACGGTTGAGCTCATGAGAAGAATGCTAGAGCATGGATTGGAAGTAGAAGAGGATAATGAAACCGCTTGCATGGTTATCAATCTATTTATCAACCGGACTACCATTCTTTGAAGATGATGAGTAAACTTGTATGAATTTTATTGAATAATTTTTGATAAATCAGTACTTTATTCAAAGTACTGTTTTAAACCGTTTAAGTGATTTTTTGATTGAAAGAAACCTTTTGCTAAAGTATAAAATATTTTGAAACAAAGGTTAAATAAATGGATTTTGAGATGGCAACATCAAATAGGTAATCAATCCACCATGGTTACAAAAGGATTGGCTAATCCATGAGCAGACGACTCTGGTAAAGATATATCAAATCCGTTTTTAGTTGACAACTTGCTAATAAGTTGTATGGTAATCAACTCACCATATCAGTTAATGTGAAGAGTTGGCTAGCCCACAAGAAAATGCCTTGTGGTAAAGGCAGTGGAAAAACCATTATTGGTAATTAGTTCACCATTAGATAGAAGAACTAACTAGTCCGTAGGAAGTACGACTTTTGGTAAAGACAACTCAAATCTGTTGATAGATGATGATTTGCTAAAAATCATATGGTTATCAATGTACCATGGTCTTACACACCAAAACATTTGGCTACTCCAAAGATAATGGCTTTGGTAAAGAGATCTAAATCCATTAAATTTTCAATGATTCACCTCTCACGGGAGTTAACACACCTGGAAGTGATGAGAATAGTATGCAACTTAAACTGAATTAATGTACAAATTGTCATATGTTCGTGTGTTCTTTGAAAAGATGGAGTTTCTTTGGATCTTCGAGAAAGAACAATTCTAAGAGATACTTTGACAAGCACAGACACTACAGAGATATATCGAAAAGACTAAGAAACAATCTGATCTTAAAGATGAAGTCATTAAAGATACATTCAAAAAAAGGAACTTGAAGTCAAGCAAGTAGAATTCAAGTTAGGGGAGGATTGTTGGGATATGAAAGTGTTGAGGACATGAAAGTAATCTTGAAGATATGAAAGTAATTGTAGTCAAAAATCTTGGGAAAAGTCAAAGAGTCAAAGTACCGCTAAAGACAAAGTCAAAGTCTTGCATCTAAAAGTCAAAGTACTTGCAAGAACAAAAGAAGTTATTCGCTTTATGGAAAGTATTTTATTCTATGTTTAGATTACTTGTCGTACAAGGCTATCAATTGTAAACCGACTAGGATATCCTTGAGCCTATAAAAGGACTCCTAGATTGGCATTAGATGTATGAGTCTATGAGTTTTAGAGTTTACGAATTCACAAGTTAATTAGTGTTTTAGAGAGAAGTTTGATTATCTTAGAGTTGAATTAGAGTATCTGCATAATAAGCAGATTTAGAGTTTATAATAAAAGGTTGTTCTTCTTAGCTTTGTTAAGTAAATTCCGCGTACTTGATAAAGATTGCTCAGTGTTTCTTTGTTAATAACTTAGGATTTATCCGAGGTTATTAAACCTTAACAAGCTAGTTTAGATAGTTTGATTAAAGTATATCGATCCAACAATCCGTTAGGGCATTACACATATCGAGATTCTCGATCAAACAAGGGAGAGTGAAACATCCTGGATCTTTTTCCTTTTGTGGTAGCTCATTTCTTAAGACTGCTGAACATCTTTCGTTGAGGTGAACTGTCTCATCATTTCTTAATTCCTGCGAAATATCATCATGATTAGTTTTAATAGAATCATTGACAGGGGAGCTTACCAGTAAAGCTTGGTCCAGAAGTGACTGTCTTTTCATGTTGATTCGCCGCTAACTTTTTCCGAAAAGGTCATAGGTTCTTCAAGGATAGTTTCTGCAGTGTGGATAACTTCCTCCTCTCGAGCTGCTAGGTAATCAGACATGGCTTCGGAACATGAGCTAACACTCTTCTCCAATCTCTTAATCCTATCATCGTGACTTTTGAGAGAAGATATTGTATTATCTATGAATGTTCTCATCAATTTTTCAATTCTGTCGTCTCGTTCTCTCGATTCCTTGATGTGGTCAAGAATTTTTTTCTCAAGATTGCTCTCGGCTTTGGTTCCAAACACACTCTTAACCTTCTCAACCCTACATGCTTCAGCTTCTCTTTCAATCCTTCGTCTTTCAAAAATTTCCCCATAATTGTATTCTTGTTTTGTTATCGTCTTAATTACCTTATGATCGAAATTGTCTCTCGGTCCGTACCCTGTATCCATATGCCACTTGTAGCAATGTTCTGAAATCCGTTGAATACATTCAAGGGCTTGGTCAGGAGTCATGCTAGGAATAGGTTTCGGGGAATCGAGAAGTTCCCGTGTAAATGCGTTAATCCCATGATAGAAGACGTAAACGATCTGATGTTTGTTCAAATCATGGGTGGGGCATTGATAGAGTAGCTCATTAAATCTTTCCCATGCTTTGTAAAGCGTTTCTTCCCCAACTTGGATGAATTGATAGATTTTACCCAGAAGTTTGGCCATTTTTGGAGGAGGGCAAAATTGCTGGACGAACCCTTTCATTAATTTTCCCCATGCTCCTTTATATTCGTTAGGGAGTTTATTATACCATCTCTTCGCGGTCCCAGTAAGAGTCATAGGAAA
>OU343216.1:51308351-51381832 GCA_910596185.1 Chrysanthemum makinoi
GACCAATCATCGATCAATATGTTATTCTTCAACTATTTGTGATTTTGAGAAAACTTGTAAGAAAAGGATCACACCCAGGATAGCTGAAGGGAAAAGGGTTTTAAGCAAACAAAGAATGCTATTTAACTGAGGTCATGCCTTTCTTCAAACTACTAAAAGATCATTTTGAGAGTCTTAAAAGGGGATAAGTTCAGATATTAAAGGAATGGAAAAGGAATTTGATGCAATGATAGTTGAGGTTAGTGACTATGGGCGAGCATTAAAATATAATGAGATTGAGAGGAAAAACTTGCATACCTTGAATGAGAATCTTATTTATGAATGTATTGCTCAAGATGTGTTTTACAGCTTTCTAATTGCTCCATTAATGCTTCTAAATTTCATGAATTATATTTGCTCACGAAAGTCTCCCATGATGCGTGTCATTGAGCTTGAAAGATAAATTGAAACTTAATGAGAAAATTGATGGGATGATCACGATAATTTGGTAAACATCTTTCTAAACTAGAAGTTGAACATTTTGATTTACAACTAAAATATCAACATCTAAAGAAAATGTTAAAACCTCAAATATCAAGACATCCTTGGATGCTCCTGAATTTGATGAGTTTTGAAATTAACAAGCGTGATGAGCGATTGAGCTCATTGTAACATGATCAGAAAGTTGAAACCCAAATCTCTCAATTAAAGGGTGAAAAGAACAATGTGATTGGATCCCAAATGCCTCCTCCTTTAGATTCTCAGTATTCTCAAACTTTTCATCTTCAAAACTTGGTAAATGCCTTACAAAAGGAAAGCGAGAGTTTTCTAGAAGAAAATGAAAAGGTTAAGCGACACTTTAAAGAGTTATATGATTCAATGAAAGTCACTCGTGACCAAAACAACGAAAAATAGCGTCTTTACAAAGGAAATTGAGAATCGAGGAGTCGGGGAAAATGGAAAGCTGCCACTTGTTTTTAATAAAATGTTGTTTCAAATTCACCCTTAGGCTGCAAATATCTTGTGGCGGTTAAATATATTCCTCCTCATCTTAGGAATAATGAAACTGCATTTCATGACTATTGTGCTCACCTTAAGGATAGTCTAGAATGTCTCCGTGAGATTGTTGAAGAGGATTTCATTAATAAACCTCTTGATAGAGAAATTAGGTTTGCTTGCCTCGGGCCAAGATCTCAAGTACGCTAGAATGTGTAATTGCAACATATCCAAAGTCCTTAGGTGCAAAAGGCAAAGCTGTGATGCCTTGTTCTATGCTTAGTGCAAGCATGAAATCGTTCTATGCCCAATGTTATGAATACTGCCAACGTGCCTTCAAGTAGTGCAGTTCGGATATGTTAGTACTAAGGAAGTGAGGTTAAGTGCCTGCAAATAGCTCAAATCAGTCTTAGAAAGTTTACACTAATGTGCCTTCTAGTAGTTCAGATCCTTGCACATCAAGTTCAGGAATGGCAAAATTAGATCAACCAACTAATGTTCCCATTCCCTCTACGGGAGTAATAGTGACATTAAGCGCAGGTCAAAGTCTCAAGACAATACAAGGAATGATAGGACCTTGCAAGCTAAGAATGTGTATTGGAAGAGAGTAGAAGACCAATCTAGGAACTTTAAGTTTGAGTTGAATAAAACGAATCGTGTTGATTCTAGTATTAGCCATAGGCGTCTTGTAATTAATTGAATTCATACTATTTGCAAACCTTGTAATGATATCTACTTGATTACATTTGCTAATCATGGATGTGGTGTGAATGTCTAATCTTTGTCAAATGCCCAATTAAAATTGTTAATGCTAATAATCGTGCAAAGAAGGCTAAAAGGCAAAGACGAAAAATTGTTAGAAAGCATTGGAAACCCACGGGAAGAACATTTATAAGATAGGTTATCATTGGATACCTTTTGGCCATAAGAATAATGGTTTGTCCTCAAACTACTAAGATTATGCCCACTAGAAAATGGATGCCTATTGGTAGAACTATTCACTTAAGAAGTGAACATACTTTGAATAGGTCAAATCTGAATACCCACACTGCATCTATTCCCAATGATTCCATTGCTTCTACTTACGATATGGATGCTTCTATTTACGATGTGGGTGTTCGATTCTTGTGATAACCAAGTGGAACCCATTCTTGCATGGGATCCCAATTATCCAGTTATCCATTCTTATGCGTGTTCAATTTGCGGATCGTTCAAATGGATTACGTGGTACTTGGACTCAATTTGTTCCAAGCATATATTTGGAGACGATCGCTGCTCATGAACCGTGAGCAAATTCGCCGGGACAGTTAGATTCTGGAATGATCATTTTGGGTTATGGATGTTATGTTGTTGGAAAAGTGTCATCTCGGGTATATTATGTGGAAGGTCTTGGTCATAACTTTGTTCTCTGTTGGTCAATTCGCGATTCTGATCTAGTAGCCGGAAAACATACTTGTTTCGTTAGAGAACTTGATGGTAGGAACTTTTAAGGTTCACGTGGCTCAAATCTATACATCATCTCTATCAAAGATATGATGAAGTCTTCTCCAATTTGCTTGTTGTCAAAGGCTTCTAAAACAAAGTCATGGTTATGGCATCGTCGTCTCAATCACTTGAACCTCGGCACCATCAATGATCTCTCCAGAAAGGACTTAGTTGTAGGTTTACCTAGACTTAAATATGAAAGGATCATCTTTGTTGACATGCGATTGGGAAAAAGCAAGTATGCCCTAAACCCAAACCTACAAACTCGAGTCATAGATGTTCTCCATACAATTCATATGGATTTATGTGGACCAATGAGAGTGCAGAATATCTTTGGGAAGAAATATGTGTTAGTTGTGGTTGATGATTACTCTAGATTCACTTGGGTAAAATTCTTAAAAGGACAAGGATGAAACTCGGATATCATCATCAAACTCATCAAGCACTTGAGGTTAGACTTAACAAAGCGGTGAGAATCATCGAACAGACAATGGACTGAGTTTGTTAACAAACAACTTAGTGAGTTTATGAAAGTATTGGAATCGAGTCATCAAAGAAGTGTTCCTCGAACTCCTCAGCGAGCGGTGTAGTTGAAAGAGCGAAATCGAACTCTTGTAAGGCACTAAGGACAATGCTGATTTACTCAAAAGGTTCCAATGTTTCTCAGGGGTGAAGCTATTGCCCTGCATGCTACACCCAAAATCGATCCACGATTCACCTTTGCTCATGGAAAAACTCCATATGAACTTTTCATAGCGAAAACTGATCTTTCATTCCTTAGTGTGTTTGGTGCATTGTGCTATCCAACTAATGATGGTCAAAGATTTAGGAAACTAGAGCTAAAGCGGATATTGGAGTTTTTGTAGGATATGCACCTAATAGTAAAGGTTACGAATCTACAACAAAGAACCGAAATATCATGGAAACAATTCCGCGTCACGTTTGATGGTGACGGTCAAATGGCTCTGGACAATCTAGTTAGGACCCGCACTTCAGAGCAGTCCCATTGGTTCATCTCTTGTACCAAACTCCTCATCAGCAACTCCATATGTACCTCCATCGAGAAGATGATTTAAAAGATTGTTTGATCCAATGTTTGATGAACACTTTAGCCAAGTACAATGATATGTCAATTCCATCATCGAGAGGCTGCTTCTATCTGTCAATGATAACCCTTCAACTTCAATATCATTAAGTCAAGAAGCGCCTGCTTGACCAATCTGTCTCATCAACAAATCATCAATCATCAAGTGTACATCATGGTAATGCTACGATTCCATGGGATGAAGTCATTCCTTTGCTACTCGAAGAAGATGCTCCATTTGAAAACATATTTGCTCTGAATCATCATCAGAACCATCTTCTTAGGAGACATCGACTCTGCTACTTGCCGGTTCACCAACAACCACATGAATACCTCAGAAAATGGACTCACGATCATCCATTAGACAACATCATTGGAAATCCCTCTCGTCCGGTATCCACACGAAAACAACACCTTGAGATGCCTTATGGTGCTTCTTCAACTCCGTACTCTCTAAGATCGAACCAAAGATGTTAAATCCGCCATGAATGAAGGCAATTTGGTTCAATGCCATGCAAGAAAAAATTCATGAGTTTGATCGACTAGATGTATGGGAATTAGTACTCGGATGTGCTATGATCATTGCTAAAAAATGGATCTTCAAAGTGAAACTTGATGAGCATGGTGATGTGTTAAGGAACAAGGCTCGATTGGTTGCTAAAGGATACCGTCAAGAGGAGGGTATTGACTTTGAAGAATCTTTTGCTCTTGTTGCTCGAATGGAGTCAGAATCTTCTTGGCTATCTTTGCAAGTAAGAACATGGTAGTCTATCGGATGGATGTAAAGCGGCTTTTCGAGCGGAGATCTTAAAGAAGGTCTACGTCGGCCAACCTAAAGGCTTTGTGAATCGAGCATCCTACTCACGTTTATCGTTTGAAGAGGCTCTTTATGGTTTAAGCAAGCTCCAAGGGCATGGTATGATCACTATCAAAGTTTCTTCTCTCATCAAATTGGCAAAGGCGATTGATGATCAACATTGTTCACGAAGTCGAGCAAACATTTAATTCCGTTCAAATTTATGTTGATGATATTATCTTTGCCTCGGCTGACCCAATAGATGTGACCGTTTTTCTAATGGAATGGGTTCTAAATTTCAAATGTCAATGATGGGACAAATGTCATTTTCTTGGGATTACAAATTTCACAAAGTCTAGGAGGCATTTTCATAAATCAATCTAAATATGCAAATGAGATTTTAAAGAAATTTGGATTTGATTCTAGTGACCTGTTGACACTCCATGATTGGCGTACAAAAGCTGGATGAGGACCACTTTCGGGGATCATGGTAGACCAAACAAATATAGTAGTATGATTGGATCCTGATGTACCTCCGCGGCCCATGGGCGATATTATTACGTTATTTGTATGCATGTGTTCTAGATACGAGCTAAGCCTACCAAAAGCACCTTAAAGCGAGCAGGGTCTTTGGTATCTCAAGGAACCATCAATATGGGACTTTGGTACGAAGGACACCGTTATCTGCTGCTTATATCACGGTCTTGATCATGCGAGGATGTCAAGATACTCATCGAAATGCGTCAGGAGGTGCTCATTTTTTGGGTGATAAGATTATGAGCTGGTCTTCAAAGAAGCAAATGAGTACTTCCTCTGAGAAATTTGAATACATAGCCATGTCATCTTGTTGTGCTCAAATCCTATGGATGAGATCCCAATTATCGAACTATGGCTTTGAATTCAACAAAATCCCTCTGTACTGTGATAATAAAAGTGCTATTGCTCTCTCATGCAACAACGTCCAACACTCAAGAGCAAAGCATATCAACATTCGACATCATTTCATGAGGAACAAGTGGAAAAAGGTGTGGTGGAACTCTATTTTGTGAAGTCGAATACGGTTAGCGAACATCTTCACCAAAAGCTCTTCCAAAGCGTTTTGAGTTTATTCTTCCGACTTGGCAGAAAAGCCTTCAACCAGAAACACTCAAGCGTCTTGAGGAGGAAGGCGAGGAGTAAGGTCTTTCATCATCTCTTTATATATATTTTTCAAAAAAAAGCAATATACAAAATTCGAAACCTTCAAAATCAAATAGAAAATTATAAAACTTTCAAAATCCATAAAGGGAAAAATTGAAAAATCCTCAAAAAAAAATATTGTCATTTTGTCATGATTTTCTCAATTCGATATCATCTACGGACTTTGTGTTGATATTCAAAGAATGTCGCGGGTCTTTAGATGTTCATCGAATGTACATAAAAAATGAAGAAAAATGGTGGTTTATTGTCATTTTGATAACCGTGTTGAAAAAGAAAGAAGCGAGCCATACTTTATCTTGTTTTCAAATCATGCTCTGATTCTATAAAAATTCTCACTATCAATGAAAACAATTGCTTTGAAAAAATTACTCGGGCTCAATTTTGGAAAATCATTTGTACTAAACGGGTGTTGAAACTATCTATCTCTCAATCAACAACTTATGTCATTGATTGAGGGGAAGGCATCAGTTGTTTCAAAAATATTCAAGCATGTTTAAATCTGGAGTCTAAAGTCTCAAAAATTGATCCTTATCGGTTAAAAGCGTTGTCAAAATCAAGTCACAATTCTCCTTAAAGGCTTTTAAAACAATTTAAATCTACTAAGATCCGATTCTCAAATGATTTGATAATTGTGATCGAGGGAAGAAATTGTAATTTAAATTGGATTTAAACTGATAATTCGATAAATGGTTTCATAAGTGATTAGTATGATTGCCTCCCTTAAGTGACAAGCGATTTCAAATTTTCCATGCACCGTTGAGGGCATCTATCTTAAACCACAAATATTTGAAGCGTCAAATTATCTCAATGTGCAGTCTTCTCCTAACATGTGCAAAACATTCTCAAACATCTATTGTGAAAACCTCATCCTTCCTTAAAATGTTTTATCTACTCAAATTGATTAGGAAGTGATGATGATCATTTTAGAAAATATTAATCAAAAGATTGGACCTTTTGTTCTCAATCTAAGATTTCAATCTCTTGCCTCCATGTGCTAAACAAATTCTAAATTTTTATGCATGTTGAGGGGGCATTTCTAAAATATCAAAACAATTAAGATACAAAATGCTTTGATTCTATATCACAAGTATCTTGATTGATTTTCAAATGGTTTTCAATTGGTTCCAATGGCGAGATGAATGATACAAAAAAGACCGACCAACTTTACGTTATGTATGGTGATATAAGGATGATAAGGTTAGGTTGAGTTCCCATGATCCGCCTGAACCGGAGGGATCTACCTAGGGACAATCCACTAGATAGTGTAGAGTCCTTAGGTATGATGAAAAAAGGAGAAAAGTGAGATATGGGAAGAGTCTTGGTGAGATTGAGCTAGTCTTGGAACAAACCCAACAAGGTTCTAGCTATGAAGTCTCGGTAAGCACTAAAAGGGTTGAAGAATGAAAAAGAAATTAGTTGAAATAGCCCTCAATAATTCAACCTTAGGAAACGGGTTCAATTCATATACTCTTGGTGGTTACTATGGTAACATGGTATTGAAGACAAGGCGTCATGGACCCAGTGACGCACTAACTTCCCAAGCCACTCAAGTTCCTCTTAAAAGGGCTTGTTTCATTCTCAGGGAACCTACAAATCTATCGACTTTCCTTAGAGATTGTTGATATTGAAGAAGGAGACCCTCTCCTAGTCTTGATATAGGAACCAAATATGCACTAATTGAGTCTAGAGCCACAGGATCATCAATTAATCTCTTTAGGACACTTATTTCTTGAAGACTCACTACTTCACACAATGTGGAATGTGAGATTATATCTTATGAGTCCTACGCACTATCCTTGTGGTATTGCCAGGACTTGATTGTGTCATATGGACCTCATCGGTGGAGCGATTCAAATTGAATCAATCCAGGTCAAGAAAATGGATTGATGGATGCCTTTGAAAAACCGATTATTTGTGCTTAAAACTCTTTTCTCTAAGCACATATTTGTGTACAATTATTTCAAATCAAAAGGTGTTTATGATTGATAAATGATTTTCATTAAAACTTCGTTGTATTGCAAAAACAATTTCTATTAGGCGATACATGATTGTTTTCAAATCTCTTTTCATCAATCGGTGAATCTCTATTATTTGGTTCCTCACTCCGTGTTGTCTTCTTTGAGGCGTTCGGTTTGAAGCGGCTGAAGCGGTAGAAACCACTGTCAAGGAAATTCTTGGAATTATACGATCACAGGCAGTACTTGTACTAATCAGCGGGAACCGTGGGCGTGTACCTCAATTCCAGCAGTGATCAAACACCTTAGGTACTCTTTGCTACTTGTCTTATCGCGGTACACCCGGCGTTGCATTTGATGAGAATGGAAGCGGTCAATCCGTAGCCGCATGCTCACACAAGACATTCATATCAAGAAATCATGATTAGTGCATCAATGACTCGATTTTTCACTCCATGCTACGCTACGCTGCTATCAATATCATGAATCAGCGAAAGCTTCACGCTACTCGATAGAAAAAATCATGATCGAATGTGAGCATGTCGGTCAAATGTCACAACATCACTAATAAACACCACAAGATTGGGTGAGAGATTTTTATGTGGCTGATGATCTCAAAGCGGCTCAAAACTCATTATCCGCGTGGATCGGATTAAGACCTCCACCAGTTATCCAAACATGCAATAATGAAGAATCAACTACGAGCTACAGGCAAAAACATGAACAAGAATCCAAGAACAATCTCAATGTTATATACATTTTGTATTCAATGTAATTTTAATGTGTGTTGAGGTAACCTCCCTTGGGGAGATTGTTAAGAATTAGAAATTAAGTCGGTCACCTCAAGTATATGTAATCGTTAGAGCTTCGTAGTAAGTAGTTATTTATGTTAAGTAGTATTTAGTTTAGTAACACGTGGAGGGCGGGGCCAGTCTTTACCTGTATGCGATCCACAGCCCGTAGGTGGCGATTGTTTGTAAGAAACTATAAATACCCTCTACCTCCCAAGGTAGAGGTTGGAGCTCAATACCATTTTCTTTGTTTCACATAGTTCCCAAACTTCTCTTCTTTCTCTCACTAGAACTTTCTCTCACTGGAACTCTCTCTCTAAACTCAAGTTAACTGCCTATGATTATGGTTTAATGTGTTTGTGAAATCTTATATCCTAACACATTTTGTATATCTAGTAAATTCTATACTTGAGAATGTAAATGGATTAAACTATATGGAATGAGTTAGGATCCATATCCATGGTTTAATTGTATCTAATACAAAAAGGATGATAAGGCAAGACATAAATGATACATGCTACTTGAGAATGATTTATGAAACTATATCTCAGACACCTTTAGTTTAAATAGCGAGTAAGAGCATTGTTAGATGTTTCCGTCGTTGGTATTTATCACTTTATCTCCTACTCCAACTCCCAAGTGGGGTACATTTGGAATATGGAAGTTGGATTAGGCAATACCACTAGAGGTGTGTGAGCCTATTGCGGGCACACACGATAAAACATTAGAATGCGTTTTCACATTGAGCTTAATATTGACCCGGTTTGGACACAATGAGAACTAGACAAGATATTGTCTTAACCTAATACTTATGACCGGTTTCATTGAGGGTATATAGGAAGGAATATTCTTTCTAGGGTCTTAAGGAAGTGATAAGGGTTGGGATAGTAGAGATGTGATGTGTTTAGGTGTTGTATTTGATAAAGGTTTATGTATAGCAGACCTATAGTGCTAGGGTTAAGAGGCTATATATACACCCTCATAACTTACCTCCTGGAACTCGACACATGGCAGAAAAACCTATAGGAACTCTTCATCTTTTCTACCGATTATAACCTAATTCGATCTAGGGTTTGGTTACAATTCATTCATATTGAAACATATACTTGCATCTTCGTTCCAAGGCGTTCTCGGATAAATGGGCTGAAACATATCGGGCAGTTATACCCGATATTGGACATAACCAATTTGTGGTTGTAGGTAGTTCACGGTTCTCGGGCAGCAGCTTGTTTGGACTGTTTTGTTTGTTGATTCGGGTTTGAGCTTTAACACTAGTTGTTTGGATATACGTGGGATACGACTAGCACATCGGGCGTATTCGGTTGACGTGTTGATGTGAGCAACTATAGAAGTGGTATTTTAACCACTACTAATTTCTTGTTTTATTTGCGGATAACTACGAGGGTTTGTTTTCTTGTTCCCTTTTATACCGTTTTGTTTATTGTACGTGTTCACTGTAATTGCTTAAACTATATCCATTATCCGTTGCGTACTCTTAGATTTAATGGTTAACATGTTATTTAATCCCAACAACAATTAGCTTGCCTCCCGTTACCAATCCTAATATTGCGTGTTAATCATCAAAATTCAATGGCCATAAAATATTAAAATGTCATTAGTAGGAATTGACCGTCCCGAGATAACCTAAAACCCCAAAAGAATATTAGTCATTTTAGGTAGAGATGCATAAACAATCGATTTATGAACTGAACCGAAAATCAGTTTTTTTTAATAATCGATTTAGGTAAAATCGGTTTTCCATGAACCGAACCGCCGGTTTTAAAACTGGTTACTATTTTTTTGATCGACCGGTTTGAAAACCAGTTTTTTTAACGCCACTCTTATATCCCAGAACCCTAATATTGAGTCATTTGTTAACCCTACAACTAACATATCCGCCCCCTTTCTCCTAAAACCCTAACACTGTGTTCTCGAGTAAAATTTTTAAAGAAAGGTAAGGGACATGACAGGAAGGTGGAGAAGGGGAAGAGATTATAGAGAGAGTTGTTATTTTATTTTGTGTTCTCGAGTCATAACCAAAGGAAAGAAAAGGGCATAGCATGTTTACGAATATACCCTTTCAACCATAAATATATTAACTAAATCACCAACTTCCTTAAACGGGTCATTACGTATCCAACAAATGCATATCTCAGTTGTATGAAAACTCATTCCAAAATCCAAAATAACAAGATAGGGTGCTAGTTAATTCTCACTTTCACTAATTTGAGTTATTAGCTTTTTAAACGATTATTCATGGTTAGCTGTTAAAACTGCGATGATGATATACATATAAACATAACAACATTATTTCATTAAAATTAATAAATTATGCAAAGAAAACACTACCACCAAAAAATTTCGTGAAAGAGTCAAAGGTTGTGGGGTGATTTAGGGTGCAGACTACAGAGTGTAAGAGGATAAAGTGTTCTGTAGGGTCAAAGTTGTAATTTTACAAAACTATTAAGAGTTGCTAAACGTTTTCCTCACCAATCCGCCCGAAT
This sequence comes from Chrysanthemum makinoi, assembly GCA_910596185.1. Taxonomy (NCBI): domain Eukaryota; kingdom Viridiplantae; phylum Streptophyta; class Magnoliopsida; order Asterales; family Asteraceae; genus Chrysanthemum; species Chrysanthemum makinoi. The sequence goes on from OU343216.1 coordinate 51,319,142, forward strand.
TTGGACGGATCATATTGGGAACAAAATACATTGATGGTCCCTCCCTCTCCCCTTACTCCTCTTAAAAAAAAAAAAAAAAAAAAAAATGAAACAAAAAACCTCAAGAACACCCTTTTTTCTATTTCCCTTCTTTTTCCCTTTCGTTCAAACACAGTGTAAACCTCCTTTTGGAGCTACCAAATTTGAACAACAAACTGTCTTTATTTATGCTCTTGTTAACTTATAATCAAAGACTCATTTCATTTCGTCTTTACTTTCTTGAATCGAGCCACACAAGGATAAGCTACAAGATCTTCTTTACAAATCTAAGCCAGGAAAATCAGAACAAAATGAAACCCTTGAAAGTTTCTTCGCATATCGAGGCAAAGCTCGTCTTCAAGATCTCCAAGTGAGGTCTCGGGTAGGTTCACTTTGTCGTTTTTGTTTCTTGTGTTTCTTTGAATGAACCAAAGATAGATTATAACAGATTTGTTATTAGTCTTCTTTATTTCTGGATATAAAAGAGAAGTTCAAATTTTCACAGATCTATGATGATATCTCTTTCTTGTGCTTGATCTTATTAAGGTCTTGAGGTTTATTATACAACATGAATGAAAGAAAAATGAGATCTTTCTTGCATATTTTCATTTTTCATTTTTGGTCTCTTGTTGTTGACAGTAATGGAGATGAAAATATGATAGATGAATTTGTGGTTATTGTTGTGTTGTTGCAACTAGGGGATGATGGATAATATGTAGTATATATTTTATGAATGATTATCTATGTATGTTTAATGGCAGATAAGGATGCTTCATTTTTGTAAAGATTAAATGGTAGAAAATGATGCTTCATACGCCTAACCCACTGCCCAAACAAAACCGGTTTACCGAAAACTGGTTTATACTGGTTCCAAACCGATTAGTACCTGTTTGGGTTTTCTTTTGCCAAACCGGTTTTAGGCAAAACCGTTTTTTGACTAGTCAAAGTGAACGGAAACGGTTTTTAACCAGATCGATTTTGGAAAAAAACCGGTTTGTACATCTCAAAATTTAGGGTTTGTGTTCACCCAAAATTTGCCTATATAATAAAATCACTTGATTTTAAATTACCTCACAATCTATTAATTTTCAGTTCCTTTCAATTCAAATGTTTTCTTTGGGCCTGTTTGGTTTGTAGGTAAGTTTTGGACTAAGATTTGAATTTGGATTTGGATTTGAATTTAGATTAAAATTTGATCTAGGAGAGATTTTTTTTTTATTTATTTTTATAATCATTTGGTAATAAAAAATATTACTATTTAAAATAAATGCAGTGTGAGATGAGAGGAGAGTTAAACACGGGGCCCATTAAAAATATTACGTAGTAATACCTACTAAACCCACTTAATTACTTATCTTTCAATCTTTCATTAATAAATCCATTCCTTCTCTCAAAATATACAACCAAACAAATGTCTAGTGTCACATCAAACCAAAACCAATCTAAAAGTCCATACCAAACACACCCTTTGTTTTTTTTATATTTTTGGTCCGCACGTAGCACCCCGAGCTTCTTCGAAACAATATTTATAAATGAAGAAGTAAGCCCCGATGCACGTGCTAAATCATATTTTTCTGCCGTCGACTGTTTCACTTCAGTCATTGTACCTAAATTTTCCATGGTTGTTTCTTTGTCATATTGTCGGCTATAGCATTTTACGTACTAGATTAATAATACGTGTCAGTCACACGTCAAGCCTTATAAAATAGGGAGAATTTCATATATATCCGTAATTTGCATCAAAATTACAAATATATCCAACCAAACTTAAAAATTACATATATATTCAATCTAAAACTTAAAATTACATACATATCCAACCTATCTTAAAATTTTCATAATATCCAATCTAAAACTTAAAATTATCATATATGTCCAATAATTAAAACCTTAAAATACATTAAATATCATTTGATTTTAAAATGACCACTATACCCTTATTTCCCTTTTCATTATAGTCACACATAGGGGTGTTTCGGGTTGGGTTGGTCGGGTTCGAATCATTCGAGTTGAGGATAAAAAACATACCCGAATCCGACTCTATTTAGCACCTTGGTTAGTCAGGTTCAGGTCAAGTTCTAAGTAGAGCCAGGTGTTCAACTTGTAACATTCCTCTATAAAGGATATAGAATGGATGTGCTTTTTTATATGGTATCACCAAATGAGCATAGAAAAACTACTAATACATCAAAAACCTGACATGTAGAAGGTGTTGGACATATCATATATGTGAAAAGGAGCTCATGGTATAATCAGGTGTTTATAACACCTTAAACTCGAGTAAATTGCATTTTTGGTCCCTGTGGTTTGGCTAAATTGCAGGTCCGGTCCTTATCCTTTCGAAAGTGCAACGGTGGTCCTCATTTTAATGTTTTGGTTGCATGTATAGTCCCTAACCAAAGTTAAATGACTAAAACACCCTTTGTCTTATTCCTTTTGAATATAAATGAGTATTTCTTTTATTTTCTTTTAACTTATAATTTAAATAAACATTTCTTTTAACTTTTAATACAACAAGCAATGGGCAGTCCGCCACGTTGCGGCGAGTTTTATATCGGATATCTATTTTGGCTTATTAGTTGGTTTCATATTTGTTAGTTAAATATAGCGGCATTGAATGTGATATATATAGTTTCTAAATGAATATGTTTTTGTGTTTTATGTTTTAAAAAAATTTCTTGTATTTTCTACGTGTATAAATATTTCGTTTTCCTGGTTTTGTTGTTATAGATATATGGTTGGAGTAATTGTTTGTTAATGGCTTGTTGTTTGAGTTTCTTGGATTTGAAAGACAGATGTTTGTATAGTGTCCTTTTTTTTCGTCAAATTTTTTTTGGAGGGTTTATTTGTGACCAAAGATAAACCTTAAGGTTTTTTTTTGTTACATTTTGATATATTCTTTTGTTTTGTGATATTATCATTTTTTGGAAGAAGGAACAGTTTGCTTCCGTTATTATTGAGTTATGTTTTGCAAGCATTATTTTTGCATATCATCTAATTTTTTTAGTAGATTGTTTTAAATAAGAGTTGGGTGGATTTGGTTGTTTATATTTTGGGGGGTATTATTGTGTGTTATTTTCTTGCCTTAATTGTTGATCGTTGTGTGCGTCCACCTACCAACCCCAATCATGGTGACGACCCCCAATATCGAAGAACTAACACATGAAAGCATGGTAAGATTGTTGTTTTCTGCTTCGTATGGAGGAGGAGAGTAGGCAGTTGCATGGGAAGATTGAGAAGCGTAAAGATACTATAAGGGAGACGCGTTTTATGGGGCCATTTAATGAAAAGGCTGTGGATGCTTTGGGGTGTCTTATGAATATGCAGCGTGTGGAGCGTGATGTACTGGATGCCCTCACTGCAGTTGTTGCTGGGATACGTGCAGGGATTGAGTAGAAGGAAGATCATGTTAGGTTGATGGAGATTGATGAAGAGCTATCTGATGGGTAGCATCATTCACAGTCATTTTTATTGCCGTTTCTGTTGTAGTAAGTTATGAAGTTGCTAGTCTTTTGGATGGTTATTAGTGTTGGTCTGGGTATGTAGATTGTTAGGGTATGCCTACCTTTGGTTTAGCTGTTTTTAGTTTGTTTAGGTGTGTCTTCGTGATTATAAAATGTATGTAATCCGTTGTGGATTTCAATTTTGGGGTGTGTTTCGCTATGAAATAACTGTAATTATGGTAGTCTAATGGTTTTTTGTTAATGATCAATGGTATTTATTAGTGGTATGCTGCTTTTTTTGTTAGCTTGTTATCGTTTCAGTGTTGGTTTTTGTTGTGTGCGGATTTGGTATGTTGTTTTCAGTAGGGTTTTGTATGTGATTGTATTGAGTTGATTCTAATTCACTCTGAATCATAGGCTAGTCCGCGATTGTGTAATTTTGATGTTAAATGTTGTTGGTTGTTCTTGTTAATAAGTTTCGTTTTGTATTGTAGTATTCTTATGTGATATTATGGTAGTGAATTGCAGATTTTGAGTTGGCGCTTATTTTCGGACACTATTGATGAATTTACTGGTTAGGGATGGCGGTGTTGTATGACGATGTTGATGAGTTTATTGTGTTTGGTCCATGGATGATCGGTGATAGATTGTAGTTTCAAAGTTGATTAGGTAAGACAATAGATGTGTTGAAATGTGTCTGTTTAGCGTGATCACATGTAAACTGTGTATATATAAACACTGTTTTATTTATACGATGGAGACAGAAATTAGAGGTGTTGGGTTTGCCATTTAGTGGCGAAATAAAGTTACCATATAGACTTAGGAAATGCAACGCCTCTAGGCATGGATTCGGTATCCATCATGCCGATCAGCATGATCATTGCCATCAATTAGGCATCAATAAGTGTGGCATCAAATGGTGTTAATTCGGTATACTTTGCCGAATCTACATGAGCACGTGTGTGTGTGAGGAAGACAAAAAGGAAGAGGCAAATAAAAATAAAATTAGATGAGGTATGAGTTAGGCATGATTGCCACTAAAAATCTATTGTTAGGTATGAGATAGGTATGAGATGAGATGGAAGGATATTATTGATGGGTGATTAGACATGAAAAATCTTGTTAGGGAGAGCATATACTATTTAGAGGAACGTGATCATAAAATTTGGTTTTCATGATGTCTAAGCATTTATAGTATTTTGTTTTTGTATTGTGTGTTAATAGTTACACTTTTTAGTAGCCACCGCCTCCTGCAATAGTTGTGTCTTATTTGTTGTGTAAGTGTCGAAGGAAACAGCTACACTATTTATTGTGGACGACTCGGTTTCGGCCTTTTTGCCTTTCTTTTCCGCATAGAGTGTTGTCGACATTGGATCGGGAAGCACAGTGTTGTTTTCATTGCTTCCGGACTCGTAGTGGGCGGATTCCGACGACTTTTTTCTTTTGTCAGAATGAGAGGTAGATCCTTGAGCTATATCTGGTTGTTCCAACCATTTGTCTTCTTGCTTAACAACATCCCATGCATCAATATGAGTAAATGTCTTGCCAGTTTTGGTCTTGTAATCGGCCATAGCATTTGTCATCACGTTAACATCGCTACACCCACTCTCACGAATACGTTTCTACAATTATAAAAGTAATAATTATAAATTCATATAAATATACAATTATAATAGTAAAAATTATAAATTAATAAAAGTATAAAATTAAAAAAGTTTAAAATTTACTTGTTGGATGTATAGCCCATTAAATACACCCATTTCGCCGTTCATAGTTTTCCACTTTGTGTTCAAGGCATGAAAAGATCTATTTGTGTCTTTCACATTTTGCTTGAAATACTCAAACGGGTCAAAGTCACTTGTTGGAGATATCGTGTATTGAGTTGGAGTCAATGGTGGTGGTTGATGAAAATATTGTGGTTGAAAGTACGCGGGAGAAGTCATTTGAGGATAATATTGAGGAGGACTCATTTAGGGAATGTATGCACCGGGTTGTGATTGAATTTGTGGACGAACGGAACGAGAACCTCGTCCACGTCCTTTGGATGATGAAGCACCTCGTCCTCTTGGATCCATGAGATTGTTTTTTAATAGTATAAAGAGATAGATTTAAATTGTGTTAAAAAATTGGATTGATGTTTGAAATATATAGAGGGGAGTAAATTTTTTTTTTTTTTTTTTGTTTTAAAGCCAAACGGCTATTTTTCAAACTATACAACGTATAGTTTTTTTTTGTCAAAGTTTGTATTTAATGTCCAACGTTCGAATATTTGTTCATGCCAATTCGGGGATCTTTGCCGAATTGGTGATACTCACCTCCATGCCGATTCAAACCGAGCAAGAGGCAAAACTAACACCATTCGGTATGCCTCATGCCGAAGGCCAAGCCGAATCCACTGCCACCACCCTTAGGGTGGCCGGATATCAGTGGGCGGCTTCATATTGGTGAGGCTGTCGATGTACAGGATATTGGGGTTTATGTTGGTTCGGTTCGTGAGCGAAGTTTCAGTAATGTTGTGTCAAAGTGTGTAAATATGCATATTGATGTATGAATTTGTAATATAAACAATTGTTCGTTAACCTATTTGTAACTTGATTACGTAGTTTGGTAATCGTATGCGGTGTATGAATTCGTAACTTGCCTAGTATGATTTGTGTATGGTGCCATCTGGTTTAGGGTTCATTGTTAAGGTTGGATATAGTAATAAGTTGTATATAGTTGTAGTTATATAGAGTTAATCGTATATACGCAGTTTAGGTGAGTAAGTGTATTTATATTTCAATTTTATTTTTGCCTTTGTATTTGTTAAGTTGTAATTTTTTGATGTTATCAGTTTTTCTTATTTTTTTACTTTTTATTTTTTTTTTGTTTTTTTTCCTTCGAAATGGTGTTGTGTGTATGTGATGTCGAGATGTCTGTTTTTGTGGCATTCGGGGCATCAGTGGACTATTGTTTCTGTTATTTTTTGTGGCGTTGATGTAATGTACATTTATATACGACGTTATGTTTTTTTTGTTTTTTTTCGTGTTCGGTGACTTTCCTTGTTCATTTTAGGTTTGTTTTTGTATTTGATATATTTTAAGGAAATATCTGTCTATAGGTGATATGGTGCGTGTCGTAAGAAGGTGATTGTTATAAGGGTGGTCGGCGGCACAAAGAAAACTACTCACCTTATTTTGCCCTAACTAGTGACTCGTTTTGTAGACCTTTGCTTATTATGCGTGAGGTTTGTCTTCCTAAGCAAATTATGGTGATCAACTTATCTAATTGATTTGTGTGCCACAAAGGTTTATCACTTTGGTTTGTGTATTTAAAATATATATATATATATATATATATATATATATATATATATATATATTAACTTGAGAGTATGCAATATTAAGTGATGGATGGAATTTTTATTACAAAGAAAAGGGATTACATTGCATAGGAAATAAAACCTCGGCACATAAAAAAAACATATATTAAGAAAACTAATAATAATCCGGGTGATCCCAAGTTTAAGAATTGTTGGAGTCGTAGCCATTGTCGTAAGTGTACGAAGACGAACTTTCAAATCTGCTTTCATCCCACTTTGCATATAAAGTATCGAATTCTCTATCTCGACGTTCTTTTTCCTCCTTTTCTGCTTGTTCCTTACGAATAGCTTCCTCCATTTCTATCAAGACTTCTTCATCTTGGAGCATAAGTCGTTCCCTTTCGGCTTCCTCTGCTTCTGTTTGTTCTTTAAGAATAGCTTCCGCTAGTTCCGCTAAAAGTTCATCTTCATTAGTTTGCTGGCCGAAGTTTTTTGTTCAGGAAATTGTTGACCGAATTCCTTTTTAGACATTATTGTGAGAATCTAGTGAGAACTTTTATGTGTGTGTATGTGTGTGTAATATGTGAGTCTCGCTATATAGAGAAATGAGTGGTAGAGGGAGAGAAGATAAAGGTGAGTGGAAGTGAGTGGAAGAGAGAGGGGAGATAAAGGTGTCGTGGCATTGATGTGTAAGGTGAGTGAGCATTTGTTTTATCATTAACCTTCTTCTTCCGCCTAATTGATTTTCAGCATCGTGTTTTTCCTGTCAATGATTCAAAATGTATAAAAAATGCATGTAAGGTAACTGAACTTATTGAAGGGGTGTTTGGGCATGCCTATTACCTGTTCATTTGTCATCTTTCTCAAAGGTGAACTACCTCCAATAGAGGCATACGCTTCTTTACTATATGGAACCTACCCAGTGAACTTTACTTGTATCAGTTACATCTAAAGCGTAAATGCTTCTGCAACTAAATTACTATACTACTATGCATTATGAACAAAAACACAGTGATAATGTAAAATAGGTAACCTAACGGATACTGCAGTAACTGAAATGTAGCAACAATGTGATTATACCACACAATAACCATAGAATCATTAAACCAATCAACTAAAAGAACTAAAGTTTAGTAATAAAAAAAAATACTTTATTCAAACTTTGTGTAATCTATGTAAAGCAGTTACCTGCATGATTGACGTTCTTCAAAATCCAATATTTTGCTTCATGGTTGACCTCGTAAGCTTGTAAAGCCGTTGTTCCATCCTCGATTGGACCATTAGATGAAGCAAAATATCGTATTTTTCACCCACTTAATCCTGAACCCAAAAAAAAAAAGTAATGCTCGTATTAATATAAAAAAGTGTTTCTACCTTCATCTTCATGGCCATTCTTCATTCTCGTAATCTCACTAAAATAAATAAATAAATAAATAATAGACCTAACCCTTAGCATTCTATAATTAATCTCATCGTTTTTGCTCATCTTCAACTTCATCCACATGTCTCATACTCCACACCCGTAGAACCTGATTCAAAACAAAATTAGCCATTTTTTCATACCCATTTGAATAGCATCAAAACCTAAATTAGAAACATTAAAAAAAAGGAAAAGGTAAAAAAGAAAACATTACAAATGTGCCGTTATCCGCTATCGGAACCGAAAATTAAGTCACCTACAATATTGCACCACATAGAAAGGTAAAAATAAAACATACTCCCTCCGTCCCATAATAATTGTCCACTTTGACTTTTTTGAGTCTTTCTTGTTCAACTTTGACCATTAATATTTTTATTTGTGTTATATAATACTTGATAAAAATTATATCAAATGAAAATACATTTAAAACACAATGTATTCATATAATTTTCATCAAGTATTATATTACACAAATAAATTTATTTATGGTCAAAGTTGTTTTAAAAAGACTTAAAAAAGTAAAAGTTGACAATTATTGTGGGACGGAGGTAGTAAGAAAAATGTTGAACCTTGTGAGTAGATTGTAACATGATAAGGACTTTCGGGCAAAACCTGATCGGAGGTTAGAATTAACTCAAAAAGGACCACTCAAAACGGTGCATAATAAAAAGAAGACGATTATGGTTTATGGTTTACACCAAAAAAATAAAAAGAAGACGATTATACCTTCTTTAAGGCATTTCATCGATCACTTGTTGAGCGCCTCAACTATACCTTTTTCTTTGAGGCTATTACTCGTTTGGTGTTTTCTCTCAAACAAAGACACAACAGTAACAGCAAATCACTGTCTAACTCACCCTTCTTTTTTCTGGCCATGAGTGAATCGATTTTATACCCCTTCATATCCTCACCCACCTTACCCCCACATAACCCAAACCACTGTTAAATCACCTTCTTTTTTCTAGGCATGAGTGAATAGATTATTGAGTCCTTTCCAAAAGTTGTTGATGCCGGAGATCTCACTTGATTCACGGGTGTTTGGATTTGTATTGCCGTCGGTTAGGTTTTCAAATTTCAAGATGAAATTAGTGTCAATGTGTTTTGCTGAAGGTATTTTAATTTGATGGATTTGATTATATGGAGAAAAAGAATGAGTGAGCTCTGGGATTTTCTAGTAGGAGTTATTAGTTTGTGATAAGATGAATGAAGCCGACATACTCTTCATGCGTATACTGTTCATGCATGTACAGTTCATGCGCTCTTGTAACAACAACTTAGCTAGCCACTCATGTGCTGCCAAATGTACAAATTATCATTAATAACACTCAACCAACCAATAGAAAAGAAGATAATCAAGGTAAATGACTTGCTTTGGTTAACCCACCACAATGGGTTTTAGTATATAGTATAATTAGTGTGTCTATCCATGATACTTAAAGTTATATTTAATTTGTAAGTTAATTTTATTAGGCTACCCCCAGTAAGGGGATTCAATCCCCTTACTTTTCACTGCCACGTCAGTTTTCTCTCTCCAGTGACCTTCAGGCGATTAGGTGCCCCAGTAAGGGCGACCAAGTTCATTTTAAAAAAAAAAACATTTTTAACACAAAATGAAATTTCATTAATAATTAAAACGTTACATAATAATTCAAATAAATTAAAACATTATGAAACTTATTAAAACATTACAACACTTATTAAAAATCTAGGTTGTGGCGTGCCTTGATCGCGTCTTTGAGTTTCTGCATTGTTTGTTGTTGTATTGCGAGCAAAGATGGGTCGATTGGCGTGCAATATAACATGAGATCTGTATCATATTTCTTTTGTCGCTCAAATTCAAGTTTTTGTTCTTGTAGTGTCAATTTTTTGTCTTCCCTTTCTTCTCTCTTTTGCTCCATCTCCAACACCAGTTGCCGTTGTTCTAGCTCTTTTTTCTTCAAATCATAGTATTCGTCGCCAGCTCCTTCTTCGTCCGAATGCCTTGACTTGATGACATTCCATTTCTCGGCAACACCTTCCATGCAGGTAGCTTTCGAAAACTCCGAAGATTTCTTTTTATTCTTCTTTGCGGTATCACGACCAATTGGTCTACCATGCACAGACGCAGGCACATCCGAGTCGTTTGAAGTCCTTGCTTTTTTGTGACCCTCATCTTGGCTTAAAAAAGCCGGCATTTCATTATCCTTCCAAACATAATGGTCCCTCAAAATCTTCCAACAATGCTCCAAAACAAACGGATGATTACATACTATTTGGTATTCATCACACGCTCGTGTATAAACAGTGAGGTCATTCTCACCACTTCCGTAATTCCTCTGAGCATTGTTGTAAATGGCACAAATTGACCAACTCTAGGACGAATCCTATTTTTCCAATTTGTAATGATAGAGTTGTACGTTCTTTCTGCACCAACCTCCTTCTCGAAGTAAGCAATGACTTTCTACCAAAATCCTTTAGCATTTTGGTTGTTTCCCGTTATACTATTCTCGGATACATCACACCAAGCGTTGCACAAGGCGATCTCTTCTTCTTTTGACCAAAGCGACGATCATTCTTGGCTTCTTTATCAACAACCTTCTTCTTCGCCTTTGTAGCTCGTTTCTTCGGTTTGATCAGTGACGTCTCTTCTCGACATTCTTCTTCTTCTTCCTCATCAATGTTAACCGAATCGTGATACGATCCATGAGCCGAACCGGTACCCGAACCGTGATACTCTTGAGCCGGATAACCCGAACCGGTTCCAACAAAAAAATCAGGATTGGTGTATAATTGTTCGTCGAAATCAAAACCATCAAGATTGATGCGGTTAACCGGAGAATATTGTTGATAATTTGAATATGAAGAAGTTGATGAATCCATTGTTGGACGGTACACAGATTCGGGTGACCCATATATAGGGTAGTTTGGTAGTATTTTTTTTATACCAAACGGTCAAAAAAAATTTCAAACGGTTTGATTTTTTTTTTTTTTTTTGGACTTGCAACGGCTAGCAACAACAAAAGTGGAATGTTTTGGTTTCTGATTTCGATCTTCCAGACGACAAAGATACAATTTTTTGTTGCCGATCGACAACCTCTACACTAGGACGATCGAGTGGAATCGATCGCCCAAACACCCACGATCGAGAGTCGATCGAGTCTACTGCATGCAGCCTTATTTGAGTGGGTATTTCTGTGTGGTAGCACTATTCTCAAGTATTAGCAATGATGAGAGTATTTTCTGCTACACAACTTGCCATAATGATTTTGGGGGCTCAATGTGGGTGCCACCGGGAATCGATATATCTCATATTTATTATCAATGTTTATCTTTTCTCTGTCCATCTTTTTCTCTATTTGCACAATCTCAAGCTCTCTTTGGTTGAAACCGGAGGTGCCTCAATCTTTTGAAAAGGGTTTCGTACAACAACGGCGGCTCGCTTCCATGTATCTGAAAGGCTTGCACGCATCGCACACTACGATAATAGATAAAGACAAAGCTTTATGTTTATTGAAAGGTATAGGTTGATGAATTTATGGTATGAAAGACGTAGCAGGCGTCGTGCTGCTCATGCTAGGGAAAGGATAAGGCAGGTAACTGCTTATATAAAGGGAAAATGATGCAAATAGACCGCGCGCCCTGAGTCTAGTCACTTTCCGGACCACTTTTATTTTTTATTTGAAAATGGACCGAGGGCAACCGCTGTCATTGGGCAACTCATCGACATTGTGACAAGTGTCCCGTATGTGTAAGATATTGTTTTTTGGGCAATTAAAAAGCGCTGGGCAACCGTATATTCTAAAAAGGGTTTTATCGTCATTTTACGTTAGACAAAAAAGTACACATTTGAATAGTAAAAGTACAGTGGATTTATATTCAAAATCCAAAAGTCACTGATCAAAAAAGCATCTATAGTTACCGTTTTTCTCTGTTTTTGCTTCTCGCACAAAAGCATTCTTACTTACAGTACTATTTTCACAAATCAAACCGTCTTCTTCGTCAGCCCCCTCTCTTCCTTGTAACGTCAGTTATATCACCATCTTTAAAGCTACAGTGTTGATTGCAAACCACATTCGATTGATCAAGTTTTAAAAAAATGTTCCCAAATATGGTACGTAAATATTGTTCTCGTTGTTTATTACATATGATTATTTCCAATTGGTTCTATGTTATAATAAATCGTTTTTGTTATTCGATTAATACCTATGTTAGATAGGTTTTAATTCCATTTTATAATCCATTGCTCTTTTTTCTGTGTATCTGATTCGTAATTATGTAGGGAATGATACCTTAGATGTCATTAGTTAAGTATGTAACATTACTTGGTTCATTAAAAATTTAGTGGCAGTTTGTAGACTAATAAGGAGTGGTTTATATGCATGATCTATGCAATTCTTTACGACGTTGGTATAGATTCCTTCTATGGCCTGAATTATTTTTGGTTTTTGTTGACCCTTTTTAGGACTATGAAGCTAAGTTAATCATTACGGGTAAACTGAACTACTTTTCGTAATTATGTAGGGTAAAATAAATCTGTTCCGTTTACCGCTCTTCTATAGCTTGTTTAGAGGCTTCTTCTGCTTTGCCCTTTCCTTTTCTTTAGCATTTACTTCCATATGTAATCTTTTAGTAATTTTTTCATCAAAAGCTATCTGCTCCTCTGTACTTTCAAACACCAAAGTTGGATCTGCAATCCCTTTACCCTTTCCAATATTAGTTTCAGTAACTACATCTTTCTGCACAGGTTCACCAATGTTTAGACTCTTAGCAATAGGTCTAGGTGCAGGGATAGAGTGAGATTGCTTTTGGTTAACCTATTGTATGGCAATCTCATTGTCAGCCTCTTTTGGTTTTGGTGTTGGTGTTATTGCTGTGGTTATAATTGTAGCAGTGGTTGCCTCTGCAGTGGAAACGTCTGAACTGGCAGTGGGTAGAATAATAGCAGCAGTGGTTACTGCAATACTAGCAGTGGATGCAGCAATACTGGAAGTGATTGCCTGCACCCCTTCATTCTCGTTTTCTTCAACTACAGCCTTTAAAGAATCATCTATTAGTGGTTCTTTACCTTCCATGTGAGCCACACTTAAAAAACACACACAAACTCTAATAGAAACCAGTTCTGGATAGTAATCGCATCTCCGTCATCTACGTCATTGATATGTGCAAAAACACATATCATTTCTTTATCAAATAAGACCCAAAATAATCAAGAAAGAGCCGTTTATTGCTAATATTTAATGGTTTCTTGAGTTTATGCAATGCGCAGGTACGGATATGTCAAAACACGTAAAAGATAGCTAAATCAGACAAAAACCCGAGCACGAGAGATAAAGAGTGCTAAAGCTGAGCCGGAAGGTCAGAACTGTGCATCTGTGAAGATTTCTATGCTGAAAAGATAATTTCTGAATGATATGATCAAGTTTACAGAATTGGCAGAATCAGTCCCTGAACTTTAAGCATTTAGCAGAATATACCCTCAAGTTTCAGAAAAGGGCAAATTTGGCCCTTGGTCTATTGAAGATTAGCAAGTCTAGCCCTTGGATTATATTTTCAGATTTACATGTTTAGTCCCTAGAAAATCAGATTTGGCAGTTTTAGTCCTTATGCTACACATTGGATCCTTATTACATCCTAAGTCTAAATATCCAATCCATAATACCTTTGGCCCAAAACATAAATCAAGCCCAAAATAAACTATACCCGGTCCAGCCAAACTATCCAACCCGTATACCCAGCTGACCCGTTTAACACCCCTTACCCGTTATTAACCCTAGTCCACCCACCCTTTTTAACCCGGTCAATAAAAACGAAAAACAATAAAAAAAATCCAAGGCGCCAAATTTACCCCCAAATAAACCCAGCTTACGAACCCTAACTTCCCACCAAATTAATTTACCACAATAAACTCAAATTCATCTCAAATTCGTACGAAACTCTGACACGTGACTGACACACGGATGCCACGCTGGCAATCCGTGTGTCATATCACATCATACTCTCACCTGATTGGTTGAAGTAACTAAGGCACATGATCCAAGGGCTGCTAATTGAATGGACACGTATGGGATTTGATCAAAGGGCTGATATCCATCCAGAGAAAGCACAATTACACCTTCCAGATCCTTCCAAGACCTCAAGCTCAAGTATATAAAGACCCTTCATTCACGAGTTGGAATCACCTTTCATTTTTCTTAATTCAGTAGCTTAAATTGTATTTTCTATTCAGTTTTTAATTCAGTTTTAAATTCCAGCTTTTGTAATTCCTTACTTGTTCTCAACTTTTATATTTTAATAAAATTCAGTTTTAGCTTATTATCATTGTTCAAGTTTTAATGTTTTCAATTCAGTTTAGTATTTATGTTTGATTCATATTATTGCTCTTAAAATTTATTTGCAGCTTATTCTCATCAATAAACCAAAAATAGAAAAAATCAGAAAAAATAGTTGAAAAATAAAAAAAATACTTTCAATCTATCTCTAAGCTTGTAAAAAGCTATTGCTACTGTTCTATTTAGCTCATTTAAGCTTTTGATAGCTTATTGTGAGCTTACTTGTGTTTCAATCTCAAAATTCACTCAAATCTCAAATTCAGTCAATAAAAGTCAAAAGAAGAAGAATCAGAGAATATTTGGGTTTATCTGCTGATATGGAGTTGGATATGGGTTGAAATTCAGAGTGATTTGGGGTTGAGATCAGTTTAGGATAGTGGTACTTGCTGTTTTACAAGCCATTGTGGCTAGGACTGTTGTAAGTTCTAATAATTTTAATTCTATTTTATCTGCATAATCTGTGTTGCTTAAATCTGTTAGTTTATATTGTTAGTTTTTCATTCATTAGTTCTCATTTAGATATTAGATCATAGTTTTCATCTTTGTCATAAATTGTTGTTAATGATTCATTAGAGTAAATTGCAAAACAGTTGATTAAGGGGTATTTGGATCATGACATTAGATTGAATTATAAGCTTTATCTGAGGTTAGAAGTTAATGCTATAGTCTCTCCTAGGTATATTAGAGCTACTTTAGTCATTTGATTGCACCTAGGATTAGTAAAAGTCAAAATTAGTTTATATCTGTTCTAATTTGCATATCAGTTGGTATTTTGATAATCACAAGCTAGATTTAGGTTTAGAATTTAGTGATTTAGCTTATTATAACTTTGTTTTAGCTTAAAATATCATAATCAGTTAACAAATTGGTATCAAATCTCACTTTGGTCAAAGTTCTCAAATCTGTCTTATAAAGTCAAAAGTGTTAAAACAGATTTTTACAAAACTTTATAGATTTTTCATAGCTTCATCTTTGGTTCAATTCAAGTGAAATTTTGGGATAAGCAAGTTCAGTTGGTCAGGTTTAGTAATACCATTTTTGTGGAATTTTTGGAGATCATTTTAAGCATTTAATAAGCTCTTGAACAGAGCTGATTTGCCCTGTTCAGCACTCAGCATTAGCTGAGTGCGTTCAGCATACTTTTCAAAGCTTTGCACAAGCTTCATTAAAGCTTGTTTAGGTCTGAGATTTGGTACAAGTGGTCTTTGGTAGGTTGGTTAGAGTTCACCATTTTTGATTTTCAACCTAGCTTATTATATAAGCTGGTACATTAGCTGCAACTTAGGGGGTTAAGGCCTGTTTGGCTTAAGTGGTAATTAGCTCAAATCCTTAGTTATTTGCTTATTTGAGGTTAGGAGTAGTTGCAATTAGTTGTTTTAGAGTAGGTATAGTACAATCTAGCTTCTGTAATCAATTGGTGCCTTCTAGAGCTTTTTAGCTTATTCTAAGTGCTTATTCTAAAGCAGTTTGCATTACAGCTTCAATTTCTCAAACATAAGCATAGGATTTAATATTTTTTATAAACTTATAATAATATTTTAGACTTTTCCTGAATTTTTCATAATTTTCCAGTACTGTTTACTATTTTTCTTATTTTAAATTAATTTTTAATACTTTTAATTAGCTTTTATTGCAAATATATCAGAAAAGCTTCAAAAAAATAAGTTTTCATTTTTACTAGATTAATAAAAATATAAAAATCAAAAAAATAATTTTTGCAGATTTCTCCTAATTTAATTTGTAATTTTTAGCATTTAAAATTATTTTTAATAGTCTTTAATTCATAGAAAATAGAAAAATCATCAGAAAAATACAAAATCAGTTTTGAAAAGTCTTTTGAGTTATTTTAGATTTTTAAAAAATAGTTTCATAATTTTCTCCTTTTAGTAATTTAGAATAGTTTTTAAAGTTTAAAATGAGTTTTTAATTCAAAAAAATTCAAGAAAAATCATATAAATTAGTTTTAAATCTTAGTTAAGTTTTTAATTGCATTTTTAGTTTAAAAATAATTTTAGATCATTTTTAGGACTTAGATTAGACGTAGTTGCATTTAATTTACGTTTCTTTAATTACGTTTTAGAATAATTCGCATATTTAGGATTCCCCGTAAGTAATTTCCCTTTTATGCTTTCCCATTTCCCGTAGTTTAGATAAAAACAAATTCATCAATCTAAAACATCGAGCATTCTAATAACAAACCAATAACGACGTTGCCCATTCACACCTCGTTGGGAAACGACTCGGATTTCCTAATCCGTATCATTATCACTCACGGGATTTGATTCATTATCCTTTTTCCTAAGGGGATTTTAAGTCATTCCTTGTGGATTATTTTTGATATCGATATTGTAGTTTTATCCATACACACATACCACTAAGCCTACAACGAATCAGTCATCTACTTTCAAATTGAATCCGACGTTGTTTATCTCCGCCGTTGACTCTGGTATTGACTCTGTAATTTCTTTTTTTTTATTGAATCTGATTCAGTTTTTTGCAACTTTTATCCGGCGTTGACTCCGGCGTTGACTATCTCATGTGAATATGTTAATTGAATTTCATATTTATTTTTTTCACATGTGAAGATGTTAATTGATTTATTAGATAGTGTTTGTTTGTTACTTTTGACTATCTCATTATATGTTTTTTTATTACATATCTATTTTTGCACATGTGAAGATGTTTATTGATTTATTTAGATACTGTTTTTACTGTTTGTTTATTATGTTGACTATCTGATGTTTTTAGATTGCATAAATCATAGTTTATCTTTGATTATTTGAGGTTTGGAAAATTTATGTTTCCTAGTGAATAATATCAGTAACTAATAGAATTTTGAGTTTATTATTGTAATTAAGTTAAGTTATAGTATATTCGCATGTTAAGAATATCGAGATTAGCTATTATTTTGATTATTTATGTTTTCACAAATGATATCATAAAATCATAACATAAAATTTGATGCAGTAATCTAGTACCTTGTTAATTAGATAAATACTTATTACCTTACATACCAAATAAGTCCAAAATAGCACATTCTTAAACATATACAAAACACATTCATAATCCTAAAAATCGTCAGCATCAGCTGCAACTTGTTTGAGTATGTTGATAAGCTTTTTGGCACATTCAACCATCTCTTGATACTTAGCTTTGACAACAGCATTATGATCTTTCAAATTCTTAAAACTGGTTTTCATCTCTTCATACTTCGCCAAAGCCGGCATCGCATTATAATCTTTGTCAATCTTAAAATCAGCTATCGCCTCTTCACACGTTGCTTCCAAATTAGCATTATCATCTTCGATCCTCTTGAAACGCGCTTTCATATCTTCATACTAACATTCATACTCTGGAAGTTGTTCAATCATTCTCTTCCTCTTATCAATCAGCTTTTTTTTGTCTAAAATTTCCTTTTATTGGGAAAGTCTTTCCCGGCTCACAAGCAATCACCATTCTCTTGAAACGGTCTATCATGTCTTTAAATAAAGAATCGTGCAAATTAGTACAATTCGGAGTGCATGTACCATCTTGACACAAAGAACACGACATTTCATAAATGATTGTGATGATTGATAATCTAATTGATCTAAATGTTAATTGACTAAAATATCACAATAGAAGAGAAAGGTAAATTTCACAAATGAAATGGTGTTTTTAGTTTTTGTGTAGACAACTGTATTATTTATTCACAATTTGAATTGGTGTATAGTGTGAATAATCTAAAGTAACTGTAAGAATTGGTGTTTGCAAATGGGTTTTTTGTGGTCACTAAGAGTTAAAGTATCAGTGGCCTCTGTATTTTACCTTTTTTTGTGAACTCTAGCATTTGGCTATTTTGTTTTCACTTGTTTAAAGGTAAGGATGTCAGTTGCTTTTTGGGAAATTGTTTTTGTATTTTTAAATCAATTTAATAATCTTCAACAATCAACATCCACACATTCCTCGAGCATGAGCAATGCATCAAGTCATAAAAGACTTGATGCATTGAATACAATTAAATGGTTGAGGTAAAAAGCTTTTGCAAAACCAATTACTCAACTGCAAAAAGCTTTTGCAATAACTTTTGCATATTTAATGTTGGGTGTAAAATGAAAGTTTAATAAATACAAAAGCTTTTTGACAATAGCTTCAAACGCTTGAAGTTTTACAAGTGTTATTGTAAAAAGTCTTCTTCAAAGTTATTTCCACAATGGAACAAGTCATTTGAATATCTTATTAGAATAGTAAAAAGTCTTTCATCAAGTTGCCATTGCGGATGCTTACCCTGGGTGACTTTCATCGAAGAATCCAAATAAAAAAATCGTTGTCCTTTTCTTCTTTTTAGAAACAAATCCAGGTTTGTTGTACTCCCCCGTATGTACTTTGTTACCTTATTCGTTCATATATTTGTAGAGTACATGAATATAAATAACTGTGCAGCTTTATATTTTATATTGTATTATTAAATATTTATTTAATTAAAAGTTATTGAAATTTTTATTAGGGTTTATGTTTTATAGGTATTGTCACTATACCCCTTAAAGTCTAGTAGTTGATTCTAATTGTTATTAGGGTTTATGTTTTATAGGCCATGGAGGAAACCAAAGAAGTCATATTTAAAGTTCACCACAACGGGAAATTTGAATTTCAGCCACTCCGCTATGTAGGCGTCGCTTGATGTCCGGTGTTTTAGCTCCACCAGGGTTGCATTTATCAGGGTGCTTGATCATGTTTTGAATGATATTGGAGGGGAAAAATGGGCTTTGTTTTATGCTGCACCAAATAAGGCACTCGAAGATGGTTTAACATTGTTGCACACATACAATGACGTTTGACGAATGTATGACCTTGCGGATGTGAATGGATCAATGGACGTCTACATTGTGCACAAGCTACATGCTTTGTCACAATTTTATTTCAAAAACATGGTATGGCAGGAAGAGGACGCTGGCATGCGGTGCGGTAGTGCAACACCTTTCAAAAGAAGGAAGCTAACAAAGCGTGTTTCTATCACGAAAACTGAAAGAGGGTTCAAGATCATAGAAAAAAAGGGCTAGTGCACAAGGAAATGAAAGATTGTTGCAACAAAATCACTCACACATTTCTTTTAGCCAATAACAATAAGGTTACAACCAATCATATCGCAACACAACACAACACATGCCTGTGATGCATGGTTCCACCTGTTATGAATGTTTGTTGCCTTTAAAAAATAATTATGAGTTTATGCTACCAACCATGCGATAGTGCTTCTATGGCAAACTTAGTGCTGTTAGGTTTATGCTGTTAAGTCTATCCTTTATGATCATATGGTTAAGAATTATGGTTGCCCGATCGTACAACAAGTATTGCCCAATTATGGCATTTAGTTGCGTTGAGTGCACTGAGGAAGATAGAAAATTAGATGATGCATCTAGGGAGAAAATGAATAAGAAGCTAGAAGATCCCGAATGTAAAAAGAATAACATAACGATCAAACCCCATGATTACAAGAAGGAAAACCGGATCTCCTTAAACAAATTTAAGCCTCAAACGTTGTTAACACCTGAACAAGTTTTCTCGAAAAGGGACTTAGATAAGCAAAAGGCTGAAAATCTTGTTGAAACAAACCCTCCCCTTAGAAAATGCTCGCAACCGTGGTATCCTCCAAATACACCAATGCATTTAGTTCCTAGAACTAATGCCACTAAGAGCAAGACCTTAATCAGTCAATATGTTATTTTTCAAATATTTTTTGATTTTGAGAAAACTTGTAAGAAAAGGATCACACCCACTAGGATTACTGAAAGGGGAAAGGGGTTTTGAGCAAACAAAAGAATACTATCAAACTGAGGTCATGCCTTTCTTTAAACAACTAAAAGATCAATTTAAGAGTCTTAAAAAGGGGATAGATTCAGATATTAAAGGAATGGAAAAGGAATTTGATGCAATGATAGTTGAGGTTAGTGACTATGAACGAGTTTTCTGAATGTATTGCTCAAGATGTGTTTTACATCGCTACTTAATTGTTCCATTAATGCTTCTCAATTTCATGAATTATCTGCTCTGAAAGTCTCTCATGATCGTGTCATTGAGCTTGAAAAGATTAATTCAAAACTTATTGAGAAAATTGATCAGGATGATCACGATAATTTGGTAAAGCATCTTTCTAAACTAGAAGTTGAACATTTTGATTTACAACTAAAATATCAACATCTTAAAGAAAATGTCAAAACCTCAAATATCAAGACATCCTCGATGTTCCGAGTTTGATGCAGTTTTCGATAAACAAACGGACGAACAGATTCGAGCTTATTATAACACGATCAAAAAGTTGAAAGCCCAAATCTCTCAATTAAAGGGTGAAATGAATATTATGATCGATCCCAAATGCCTCCTCCTTTAGATTCTCAAGACTTCAAACTTTTCATCTTAAAAACTTAGTTAATGCCTTACAAAAGGAAAACGAGAGTTTTCTAGAAGAAAATGAAAAGTTAAACGACACTTTAAAGAGTTATATGATTCAATGAAAGTCACTCGTGACCAAAACAACGAAAAATAACGTCTTTACAAAAAGAAATTGAGAATCGAGAAGTCGTGAAAATGGGAAACCGCCACTTGTTTTAATAAGAATGTTGCATCAAAGTCACCCTCGATCAAATACACTGTGATCGGTTAAATACATTCCTCCTCATCTTAGGAATAATGACCTGCGTTTCATGACTATTGTGCTCACCTTAAGGATAGTCTAGAATGTCTCCGTGAGATTGTTGAAGATGATTTCATTAATAAACCTCTTGATAGAGAAATTAGGTTTGCTTGCCTACGTGCCAAACGATCACAAGAGTCGCTAGAATGTGTAATTGCAACATGTCCTAAATCCTTAGGTGCAAAAGGCAAAGTGGTGATGCCTTGTTCTATGCCTAGTGCCAAGCATACAAACCATTCTAGGCCCAAGCAAGAAAGTGAACACCAATGTGCCTTCTAGTAGTACAGACCCTTGCACATCTAGTTCAGAATGCAAAAAGTAGATCAACCAACTAATGTTCCCATAATTCCCTCTACAGGAGTAATCGGTGACATTAAAGCAAGCGGGTCAAAGCCTCCAAGCAATACCAAGCAAGATAGGACCTCGCAAGCTAAGAATGTGCATTGGAAGAGAGTAGAAGACCAACCTAGGAACTTTAAGTTTGAGTTGAATAAAACTAATCGTGTTGATTCTAGTATTAGCCATAGGCATCAGAATTAATTCAATTCGATACTATTTGCAAACCATGTAATGATGTCTGTGTGAATTATGTTGCTAATCATGATTATGGTGTGAATGCTTTGTCTAATGTCTGTGAAAATGCCTAGTTAAAATTGTTAATGCTAAAAATCATGCTAAGAAGGCTAAAAGGCAAAGACTAAAGAAAGTTAGAAAATAGTGGAAACCCACGTGAAGAACATTTAGAAGGATAGGTTATCAATGGATACCTTTTGGCCATAAGAATAATCTTTGCCTCAATCTGCTAAGACAATGCCCACTAGAAAATGGATGCCTACTGGTAGAACTATTCCCTTAAGAAGTGAACATACTTTGAATAGGTCAAATACGACACCAAAGACCTTGCTTCTATTCCTAATGATTCCATTGCTTCTACTTCGATATGGATGTTTCCATTTCGGCGTGGGTGTTCCAATTACTGATACTAACCAAGTGGAACCCATTCTTGCATGGGGATCCCAATTATCCGCTTATCCATTCTTGTCGTGTTCAACTCAAGATCGCTTCAAATCGTTCGTGGTACTTGGACTCTGGCTGTTCCAAGCATATGACTGGAGACCGGTCGCGGCTCATGAACTTCGAGAGTAAATTCATCGAGACTGTTAGATTAGGGAACGACCATTTTGGAGCAATTATGGGTTATGGTGATTATGTAGTTGGAAAAGTGTAATCTCCAGGGTATATTATGTGGAAGGTCTTGGTCATAATTTGTTCTCTGTTGGTCAATTATGTGATTCCGATCTAGAGGTGGCCTT
Source organism: Chrysanthemum makinoi (assembly GCA_910596185.1). NCBI lineage: Eukaryota > Viridiplantae > Streptophyta > Magnoliopsida > Asterales > Asteraceae > Chrysanthemum > Chrysanthemum makinoi. The sequence continues at coordinate 51,341,615 of OU343216.1, forward strand.
TAGAAAACATACTTGCTTCGTTAGAGAACTCGATGGTGTGGAATTATTAAGAGGTACTCGTGGTTCTAATCTATACACCATCTCTATCGAAGACATGATGAAGTCTTCCCCAATCTGCTTGCTGTCAAAGGCTTCTAAAACAAAGTCATGGTTATGGCATCGTCGCCTCAATCACTTGAACTTCGGCACCATTAATAACCTTTCCGAAAGGATCTTGTCGAGGCTTACCCTGATTAAAATATGAAAAAGATCATCTTTGTTCACTTGCCAATTGGGTAAAAGCACGAAATATGCCCACAAACCAAAACCTACAAATTCAATAATGGAAGTTCTTCATACCCTTCATATGGATCTGTGCGGACCAATGAGAGTGCAAACGATAAATGGGAAGAAATTCATTCTAGTAGTTGTTGATGACTACTCTCGATTTACTTGGGTAAAGTTTTTGAGGACAAAAGATGAAACTCCAGATGTCATCATCAAACTAATCAAACAAATTTCGTGTTCGACTCAACAATACAAATGTAATTGTTCGAATGACAATGGCATAGAGTTTGTTAACAAAGACTTAATTCGCTTTTATGAAAGTGTTGGAATCACCATCAAAGAAGTGTTCCACGAACTCCTCAACAGAACGGTGTAGTTGAAAGACGAAATCAACTCTTGTGGAAGCCGCAAGAACAATGCTGATTTACTCAAAGGTTCCAATGTTTCTATGGGTCAAGCCATTGCCACTGCTTGCTACACCCAAAATCGTTCCCTTATACACACCTCTCATGAAAAAACTCCATATGAACTTGTTCATAAACGAAAACCTGATCTCTCCTACCTTCGTGTGTTTGGTGCTTTGAGCTATCCAACGAATGATGGTCAAGACTTGGGTAAATTAAGAGCAAAGGCAGATATTGGAGTTTTTGTTGGGTATGTACCAAACAAGAAGGGTTACCAAATCTACAACAAGAGAACCCGAAATATTATGGAAACAATTCACGCACGCTCGATGAGCGACCGATCAAATGGCTCCTGGAAAATCCAGTTCTCGACCCGCACTTCAAAACAGTCCCATTGGTTCATCCCTTGTACCAAACTCTCCAAAGAACTCCATATGTACCTCCATCACAAGATGATTTAAAGAAATTGTTTGATCCAATGTTTGATGAACACTATGAACCAAGTGCTGATGAAATGTCAATTCCATCAATAGAGGTCGCTCCTATCCTGGAATGAAGTCAACCCTTTAGTCTCAATATCATTAAGTCAAGAAGCCTACCGATCACTTGTCTCATCAACAAATCATCAATCATCTAATGTACATCATGAAATTGTTTCTGGCATCAATGATGAAGTTAATCCCTTTGCTACTCCCGAAGATGCTCCATTTGAAAATATATTTGCTCTGAATCATCATCTCAACCATCTTCATCGGAGACATCGACTGCTACTTCAGTTCCACAACAACAACCACATGAACACCTTAAAAAATGGACACATGATCACCCATTGATAACATCATTGGAAACCCTCTCGCCCAAGATCCACACGAAACAACTTGCAATCGATGCCTTATGGTGCTTCTTCAACTCCGTACTCTCTAAGGTTGAACCAAAAGACATTAAAGCCGCCATGAATGAAGACTGCTGGTTCAACGCCATGCAAGAAGAAATTCATGAGTTTGATCGACTTGATGTATGGGAATTAGTACCTGCTCTAGATTGTGCTATGATCATTGCTCTAAAATGGATCTTCAAAGTGAAACTTGATGAGCATGATGATGTCTTAAAGAACAAGGCTCGATTGGTTGCAAAAGGATACCATCAAGAGGAGGGTATTGAATTTGAAGAATCATTTACTCTTGTTGCTCGTATCGAAGCTATCAGAATATTCTTGGCTAATGCTGCAAGTAAGAACATGGTAGTCTATCAAATGGATGTAAAGACGGCGTTTCTTAATGGAGATTGTTAGGACCTAAGATATATTAACCTTATCACTTTACCAAGCAAACCAAACACAAGTATAACCACGAACACAAACAGTATGCGTAGAATAAGAAAGAAAAGATGAAGAGATGGTGACTTGAAATATGTATAAGTCGTGTATGTTTAGAGAGATAAAGGAAAGAAATGAAAACAATAAGATGTTATATTTCTTCAAAGGAAAACACACACACACACACTTTCAAGCACACCCCTCAAATGACATACTTGAGGGGTATTTATAGTAAGAGAGATGATGCCCTAAGGCTTGGCCATGGGCCGTGAGATGGGCTTGGACATGGAATGGGTTACATGAACTTATACAAGGCTAACTTAACTAAACGTCTAACTATTTAGCTTAGCCCAATCCATGAGCCCGTTGACTATTCTATCACGATATCTAACACACGATATAAAGTTCCTAAATGTGAATGACCATCACTTCTAATAAAAACTATTAAGGCTAACAATCTCCCCCTAAGGGGTGGTCATTCAAATGATGCTCCACTTGATTAGGTCTTTACTTTTCTTGAGCTCGAACTTTGTGTGTAGATATAGAATAGACTTGATTCTTTGTTCCTTCATGCTTTGTGATCAGATAATGTGGTTGTCTGCCGTTGTCACCTTCGTTGGTTAGGTGTCTCCAGGTCTTTCTCCACCATGCTTACACTTCTATTTGACTTTGAGTTTCCAATGATGAAGTTCTCGAGTCTTTACACTTTGTAGATTCTTTGACATTGACAAAGAATCATCTTTAACTTTGAGTTGCCTTTGATTTTGATGAGAACTTTCATGTGTTGTTGGTATGAGCATGTGGCGAGTCTGCACGATCCATCCGCTCCGGAGCTTCCATTAGAAGAAAACATAAAAATAGGTTAGTAATAAGCGGATTCCGGCACTTACAAGTTTGAATTTGGAGGGTGTTAACAGCATAGTGTGAAAACACGTCTCTAATTCTCACAAAGGCCGTTCTTGAACTGGAGTCCCACAAGTGAGATAATGCGATATACCGAAGTACATCTACAGTTCAGATGAGTCGCTGAGGTACACGGAAGCATCACCCCACGATCAGACCGCTTGAGACACACTAAGCGTAATCCACGGGGAGTTACCGAAGTGACCTGCTGTCGGGCGCTTGATGTTGACCCGGCAGAGTTTCCATTCAATCACCAAGATCACAGATGTGAAACTTCTCATAAATGTTTTGGCAGATTGCTAAGATCTGCATAGGACTCTAGAATATATCACTTGTGTCCTTATTGATGAACAACAAGCAATGTCATGTCAAGTGTTCCTATGAGATCTTTTGATGAATCTCGTGGCTCTAGACTCAATAGTGCATTTTGGTTTTCCTGAGCGGACACTAGGGAGAGGGTCTCCTTCTTCAATACCAACGATCTCTAAGAGAAAGTCGATAGATTATGTAGGGTTCCCAGTGAGAATGAAACAAATCCTTTTAAGAGGAATTGAGTGGCTAGAAGGTTAGGTGCAAAGGCGCCACTGGGTCCATGACATCTTTGTCTTCAATACCAGTGTCATCTAGTGACAACCAGTAGCATATGTATTGAACCCGGTTTCTGCCCTAAAGATGATTATGGAGGGCTATTTCTTTTCACCCTTTCTTTTATATTTCTTTTTAATTCTTCAACCCCTTCTTTCTCCTTTCTCACATTACTCCTTTTTTCAATCATACCTAAGGACTTCTAATACTAACTATGGGTATTGTCCTTGGGTAGATCCCTCCGGCTCTGGCAGATCATAGGACGGATTTCCTATCCTTAGACACCTTATAACTCCATGACTGTCCTATTATTGCCATAAAACCATTTTTCTTGAAAATCTCTCAAAGTGTTTATGATTGAAAACATGTTTGGAACACTCTGAGAGTTTTATATTTTCAGAAACACCCCCCTTCATATGTGCTTATAAGTTTTGACATAAATCTGCACATAGAGGGTAGAGTTTACACTTTTTGAATTGATCGGCTCATGATAGACAATTCCCCACGAGACACGGTTACGTTGCCTAGTTAAAGAGTTCCATTGTCAGTTTTTAGGTGACAACTAGCTCTAATAACTAACTTGAAGTTGTAAACACTCCTTGAAAAGGAGGTTAGACCCATGAAAGTGCATATCTATCACAAGTTTCTCGAGATGGTACATTTACTAACATTGATTCCCGTCAATTCGTTGGTTCCGTCTGAGTCGAGCTCATTTGAGATTCAAACACCGATCATAAAACATTTTTGATCACCTTTTAATCACGTTTCTCCCCCTCAAAAATAGCATATCAATGATGTTTTTGATACAAAATTATTAAAAGATATTTTTTTCGGAAAGCATTTGGAGAGAAACTGATTTAGCATGAATTTTGGAACAATTTAGTTTTATACTCCCCCTTTAATAAAGCATAATCAATTAAAGGGTTTGAGAGGGAGTTATCTTGAGCACAAAGTATTTTGAAAGATTTTGAAAAAACTTTTTGAACAATCTTGAAAAGGTGCTCAAGATGATGATGATTTCTCACCATTTTTAAATGTAGTGCAATCGTACATTTGATTTTTCTATAAAGCACGAAGTTTTGATTTGAAAATAATCAAAAGTCATCATTAGTCCGGTTTCGTGCATCAAGTATACTAAAGCCATTATTTAAGAAATTTTGAGAAACGACATGTTTTAGAAAACATAAAGAACTCTCGCTCAAGCATCTGTACATACCCGTATCATTGTTGAATGACATTTCTAGAAACGCATGAATATCGATTATACGAAAGACATGTCGTGAGAAGAATATTTTTGGATTTTTGATTTTATATTGTTTTTGTATTTTTGAAAATTTTTATATTTTTGTATTTTGCTTTTGTTGGTTTTATAAAAGAAATGGAAAATCAAAGATAGAAGATAGAGAGAATGAAGAAGAAGAGTTTACTGAATTAGAACCCTCTCGATGAGTCGAGTTCGTAGATATTTGATTCACCAAACCAAAGAAGAAGAGTTTTCACAAATAACAGTGTTAGAAGTACAAGATTCCTCACAGTGAGGGTGATCACTATCAACGGTTGTAGTGGTTTCTACTTCCTTATCCTGATAATTTTCACTACTATCTGTGTTGGTGCAAGTATCAAAAATCTTTCCTGTGGGAATCCATCTAAGACCTACTTTGTTGAAAACTTTGCCCGTGGGAATCCACCTAAGGTAAGATCTAGGAGTTGTTTTCTTATCAGATGCAGCGGAAGACTCATTTTTTGAAAAACTACGCCCCAAGAGATCCACCTATTTGGTTTCCTTTTGATGTTCATCTTGTCAACGGGTTTGTTTCGGTTTGGAGTCTTAGTGGATTGTGCCTTGGCACGAGAATTATCTTTCTTGAGATATTCTGAGACACATGCATCATGATTAGCTGAAAAGACACATTTTTACATGTAGTACGCATAAATTCAATATTCTTGTTTAAAACAGCTTTTAACTTTGTCACTACACTTTTTGGAAATTGATTCTTGTTCGAAAAAGATTTAGAATTCCTAGTGTTGTTTTCTAAGGGCATAGCATTTTCTTTTGCGCAACTACTCTTAGATGCAAGCCAATCCCTAGTCTTATGTAGAGTGTTCCTAGGTAATGGGTTACTACTACTAGTAGTGCCTTGAAATCTTGTAGAATTCATCACCCTAGATGTTGCACCTAAAATTCCGTCTTTTCGAGTCCGTGCATTTTTTCTAGCTTCTTCTAGAGAGTGATTGTTGACCATGTCGTTAGAACCAACAGATTCTTTAACTGGATTTTTGGTCACATTCCGTGTACTAATCCTAGAGATGCCAGGTGTTATCACTTTTGGTGTTTCAAAGAATCGCTTTTCCTTTTTCAAAACTTTGACAATTCTCTTTTTATTAGGCAGAGACTGTGGAGTGACTGTTTTTGACAAATCATTTTTCTCATTGTCCTTTGGAGGAAACTAAGAAATAGACATTTTTGGTTTGAAAACCGGTTTGGGAACATTTGTTTTCTCCTCAGCCAATGGTTTTGCAAACTTAGTATCCACAGCCTTTCCTTTTAGACTTTCCAACTGAGCTCTCAAAAGATCATTTTGCTCTTGCCTGTCCTTGTAGGCACGCTCATACGACAGTTTGTCATACTTGCATTCCTCGGTTTTTTGATCAAGTTGTTTAAAATAGGACACGTTTTCTTTTTCAAGTTTCTCAAGAGCATTTTCATATTTTGAAACAATTATGCGGAGGTCTCCACCGAGTCTTTCATGATCTTCAACAGAATATGTTTGTAAAATAATGGACATGATATCAGTAGACATAACATCTTCAAAGAGAGAATCATTCAAATTTTCCAAAACTTTGATGTGTTCAACACTTTCATTAGCTTGCTTTACCAGTGATTTATGGTCCTTGACAAAGTCAATCGTTTCTTTTTAAAAGCTTGTTCAAAATGAATTACCCTCGACCGATGGCGCTTAACGGAGGGCAATTTGAGTTTCAAAAAACTTTTTCGTTTCGTCATCATGACGAGTAAACCAGATGTTAGTAGTAATATTGGTTTTAGATTTGACAGTCTCTTGAAGATACCCAATTCCAGTTTTAACGTCATCTAAAATGCTTTTGGAATCACTTGTGTTAAAATGATTGTTTGAAGACATTTGTTCGATTTTCGAAAAGGATTTTGAGACAACTACAGGAGTTGCAACTTGTTTTGAAACTGGTGTTGACACTTTGTTTGAAACACTTGGTGTGGTGGAAAACGTTGATTGTTCTTTTTGATTAACAAAAGTAATTCCATTAATTTTGTTCCATTTGTTATAATCAATCGGTTTAAGATCCGGATTCTTTTGTTTCATTTTTGATCTACTCTCCTCAGATAGTTCCAACGTTTCAAGAGAATCACGAACAATTATGGGTTCATGCAAAGGTTTTCCATTGTTCAACACATTCTCGAGATTTCGAGCTTTCTTGAGGAACAAAGAAGGGTTGTTACCAAGAGCCATTTTATGAGAAGTATGAAAAATCGGATTTGCTTGATAAGAAAGCATCTTGTTTGTTTTAGCGGAATGACCCGTTGTAAGAAGCAAATTATCCAATTTCTTTATTGTTTCATTTTTGTCCAGAATTTCATCTAGAAGAGAATCTTCTCATTTTGAAAAATCAACAATCAATTGTTTCTTCTCTTTTTCAAGATCAGAAAACAGTGCTTTTTGTTTAGAAAGTTGGTCATTTAGTTCAGAAATTTCCTTGTTTAAAGATTTTATTTTCAAGTTCAAATTCACATCAAGTGTGTCATACTTGAGTTGCAATTGTTTTTCTTAAAACGTAAAACTCGATAACCAATTTCTAATTATGAAACTTTGTTTGTATGAAATTCATAGGCTCTTGCATTCTCTTTGTAACTCTCAAGCTCACGTCAATTTATGATTCACGCCTTAACCTCGCGATTGACCTTACTCACTTTCTCAATCTCAATACCACAATTATTGATTAATGATTCAAAATAAGCACGTGTTTCCTCATCAGCCTCAAGATTTTGTGCCACACAGCCTCCATTAGGATCCACATCCGGAGTTTCAGAGTTCGTATTGCTACAACTCGGATTGTCCAGGTATGTATCATAAGTAGGTGCCGATGTCACGAATGCTGCTTCATCATGAGTAAAATGATTAGCAACATTACTATAATTTGGTACCTCATTGAGTGAATCTGTGTCATAGATTGGAGGTGAGTCAAAAGTAGCACTTGATGTTGTGTCCTACTGGTTGATTGTAAGACAAGAGCTTGCATTATCATTTGCTTTCTCCTCTGGTCCTGGATACGAGATTCGTATTCCTCAGCAGTCAACTCTATTCCCAATTTTTCTTTCTTTGCTAACAACACCCTGTACTTGAGGTTCGGAGGTAGCATGCTGAACCGACGATGCCCTGAATCTTGGCTTTGAGGTTCGGAGGTAGCATTCTGAACCGAAGTCATAAAACAGTTATTCCCAATTTGATATCCCATATTCGATTCACAATCACCCTCTGATGTCCATCAAACTGTCCTGCATATTGCATCCGATTTCCATCTCAGATACCCGTAGCAAATCCATTCTCATTCCCAATAACATCAACCATTTGTCCTCCTTGACCCATATGCATACTTGGTTGAGCAAATCTGGATTATACGATGAAATCCATTGGTTGTTGTTATTTGGTGTAGATGGACTAATGTTGAAGAATGAATCAAAGAAAGTAGTTTTGAGACGATCTGCCAGAGTTGCCATTGAGGAAGGTATGTATGATAAAGTTGATGTAGGATCGATTCAACAATAAAGGAGTTGTGTTTGAAGAAGATTAGGCTCGGTTGAGGTTTTTCTGAAAGTCGCACTCAGAACCTTGGTTCTTAGGCGTAAAAATTTTCTCCCAAAATTTGAAATTCACTATAAAAATCAATTCTAAGGTCGTATGAAAAATTTGAGTTATGACAATTTTGACGCCAAATTTGATCCTAAAATTTGAATTTAGGCAAAAAAATTTGAATTTTGACCAAAATTTTCACAGTTAAACCAAAATTTGAATTTCGCGTAAAAATTGAACGTTTAGTCTCCTCAAAAATTTAAATTTTACTCAAGTTTTCCCGCCAAAAATTTGAATTTTTTTTTTTTTTTGTTAAACCTTTATGCGTAGAAAGAGCTTAGGTGTAGACAACAGAAGTTACGAGTAGGAAATGGTTACGAGTAGGATGGCTTAGGCGTAGGATTCCTTAGGCTTAAGGAAATGCTTATGTGTAAGTTTAAAGTTAGGCGTAGAAAAAGTTATGCGTAAGATTTAGCTTATGCGTAAGAAAAACTTAGGCGTAAGTAAAATGCTTATGCGTAAAGTATTCTATGCGTAAGTCTAAGCTTATGCGTAAGATTAGGGTTTTGCCCAAAAATCCTTTACACTATCACAATGTAAGGGATATCCAAAAGTCGAAGTGTTCCACAAACTTATCCAAGTGAGGGAAGCACTGAGTAATCGTTATAGCTCGAAGATTATTCATCAAAATGTTATGCGTAGAAAACTAGGGTTTTGACTTTTTTACTTCTACGCGTAAGAAATTTCCAACGATTCAAATGATTTCTTTTGCACAGATAGCCTTAAAAACACTCGAATAACCCAAAAATGTTGACCTTTTTCACCCAAAGTGCTTAGAAAAGTTACGAGTAGAAATGACCAACGAACCAAATACGAGTTCAAAAATGAAGAAAAACATGTAAAGCTTCTCAACTTTTTGCAAAAAACTTAAACTTTAGCACCAAATAAACCTTAAACCACAAGAATCTTGAATTTTTAAGTGCAAAATTAAAGCTTTAAGCGTTTCAAATATATAAAACTAGAGCTTTTACGCGTAACCCTTCAAAACAAACACAAACACTCCTAAACCATTGTTAGGCGATTGATACCAATTGTTAGGACCTAAGATATATCAACCTTATCACTTTACCAAGCAAACCAAACACAAGTATAACCACGAACACAAACAGTATGCGTAGAATAAGAAAGAAAAGATGAAGAGATGGTGACTTGAAATATGTATAAGTCGTGTATGTTTAGAGAGATAAAGGAAAGAAATGAAAACAATAAGATGTTATATTGCTTCAAAGGAAAACACACACATACACACTTTCAAGCACACCCCTCAAATGACATACTTGAGGGGTATTTATAGTAAGAGAGATGATGCCCTAAGGCTTGGCCATGGGCCGTGAGATGGGCTTGGACATGGATTGGGTTACATGAACTTATACAAGGCTAACTTAACTAAATGTCTAACCATTTAGCTTAGTCCAATCCATGAGCCCGTTGACTATTCTATCACGATATCTAACACACGATATAAAGTTCCTAAATGTGAATGACCATCACTTCTAATAAAAACTATTAAGGCTAACAGAGATCTTAAAGAAGTCGTATACGTCAGCCAACCTGAAGGCTTTGTGAATCCAGAGCATCCTACTCACGTCTATCGTTTGAAGAAGGCTCTTTACGGTTTAAAGCAAGCTCCAAGGGCATGGTATGATACGCTATCAAAGTTTTTTTATCCACCGGATTCAAAGAAAGGAGCAGTTGATCCGACATTGTTCACCAGGAAGTCGCAAACATTTAATTCACGTTCAAATTTATGTTGATGATATTATCTTTGCCTCTACTGACCCCAATGAATGTGATCGCTTTTCAAATGAAATGGGTTCCAAATTTCAAATGTCAATGATGGGACAAATGTCATTTTTCTTGGGATTACAAATTTCACAAAGTCCCTGAGGCATTTTTATAAATCAATCTAAATATGCAAATGAGATTTTAAAGAAATTTGGATTTGTTTCTCAGACACCGCTGACACTCCCATGATTGAATGTACTAAGTCGATGAGAACAACTCAGGGATCATGGTAGATCAAACAAAATATCGTAGTATGATTGGATCCCTGATGTACCTCACCAGCGTAATGCATATCTTGTTCATCCGTGTGCATGTGTGCTAGATATCGTGCTAAGCCTACTAAAAAACACCTTGAAGCGGTTAAATGGGTCTTTCGGTATCTCCAAGGAACCATCAATATGGGACTATGGTACCCGAAGGACACCGTATGTATGTCACTAATATGCGTGATGCCGATCATGCAGATGTCAAGATACACGCCGAAGTACTTCTGAGGTGCTCAGTTTTTGGGTGATAAGCTTGTGAGATGCTCTTCAAAGAAGCAAATGAGTACTTCTATTTCCTCTACGAGTTTAATACATAGCCATGTTATATTGTTGTGCTCAAATCCTATGGATGAGATCCCAATTATCTGACTATGGCTTTGAATTCAACAAAATCCCTCTGTACTGTGATAATAAAAGTGTTAGTGCAAATATTACGATATTTAATCTATACAGTCTCGTTTGTTTTGATTGATGACAAACATGTAACTTGTAATACATAACGAAAATGTACAAGTTACTTGTAATTACATTTGTCTCAACATACATTCAACACCTCTCAATGTCTCAAGTCCTCGTATGTTACAACACATGTTCGTACATGTTTGTTATGTGGCATTATGATCAAACCCATTAACAAATCATTTAGAATGTTTAAAATACTTTTAGAGTCACTAAGTATTTTAATAGGTTAACCATTCTATTTCGAACCTCATTTTACATTTTGCATTCACAAGTATTTTATACAAATACATCTTTTGTAAAATGTCTAACAAATATATACTTTTATTTGTACAAGTAAACTAACTATAATATTCATACAAGTACTAAAGTTTACTTACACTTGACAAAATATATTTTATTTTGACAAGCACTCAACTAGATATTTTATTTTACAAAATGTTACTTACATTTTATTTACAAGTAACTTACCGGAAAAAGTGTAAGTGACGATTGTAAGGTTTTCTGACAAGCACTCGAACTAGAACCCGGTATTTAGCTTTGTACCGGAAAAAGTGTAAGCGACGATTGTAAGGTTTTCTCCGCCGATAAGGGAGCTTGTTGATTTAGTGAAGTAACTCTCGAGTTGGGTACTCAGGGAGTGGAGTAGGGCGAAGAGGAGATTCGTGACCGAACCACTATAAATCCTCGTGTTTGGTTTGCACTTTCCTTTCTTTATCTCTTTACTTTTATAATTGCTTATGATGTGGTTTGATGATGATGCTTGTGTGACAACTTGGTTTACTATGCTTTATATTAGTCATAAACAATAATTGATACTTTCATATAATAACAAGCTTCATAAGTGATTTGATACAAAAGATCTAACGATTTTAAACGGTAACGTATTCACCCCCCTATACGTTTTCACAATTGGTACCAGAGCCTCGTAGCTCTTATTTTCAAAACAAATGGTTTTAAAAATGGAGCACGATCCATGTATCAAATTACCATTGAAGCGAAATATAATATGAAAAATGTTTTGCTAATTATACTTAGAAATTTTGTTGTTAAATGTTTAGATAAGTCATATTAGTAAAAATAATAAACAAAATATGTGTGTTATATTTTTCTATCAAATCTAGTAAGTCCTACACTTTTTCGCTATGAGTAAGTACATTTTTAACATTCTGTGAAGGCCACGGACTGGGCGGAACCAAATAAAGGGTTCATTCCTTGTTAAATTTTGGTTCCTTGGTCTGCACAGTACGCAGTTTTTTGGCCAACTTAAAAAATTCATAACTTATTAACCGTAAGTCAATAGGAGTCGAGCCACCTATCATTTTAAAGGGAATTGAGTCTACTTTTATTTAAAACTACTCTCATGACCTGATTCTAATTTTAAATAAGTGAAATAGACCAAATACTACGAGTATGTCCAAGATATTAAGTTTCGCTTTAACATAAAAACTCAAAATTTTGAGTCAAGCAATTTAAGTTGGTATTCTTAGAACATTGATACAATTTATTTTGAAACTAAATAATTTGGTAATATGTTTAAAGGAAACTAATCAAGCTTGGTATACATCATCATATTTAAACGCTAAATGACGAAAAGTGTTTTTCTTGTTATGCTATGCTAAATGACCACTTGTTTATGTTGTTTGCATATATGTTGCTTGCTTATTTTCAAATTGTTGTTTACACTTGTTTGTTTGCATAATATAAGTGTCAATCTTGCCATGTTACTTATTCGCTTGCTTGACGATTTCTTGTTTATGCACAATAGGACATTTGCTAGATTTTGTGCACTTAGTTGGAAAATTGTTTTACCATCACTTATAGACTTAGATCACTTCCTTTGCATAGGTTATACTAACATCTCGCATAACTTATGAAATGTCATAACTCACTTAGCAATGAGTACTAAGTAAATTAGTCAAGTACTTTTAAAAATAGAGGTTTTAAGAGAGTGTTTGGTACAAGGACAAAAACAATGTTGTATGATGTAATTTATTTGTTTTAACTTTGTAGGATGATAATATGACTTAAAACAATGTTGTATGCTAACCGGTTTATGCAGGGGATAGCACAAGTGTGTTATCAAATTTTACCCATTTTCACTTTTATGTGAAAATCGTTAGCCCTTGGTCAAAGTCTATGCTCCACTATGTTTGTATATGTGTTATCGACTTTTCCAAACTAGAAGTAATTAATGTCACATGTTTTAAGCAAAATTTCAGGTTTCGAAAAAACTCCCGACACCTAAAAAAAATGGGTCTGTGAACTTTTCTGGTGTCCACGGATCAGACGGCACCAAAATGTTGGTACCGTCTGTTATGCATTTTGGTACCGCCATACCAGATAAAGCGACCAGGCACCAATTTAAGGTCTCCGCCTGTGTAAAGAAATGGTGCCGTGGATCCTACAGGTAAGTTGTTGAATTTTACTAAATCCCGCAATCTAATTTACCAAATCTCGTTTCTAGGATAGTTGTTAATGCATATCTTTCATATCTCACTCAACACATCCTCAATGGATTAACTTAGGATGTTTGACATGATCTTAGACACTTCCATCTCATTAGAAACTACCATCTTTGTATGGATTAACATCAAATAAAACACATCTCTCCGTGAATCCTTAGTTCCATAAATCGACACATTCAGTATGGTCATTTTCACACCTTCACTGTTACTTTTCCTTAAGCTTAGCATTTCTTAAAGCAAAGTCAAAATGACTAAATCCTCAACCTCAAATAAACCACTAGGATTAGCATTCAATCTTGTTGCTTCATTAACTTGAACTCTACATCATCAGACTCATTACCTCTCAACATCTCATCACCCATTCAAGATGTGAACTTTCTAAACTTAAGTACTCCAACTCCACCACCAAAATCACCCATCATTATGACTACTTCACAACCATCCAAAACACCTTCACTACCAAAGTCTCCAAAACTTGTACTATGTGCAACACCACCAACATCTCCTCACCCGTTTGCGGATGACTTAGATGACTTACCGAGACTAACAAATCTAGACTAATTATTTGCAAAGATATCATACACAAGTCTATCATATGACTATAGATATTGTTTTGTATCTACATGTATTGCCTCACTTGGTTAACATGAAAATAATGTGTCATCCTTCAAGACGATAAGTATTTACATCGAGTCATAACTCACATGTATGTTAAAGACATACTATCAAGTCTTGTTATCCTTGAGTTCAATCTAAGCTTTATAATCTCAACAAATTAGGATTGACAACTTAAGTATTTCATCCGAAATATTCAAGTATATGCGACTTACGATTGTAGTCATTAAAAGTCATATCCTAAAAATCAACACCCAAGTATTTTAACAACACATGTTAAAACACTAATCCTAAAATGAATTAAACACTTATCCAAAGCAAACAACCCAATGTGCCACTTATCCCTCTTTGACACCTACTATCCCTCTTCCATCTTTTGGCACCATTAAGCGTATTGCTCATGAACTTCCAAGAGCATCCTTTAAATCAAACGTGCCCTTTCAAGGTGAACCTATACCTCAGCCCCTAAGCTTCATAGACATGACCAAAACTTCAAGCACTTCACCCACTAGTTGTAGCAACCAATGAACCATAAGAATTAGTATCCGTACTTTTTGTGTTCAACATCTATGGACAAATAATCAACCTAAGTACTTCCATAGCACAACAAACCCCTACATCACCACATCCTTATTTAGACACACTAGAAGACCTACCACCTAGATCAACCAATCCACCATCCTTACCATCATTTGAATTCGTTGAGTGTATTGCTCAAAAAGCCCTTGTGTCCAACACTTGTACTGAATCAAATGCACGTTTGAACAAACTCAACCATCCTTTCCCACATATAAGGACTTAGATAATTCATTATGGCTAGAACCTCAACTATCAAATAAGCATGGTGCTCTTGGTAATTGTTGTCAATTTCCACTAGGTATAAGTAGTACTACCTTCACAAATTATCAAAGTATTAGTAATACTTTGTCGTTAAACTTCTGCATAAATTTCGTTAAACCTCAAATCAACATTTTAACAACATATGTTAAAATGCAATCTCAAAGCCAACATCATACACCCCAAGCAACAATGACTCTTGAGGAGTATACATAAGAAACTCGAGTGAATTCCTCTTGTCATCATCTAGTGAATATAATCTTGAGACCAAGTTTATTTAGATGGGACTATCCGATTCAAACACTTTGGCTTCATATCTTCATTTAGGAAAACATGATGTTTTGAAAACATTATGCCTAAGAAATCATGCGTTAAGTATTCATCTTGTTAAAAGGATATTGTATATCCTATGCATTATTCTCTCCTTGCGACATAAATGGTTGTGTTACAAGAGATTTCATTACACCTCATTGGCTAAATGATCTTGAAACAAACAAGTTCTATGAACTAGCATATCCAATTCATCTTGTCATACTTATTTTTATAAGCATGATAACTTTATCCCATGCGATAATCTCATTTGTTGAAAGATACTATTTGTATCCATTTCCTTTCAAGCGTACATCATAACCTAACCTTGCTCAAACCTTGTGCACATCCAAAGTTAAAACTACACATCTCTAGAACATACACATGATCTATTGAAGTTAGTAACCTTATTTAGATTCTTGTCAAATAAAGTTCCAAAGAGCTTTCTTGAGAACATTCTTAATTTAACATATTCCATTCCCTAGTCTTAGATAATCAAATCACTTTTAAAGTATACACTTCAACATAAAAGATGTCATCCATTAGATCATACAATTAGCTATATAATTTGAACAAACTTAGATTCTAAACACAAGATTAAAACATATTGTTTATCAACACACCATTGTTAAAATTCATGTGTATAACATGACATCTTCATCACCTTAGTTATATTGCATATTAGTTGTGTCACATTAAGCCAAGTATTGGTAAACTATCATCTTTTATGCACTTTAATAGGCAAAAGTAGGAGTTCCCATCTTTCTAACATGAGAATGACTACTGGAGAACCTATTGCACTAGAAACTCAATTTGACCTAACGGTTGAATTGCTTCCAGAAGAGAAGTTGGGTATGTGGAATCACCTGTAAAAATGGTCGTGTTTAGCCTTAATTGAGCACCGCTAGTAATAGTCTCATATTCATTCTCCAACTTGAAAATCTGTTTTCCTATACTTGCCTAAAGTAAGTGTTAAAACATTGATAGTTTGCCTCGCCTTAGGAATACTAATCAAACAAGTAGTATATATGACTTTTCTTTTAAAACCACTTGCATTGCACTTACATGTGTTGATTACATGTTCTTGTTTGATACGATAAGTTGATTTGACATTATCTTAGTGTTTGATAACTAGTCAAATGTGTAAACCTTAGTAAAACCACTTGCATTGTACTTACATGTGTTGATTACATGTTCTTGTTTAATACGATAAGTTGATTTGACATTATCTTAGTGTTTGATAACAAGTCAAATGTGTAAACCTTAGTACAGCTTTTATTTTTATAATGCTTGTATTCTTGTTTCATGCTACTAAACGTTTTAAACCTAAACTTTATTTGCATGATACTTACTTTTGAATTATTTTTAGCATGATTAACATGTTACTTATGAACTCATAATATGCCATTTTGATACGTGATAATTTTGATATGATATATTTGTGTTTGAAAGCTATTAGTTGGCATTCATTATATCTATGTGTAGTAAGATCCAAATGATACATGCTCCAAATTGTTATGTCTTAAACATGGCTTGCATGAATCTTTCATCTTGTTTCTTTTGCTTCTTGTCACACTATTTGTTTGCTACATGTGCACATATAATCTGTCAAAGTGCTTTTGGTATGACAAACTTTTAGAAGCCTTTTATCTTACAAATTAATCACATAGATTATTGTATATCCAAGTATGCTTAAGTGTCTAAGTCTAACGACAAAACAATCTCATAATGAAATGTCTTGAATAAAGTCGTATTCTTGCATAATATGATTGTTTTGATGCTATCTTGTGTGGTGATTTCTTGTCTACTAAGTGCAATGTGTTGTTTTGCTTATATAATATGTTATCATTTGATTTCTATCATGTTAACATCTTTTGTCACTAACAAATTTGTTTTGTAGGTTGATAACAAATTATTTGTTATCTCACTTGGTTCTAACTTTTATATGCTCATTTTGCATAATCCCTTTATTGCTACGTAGATTAGTACTATGCTTTATGGGACCCCTACACTTGCATATAGTTTAAAAGCATATAGAATTAAGTTCTAGAGGGTTGGCTTTGCATTTTTGTCTTTCAACCGACCTCTTTCCAAATCTCATTTTTGCTTCCGCTTTCCAAAAATCATCTCCATCATTATTTAGTTATAACAATACTCTAATCCTCTTCACTTCCTATTAGGAAACCACATGCCTCATCATACGATCATCTCGTATTAATCGAGAAGAGGTACGTGACTTTAAGGATGAAGTTCATTGTATGCTAACCATCATCCGGAAAAACATCACTAAGCTCACCTCTTTCGTTAACCCGAATAACCTCCTAAACACTTTGTTGTCATTCCTTATTTAATACATTACACATTATGTTGGATGTTCACCAATTAAGGGGGAGAGAAATCCATTCACATAATTGTCTTTTGTCAAAATTTATGTCTCTTAGACTCTAAAATACCAACACATAGGTAAACACCACTTAGCTAAAACCAGTTCACGAAACCACAACTAGTTCAACCTTTTTAACTTTTATCACAAGTTTGCACCAATACCTCATCAAGTGAAAAACGCATCATGTGTTTTTACAAAACGTCTTCATCTCCACATATAGGATTTTCCTTAAACTAGCACCTTACAACTTCACTATCTAGAACACCATCATAGGATCTTATCCTTTTCCCGCATATCATGCATGTCCTTGTCAGTGCAAACGATATATTAATCAAAACAGCCATTCCCAACACGTTGGTCTATCCAACTCTCACTCATATGATGTCATCCTCATATAGGTACTCATTATTATTATTAGTATTTTCCATATTGTCTTCACTTCTTTTCAATGTGATAATCATCCATGTCGGTCAAAACCATGCTAATACTACCTTTCCCATTGTCACCTAGAATAGGTCATTTTTATAATTCGTGTCAATCAATGAATGAATTTATCTTCATGTTATCACTTTTATATTTTTTATCTTCATTATAATATTCTTAGATAGAACGCATTATTGATTACTCTTGGGTTGAAGCATATGAGAACTTGCTCAAAACAATAGGTTGTTAGCATCAATAAATCATTCAAATCATAACCCTTATGCATCATTGAAATGCAATGTCCATTCATATTTTCTCTTAGCTTTGGTCACTTGACATGACGAAAGGATTGCATGAGTCCATATTTTTATATTTGCTATACATACGAGTTTCTAACTCCTTAATAGCTTCCTACCTAATCACCACCACCTTCCATCACCACTTTCACTAATCATCACCACCATGGATTAGCGAAAACTTACTTTTGAAAATCTCGAGTCATCTACCATCACCACATGAATCCTACTAGTAAACCGACACCAACACTAGCACCACTAGTGGCACACCCGGTGGGAGACTTCATATCTTCTTTCTAGGAACTATTTTGTAGGCTTTTATCATATTATATTCTCACTTTTCTTATGATTGTAATTAGGAGACTACACTTCATGAGATCTTTGATTATATCATTTATCACATATATACATCTTATTTTTCTTTGTGAAAAGATGAAATATATTGCACTAATGTTTTTCATTGTAGGTTCATCATCATATACACTTGATTGTATATAGCTTACTCATCTAAGGATGAAATTTGCATCAATTATTTTTCTTAGTTTAGGTGCTTCTTGACACCCTAGAACAAGGAGGAATATCCTTTAAGCACTCATATTGCATCGTCTATACACTTGGTTGTTTATGACATATTTGTCTAAAGACAAAGCTTCTATTATACTAATATTTATTTTGAAGGTTCATCTTGACGCCCTAGAGCAAGGGGAGCTTCCGTCAAGAATTTACTGAATGCATCTTATACACACTTTGTTGTATATCACTTACTCGTCCAATGACGAATATAGTTTTGCACTAATATTTGTTTTGTAGGTTTTAATCATACCCTGACCCCTCAAACAAGGGGGAGCATGCACGCATTTAGCATCATTCTCACTTTTCAACAAGCATTTGTAAAGTGGAGAAAATAGGCTAACATTGCTATGCATTTTTCTTTTTCATATATTTCTCATAATTTTTGTTGCATAAAACTAACCTTGATGTAGTTTAAGCCTCTTTATTTGATCCATGGATCCGCTACCAAACAAGGGACGGATTGAAGTGGACGATTTAACTTCACTAGGAATGATGCAAGCTCGCCTTTTTGGGGAGAAATAAAGTTAAACTCCAAGGACACGCCCTTTTGTTTCGACAAAAGGGGGAGAAGAGTGTAAACGGAGAAGGTAATGTAAAGGTAGTAAGGATACAAGTAACCTTTTACATTTTACTTTCTATTACGTTTACATATATTTGTCATCATCAAAAAGGGGGAGATTGTTAGTGCAAATATTACGATATTTAATCTATACAGTCTCGTTTGTTTTGATTGATGACAAACATGTAACTTGTAATACATAACGTAAAATGTACAAGTTACTTGTAATTACATTTGTCTCAACATACATTCAACACCTCTCGATGTCTCAAGTCCTCGTATGTTACAACACAGGTTCGTACATGTTTGTTATGTGGCATTATGATCAAACCCATTAACAAATCATTTAGAATGTTTAAAATACGTTTAGAGTCACTAAGTATTTTAATAGGTTAACCATTCTATTTCGAACCTCATTTTACATTTTGCATTCACAAGTATTTAATACAAATACATCTTTTGTAAAATGTCTAACAAATATATACTTTTATTTGTACAAGTAAACTAACTATAATATTCATACAAGTACTAAAGTTTACATACACTTGACAAAATATATTTTATTTTGACAAGCACTCAACTAGATATTTTATTTTACAAAAAGTTACTTACATTTTATTTACAAGTAACTTACCTTTTTAATAAGTATATACATTTGTTTAAATGTATTTTTCATAAAAAGGAAAACACTCTTTTATTACCTCATGCATAGTGTCATCTAAATCTTTAAAAGATTTTGGAAAGATTTTGGAAGATATTATAAGATATCAAATCTAATAAATTATTATATTTTTGATTACCACTTTTGGTTATAAATACCATCCAATGGTTTTCTCATATCTTCATCCCTTCCAACATACATTCTCTTTAACATTCTTTCATCACTTAGATCTATAGATAAACATGTAGTAGCATACATCAATCACCCTCACCATCACATGATCATAATGCTTCTAACATTCATCTTTGTTGTAAGCATATTTTACATTTTGATCAACCAAGGAAAGTTTGGAGATCTAGCCATCCTCATTCACCAAAGCATATCAACATATGAAGATTCAAGATCTCTTGATATCCTCATTGATTGAAGACTTCTTATTTAAGAAGATCATTTAGATTAGTCATTCATATCCATTAGACATTTATGTCATGGATCATCATGTAAACATTATTGCATCATCACAACACTTTCACCAAACTAGATTAGATGGTTTATGTGTTTGTACCATAAAACACAAGGTTTGTTATGTTGGGCCATAAAACATAGTGGGAGTGGTTGTACCCTTGAAAAGAACTCGACATCTAGCTTAGTGTCGGAAATATTGTATAGGCGACGTTAGGTTGGTTCTACCTCGAACTAGAACCCGGTATTTAGCTTTGTACCGGAAAAAGTGTAAGCGACGATTGTAAGGTTTTCTCCGCCGAGAAGGGAGCTTGTTGATTTAGTGAAGTAACTCTCGAGTTGGGTACTCGGGGAGTGGAGTAGGGCGGAGAGGAGATCCGTGACCAAACCACTATAAATCCTCGTGTTTGGTTTGAACTTTCCTTTCTTTATCTCTTTACTTTTATAATTGCTTATGATGTGGTTTGATGATGATGCTTGTGTGACAACTTGGTTTACTATGCTTTATATTAGTCATAAACAATAATTGATACTTTCATATAATAACAAGCTTCATAAGTGATTTGATACAAAAGATCTAACAATTTTAAACGGTAACGTATTCACCCCCCCTCTACGTTTTCACAAAAAGTGCTATTGCTCTCTCATGCAACAACGTTCAACACTCAAGTGCAAAGCACATCGACATTCGACATCATTTCATCAGGGAGCAAGTGGAAAATGGTGTAGTGGAACTCTATTTTGTGAAGTCAGAGTACCAGTTAGCAGACATCTTCACCAAAGCACTTCCAAGAGAATGTTTTGAGTTTATTCTTCCTCGACTTGGCTTGAAAAGCCTTCAACCAGAAACACTCAAACGTCTTCAGGAGGAAGAAGAGGAGTAAAGGTCTTTCCTTCGTCTACATTTTGTATATATTTATCCAAAAACCAAATACAAAAATATAAAACTTTCAAAAATCCATAAAAAATTTGAAAAACTCGAAAAATCTCAAAAAATATTGTCTTGTTGTCATTTTTTTACCTCGATTCGATAATATCTACGGTCTTTGTGTTGTCATTCAAAGAATGACACGAGTCTTTAGATGTTGTTCGAATGTTCAAAAAAAAAAAAAAATTGGGAGAAAGTAAAAATATGGTTTATTGTCATTTCAGTGCAAGAACCAGCTTTTTCATAGAAAGAACAGAGCCATGCTTTATCTCATATTTCAAACCTATTGCTCTGATTCTAAAAACAAATGTTTGTCATTAACAAGACAAATGTTTAATTTCAAATATTTTCCTTCTAAATGATTCCTCTGAAAAATATTTGCAATCTTATGAAAACTCAATTGTTTTGAAAACACTTCGAATCTATTTTTGAAAATCAAAAGAACTTATCAAGTGTCAAAATCTCAATCCATCAATCAACAACTTTCGTCATTGATTGAGGGGGAGAATGATTTTTCAATTAAATCAAAAAGTGTTCTTTTCAAACAATTTGCACTTAAATGAGCAAGGTCTACTCTAAAATGTTTTACAATATTTTACACAATTGGTTCCAGACCTTGGTTATTATTATGTTTAAAAAATATAATTATGCATGTTTAATCAATGGAGTTTAAAGTCTCAAAATCCAATCCTTATCAGTTAAAACGTTTTCATAATCAAGTCACAATTCTCCTTAAAAGCTTTCAAAATCAATTTAAATCTACAGAGATCACAAATCTCAAATGATTTGATAATTGTGATCGGGGGAGAATTTGTGATTTAAATTGGATTTAAACTGATAATTTGTTAGGATCCAAATATTATTGTGTTGATGATTCGGGTGGTCTTGGATGATCAAAATACATGTTTGCCATAGTTAGAGAGTTAGTAGAGAGAGAGGGTGTTCTTGCTAGAGGTTTACACAAAGTATGAAATATTAGATTGAATGAGAAGCACCACCCCTTCCATGGATGGAAGGGGTATTTATACTTACAGACTACACGACCTCCTATCGGCCTGTGGATCAGGGATACAGTGGGTAAAGACCCGTCCTTCCTCCACGGTGTTACACTACGCTAAACTAAACTAATAACTAACTAATAAACTGATAAATAACGTAACTAACGACAAGTCTACGAGCTAACTTATGCTAGATAATATTTGGGGTGATCGACTCTTCACTATGGAATTTTCTAATTCCTAACAATCTCCCCCTAAGGGAGGTCACCCCATGTTTTACAGTTCAAATCCTAGCATTCTATTCTTGACTTTGTTCTTGAGCTCGTAGACTTCAATTCTTCAATTCCGCAATCTTTGTGCAATAGTAGCAATTCTTCAAAGTTCGCATTGATTTGTACTTTCAGTGGAGGCCTTTGAACTGATCCACATCTTTGATGATCTTCGAGCTTTCATTGAGATCATCACCACAGAATCTCTGGATCACCCTTTATTGTGTTGCCATCATGTGAAGTTGTGACTTTTAGACCGACATGCTCACACTTTTGAATCATGACATCTTTCCATCAGAGTAGCGGAAGCCTTGTTGGTTCATGATATTTGCAGCAGCGTAGCGTAAGCATAGTAAAAATATCGGAACCGGTGTATGTAGATATGCACCAGTTATGATTTCTTCAATTAAGTGTGGTTGCTGTGAACATGCGGCTTTGGATTGACTCCTCAATTCTGATCACCTGCAATCGTCGGGTGTACCCATACGCAGCTTAGTAATAAAGCGCACGAAAGTGTCTTTGATCACTTTTGTTGAATTGAGGTACACGCCCACGGTTCCCGTTGATCAAGACAAGTACCGCTCGTGATCAGTAGGATTCCTAAGAATTTCCTTGACAAGGTTTCGCAGCTGCTCTAGCGTTCTCAAACCGGAACGTCTCAAAGAAGACAACACGGAGTGAGTAAACCAGCGAATTGAGATTCACTGATTGATGAAAAATGATTTGAAAAACAATCGCGTATTGCTTGAAGAAAGAGTTTTGCAATACGAAGAAGGTTTTATGAGAAAGATCAATTTTCAAACAAAATACATTTTGTATTAGAGAATGAGTACACATTCGACATGCTAGTGAAAAGAAGAGATTCGCACATCGAACGGTTTTTCTAAAAGTGTTTTTCAATCAGAGATACTTTTTTTGTTTGAAATGAATACACATTCGACGTGCTAGAGAAAATAAGGTTTGCACATCGAACGGTTTTTCCAAAAGTATTCGTCAATTCCATTCCTGGACCAAGGTTGATTCAAGACTGAATCGCCCCATTGTTTCTATCCAGTTGTCACAAGTTTAATCTTACGAGAAGATCTCACATGTCACCCACCAAGAGCTTGTATGATGTAGGCTCTAGAAGGATTTCCATCTTCATCGTGAATAATTTTTACATATCACTCGGATGTTCTGGCAATACCACAAGGATAATGCGTAGGACTCTTAATATATACTTACTTTCCACAATGTGTGAAACAGCAAGTCTTCAATAATTTAGTGTCCTAATGAGATATTGTGGATGATCTCTTGGCTCTAGACTCAATAGTGCATATTTGGTTCCTGTGCCGGAGACTAGGGAGAGGGTCTCCTTCTTCAATATCAACAATCTCTAAGAGAAAGTCGATAGATTATGTCGGTTCCCGTGAGAATGAAACAAGCCCTTTTAAGAGGAACTTGAGTGGTTTAGGAAGTTTAGTGCAAAGTGCATCACCGGGTCCATGATGTCTTGTCTTCAATACCGTTACCTTAGTAACCACCAGTAGCATATGAATTGAACCCGGTTTCTGCCCTAAGGTTGAATTGATGGAGGGCTATTTCTTTTCACCCTTTTATCATTCATTTCTTTTCCATTCTTCAACCCCTTCAGTGCTTACCGAGACTTCATTACTAGAACCTTGTTGGGTTTATTCCAGTACTAGCTCTGTCTCACCGACTCTTCCCATTTCTTCCTTTTCTCCTTTTTTCAATATACCTAAGGACTCTACACTATCTAGTGGATTGTCCCCGGGTAGATCCCTCCGCTCGTGGGATCGTGGGAATGAATACCTAACCTAACCATCCTTATAACACCATGCATAAAATAAATTGGTCGGTCTTTTGGTATTGTTCTTTCCTTCTCGAAACCAATTGAAAAATCATTTGGAAAAAACAATCAAGGTACTTGTGATAGGAGATCAAAGCATTTTGTACCCTAATAGTTTTGATCATTTTAGAAAACCTCCCCTCAACATGTGCGTATGATTTAGAAATTGTTTAGCACAAGGAGGCAAGAGGACTTTGAAATATTTTATTTGATCACAATTTTCATACGAAAAAGCCATTTGATTTTCATGGTAAAATTCTCCCCCTCAATATGTGCATATGAAATTTGAAATCATTTTATCACATAGAGGCAAGAGTTCTTTTGAAGCACATTTACGATCACACAAGCCATTAAGAAACCATTTAAAAACTCAATCAAGGTACTTTATAAATCACTTAAAAAAACTTACGTACCTCGATAGTTTATTTGCTCCCCCTCAATATGTGCTTCAAGATTCGAAAGCGATTAGCACATATGAGCGAGCAAATGCGGCACAATTAAATCAAAAAACGATCACCTTTTATCAAATTTCATTATTAAATCACAAATTTTCCCCCGATCAAAAATATCAAACCCTTTGAGATTTTGGATCTCAAGTGATTTAATCAGGTTTAGAAAACATGGGAGAAAGTGTGCCAGATTTAAAAAAACTCATCATGTTTTTGGATAAATGCTCCCCCTCAACATGTGCATTTTGTATTTGAAATCGTTTGGCACATGGAGGCAGGAGTGCCTTTTAAGGACTAAAACAAATTCCATTAAAACAGATTTGAGATTTAAATCACGATCTCTCCCACGATCAAAAATTTCAAACCATTTGAGATTTGTGATCCCAAAAGATTTAAATCATTTAGAAAATTTTGGGGAAAGACGTGGCAAGATTTGATTTTGAAAATGACAGATAAGGACCATTTTAAGACATTAAAGATTGTTAGTGTCAGGTATGATAGTTTTTTTAGAGATCTTTATGTAAAACAAAACAATTTCACAATCAAACAAGAATGTAAAAAAATTTCATTTTTGAAAGACCTTGATTCTAAAGAAAAATCATACCATGACATAACATTAAATCTTTAGATCACCACTTATTATCGTACAAGACGGAACTTTTGTGAAGAAACATCGTTTGAAAATATTTTATTTTAAATCACTCTCCCCTCAATCCATGACAGAAGTCAATAATTGAGTGACTTAGGTTTTGATAACATGAAGTTCGGTGATTTTCAAAAATTAGTCCAATATATTTTCAAAACAATATTTTCCATTTTCAAAACAATTAAATCAAATTATTCAAAATTGTTTAAAAATGGTATCCTGCACAAAGATACGTTAGGTGGTTGAGAAGCTTATGTTGTTGTTGCTATAGGGTTTGGAAGAAAAACCGTCTGCAGATGCAGTGAGACTTCTTCTTACGTTGCATTTTGAATGCCAACCGAGGTCAAATTAAGCTTCGCTTTCTTCAATCAATTAGAAGAAAACCATCCCGATGCAGAGACCTCTTACGCTGCATTTATGCCAACTCTCCATAGAAGTCCAATTAAGTCCGCTTTCTTCATTTGTCAACCCAAGATATCGTTACCCTTTCCTTTCGGCATCCAATCATGTTCATTTGTGGGATCCGGATTGGGAACATTCTTATATACCAATATACCTGCATATGTTAGTGAACACACATACAAATATATGGTGGTCGACATCACCCAAACAACAATCGACTAATTAAAGTCAATTCAACATAACAATCGGATCATATAAGGCATGGGGTTTATGTGTTAATCAAACTCTAATCATCTAAACCTAACAATCATATCCTAAATTCCTAGTCCTTCAACATAGGCAAATATCATTTTTAATTAAGCACGTAGGATAATTAAGAAAGCTCGTTAGATGATATAGATTTGAAAACATTCTCCCCTCAATCAATGACTCAATTTTTGAAAAAATTTAAAAGCGCATAAGTCATTGATTGAGTTTGCAAATTAATGCTAAAACTCAATCTGATTGATTTTTTCAAGCAACTCATTTTGCCACCATTTTGAACACAACAAATATTTTTCTGAAGAATTTTAGACGGAAAAACATTTGTGTAGGAACAGCAGCCCTTCGACATACTTTCCTCAATTTGTTTTAGGATAAGTGCACGAAATATTTGAAAATAGGTTTAGCGCAGCACTTTCCTTTCTTTAAGAACGGGTTGCTATCTGAAATAATAGCAAGCCATAGTTTGAGACATGTTTTGAAAAGAAATATTTACACCTCCTGCTCGAACTTCATCTATGGTCCCGTGCCATTATTGAATGACATTTCTAAGACCGCAGATGTTATCGATACCAGAAGACATGTCTAGAGAAAAACATATTTTTGGTATTTTTAAATTTTCTGATTTTTATGGATTTTTGTTGGTTTTATAATTTTCTATTTTCTTTTTTTTTTTGGTTTTATATTTTTCTATTTTGTTTTGCTGGTTTTATAATTTTGTATTTTGATTTTGATAAATATATACAAAGATAGAATAGATGATATAGTTAAAGAAGATGATGATACGAGTACCGAGATAAGGATATCGAGCAAAGACGTCAGAGAAGATAGAAGTCATCATCTCTTAAACATTCACCACCAAAGCTTCCAAGACTCTTGAATCAAAGAGAGAAATTGAGCCACTTGAAAGTGAGACTTTGGTAGCTTCCCCAAACCGTAAAATCTTCTTATTGAGCAGATTCTAAGCTTTCTTTCAAGCTTGCCTTAGCCTGGATGCACAAGAACGCACACCATAACATCGATCTTGCTGCTCCATATAAGAAGGATCATTGTAAGTCTCCGTCGGGTTATATCATCAACAAGAACAGCAACGTATCATCCCACTCTTTTAAAATTCTTCTCAAATTTCATAACCACTGAAGTCCGACGCAATCCATTCCAAAAGGTGTCAAGAGACCACTTCCCCCAAGTAGTTGAATTGATGCACAAATCTCTTTAGACTAGAGCTCAAAAACCCGAATACACATACCCGAAGACAAAGAAACTTATACCATCGAAGTAGCGAATTAAGTCCAATAGCCAAAGAATAACCCCGATGTATACTTTTCTCTCCTCCTTAAGAAAGTGTATGAAGCTCAAGAACCCGAAGTACCCGAATGCCCAAAGAGAAAAATAACCGATAACATTGAAGAAGCAGTGCCGAATCACTCGATTATCTCATGCGGAGGACTATCTCTCGGATTTCAACTCCTCGAATAAGTGATTATATCTCTGAATCATCGATTAAGCACTCAAGTGAAACAGTGAGCCTCAATGTACACAATCTTTCCCCCATGATTGCGATAACATCGAAATCATCACACACTTGTAAACCTCTTTCATCATCAAACTAACTCTTACATCTCTTACCCCACGTAGTTGGAATAAGAACACTAAACGCCTTGATGAGTAAAACCTTGAGTTTCTCTGCGGTCATGACATTTGTTTTCCCGAGATATCTTCAATCACTTAGAAGAGTTAAGTTCATCAAGTTTACTCGCCATGAGTCAAACCTTGAGTTTCTCTCCGGTAATAACATTTGTCTTCCCGGGATATCTTCAATTACTTAGAAGTATTAAGTTCATCAAGTTTACTCGCTAGATGGTTGTCTCCTTCCCCCTGCTGGTTTTGATACTCGTAATCAAAGAACTCATTGTAAGCCCGTGTACTAGAAATCATTTGAGAAAGAACATCATTAGCTCATATGTATCTCAAGTGAGAATCAACTTGCTGCAGTATGTGAGCAAGTCTAATTGGGATTAAATTGACATATCACTCTCCCCACTATTAGTGCTCTCCCTAAACCGACAACTGCTTTTGATAAATGCCATGAATCAAGAAGAAGTCTTTAGATCATTAAATGCAACACGTCTTTAGTCTTCTAACATGTAGCACAAATGTAGAACCGATGTAGACTCGACCTTCTTCAAGATTGGGTTGGGGAATAGAAGTTAACATCTTCAACTCACCAAAAACAAGAACATCACCCAAAAGCATCCCAATCAACTTACATCTTGCAAATCCCCTTAACTAAAAATCCCTCCCAATCAAACAAGAACAGAAAGATGTTCATCAAGGAAATCAAAATCGCCGCAACGAACACACTAAAATGGTAACACCAAGCAAACAATCACATCAAACAAGAACAGAAGGTTGTTCGAAATCATCATGTTGATGTGCAAGTGAAGCATTAACCGGAAGCACTTTGTCAATAAACTCATATTAGTTTGTGAAGATGTCAACTAACGGCTCTTAAGAAGAAACTCCATGTGAAGATTACCCGATAAGTAGAAGCTCGGTTCTTACATGAGTTTAGAGCCGTATGACCATTTAAATTCTCAAATAATAATCAACCATGCATTAATTTCACACTTATTCTCCCCCTCAAGAATTGCATACGGAGTTGCCATTCTTGATTAAATAAGTGAAAATCATCCGAATGTTCTATTCACACTACTCTCCCGCAAAATAAGCACATGATGTCGCCATCTTCATTATAAACGAGCAAGTGGAATGATAAAATAATCAGTGATAGCCGGTTCACTTGATGACCTATGGAAAAAGTATGAAACATATTGATGAGAATGGTCATAATAAGAAGATTTCTCTTCTTCAGAAGATAAAGCGCACCACACGTACACCTTTCTTTTCTTTGACGAGGCTTAACGAAATTTCAAAGCGTCATAATGTTGAAGTCGAGGCCGAGAACTGATGTGACAGCGTTATAATCTCTCTCTTTTTACGCTCTCTTAGAAAAACATGCAATCATCCCATTATTATTAGGCTCTTTGTTGTGACAACTGATGGAAAACCAATATGATGAATTAGACCCTAAAGTAAACTAACCCGAACTCGTGACTTAAACTTGCACATATGTAACAAAGAGCGTGTCTGATTTCCATTAGCATCTCTAAGTAATCTCTAAGTACTCTATACTTTTCATCCAACCAACCATCAAGTAATAGACGTACTTTACCTCTTGAAAATCCACAATTGAATGTGACATTGCTTGAGCACTACGTAACTCCTTAAAGTGCTAGTTATTTTGAAGTGGTATGAGCCCAATTCCCCCAAGTGGTAAAAGAAAAGGTAAAAGACACCCAACAATAACTAGATTTCCAAGTCTTCGTTTTTGATACTAAGCTCGAACAAGGATCATGAAGAATCTTCATCCATCCATCCCCGATACTTCAGATACTAAGTACACTCGCCCGTGATAATTCACTTCAACCTCAAATAAATAATAGCGAATTAACCCCGTTGTCACATCTTCTGGTTCAAAGCTCAATTCTAGCCTCCTTTGACGTTTTAAGTGAACTTATGATAATGGTTTCATCCCGACCATGGTTAAATGCACATAACCCCGTAAAACCAAGTAATAACCAAACTGCCATGACGAATATCCAAACACACATCCAATTCATGAAGTACACTCTTTTATCCCTTCTTCGAAACGGAAAACGTAGCACCAGCATCAAATAAGAGATATCGAAATACACTTTCCTTTCTCCAAGATGGTTCCATCAATACGGGATTTTACAATTCCATGGTTTAAACCGAGAAATAGATTCTTTCGCGGGATTTTACAAAACTAGGAATAAACCGTAAGATAGCTCCAGAAATGCACTTTACAATTTAGCGTGATGTTTCCATAGTCACGGGATTTTACAAGTCTATGATTTAAACCGAGAAATAGGTTCTTTCGCGGATTTTACAAAATCAAGACAAAACCGTAAACAATGTCAGCTTGAATGTGTTATGACGACTTTGGTTTTGGAGAATATCTCGCTTTTAGGAACATGCAGCGGTTCATCAACTATTTATTATCCAACATCATCAATAACATCAACCATCCAATCCACACACATTGGTAAACACATCATACACGCGATTTGCATCACGGCAATTGTAGTGACCACACAGAGAGGTAAACCCGATATACCAAACTTGATCATGAAGTAGAATTCCCCAGATTTGTTACTTAACCTTGTACTAATCCTTGTGAAGAAGAAACGGTGTACCCAATGTACAAACCTCTTGACGTATCCTCAACTGCGTGAGACACCGAAGTGAAAGTTACGTTGTGGGTTAAACGAGAAAGAATCACAACCGTAATTAAATAGCCAAGTCTTTATCACACTCAATAAAACGCCCAAACAAGTCATCTTCGCGGAAGGGTAGAGAGAAAGAAGACGAAAATAAGTAAACGCGCCCGAAAAACTTCACTTCACGTCCAAGTAAGAAATACCGAACAAACAACCCCGTAGTCAACCTTGTCCAATCATCAATTCAAGCCGTGACATAATATTTTTCGTGAAGATGTATGCACCAAGGTATCAATCACAACAAATCTCATCATTCAACCTTACATCACAACAAGTCTCATAATCAACTCTTATCAACTCTCAAATCATATCTCCAAATCGCACGATTAAATTACAACTAGCATCCCATAATGATATAATATTAGCTTAAATATATCAGAATCACTTGACACACAATTACCTCGAAACCATCAAACGTTTTAATTCTCAATGAGGCACTCGTGATTAATATCACATTTTATCAAAATTTGATTCAACATAAACCATGTGATAAAATTATTTTATGTGATAAACTGTGATTTAACAAACTCTGAGGCACATTCACTTTGTTAATATCCACGAGGTTAAATCAAAAATTCACGAGGCCCAAACAACCATGAAGCTTGTACGGTCGATCATTCATAGTCATCATTGGATCGATCAAGTAGAATGTTAGTTCCAAATGATAACCCATTAACAAAATTACACCATTTGTTGAAATTCAATCAAAACCAATGTGCGTCAACACTATTATCGGGGTCCAAACATGTCCAAGCGGACACAAGGCCCATATCAGTTAGGTACACGGCCATTTCAAATACAGTGCCAGATCCACACAATGTCAGCCTAGTACTAGTACCAATGAAAACTGGGTCAAAGCCCATATCAAATGTTGTTGCCTGATCCACTCACCACATCAAACCGGTATAAAACATAATGCCCTAACTATTAGATCATTACATTAACCCTAATCCACTTTCACAAATATAGCCCACTAGCACACCAAAGCAGACACAAACCTAAATAATCTCTACTAATCCGCCCCCGTCTCATCAGTTAACAACACTTCTAGAAATATTACACCTTCATTAATGGTTTCTCAACTCGATCTCCACAGGGGTTGGCTAGGTGACAATATTAAAACCCGCGAGGATGGTTTTGACTTTGTGACGAGGCTCAAGACAAGGTAGGTATTTCATTGAACTCGACTTTTCTTTTCAAAAACCGAACAAAAGAAATTAATGAAACGGTTTTGTTTTGTTAATTTCTTCAAGATAGTTCGAAAATTAAGAGAGCACTTCAAAAGATCTGTAGAAGATGAAACATCAATGAAAACATCTTAAAAGAGATTGAAACTGTTGACATTATCTGAGATCAGCTTGATCAGTTATGTTAAAAGTATGAGACATGGATCGATGAAAGATAATTATTTTCGTGTCATATACCTACAATGGTCTTGATTGATCAATGATTATCACGAAATAAACATCTGAGATTCAATAAGATTTTCTTTTTCATTCGATGTATAATCAGTAAGCTTAGAGATTTTGTAACACTGAACGAAAGAAAGAAAAACAATCATAACAGATTAGTTATGGTTTCATCTTTGTATTCGGATATGAAGAAGCAAAGGCTTCGAAAAATGGTCTATGATGTTTTGTATTCGTGTGATTTTTCTTTGAGTTTCTTGTAGCTTGTGTGAACACACGATGTATACAAGATTTTTGTGATGTACTAGATGAGTCTTGTAGGATGTGTAGTATGCTTGTTTAAAACCAGTTGAGACTTGTTGATGTTTTTCCATTTCTTGCTTATGGTTTGTTGTATGATGTTGGGATGATGTAGTCAAACTGATGATGGTATTTGGTAAATGGTATAGTTTTTGATGTCGAGCGGTTAATGTGGTATTCGGTTTATGTTGTCAAGTCTTCTCATTCTTCTACCTTTCTGTAAAGTTGCATCATCTTTTGAGTCAAGTCGCTAGTGACAATGGTCTTGAGTCAACTCGCTAAGCCAACTCGCTAGCCAACTCGCTAACTCGCTAGCCAACTCGCTAGCCAACTCGCTAGCTAACTCGCTACGACTTGTTAAATAACAAGTCGCTAGGTCTATAACAAATCACTAGCTTTATCAGTTTGACTCAATCAAGTAAAATAAGCTATATTCATACTCACTGCAATACAATGAATCGGAGGCAGTTTTGTGTCTAAGTCGCTAGCAAGATTTTTATATGTTTTCGCGATGAGTTTTCCACTACATTTCCGACCATCTTCATACTTACCCAGAAACTTATCATAAAGTTGCAACTTTTGACCCATTTTGACCCATAAAACCATGCTTATATCTGTTTGGACTTGTAACTAGAGACAAGGACTTTTGACCAGAATATGACAATATTCTCAGTTGGTAAACAAACGAGTCACAAAGATAATATAAGAGATGTTTGGACAGCAAGTGACACAAGACATATTTGATCATGACTAGATGACTTTTTGTTTTAAACCAAAAGAGGATACTAGAATAGTTTACCCATAATATACCGACCACACAAATGCACACCAACAGTAACAAACAAGTATCAAAACCAAAAAAATCATCAAAGCACAACAACCTTGGCTCTGGTACCAATTGTTAGGATCCAAATATTATTGTGTTGATGATTCGGGTGGTCTTGGAAGATCAAAATACATGTTTGCCATAGTTAGAGAGTTAGTAGAGAGAGAGGGTGTTCTTGCTAGAGGTTTACACAAAGTATGGAATATTAGATTGAATGAGAAGCACCACCCCTTCCATGGATGGAAGGGGTATTTACACTTACAGACTACACGACCTCCTATCGGCCTGTGGATCAGGGATACAGTGGGTAAAGACCCGTCCTTCCTCCACGGTGTTACACTACGCTAAACTAAACTAATAACTAACTAATAAACTGATAAATAACGTAACTAACGACAAGTCTACGAGCTAACTTATGCTAGATAATATTTGGGGTGACTGACTCTTCACTATGGAATTTTCTAATTCCTAACATAATTCGATAAACGGTTTCATAAGTGTTTAGCATGTTTTCCTCCCCGCATGTGACAAACGATTTCAAATTTTCCATGCACATGTTGAGGGGGGAGCATCTACTTTAAACCTCAAATTATTGAAACGTGATTGAATTGTCTCTAAGTGCAGATTCCCTCTAATATGTGCAAAACTCTTTCAAACTTCGAGGCACATATTGAGGGGAGAAATTTTGAAAACACTCATCCTTCCTCAAAATGTTTTATCTCTACTCAAATTGATTGGGAAGTGATGATCATTTTTAAAATGTTAATCAAAAGATTGGACCTTTCATTCTTAATCTAACGATTTCAAATATCTCTTGCCTCCATGTGCTAAACAAATTCTGAATTTTCAAGCATATGTTGAGGGGGAGCATTTCTAAAATGTCAAAACAATTAAGATACAAAATGCTTTGATTCTATATCACTAGTATCTTGATTGATTTTCAAATGGTTTTCAATTGGTTTCAAGGCGGAAGAACTACACCAAAAGACCGACCAACTCTACTTTATGCACGGTGATATAAGGATGATAAGGTTAGGTTGAGTTCGTATGATCCGCCAGAACCGGAGGGATCTACCCAGGGACAATCCACTAGATACTGTAGAAGTCCTTAGGTATGTTGGAAAAAGGAGATATGGGGAAGAGTCTTGGACGAGAGGAGGCTAATCTGGAATAAACCCAACAAGGTTCTAGTAATGAAGTCTCGGTAAGCCTGGAGGGGTTGAAGAGAATGAAAAGAATGAGGAAAAGGGTGAAAAATAGCCCTCCAACTATTCAACCTTAGAAACGAGGGTTCAATTCATATACTATTGGTGGTTACCAAGGTAACATGGTATGAAGACAAGGCGTCATGGACCCGAAGCGCCTTTGCACTTCAACTTTCCAAACCACTCAAGTTCCTCTTGAAAGGTCTTGTTTCATTCTCACGGGGAACCAACATAATCTATGACTCATTAGAGATGGTTGATATTGAAGAAGGAGACTCTCTCCTAGTCTCGGCATAGGAACAAATATACACAATTGAGTCTAGAGCCACGAGATCATCAATAAATCTCATTAGGACACTTTCAATGAAGACTCTCTGTTTCCATAATGTGGAAAGAGAGATATATCTATGGAGTCCTCGCATTTATCCTTGTGGTATTGCGGAACATCGAGTGATATGCATACATGTTCACAATGAAGATGGAAAGCCTTGGAATAACATCAAACAAGCTCCGGTAGGTGGCATGTGACATATATCAATAGATCAACCATGTGACAACAGCGACAGAAACAATGGAGCGTTCAATCTTTTGAATCAATACGGGTTGGGATATGGATTGATGGATACCTTTGAAAAATCAGTCATTGTGCTTAAAAACACTTTTATTTAGCACATCGACAACAACTTATTCTCAAAATAAAAGGTGTTTATGATTGATAATTGATTTTCATTAAAACCGTCGTTGTATTGCAAAAACAATTTCTATTGAGCAATACACGATTGTTTTTCAAATATCTTTTCATTAATCAGTGAATATCTCGAATTTGGTTCACTCACTCCGTGTTGTCTTCTTTGAGGCGTTCGGTTTGAGAACAACTAGAGCATTTGTGAAACCACAGCTAAGGGAAATTCTTCGGATGCACGATCCGCGAGGCAGATACTTATCTTGATCAACGGGGAACCGTGGGCGTGTGTACCTCAATTCATCGAAAGTGATCAAGACACTTCGTGCTTGCTAGCGGTCTTATCGCAGGTACACCCCAGCGTTCTGTTGATCCGGAATGAAGCGGTCAATCCATGCCGCATGCTCACTCAACACATTCAGTTCCAAAATCATGATTAGTGCATCAATGACTCGATATTTTCACTCCATGCTTACACGCTGGCTAAATATCATGAATCAACGAAAGCTTCCGCTACTCTGATAAGAATATATCATGATTAAGAATGTGAGCATGTC
This sequence comes from Chrysanthemum makinoi, assembly GCA_910596185.1. Classification (NCBI taxonomy): domain Eukaryota; kingdom Viridiplantae; phylum Streptophyta; class Magnoliopsida; order Asterales; family Asteraceae; genus Chrysanthemum; species Chrysanthemum makinoi. Next base: position 51,377,216 of record OU343216.1, read on the forward strand.
GTCCAAATGTCCAACATCACATAATACCAACACCACAATGGATGAGTGAGATTAATGTGGTGATGATCTCAAAGTGGCTCAAAACTCATTATCCGTGGATCGGTTAAAGACCACCACTCAGATTATCCAAACATGCAAAAAGGAAGAATCAAAGACTACGAGCTACAGAACAAAGAACATGAACAAGAATCCAAGAACAATTTCAATGTAATATCTTTTGTATTCTGTAATTTTAATGCGTTTGAGGTGACCTCCCTTCGGGGGAGATTGTTAGGATTTGGAAAATCCAGTAGTTAAAGTGTCGGTCACCTCAAGTATATGTAATCGTTTGTAAAGCTTCGTAGTCGTAGTTACTTAATGTTAAGTAGTATTTAGTTTAGTAACACCGTGGAGGACGGACGGGTCTTTACCTTTACGATCCACGACCCGTCAGGTGGCGTTGTATTGTAAGACTATAAATACTCTCTACCTCCAAGGTAGAGAGTTGGAGCTCATAATAAGATTTTTCTTTCTCTCACTAAAGTTCCCAAACCTCTAACTTTCTCTCTCTAAAACTCATCTTGTACGCCATCTTTGTTTATGGTTTGATGTGTATGTGAAATCCAATATGTTACACTTATGAAACAAATGAGCGGTACTATAAAAAATGCCTAGAGTTAGGAGAGGATTACAAGAAGAATGAGAAAACATTGGAATGGCTTAGGTATGGGTACGTAAGCGTGCACGAGACAACGTAGGGGCACGACTTCGAGTCTAGCTACAAGACTCTTAAATAAAGCGCCGTGTGAGGCAACCCATGCTTAATTGTTTGCTTTATTGTCTTTTTATTGATTGTTTTTTCTCATGTTTAAATTTGTAAAAATGCTTTATTTTGTCTTTAACCTCGTCTTAATTACATATAAAGGTATTTTACATAAGGGATAAGTGTAGGGAGGATTACACACGTTTTCAAAAGAAACATGAACATGGAATTAAAATTAATTAAAAGATATACATGTGTGTTTGTTCGAGTCAAATGCTTGTATCGAGTCATAATGGATGTTTTGCAGAGAGAGTTTTTCCAGATTTTAAAGATAAAAATTTTTGAAATTTTTTTTAAAATCGCAGACCAGTTCTGTAGGGATAACTGACGTCGAGGATCGCAAACTGACGGCGTCGGGGAGGGAGAAACAACTTACTACTTTTTTCGTTTTCGAGCTACTTATAAATTTTGGAATTTTCCAGGTCTTAATTTTCCAGAAAATCTGTAAACATCCATTCCACAAGCATTATATCGTAGTTTAGTAGAGTCATATATATATATATATATATATATATATATATATATATATATATATTTATTCTGCGGTTTTTAGCGAGGTTTTAGTTGTTTTCTTCAAATTAATGCAGGTTTAATTTATCAAGAAGAAGTACATAAGATGAGAATGAGCTTTTCCATAAAACATTGTTCTTGAAGAAACATTTAACCACTACTTTTATAACTTTGATACTTTCGGGGAACAGGGGACAATTTTGAGTTTAAAGTGTAGGGAGGAAAAATAAAACGGGAACTTTGAAACTATGCTTATCCTTGACTATTTGCTTTGTCCAATTGCATTTGTGTAATAAACCCTGAGAAATATCGGTTATGGTTATTTTGGCACCAAATTTAAAAATTTTCATGATATATAGGAGTGGGCCATTAGTCTTAATAAAGTGTCTCATGGATAGGAAGTCATATGACTAGCACAAAAACCCTTTACCACTTAAATTCCACCCAAAATGTGAGGATTTCCCTTAGATTTGTAGGAATTAAAGCATTCATCTTTAATGCTTAGAGTGTGAACCGGTAGTATAATAGATTCTAGAACTTGTTTTGTGATGCATTTTGAGATCGCTAGTAAGACTACACTTGTGTAGTTAGGAATAACTAAATGATAAGAGCATTAGGATAACCCTTGTTTGATACACGTAATATAATTGCTTCTTCCATCGGTTGAGTAATTCCCCACACCTTTGTGTTGTACTCATCTTTAGTACCACGGTACCCTTGTTAACCCCCAGCCTATCCTTTTGCGTCCTCGTGATGTTTCAGTTTTCTGAATATCAATGAAGAGCATTGTTTACAATCCACCCGAAATGTACACCCAAATCGCCTTAGCCTACCTTGTATGCACTCACTTTTAGTTCATTATTGTTATCACACTAAACCCTTAGTTCAATTATCTAGTTGCTTGCATAAGTTGCTAAGTCGAGTCATATCCTTTGTACACAGTTTTGGGACGATTGGGACTCATGGGAAAAGTTAAATTTTATGGAATGACGGGAAGGGAACATTAAATTCAAATTCCTTTATTTCAGTAATAATGTACTCCAAGTGTTTTGATCTTTTCAATTCGGGTCAAATTAGTGTTAGAATAATAAAAACTTAAGTGTAGGGATGTGCCTATAAATCCCTTATATTTTGATCTTATCGTAGAGGATGGTAGAGTAAAAGTGTATGAAAAAAAGAAAAAAAGAAAAGAAAAATAAAAGTGTTGAAAAAAAACGGGGCTACCATCCTACATCTATCTTTAATTTTTGTTTGTTTGTTTCAGTTATCTAGAGTTTAGAGTGTCGATTCTTGGCTTAGCAACGCCATTCTTTGCATGCTTGTAACATAAAGATTTTTGATTTGCCACCACTAAATCGCCAATCCCACCAAACCCTTTGTTTCCCTACCGTAAGCCTAACGTTACAACCCTTTAAAAGACCTCTTGGATAGTCTTTCCTAGGTGCTTATGCCAAAGCGATGGAGGTTTGATCTAGTCTCAAGCCTATGGTAATCTATGTACAAGGACCGGTTAATGAGTGTTTATCTTCCATTTCCAACTTGTTATATTTCATATACACCCGAGAGATGTGAGTATCCAAACATCCCATGTGAGGTGCTAGTATGTAATTTCCATGCTTGTTATGACTTTTGCGGGGCTTATATGTGTTGTGGATCGTTCTAAACTAATGCTTCATGACCCCTAACTTATAAATCAATTGGCTAAAAGCACATTTTCTTGAGGACAAGCAAATACCAAGTGTAGGGATATTTGATAAGGATTTAAAAGATACCTTTTGAGGAGTCATTTAAGCCCTTAATTGATCACTTTTGTATCTGTGACTACTTAATTTCGTTTCTTTTCACTTTTTAGGTCTCTTGAAGGCAAATTGCTGGAATGACACTCATTCGGACGAAAAGGCACGAATATACGAAGAAAATGGCCAAAGTCAAGAATCGAGACACTAAAGCTGCTGGAACTGAAGGGGACGGCGTTAGAGTTTAATTGCGACGCCGTTGGAATATGTTTTGTGACGACTCATGCCAAATTGCTTATTTACAAGTGATGCGGCATCGGTTTTAAAGAGTAGGGCGTGACTCGGACGGCCTAGATTTGATCGAGCGTCGAGGAGATTGAAGAGCGGCGGCGTCACATGCATAAGGTGATGCCGTCACAATGATAACGTGGCCAAGACGAAAACCTAATGACGGCGACCGCGGCGTCACAATTAAAGTGGCGCGCGCATTCGGTTGTAACACTATATATAGAATCCGAATTTTTGTTTTAGGAGGTAGTTTTATGGAGTAAAAACCTAAACCGAACCAAGGCTGTCTTGTACAGTATTTTAGGGTTCCATACCATATCTTACATCAAGATAAGTGTTTTACTTCATTAATTCAATTATGTCTTCAATTGATTGTGTGTATGCTTGCATGTTCTCCATGTCCGGCTAATTTACTTGTGTGTTTGCTTAGGTAATATGAAACCTAGTTATTGAATATTGATTGGTTGTCTCTTATCTTAATTGTGATTGACCAAGTATTGTGATAGGTCATTCGTTGTGTTATTAATGCTTGATTAATCTTTGTTGAACCTTAGCATATAGTTACTAGTGGAATTGTAGGCTAGACATCCAAAGAATAATTTAGTGTTAAGTTTTTGAATCCTAGAGATTTCGTAGTCATTAACCTTTGGTAGCTTCAAAGAATTAGGGATAAACGCATACCCTACGACCTTAGAAACACAACCCGTTAAGAATAAGGATGTGACAATTCAACCCTCAATAGAAGATAACTAGGGAGTAATAAAATCTAAGTAAACACATGTTTAATCATCATACGAGCACACAACAATAGACATAGACTACCCCTAGCTTAGTTAATTAGAATAGATAAGTAGAGTAATCGGTAGAAATACCACCCCCCCAAATCCAAACCCCGAGATTCATACCTTTCCATTTCCTAAAAAATATAAAAAGATAAAAAAATAATATTCCTCAACCCCAACCTTAGCGTAGTAACTTCTCACTAGCATTCCTATTCCCTAGAGAATGATATCAATACCCGTGGCTTACCCTAATACTACACTACAACAATTAGGTTCATTTGCCTAGGATGTTAAAAACTTGCTTTCGGAAAAGGGAAGTTCCTTTGACCCGCGCGTGCGTAAGCGTATCACATGTGAAGATGGGGAGTTTCAACGACTTCCTAGCGAACTCCAATTCTTCTTGATATTATCATAACCATGTCCATCAAATCGCTGGCCCTGATATACATTTTCTTTAATGACGTGGAACAAGCAAGTATAAACTTTATTAGGTGTAATT
>OU343216.1:51381932-51474235 GCA_910596185.1 Chrysanthemum makinoi
AAGAGTTTATTATCCCTAGTGGGTTTTGTAGACGAGACCCTTTGGTAAGTTCAAAGAGTTAGGGAACATACGCATACCCTACAACTTTAGACACAAAACGCAACTAAGAATAAGGACGTGACAATTCAACCATCAATAGGAGATAATTAAGGAGTAGTAAAACCTAAGTAAACACATCTTTAAACTATCATACGAGCACACACAATAATTAGACATAGACTACATACACCTTAGATTAGATAATTAGATAAGTAGGTAATCGGTGAAGCAATACCAACCCCCAAATCCAAACCCCAGATTCAGACCTTTCAATTTCCTAAAAAACATAAAAAGATAAAAAATAATCTTCCTCAACCCCAACCCTAGCGTAGTAACTTCTCACTAGCATTCCTATTCCCTGTGAGAACGATATTATACCTGTGGCTTACCCTAATTACTACACTACAACGATTAGGTTCACTGCCTAGGGTGTTGAAAAACTTGGTCGACGAAAAGGAAGTTCCTTTGACCCCGAACGACGCGTGTAGCGTTATCATGGGGGTACTTCATTAAGAACATCATCAGCTGGTTCAGCGTCGTTGGATGCAGTTTGTTCAACTATTGTTGTAGAGTCAACTAGTGGTGCTGCTTCAAGAAGTTGTTGTAGCAGTGTATCAAGTATAGAATATGATCGGGTTGAGCAATGAAACATCGGATACACATGGAGCACGATCATCAATGTCATCACTAAATAGCGGAGCAAATAGCTTTTCCATTTGTTGACGAGTGAGATGGGGGCTTGATTTACCGATGATGGGGTTTGAGCCGTTTAAACTGTGTGACCGGTTCCAAGTCATATGCTCGTAGAAGCCATTTCATTAAGTTCATCGAAATTTGCATGAATCGTTTCCATAACCCGCTTTGTTTCGACGATTCCAGATCCTACACCTTTAGAATTCTCACAATATCCAATAAAGACTCCAATGTCGCCTTTGCTTTGAGCTTACCAAAGTCATCACGATCATTATTCGGATAGCAAAGGGATCCAAATACATGAAAGTGTTTGAGATTCGGTCTTCGGTTGTGGATAAGCTCAAATGGTGTTTTGTTATGGCGTTTTGTAATCATTGAGAGCGATCTGAGTGTAGCATGCGCTGAGACGACTTCACCCACAAGTAATCTGAAGTTTAGCATTGATTAACATCGCTCAGCCTTCCACTAACGCACGGTTTCATCTTTCAACAACTCTGTTTTGTTCGGGGTATGCAATGGATGTTTGATGCTCAATTCCCACTTTCTCATAATATTCTCGAAGAGTTTGATTCACAAATTTAGTTCCTTTGTCTGCTCAATTTGTCTGACGGTGTTCGAGTCGAATTTGAATTTTCGTGAGAAAGGTGATGATCATCTGTGGAGCTTGATCTTTACTTCAAAGAAAATAAATCCAAGTCCATCTTGAGTAGTCATCAACAATTACCAAGATGTATCATTTGCCATTAATCGCCCTGCAGACGATCGGGCCACACAAATCCATGTGAAGAAGATGAAGCACATGCCGAGAGTCTGGTTCCACCTTTGATGGAAAATGAGCACGAGTGCTTTTCCTTTGTTCACATGTCATAAGTATCTTGATCTTTATGGAATCTCGAGACCTTCAAAAAGTTTGTGTCGAGCAAGGTTGGTTATGGTTTGAAAGTTTAGATGTGTAGACACGCGCCATAGCCAAGATTTTGTAGATGTAGCCTTTGAGAGTAGACAGATGGGAGATGAAGCAACCATGTATTGCATTGATATTGTGCATGCACTAGAATTGTGAGAGCGACATAAGATCGCTTTCCTTGTAGATCACGAATGAAACAAGTTTTCCCTAAAAGCAACTTCCAAGTCTCCACGTAATTGATCGACCAAAGAGATTGTGACCGAGGCCTTCCACATAATAAACCCTGCTAATTTTGATGTTTCCATTTATATAGTCTCCGTAGCCATGATAGCTGCAGTGATCATTCCCATCCGACAGTGCCAATGAACTTTGCAACAAAGTTTGATAACAATTTGAGATTTCCTGTCATGTGTCAGGAACATCCGCTATCAAAATCAAAGGATGATCTAGACACCGCAGATTACACACGCATCTACAGATCGAATAGAAGTAGATGTGGATCCCAAGAGCGAGGGTTCTGCAAGGCTATAGAAACAGACATCAATTATTTTAGGTATCCATTTAAATCCTAGTATATTATGTATCCATTTCTCCATCTCCAACTAGTCTTAGCTTTAGTCTTAGTGAATGCACTAGGTGGTACTACATTCCTGGAGTGGCACGGAGCTACAGGACATCAATGAGTTTCTTAGAATCAAAGCGCCGGTTTACCAAGCAATGCACTTAGAAGCATTTGTGGGCCTAGAGGTATTCTGTTTCTTAGGATCCGTAACGAGACAAGATAGCTTTAGCAACACATTTATCATGACAATCAGAAAGCATACTTTTACGATATATAACATAAGAAGCTTCGTGACAATATCAAAAGTACTTAAAGGTTTAGCATTCGTTACAACACTTTTTCCATTACATTTGCTAGACACAATATCTAAAAGTGGGTGCAACTTGAGTCTTATTCAAAGTTCTAGGTATTCTTCTACTTCAAGATTCTTTATTGTTCTTTTCTTAGGTCGCAACTTCCTATTCTTCCTTGTATTGCCCCTAGGCTATGAAGTGATGACGTTTGGAAAAGAGGCAACTATTCTGTTTTAGTAGGGAAGCACATTAGTATCTTGTGGTTTATCAATAGAATTTGGGTTCACGCTTTCTATGTGTTACAGTAATTTTCTTAATGATGCTAGGCTGAAATTGTTCATACTTTCCTAACATTTCTCTTAACTTAATGATAGTGTGCACCAAATCTTGATTTTCAGAACTAAGATTTCCGAAAGTTCATGACTCTTTAGTGTGTGCAAGATAATGATCAAGTTCATTTGATGCTTCATCACGAGTCTTTTGAGTAAATCAAATATGACACCATATTCCTTTTTAACTTTTGCAAGTTCTTGTTCATATTTTGAGAGTAGACCTTTCAAAGATACGCTTTTGATCATCCGGTTGCTCAAGTTTTGGATTAAACGTTTGGAATGCAACGGTCGATTTTGTTTTGCAAAGCAAGTTCATGATTGTGACAATCTTTTGACACCATTGAAGACTCGTTTTGCATTTGAAAGGTTGGTTAACAATCGTTCATTTTCAACTTTTAAAAACTCGATTTGATGCACATTATCGATCTCAACAATATCAACAGAATCAACGAATCGCATATATGATCGATGAATATGCAATGATTGTAATAACACAAGATTATTGATATCGCCGAGATAACATCTTCCAATAGTCGATCAACATCTTTTCTCAACAATTTCTTTTTCGCTTAGGATTTGAAATCGATGTTTTGTTTTCTAAAACTGTTTCATGAACCAAGTTCCTTATGAAAATCCTTTCCAAATATAGTGCACAAGTTTTCAAAATTTTGACACGGGTAAAATTCTTTTGAAGAATATCTCTTTGTTCTCAGCCATTGGCTTAAATTGAAATGTTCAACTTTTATTTCGAATGAAATTCAATCTCATGCCTCCAAAATTTTGAGGTCAAATAAGAAAGTGTCAAAGTATTTTATAACTGACAACTTTCTGCTTTGTTTTTACTTCACTAAGTGAAGGTAGAGGACCATTAATTTGTGCATCATTGTGTTGGGGACGAACTTCGGAACCGTGTGATAACCAAAGGTTTGTTAGAAGTATCTTGTTGTGTGACCAAAGTTACGGCTTTTGAATAGTTAAATGGTTTGTTGTAAACGAAATTTTCCATTTTTGACCGACTCTCATCATTAGCATCTGTAGAATTAGATCTTCAGAAGATTCCACACTACTTCAGCAGAATCATTCAAGAATACAAAGATAATTCATACTTCACATAATTCCCAACAATCCTCCCCTAAACTAGAATTTGACATGGTTAAGTTCCAGTTTCTTGATAGAGCTTTAATGCTTCAGAACTAGAGGTTTGTACTCGAACATCAGCAGCAAAGAAACAAAACAAGGACACCTCAATGATGACAAAACTTTGAAACTCGGATCTTTGCAAGAACAATGACAACAGTACATCAAAACATATTAGTTTCAGACTATTCTCATCACATCCATGTGTGTTAACTCCTGTGAGAGGTGAATCATGGAAAATAATGGATTTGATGTCTCTACTATAGCCATTACTAATGAGTAGCCAAATGTTTAAGTTCGAAAACTATGGTAGATCGATAACCATGGATTTACAAAGAAATTAACCATGAACGGATTTGAAATGTCTTTACCATTTGCCTCAGACTAGTCAATTCTTAGGATTGGTGAACCGACACCAAATATGGTATTCCACGCCTTTACCACAAACCATATACATGTGGCTAGCCAATTCTTGGATTCCAAAAAGGAATAAACCATGGTGAATTGATAACCATACAACCCTCAACATTAAGCACATGGAGTTGTAGACCCTATGATTTTGAGCAAACCATTACGCCTATCACAGATTTGATGTGTCTTTACCAAAGCTGTACCCTTTGGACTAGCTAACTATTTGACATACACAAGTACATCCGGGTGAGTTAATAACTAGTAACATGGAAATGTACAACAAATCTGCAAGAAAAGTTAGTCAAACACAGAATATACATAGTTTTTTTTTTCTTTTTCTTTTTTTTTAACTAATAAAGAAACAAAGAAACAAATATTACAAAATATACAGAATACCATAATCAAGATGATGCTTTATGTTGCGTGTTTGAGTCTTAATCAAACCAACACATTGTTCTCAAGCATGAAGCTTATCATTCCCAACTGGATCGGAGGTACTTCAACTGTCTAAGCATTCTCTCCATCAAAGACACGCAAAGGATAAGTTTTATCTGAGAACATGCACACAATCATACCACATTTTGTCTCAACCACATGCACACATGGCATAGGATAAAATCTCCAACTCTCTACCTTCCACTTATGTGAATTCTTCCAAATAGAATACCCTTTACCATCTAGAGATTGAGAATCAAACAAAACCCAAGATCACCCGAAAATATAAACCGTGAACCCTGTGAATGATTAGCATAATGCTTAGTGACAAGTCCATACTGAGTATTCAAATCATGTCTATCCACCAAATGAAAGATTTCCTTCAAGAAATTGAAATGCATAGTAGAACTATCCAATAGAAATGTGTTAAGCTCCCATCACCAAAGTCCAATTTGTCAACACATCATGAGATCCTTCAGAAAAACATCAGACCTTCTCGAATAAAAGTTGATTCAACGACCTTTAAATCCAAAGAATGATCTCTGAGTGACTTATGAATCCGAGATGTATATATCCTAACTGATCGCACAGATCTTCTCAAAGTAACAATTCTCCTTTTAGCCATCCTTTTCTTCCTCCTACCTGGAATATAAATTCCCATAGATACATCCTCAGACTCATCAGGGACATCTTTAACATGTGTGGAAGAAGTAGAAGAAGACTTAATTGAACCAACACCACGCAAGACATACATTCGTTCAACTACTTCTCGGCCTTTTGATCAAGCAACGCTAGTTCACTTGCTTGCCCTCTTCTCCAAATCTGTATCAACAGGAGAAATAGAAGCCTTCATAGCCTCTGAATTCAACGATGTAGTAGCCATACTCGATACTGCTTTAGAAGAAACAACATGCGGTTCAGCAGATTGAACCCTTTCATCTGAATGGATAGCCTCAGTAGATGCTTCAACAATAACAATAGAGAATGCGACTTTGTAACATCATCAAAATTATCAACAATCTCAACTTGCTGGTCTCTTTGTTTCTTTTGAACATCCAAAGCACCAAGACTCTTTTCAAATTAGAAGATGGTGTAATATACTTCATAACCCTATGATACATGTTAATCAACTCAGAATCATCTAAAGCCCAAACTTGCTTCTTTGTTAAACCTTTCTGATAGATAATACTACTTTGATTATACACCACCATTCTCATATAATTTTTCTGCTGAGCTGGAGTTTGTGGTCTTTCCCTTTTTGCTTTATTTTTCTCTGAGAAAGAATTTTCTTTTTAGTACTGGCAGCTTGCTTCCTCTTTTGACCAAGAGCCACCATCCTGCAAAGAAAGGTCTCACTATTAAAGTCTCGCTCTAAGATACTTTGTGCAAGAGTAGAATTTGATGCGCCTTGATTAATGTAAGTATCCCATTGAGCATCAGCAATGAGTAGACATTTCATCAATTTCGTTGTCTCTCAGAGTCAAATTGGTAGCAACTGAGCTTGAAGTAGTTCACCAATGCTTGACTCTTTTGTTATTTTCACACTCAGCTAGCAATCTTTCTTGTGCTTGCTTTGTTTATCGACGAGATCGATCCAATTTCCTCATCAATCATGCTCCTTTTCCTTCACTCGCAGACTTATAATAGGAACTTCAGAAGAAACACCCATTGAAGTATCAGTATTAACTTGTTGAGGAACGTCTTCAGGAGTAACACTTGTATGAGGAATGTCTTCAAGAGTAACACTTGTATGAGGATCCAAATTAAAATTCCTTCCAAAGAACAAACACATCACTAGGATCTGCTGAAGGTGTAGAAGCAGGTTGTGCTTGTACAGATGAAGCTTGACCAACTTCAGGAGCAATATCCATCATAGGAGTATCAGCAACAACATGCTCTTCAGTAGTTGCAACATCCTCACTTTGCAATCTATCCTTGCTCAAAGATTTCCTTCTCCTCCTTCTAGAAAACAAAATTGGCTCCTTTGCTTTAATCGATGACCATTGAGTAGAAGCATTAGATTGTTGAGCCACATCAGCCAAAATATCAAGTGAATCCTAATTAGCATCCACTTGCTTCTCATCAGAAGAAACAACACATCTCCTGTGTTACTATGCCCAGTTGTTCTTCCAAATCTCCGAATTTCTTTAAATCCAAAATTCACCACCAAGTGTAGATCTTTCCGAAGCTCCCTTTTTAGATCTCGCAACCTCTTGGACAGCCCTGTTGAGCAAATCATAGACATAAGTAAGAGTAATAGATCCTCGCTCCACCCGCCAGATTGCCTGTGGTAATGGGAGCTTCATTGGATCTTTTAGAAGAAACATGAACCTGCTCAACTATAGGAGAGCTAACAAAAAGGCTCTCTAACAGACTGGGTGTAGCATTCTAGCAAAGTCACTCAAACTCATCAGAGTACCCCAGTAGGTGGTGGACTAGATGTAGGCATGGTCAAAGGTATAGATGGTGGTTGGTCAGGAGAAACATGTGTAGCTTCAAAGAAGAGAAGGGCCCTCATCCATTGTAACTGATGGATTCAGCAGAATAAAGAGAAGGGTGGAGAACCAACAACATTCCTCATCGCAGAAACCTCATTGCCTTGAGGCAACATAGCTACTAGCAAAGGATGATGTTCCCCCTCATAATGAGTTTTCATAAAAGCAAACAGTTTAGCAGTTAAAGCTCCTATGGGACAAAAGGCTTGGGCTTGGGTAGTAATGTCGAAAATCATTTGCAAAAACCGGTAGATTAAAACTTATGCTTTTTCCTATGAATATTTTCAACCATATTATCAAAAATAAACCTAGAAAAGTTATTAGTTAACCCTGAGAAAGACATACAATACCACATCCCAATTGAGTAGAAAATTGGTCCCATCCTCATGATTTATTGCTTATGCATGAAGCAATGTGTGAACCAAAACCTCCACTTAGGACACAACTTATCTTGAACCATATATCACCTTGTACCCGGTATCCAAAAGTCTTAGCCCAGAAAGAATATCCACAACATTAGAATGATAAACTCCATTAACATCGCCAAGCCGAAGCTTTCTTCTTATCAACCTCTCATCACAACATACTCGTCCGTCAACCATAGCAACAATCTGCTTTCACTCCGTTTCGAAGCAGATGCCCAAAATTGTGTAACCAATGATTCATATATCACACTAGGAGAATGCGTTAAAGCATAATGAATCTTGGCCCTCTTCAAGAACTCCACCATTGGTTCATACAGTTTACTCCCCTTAGCTTTTCCCAGAAAAGCAACTTTGTTATGATCTTTCTTAAATTGAAGCGCCATGAGAAATTGTGATAATGGGTTATGATTTAATCAACTGGAGGTATGTTTTAAATCAAATGAAGAGGGAATAAGTTAATTTGAGGCGAAGATATGCGAATAAGGTATTATTAGAAGTTTCCCAATTTATGGTCATAAATATCGAAATAAGTTGTTGACCAAATTTGACGTGTAATGCAACTTCTATCAAATTTAACTTACCACTTCAGCAGAAACCAAGGTCAATCATTGAAGTAGATCACTAGCAGAAATAACTCACGTAATCAAGAAGCTTCAAAAATATCTTTACTGTCACCCAACTCGCATTAAATCTCATTAAACCTTGAATCCGTCTATAAAACAATCCCAATGCACACTTAACTCTCATCAATTAACCCTAAATATTTCCACAAACCCTAATTTCTCCACTACAATCAATAATAACCATGAATAACAAACCAGATGTTATTGATCCAACCTCCTCTCCATCATCATCATCATCCAGTAATGATGCACTCCAGTTTTTCCCATATCCATATGACCCTCGACCTTTGAAATCCCCATTTCTCCCTTCTTCTGAAGATGATAGTATAGTGGATCCAAGTGAGTCATCTGATGACTCTGATGACTCCAACAAGGAGAGAACATCACACCCCCAACCTTCAACATCTCAACCTCAACCAAGGCCATGTGCCAGAAGAGAGGTGGTGTTAGCTCTTCCTGCGCCATGTTTTGGTGCTTCATCTCATATCGTATAAGGGAAAGGGTAAAAGGAAGATGGATTGGTTGCTTTATGGTGGAACGAGTAGATGGAACAATGGAAGATTGTAATATCACACATCCATCTCACGATTCATCTTCATCATCTTCTTTCATCAATCCATCCTTCCCATTTTGATCCTTCTTCTTCGTCGTATGGTCATGCATATCCCGTTGGAATAGATGATATGAGCTAGTAGATGATAGGAGGTAGAATAGGTTAAGTTGATCTTGTAAAGAACTGATCTTGTATTATCATTTGAAGTTGATTGTGCTGTAATGCTTTCGAATGAATGAGCAATTTAACTTCAGATTTCTTCAAGAGAAATAATTAGCTCACTTCAAAGACTTTGATTTCAGAGAAACAAGCTTTTAAGCTTACTTGACCATATTCCAATTGACCAACCATGATAACTCAAAACGTAATAATGAGAGAAACACACACAACACATCAAGACAAACAAACTAAAAAGTACAAAGAAATGGTTAGTGTTAGCAAACAAAAACATAAACAATAATTTACAAAGTTTACAACATGAATCCTCCCCGAGGCATATGCCCTCGAGGCCTATGCCTCCCCTTAAACTTGCGTTAAGGGTTAAGCATCCCAATATGGACCACAAGATGTTGAAAACTTGGTCCATCAAAAGCCTTAGTCAAGAATCTGCCACATTATCATCAGTGTGGATCTTAACCACTTTTATCAAATGTTTATCATATGCATCTCTTATAAAGTGGTGCCTGATTTCAATATGCTTAGTTCGACTGTGAAAAACTAGATTTTAACAATGCATATGGTACTTTGATTATCAATAAAAATTGTTGTGTTCATGAAATTATACCCATAATCCAACAATTGATTTTTTATCCAAAGAACCCTGTCCACGCAAATCGACAAGAACATACTGCCAAGATGAGGTAGCACAATAGTTTGTTTCTTGCACTGCCAAGAAATCAATCTCTTTCAAGGAATTGGCAACCTCCGTTGTGGATCTCTATCCATTTGCACCAAAGATAGTCACTATCACTATATGCTTCCAACTTAAAAGGAGACTCTTTTGGGTACCAAAGACCTAAATGAGGTTGGCCTTTGAGATACTTAAAGATCTTCTTGACTGCATTTAGATGGGAAGTAAGAGGGAGTGACTTGATGTTAGAACACACACTCACAACAAAGGTAATATCGGCCTTGAAGTCGTAAATGCATCAAAGAACCAATCATTGATCTCATAAGTGAACATTCACAGCTGGATCTGCTTCATTGTTGGTCTTTGTCTTTGGAGCTTCACAAGGTGTAGTGGCAGTCCCGACACTTCCATACCAAACTTCTTCAAGATGTCCTTCACATATTTTCCCGATGTCTAAAGATACCATCGTTTCACTGAACTTGTAAACCCAAAAGAAAGTAATCTCCCATGGCACTCATCTAAAAATCTCTTCATCAGCTCAAATTCCCCAGCACCAAGCTTCTTTGTGGAGCCAAAGATGATGTCATCCACAAAAACTTGTACAAGTATGATATCTGTGGAATTCTTCTTTTGGAAAAGTGTTTTGTTAATGGCACCCCGTCTATAACCATGCTTCAAAGAAAAATGATGAAAGCCTAGCATACCATGCTCTTGGTGCTTGATGTAGTCCATAGAGAGCTTTTACTACCTTGTAAACATAATTAGGATGATCTGGGTCTTCAAATCCTTTAGGTTGAGTGACATAAACCTCTTCTTCTATCTCACCATACAGAAAAGCACCTTTGACATCCATTTGATATACCATGAACCCCATGTAAGATGCATAGGGCAAGAAAATTCGAATGGCCCAACTCGCAAGGTGCAAACACTTCATCATAATCAACCCCTTCCTCATATCCCTGCTACTAATCTAGCTTTGTTTTAAATCACAACACCCCTTGCATCTCTTATTCTTCAAAATCCATTTTGTCCCAATTGCATACTTGCCATCAGGTAGTGGTACAAAGATCCAAACTTGCTGATTTTGAAATTGTTGCATCTCTTCTTGCATTGCTTCAAGCCATCTTGAGTCTTCAAGAGCTTGAGTAACACCGTTGGTTCCACTTGAGAAAGAAAACAAGCAAACAGACAATGCTCAAAGTCTCGGTGATTGTCTCTTTGTTTGTTTGAGACATAGGAGAGAAAGTAACCTGGCCAAATTTAGAGCTTGTTACAACCCTTCTAGTTCTAACAGGTGCTAGAAGATCACCAATTATATTGGACTGAGGATGAGCAATGTTGATCCTTTTAGTAGCAGTGGGGTTGACTTCAATTGATGTATCAAGATTAGTCACAGCTTCAAAATCAGTGTCATAGGAAGGTGAAGTGAAGATGCCAGCTTTGTTGATGATTTCCAAGATCCAAGGACTTGGAAAGCATGGATCTCCAAAGTCTGTAGACACTTTAGTAGAAACCGAGTAGAAATGCAGGGCTTCAGATTTGTTGATGTTAGAAGAAACAGATCACCGTCGGAGAATCATGGATTCCACCGATGCTTCTCTGCAACCTCCCCATCGCTTCTCACTTCAAGATTAGCTAAACTCCTATGTCTGAAGCCTAGCAAGGTCCTCAAAGATAATATGTCTCATCGTCACTCTCATCAGTAACTCTAGAAATATCACCAGAAACGGTTGGGGAGAAGGAAGGTACACTAATAGGTTGTTCATCATCCTCGAACTCACTATCAGAGTCAACATCCATGGTATCTTCATTCTTAGGGAGACTCGAAAATTCAAGATTTTAGCCACATGTCTAGAATAACCAAGTAATCGTTAGTAATCAAGGTCAAAAGACCAAACATGACCATCCTTGAACATTCGACTTGTCTTCTAGAAATCTCAGGTTCAAAGTCTCCTCAATCTTCTTAGCATTTAGATTGTAGACCGTGTAAGCCTACTATGAGCGAATAACCCACAATATAACCTCATCTCGCTTCTCATCAAATTTACCCAGTGGATCACTAGTATTCAAAATGGTTACTTGACAACCAAATGGTTTGAGGTAATGAATAGCAAGAACTTTCCCAGTGAGAAGTTCATAAGGTGTCTTGTAATGAGGTCTTGTAATTCATGCCTTGTTCAGTACATAACTAGCTGTGCCAATTGCTTCAGTCCAAAACATAGTGGGTAATTTAGAGTCTGCCAGCATTGATCTTGCAGCCTCTATTAAGGTCCTATTCTTTCTTTCAGCTACCCCATTTTGTTGTGGGGTTCTTGGAGTACTATTGTCCCTTTTTATCCCTTTAGACCTACAGAGTTCTATAAGTACATCATTCTTGAACTCTGTCCCATTATCACACCGAATTACTTTAACCTTTTTGTTCAACTGGTTTTCAACAAAGGTAATAAAGTCTTTCAACACTTGAGATGTTTCATCTTTAGTCCTTAGAAAGAATACCCAACAAAAATCTATAGCCATGATTACCGCACAAAAATACTTGTGATCAATGCTTCTACCTTGAGTTGGACCAAAAAGGTCCATATGCAGAACAAGAGGTTCGAAATAATGCTCACAAAGTAGCATAACTTTGTATGAGGCTCTGTGTTGCTTTCCTTTGTTGCAGGCAACACAATTATGTTTATTGGTGAACACTTTGGAAGGTAGACCTTCAACAAGACCCAATTTAGAAAGCTTGTTTATGGTCTAGAAGTTCATATGAGCCATCCTTCTATACCATTTAGTAGACTCATCCAGGGATGCTTTAGCCACCAAACAAGTAAGGTCACCTTCTGGTTGAACATCATTCAAGTTAAATGTGTATAGATTGTGATTTCTAGGAACTCTCAGCAGAATTGATGAATCTTCTGGAAGTTTGAAGTCTTTAGACAAAGACAAGACATTCATCCTCAGAGAAGAATACTTTGTTCTTGGTGTCACATATTTGTGAGACTGATAACAAGTTAAAGTGTTGTCCCGACATAGTACACATTCTCAAAGTCCAGTAAAGGTGTTTTGATGGTACCTTTCCCAGTGATCCTTCCATCACTTCCACCAAACGTCACATTGCCTCCTCCTTCTATGGGTATGAAATTATGCATCATATCTCTGTTTCCTGATATGCTTCTTGAACAACCACTATCAACAATACCAACGTCCTTATGCTTAAGAGGATGATCCTACAACAACAACAATACAATATACAAAATATTAGTACACTATAGAGGCTCAAGTCATTACGACTTCAACCTTTCCTTGTGGATCATTAGAGTAATGCCATGCAGATGTATAAGATCCACCATTGTTCTTGGGTTTCCATTGAAATTGAGGTCCCTTTTTATTCCAAGAACAACCGTTGAGGCTCACAAAGCAGTATCCCGATATCCCTTCCCAAAGATTCATGAGTCAACACAACCAGCCAATAACCATTTTGAAAGTATGAACTTGTTGGTTTCACATAAGGTCTAGCAACAGATCTTCTCCAAGGAAATGGAGAAGGTTTAGTTGCTTGTAGAATATAAGAGGCTATATCATTAACATTAGTCCACATTGGTCTAGGTTTCTTTTGACCAGACTGCACCCATTCTTTGCTCATGAAAATCACAATCCTTAATCAAATGAAATTTGCTTCCACAAACAAAACATGTCTTCTTTTTAGAAGATTTATTCAAAGAAAAAGATGTTCTATTACATGCAAAAGCATTCAAACCACAAGAATTAACAGAATTGTTTGTAACAAACTTAAAAGCATTATTGTTCAGAATTAAAAGACAAGTCTTCAGAGAACTGTCTTGGAAGTTGATTCCTCAGCAAAGCAACTCTAAAAGGCTTGTAGGCGTCTGGGTGTAGGCTTGGTGAGGTCTTGGCTAGGTCTGACTTATCACTTGAATCACAACTGGCATAAGAAGTAGACCCTTGATCAAAAGATTTGTCACTGTCAGAGCAAGAGACAAAATCATTAGATGAAGAATCGGTCCGGCAAGTCTTTTGACTTTTGCCATAAAGATGATGTGATCCATCAAAGTCAACAGAATGGAAAGGTCAACGGCATAGGTATTCCTCTAATAGATCCGTACAAAGATGCAATTCACCTTCTTTGACATAATTAGCTAAACCTGCTTGTGTAGTTTTACGCCCATCATACTTAGCTTCTAATCCTACATACTTTTTAAACCCTAAACCTATAGCAGAGGTCTCAGATTGACTACTATAGATCTCTCTAGCTAGATTGTTACATGATATTAACCATTGTTTATGTCTAGCTATTTCCTCATCTAGTTTCTCTTTCAACACTAGGTTTTCAGACACTACATTAGCTTTTTCTTTTCAGGTGTTTTAAATCAATTTTAGTACAGTCTAAATCACTTGTAACACCCGATCTTTTCATCATAAGCCAATTGATTCTTTTGAAACCAAACCTTTTGTCTTTCTAATGTTTTTAAAGCCTGTTTATAAGCTTCAACTTCAACATAGCATTCATTATATTTTGGTTTCAGTTCATCATAGGCTGCTTTAAGTTCATTATAATTTTCACTACAACCAAAAACACACTTATGTACCTGAGAGATGCCCATCAAGGCGACTTGATCACGCCTCTCCTCTGAAGTACAGCTTGCCAGTAATCCAATATTGTCTGAACTCTGACATTCCTCATGGTCATGCAGCTTCCAATCAACATAGTCATTGTTAGGTTCCCATATATTCAACACAAGCATCAAGAGAAGAGCTAAGATGAAGAAGAGATCGGTTGAACAATATCCAAACACACACACACACGTTAATATGAAGGGTTAGGCGTAGGAGTATGAATGAGAGAATAAATTGAACAACCAACCCTCAAGTGAGGGTTTACAAGAGGTATTTATAGGAGAGGGAGCTAGGGCAACACTCCTAGTCCCTTCCTTTTCCTTATTGGACTAGGCCTAGGCTTATGGGCCTTCTATATAAGCTTAAGGCTAATTACTAACATAAAGGCCATATTAAGCTAACTATTACATATGAATCACTAACACTTGATTTAGGTTTAGGAGTGATTCCAAAAATCTCCCCTAAGTGATGAATGAATATGAACGTTAAGGTACTTGATGTAATAGTAGCTTTTGACATCTTCTCGTTATTTTTCTTTCATGGTAAGAATTGCCTTGATTGAACAATCTCCCCAATGTAGAGAAATTGTTTTCTTTAAACAGTTCGCTTGGACGTCATCTGCTTTGATCTTTGTTCTTTGTGATGGTAGTGATAGTATGTTGTTGTTGTCCGTGATCAAGTCTCAACCGCTTCATTGCTGGGGAATTACGGAAGCTATTGAACATGCCGGGTTACTACCGATCTGCTGAAGCATCGGCCAAAATTTTCACGAAGAAGGATGGATTCTGCTGAAGTTATACTTCACCGGTGTTAATGCAGAGATCGCGGATCACGACAGTGCTAATCCACGAGAGATAAGCGCCAGATGTAGGCCGTATGCAGAAAAGTAAGCCGTATGAAATATAGGTTGGCCAGTATGATATGAGCTTACTCGAATAAACAATATCATTAGTAAAACAATATGATTAGTTGCATGGTTGTCTAGATGCATGCTTGGCCTATGTTTGTATTAGGAGCGCATTGTAAACGCCTGGTCATTAGGGTTTCTGGCCTATAAAAGAAACCAAAATAGTTTGTAATAGATAAGTTTTTCTCAAGTCTTCAATATCTTAAAAATTATCCGAAACATAGAGTTTCTATAATAAAAAGATCCATAGAGGATCAAAGAGTTCTTAGTCATTATAACTTGTTTTTACATTCCGCTAAAGAATACAAGTTGTAGAGATCTTCTATTAGTTTGCTTGTGATTACATAGGAAATACTAACGATCTCCCGAGCTTAAAGATCTATCAAGGTCTCTCAACAAGTGGTATCGAGCTCTCTGAAAGTCTCTAACGATAATCGAACCATTCATACCCTCATACAACCAAACATACCCTCACCATGCTGGATCCGATAATGAAACCAAGTCACCAACACAAACAACACCAACACCACCTATGCAACAGCCTTAGTCTTTCAAACAAGAATGGAAAATTTCCTTATTTGAAAAGGGAAGAATATGATCTTTTGACTATGAAGATGGAAAACTGGATTTCCAATATTGATTGGAATCTGTGGGAGGTGGTAAAGAAAGGAAACATTTTAAAGAAAATGATTCCGCAGGGATGGGAAGTTTATCATGGCTCCTCCCAAACTGGCGAAGTACGGCCATGCGAGAGAGCACAAAGTAAAACTATTTCGCTTCAAGCCATTCTGAAGATCACTGTGTGATTTTCACCATATGGATGATGCAAAGGACATATGGATGGCTCTCAAAGCAAGGTTCGGTGGAAATGAAGAATCGAAAAGAATGAGAAAGTCCATGCTAAGGCAACAATTTCAAGACTTTAATATCTCCGAAGAAGAAGGTATCCACAAGGGATACGACAAGTTCCATAGGATTTGAGTCACTAAACCACTGAATGCAAAACCGATAATGATGACTGCAACTCAAAGTTCCTTCGATCCTTGCCTCCATCATGGTTACATGTAAGTATAGCCCTCAAGGCTAAAGGTGGATTGGACATGCTCACCTTGGATGAGCTGTACAACACTCGAACTCTTGAACCTGACATGTAACTCCATACCGTACATCTTCTTTCTCGCCATGCCCTTTGTTGGGACATCTCACTCCAACATGATGGTACAAGCTCCTAGTTCCAACTACTTTCCATCATCTCCTAGTTCCAACTACTTTCCATCATCTTGCACTCCCGCTCCACCACATAACACTCGCCCTAGTCCACCATGTTCTCAAACTAAGACTAGTAGTGTGATGGAGGATGTTCTTCATTCATTTGTTGTTGATTATGATACTCAGCAGTATCTGGCATATGAAGACTTTGATCAGTTGGACCCATTTGAAATGGAGGAGATGAAACTGAAAATGCAGGTGGCATTGCTGTCAATGGACATCAAAAGGTTTGAAGAGAAGTCTGGAAGGAAGTTTGCTTTCAAGGGAAAGGAACCATTTCGCTGACAGGAGGAAAGTCAAGTGTTTCACTTGCCACCGATGGGGCATTTCTGGGAATGCAAAGACAGGAAGAGTGGAGATGGAGCTAACTACATTTCCTATCGTAAAACAGGAAGTGGAGCTTCACAGCTCTACTCACCATGGATGAACATGTCAACTGGATCACACATGAACTTGCGGAATGAGGAAGCTCATGATACTGATAAGCTTGAATTACTGGCAAGGTGTACTTCGGATGAAAGGCATGATCAATTTGCCTTGATGGGACTATCTCAGTGTACACAATCAGATATTTGGTTGTAGTCTTAGATACAACGAACTTAAAGAAGAATATGATTCTATGAAACCTAAATTCGATGAATGCTATGTTGAAAATGAAGCTCATAAACTGGCATTAAAACCGTAGAAAGGCAAAAGTATGGTTTCAAAAGAATCAAATAGCTTATGAAGAAAAGATAAAAGTGTTACGGTTTGATCTAGAAGTTGCTAATAATTACTTAAAACTGTCTGAGAAAGCAAAGGATGAAGCTGGTTCGAGAACCTAGAGCTTAAAGATAAATTAATGAGGAAATAGCTAGGCATAAACAATGGTTATTTCAGTGATAATCTGGCTAGAGAAATCTATAACACCAATCAAGAACCTCCGGCTTAGGATTAGGCTTTCAAAAGTATGTGGGAGTAGAAGCTAGGTATGATGGTCGTAAATCCACACCAGTAGGGTTAGCTAACTTTGTAAAAGAGGGTAATATGCATGCTGCCCCTGGACCTATTAGAGGTGAATTTATGCCTAAGACCTATCCATCATCTGTTGACTTTGATGGATCACATCATCTATATGGCAAAAGTCAAAAGACTTGCCGTGACTACTACCTCATCTAATGACTTTGTCTCTTGCTCTCGACAGGACAACTCATCGGACAAGGGTCTACTTCCTATGAAATGTGATTCACATGAGAAGTCGACCTTCCCAAGCCTGAGCCTACACCCAAGCTCTGCATCCCGTCTACTTACAAGCCTTCTAAGGAAGCTGCTGAGGAATCAACTTCCAAGACAGTTTCTTCTTAAGACTTGTCTTTTGAATCTTTGAATAATCAGTTGTAAAAAACACCTTGAATGTTTCGATTTAAGTACTTCGCATGTAATCAAACATCTCCCTATTTGAATAAATCTTCTAAGAGAAAACGTGTTTTGTATGAAGTAAATTTCATTTGATTAAGGATTGTGATTTTTATGAGCAAAGAATGGGTGCATGTGCTACTCACCGTGAAACATAAATCTAAGTGGACCAATGTTGATAATATTCCACCTTATGTCCCACAAGCAGCTTATGTCCCACAAGCGCTAATACCGACTCCCATTGAGAGGTTCAGTTACTAGACCTGTGCAACCAACTAGCCCATACTTTAAACATGGTTATTGGCCTACATATGTTGACTCTATGTATGCTGGGATGGGATATGGGATTACCGCTGTGAAGCCCCAGAAGTTGTTCTTGGACTATCAAGGGACCCAATCATCAATGGAGGACCAAGAACAATGGTGGATCCTCTAGATCTTCATGTCCTACACCTGTGGATTCATAGGCGTGTTCAAGTCAGAATGACTTGAACCTCCTTGAATACTAACAGATGTATATTTTTTTGGTTGTTTGTAGGATCATCCCCTTAAGCATAAGTATGTTGGTATTGTTGATAGTGGCTGTTCCAGAAGCATGTCTGGGAACAGAGATATGATGTACAATTTTGTTCCTATAAAAGGAGGAGGCAATGTGACGTTTGGAGGAAGTGATGATGGAGTATCACAAAGGAAAAGCACCATAAAGACACCTCATCTGGATTTTGAAAATGTGTACTATGTTAGGAACTCAAAGATTTCAACTTATTCTCCGTTTCACAAATCGTGACCAAGAACAAAGTACTCTTCTCCGAGAATGAATGTCTTGTGCCTAAAGACTTCAAACTCCCAGAAGATACTTCAATTCTCAATAAAGTCCTCGAACTCACAATTTATACACATTCAACCTCAATGAAGTTCAACCCGTGGAGACCTCACGTGTTTGGTGGCTAAAGCATCCCTTGATGAATCTACTAAATGGCATAGGAGGATGGGTCATGTGAATTTCAAGACCATTAACAAACTCTCTAAAATGGGTCTTGTTGAAGGTCTTCCCACCAAAGTTTTCACCAATGATCATAATTGTGTTGCTTGCAACAAAGGAAAACAAACACGAGCCTCTTACAAAGCTATCAATGCTATGAGCATCATTTCGAACCTCTTCGCTGCTCCACATGGATCTATTTGGCCCAACTCAAGTCAGAAGCATTGATCATAAGTACTTCTGTTTGGTTATCACTGATGGCTATAGCAGATTTTGTTGGGTTTTCTTTCTCAAAACCAAAGATGAAACATCTCAAGTCGAATGAATTCATCACCCTTGTTGAAAATCATGAACAAAAGGTTAAGGGAATTCGGTGTGATAATGGGACAGAATTCAAAAATGCTATTCTTATAGAACTCTATGGGTCTAAAGGCATCAAAAGGGACTATAGTAATCCAAGAACCCCTCAACAAAATGGGGTGGCTGAAAGAAAGAATAGGACCTTAATAGAGGCTGCTAGATCAATGCTTGCACTCTAAATCGCCCACTATGTTCGGATCAGCTGCTTGGCAAAGCGGCTATGTGCAAACAGGTCTCCATTACTAGACCACAACTCAAAACACCATATGAACTTTCTTTGGGAAGGTCCTGTCATTCACTACCTAAAACCTTTTGGTTGTCAAGTGACCATTCTGAACACCAGTGATCCGCTGGGAAAGTTTGATGAGAGGGTGATGATGGTTACATTGTGGGTTATTCACTCATAGTAAGGCATACAGGGTGTACAATTTGCAAGCCAAGAAGATAGAGGAGACGTTGAACCTGAGATTTTTGGAAGATAAGCCTAATGTTTAAGGACAGGGTCATACGCGGGTCTTTGACCTTGACTACTTAACTGACTATTTGGGGTACACCGACATTTGGCCAACCAAATGCAGGCCTCAAGAGTCTTCCACTAACAATGCAGGTCCCTTAGATGATGACTCTGAAAATGAGTTTGAAGATGATGAGCAACCTATACTTGTGCCTTCCTTCTCCCCTAATATTGCACCACCTCCAAGGATATTGCTGATACGAGTGATGAAGATGAATCACATTATGCTGAAGACCTTGCTAGGCTCTAGACTCAAGAATTTGCTGCTAAGCTTGAAGCAGAGAAACTGAATGGAGAAGTTGCTAATGAAGGAGTCGCAAGAGAAACCATGGTTCTGCTGAAGTTGATTCTACCACACCTACCATCCACAAATCCACTGAAGGCTATGCTGATTCTTCTCATGTTCCTTCTCAAGTGTCTTCAGACTTTGGTGAACCCTATACACGCTTTCCAAAACCTTCAGATCTTGGAAATCATCAACCCAAAGTTGGCATCTTCACCTCACCCTCTTATGATGCGGAGTTTGAACCAACCATCACTAATCTTGATTCATCCATTGAAGTCAACCCCACTACTACTCAGAGGATCAATCTTGCTCATCCTCAATCCAACATTATAGGTGATCTTCTGGCACCGGTTAGAACTAGAAGAGCTATCACCACCCTCGTTTGGACAGATTGTTTTTCTCTTATGTCTCCAACCAAAGAAAGAGAATCACACAGACTTCAAGCATTGTCTGTTTGCTTGTTTTCTTTCTCAAGTGGAACCAACAAGTGTTTCTCAAGCTCTTAACGATTCAAGCTGGCTAGAAGCAATGCAAGAAGAGATGCAACAATTTCACAATCAGTAGGTTTGGATCTTGGTTCCACTTCCTGATGGGAAATATGCCATTGGGACAAAGTGGATTTTGAAGAATAAGAGAGATGCTCTGGGTGTTGTGATCAAAAACAAAGCAAGATTAGTGGCTCAAGGATTCACGGAGGAGGGATTGATTATGATGAAGTGTTTGCACCTGTTGCCAGAGTTGAAGCCATTCGCATTTTCTTGGCTTATGCTTATTACATGGGTTTCATGGTATACCAGATGGATGTTAAAGGTGCTTTTCTATATGGAGAGATTGAAGAAGAAGTTTATGTCACTCAACCCAAGGGATTTGAAGACCCAGATCACCCAAATCATGTTTACAAGGTTGTCAAAGCTCTATGGCTTACATCAGCACCTAGAGCTTGGTATGCTAGGCTTTCATCATTCCCTGCTGGCATGGCTAGGAGAGGTGCTATTGATTAAACTTTGTTCCTAAAGAAGAATTACTCAGACATCATTCTTGTGCAAGTTTATGTTGATGACATTATTTTTGGTTCACAAACAAGCTTTGGTGTGGAATTTGAGGAACTAATGAAAGGTGAATTTCAAATGAGTGCTATGGGAGAGCTTAGTTTCTTTTTGGGTCTCCAGTTCAAAGAAACAAGATGGCATTTTTATATGTCAAGATAAATATGTGAGGGACATTTTGAAGAAGTTTGGTATGGAAGGTGTTAGGATGGCCACAACACCTTATGAAGCTCCAAAGACTAAAGCAAATAATGAACCGATCTTCTGTGAATGTTCATCTCAGACAGTCCATGATTGGTTCATTAATGTATCTAATGACCTTCAAGACTGATATTACCTTTGCTGTGAGTGTTTGCTCTCGACATCAAGTCACTCCACTTACTTCCATCTCATGTGTCAAGAAGATCTTTAAGTACCTCAAAGGCCAACTCTTTTAGGCCTTTGGTACCAAAAGAATCTCTCCTTCAAGTTGGAAGCGATAGTGATAGTGATTATGCTGGTGCAAATCGATAGAAGATCCACAACTGGGGCTGCCAATTTCGGCAAGAGGTTGATTTCGGCAATGCAAACAAACCATTGTGGCCTTCAACTACTGGGCGTATATGTTGCTGCAAATTGTTGGATAGGTCCTTTGGATTCAAAACCAATTGCTGGACTATGGGTACAACTTCATGAACACTACAATTCATATAGATAATCAAAGTACCATCTGCAAAGTCAAAAATCCAGTTTTCACAGTCGAAGAAAAACACATTGAAATCAAGCACCACTTTATAAGAGATGCTTATGAAAAACATTTGATAAAAGTGGCTAAAATCCATACTGATGACAATGTGGCAGACTTGTTAACAAAAGCTTTTGATGGACCAAGGTTTCAACACCTTGTGGTCAATATTGGAATGTTAAACCCTTAACTGCATCGTTTAAGGGGAGGCATAGGCCTCAGGGGAGGCATATGCATCAGGGGAGGATTTGTGCAAACTCTGCATATTTTTGTACAATATTTTGTTTAACTAACACTAACTTCAAATAATTCTCTAGTTTGTTTGTTTTTTGTGTTGTTTGTGTGTGTTTTTATGTCTGTTTTGCAGCTTGTCTCAGATGCATTTTGTCTGCTCATTATCCGGATTGCAGTTTGTATATCCTTGATCAAGATCAAATTCATCAAGTGTGGTTCATGAGTATATGGTCAAAAGAGCTAAAAGAGTGTTGCTTGTTTCTTCTGAAATCAATGGTAATGAAGCAAACAATTTGATTCCACTGAAGTTATATTATTGAAGAAAAGAAATAGAAGTCAAATTGCTCATTCATTCATTCAAGAAACAGCTTACTACGCTTACATAAAGTCAACCTACTACAATTGCATCTTCAAGATACGAGCTATACACTTAAGCTAAACCTAACCCATCGTGATATCATCCATTCCAACATCTAAGTGAATGTTGGATATGCATTAGATGCTGGCTTTGCTTTCGTAGGTCTTGCATAACTACCCATTCCGTCTACCTTGATGGCTGGATATGCATGACCAAAGACGACGAAGATGCTAAGGACCAAAATGGAGAGGATAGATTGATGCAAACGTTGATGATGACGATGACCACGCATGATGACAGAGAAAAATAACGTCTCGGTGCTTCATCTATGCATTTCAACCAAAATGCATTTCATCCACCCTCTCCAAGCCCTTCTATTATACGATGTGTGTTGATACACCAAAAGATGGTGAAGTGAGACCAAGAAACACCTCTCTATCTTTGGGAGTATGGATTCCTGGCACGAGGCCTTTGTTGAGGCCGAGGTGCTGGAGGGGAGTATGATGTTCCTCTCCTTATAGGAGTCATCAAAATCATCACAGATTCACTTGGGTTCACTACACTATCATCTTCAGAGGAAGAAAGGGTGATTTATTTGGTCGTGGATAAGGTTGAGGAAAGTAATGCAGCCATGGGTTTGATTCACCACTTGATGATGATAAAGATGATGAAAATGAGGTTGTGAGATCTATGATCTCAATTTTGGTATTCATGGTACAATTTTGTTGAATGGGGTTTTATCTTTGCATCTAGGGTTTGTGGTAAATATTTGGGGATCTTGATGAAGAGATGAGTAACATTGGGATCATTTTATGTGGGTTCGAGATTCAATGAGTTTAATGCAAGTGGTTGACACAGTAATTCTAGAAACTTACCGAATATATTCTTATTGATGCATTCTCTGAAGCTATAACTTCGCCATTGACCATGTGTTTCTGCTGAGTGTTAATTTGGGTTGGGTCAAAGATGCAACACACGCCGACGGTCAACCAAACGGTCCATTTTTCGACTATAATTTGGGCAAAACTATCAATCCACCATCACTCTCTTCGAACAAACCAACCTCATCCTTATTTCACAAACACTCACCATTTCGAGAATCATAACTCTAAACACTCATATCCCTCATGGCTCTTGAATTTAAACATGATCACAACAAAGTTGCATTTCTGGGAAATGGCAAGGGATATGAATTGTACGAACC
This sequence comes from Chrysanthemum makinoi, assembly GCA_910596185.1. Taxonomy (NCBI): domain Eukaryota; kingdom Viridiplantae; phylum Streptophyta; class Magnoliopsida; order Asterales; family Asteraceae; genus Chrysanthemum; species Chrysanthemum makinoi. The sequence continues at coordinate 51,405,590 of OU343216.1, forward strand.
AATGGTGGAATTCCTGAAAAGGTCCAAGATCAGTTATGCTCTAACTCATTCTCCAAATGAGATATATGAGTCACTAGTTACTCAATTTTGAATCACGAGAAGAGGAGTGAGACAGAAATTAGGGTTGTGATTGATGAAACAGAGTACATAGTGTCAGAGGACCTAATTAGGAGGAAGCTTCACTTGGAAGATGCTGATGGAGAATATCTCTCTAATCGGAAGAAGTCCTTCGGGTTAAGAGCATTGGCTATCAAGGAACAAGAAGCGATATGTGGTGAAGAAGGAACTTTGCCCAAAGGGAGGTTCTGGTTCACACATCGCTTCAATGCATGAGCAACAAGATGGAGGATGGGACCAGTTTCTACCCAACTAGGCTATGGTATTGTGTGTCTTCCCAAGGGTAACTTTCAATTTTTCTAAGTATATTTTTGAAAACATGGTTGAAAATATTCAAAAGAAAAAGGGGAAATTTTTAATGTACCCAAGGTTTCTACAAATAATTTTAGACACCGCTACCCAAGCCCAATCTTTCTATCCCATAGGTACTTTAATGCTAAACTGTTGCTACAATGAGAACCCACTTCGGGGGAACATCATCCCTTGCTAGCAGCCATGTTACCCCAAGGTAATGAGGCTGTTGATGAGGAGAATGTGGCTCATAATCCTCCTTCTTCACCTGTTGTTACCATGATAACTACACATTGATGAGGCCCTCATCAACAGTTGAAGCAACTCATGTTGCTCGACTCACCACCATGTCCCAGTCCTCCACCCACACTAGCTGCTCATGATGAGTCCGATCTATTTAGACTACCCACACCAAGTCCTGTTAGGGATCCTCTCCATGAAGATCTTCCTCACTTTGAGCAAGACCATGCTTCTACTGAAAGGTCCAATGAAGCTCTCACCACAAGAGCACAGGACCCCTATTACACTTCATCTATCTATGCTCTTGTCAACAGGTATGCTGCTGAGGTTACTAGTCTGAAAAAGGAGCTTGCAGAAACCAAGTCTTCTCTTGGAAGTAAGATTGAAGAACTGCAGAATCAAGTCAAGGAATTAGAAGACAAACTCGGGGGGGGCAAAAGGAAGCTTGTGGTTTCTTCTGATGAAGAACATGAAGTACCTCCGTTTAGGTCTCTTGATTTGTTGGCTGATGTTTCTCTCAATGATCCTTCATCATTAGCTGCTACTTCCTCAAAGAAGAAGGAACCCGTTTCTCTACAAAGAAGAAAGAGATCTATTTAATAAGGTTTCTTCTGAAGCTTCTAAGGAACCTAGTGCTGATAAGACTACATCTGCTGATGTGCGAATGGAGGATATTTCTTCAGATCATGATCACCTGGGTATTGCTATGAGGTCCCCTTCGTTGATTTAACTAAAGATGAGTGTGTTAAGAAGCTGATGATAAAGGGAAAGATATAATAATCAAGATGAGCTTGGTCCAGACCGTATGAGGAGGAAAGACTAGGACAAGCAAGTAGATTGGTTGAGTTTGAAAAGTCAAAGAAAAGTGCATTATTGGCTCAACAACTTGAAACAGAGGACTTTTCATCTTTAACTTCTGAAAGAAGAAGAGAATGGATGCAATGCGTTCATGCCTCGTGAACACGGGATGTTCTAACTCAGAAGTCATTTCAAGACCTTCTTGCTCAAAGTATACTAGGTGGAGATTCCTCAAGACAATTATGTGGAGCAAATGATGGCTCAGGGAAGACAAAGGAAGCAAGAAGAAATTGTGCAAAGGAAAGCCATCAAAGCTCAGAAGAACAAAGAGAAACCTCCTTCTAAATCTGAAATGAGAATGGTGGTGAAAAATTAATGCTCGATGTACAACTCTGGCTTAACAATGAAACAAGTCAAGGTTTTCTGATCATGTCCTCTGTTTCGCAAATATAACCCGTATCATGAGGGACAAATCATCATCGTCAACACATTCTACCAACTTGAAAAGGATTACTGAGAGTGAAGTTGCTCAAGAAGCCAAAAGACTCAAGTCTGATGAAACTCCACCCGCGCATTCTCCAGTCATTTCTATGAAGCATCTGCTGAAGTTGCTTCCTCTGTCAAGGGTCCATCTACCTGAACCGCTTAATTCTCCTGAAGCACATGATGTATCGTCCCACCTCATCGTGGCACCCGTTGTCACTCTGGAAGATTCTAAAGTTAAGGAAGTGATCTCGCTGAAATAAAACAAAAAGGGCAATAAAGATGCTCCACAAGATGAATGCACTTCGTGTTCCATCTAAGTCCCCTACCTCTTCAAGTCTTACCACAAATGTTCAAGATGAACTCTCCCTCTAGGAAATCTATAAGCCTGGTAGGAGGAAGAAGAGAATGGCCAAAATATCTCACTTGGATCTTGAAGCTGATGACTCAACTTTCATAATAGAGGGTTCAGCTGCTGATTTTCCTGACGAAGATCAAAATGCGTTGGAAGATTGGAAATTGGAGATGATGTTTCACAGGAAACCCCCTTCAATGGAAACCCCTTCCAAACCTACACTAACCACTTGATTTCTCTCAGACACTCGTGTTACCTCCCATTACTGCAACAAAGAACCACAAGGTTCTGGGATGTTCTTACCAGGAGATCTTCAAGTCCTGTTAAACTCTCATATTCCCAATAGCAAGGCACATTCCATTTGGGAAAACTCACATCGGTGGAAGGTTGCATCCTGGAGATTCTATCCTCTCCCTCGTGTACATGTGCTTGAGACTAAGAGTGGAATCACTGTCTGTATGCTTGTTGAAAGAAAGTATCCATTGCCCAAGAGACTTATGGAACGGATGCTTAGTCAAAAATTGGGGATTCCTCCAGATCCAGTAGCAATGAAAGACACTGCTTCAACAGGTGGGTTTAATCAAGACTCAACTTCTACAACAGCAACAGGCCTAATCCTCATCCTAATCATGGCACTTGATACTCTCTGCACTACCTTGTTTTGTTACTTTTAGTCTGCATTATTTATGTTAATTTCTATCTTATTTTTTTAAGAAGTAAAATAATTTCATAAAAAGAAAAATCACAAAAACATCTTTTTAAAAATAGTGATAGCATTTATTTAATATAAATTAGCTTTTTAGCTTTCTTTTTCAGCTTATTCTAAGCACTTTCAGTTTCTATAATTTTTCTTACTTAAAAACAAAATTTTATGCAGTGTTTGTTTGTTGTACAATTTTGATGGTTTTAACTCACCTGATGTACATTGTGTATGTCAAAGAGTTGACTAGTCCAAAGGGTACAGCTTTGGTAAAGACGCATCAAATCTGTTGATACCATGGTTTGCTCAAAAATCATGCAACCACCCATGCTTAACTGCTGAGGGTTGTATGGTCATCAATTCACCATGGTCTATTCTTGTTTGGAATCCAAGAATTGGCTAGCCCACATGTATATGGCATGTGGTAAAGGCAACTGAATCCATATTTGGTGCTCAATTCACCAACACTAAGAATTGACAAGTCCGAGCAAACGGCCAGGTAAAGACAAGTCAAACCGCTTATATGGTTGCCGGTTTGCCAATAAATCGGGTTATCAATGTACCATACGAACTCAAACATTTGGCTACTCCAAAGAGTGATGGCTATTAAAGAGACATCAAAACCCATTATTTTCAATGATTCACCACAGAGTTAACACACCGAAGTGATGAGAATAGTATGAAACTTATATGTTTTGATGTACATGATGTCATATGTTGCCGCAAAGATCCGGTATATCACCGTTCAGCCATCATAGAGATGTTCCCTCTTCAAACTTTGTTGCCGATGTTCGAAGACAATCAACAATTTTAACGCCTATCAAGGAAACTGGAACTTAACCTAGTCAAATTCCGGGAGGATTGTTGGGAATTACGGTAAGCTATTGAACATGCGAAGTTACTACCGATTCCTGTAGTATCGGCCGGAGTTTCACAGAAAGATGGATTTCTCAAGTTATACTTCACCAAGTGTTAATGCAGAGATCGTGATTCTGCTGACGTGCTAATCCACGTAGGAGAGATAAGCCGTATGTAGGCCGTATGCAGAAAAGTAAGCTCCGTATGAAATATAGGTTGGCACCGTGATATGAGCTTACTTAATAAACAATATCATTAGTAAAACAATATGATTAGTTGCATGGTTGTCTAGATGCATGCTTGGTCTATGTTTGTATTAGCAGCGTACATTGTAAACGCGGTGGGTCATTAGGTTTCTTGCCTATAAAAGGAACCAAAATAGTTTGTAATAGATAAGTTTTTCTCAAGTCTTCAATATCTTAAAATTATCCGAAACATAGAGTTTCTATAATAAAAAGATCCATAGAGGATCAAAGAGTTCTTAGTCATTATAACTTGTGTTTACATTCCGCTAAAGAATACAAGTTGTAGAGATCTTCTATTAGTTTGCTTGTGATTACATAGGCAATACTAACGATCTCCGAGTGCTTAAAGATCTATCAAGGTCTCTGTTTTCAACATTCGCTGCTCCAGTGTCTCCACGTCATTCTTCAACATGCTCACACGCTATTTGACGTTGGATTTCAATACTGATGAAGTTCTTTAAGTCTTTAAACTTTGTAGATTCTTTGATTGACGTAGAATCATTCCGACTTTTGTGTTGCTTTTCGAGAGAACTTCCATTGTGATGATGTTGGCATGAGCATGTGAAGACCCCGCACGATCGTATCCGCTTCCATAGCTTCCATGAAGAAAACATAAGAAATAGTAAGCGGATTCCGAACTTACAAGTTTGAACCGAGAGTGTTAACGCATAGTGTGAAAAACACAACTCTAATTTACAAAGGCCGCTCTAACGAGTCCCACAAGTGAGATAACGCTGAAATCGGTACATCTACGCTTGTGATGAGTCGCCGAGGTATACCAAGCATCACCACGATCTGTAGACCGTTTGAGACCACTAAGCGTAATCCACGGGAGTTACCAAGTGACTGCTGTCAGGTTGTTTGATGTTGTCCCCCGGGCAGAGTTTCCATTTAATCACCGAGGTTCACAATGTGAACCTCTCATAAATGTTCTCGACAGATTGCTAAGATCTGTGAAGGACTCGATAACGCACCACCGATGTTCTTTTGTTGAACACAAGTGATGAAATGTCAAGTGTACCTAAGAGATCTTTTGATGAATCTCGTGGCTCTCAATAGTGCATTTTGATTATCCCGACGAGACTAGGGAGAGGTCTCCTTCTTCAATATCGCAATCTCTAAGAGAAAGCAGATAGATTATGTAGGGTTCCCCTGAGAATGAAACAAGCTTCTGTTGAGAGAAACTTGAGTGGCTAAGAAGGTTTAGTGCATGCGCCACTGGGTCCATGACGACTTTTAATCTTCAATACCGGTGCCATCTAGTGACAACCAAGAGCATATGAATTGAACCCGATGTCCGCCTAAGTTGAATAACTGAGGGCTATTTCTTTTCACCCTTTTCTTTGCATTTCTTTTTAATTCTTCAACTCCTCCTTTCTCCAATTCTCATTTTCTCCTTTTTATAATCATACCTAAGGACTTCAAAATTCTAACTATTGGTGTCCTTGTAGATCCCTCCGCTCTGGCATCATAGGACGTTATTCTAACCTTAATCTCCTTATAACTCCATTGCCATAAAACCATTTTCAAAAAATCTCAGTAGTGTTTGTGAATGAAAAACATTTTGTACCACTGTGAGAGTTTTTTCTTTTAGCATAAATACTCCCTCCACACGCCGCTTAAGTGTTAAGACAAAAATCTGCACTGAGAGAGAAGAGCGCAAGATTTGAATTGATCGACTCAAGATAGACAATCCTCTGCGAGACACGGTTACGTTGAATAGTTAAAGAGTTACATTGTCAGCTTTTAGGTGACAACTATTCTATAATAACTATCTTGAAGGTGGACAAACCTCGAAGGTTTTCAAACCCAAAGATCATGTCTACCAAGAGTTTCTCGAATGGTACATTCTACTCGGACAAGTCCTCATGAAACGTTTACATCACTAGCTAACTAGCTTGAAATTATTACCCGTCCGGCAAGTCTTTTTCGAAGTTACTAACGTTAAGATCTCACACCGTTGGTTAAGTCTATAGCACAAAGATTCATTTGCAGTTACACAACATATTTCTTATCACATAAATTTTATCCCCCTCAAAAATGGCATATAAATGTTATTTTACCTAAATGTTTGAGAATAAATATGACCATTTTGAGTTTTATGGGAAGATGACCACTGTGAACAATTTGTGACAAAGTTTTAATTCAAATACTCCCCTCAACTAGATATAAATGGTTGAGGTTTTAAAAATCATAAGGAAGTACTTGTTCTTTTGAGCAAAACCTTGAAAAGTGAAAGGTTTGATAGGTTTTACTCAAAAGTAAGAAGCTTTCGCTCATTTTATAGGATTGTGGCATGAAGCGCACCACTTCCTTTCTTGACAAGTACGGGTTGTACACTGTTATGTGTGCACAAGCCATTGTCAGATAATCAAACAAGCAAAATCACAATTGTCACACCCCCAAATTACCTGTTTTGCAGCGGAATGGAATTCCTGGGGGTTGACTGTCATAGCACCACAATTACAGTTATATTGAACGACCTAAAGTGTCGTTTGGAAAATACATCGCTTGATTTAATAAAACAATCAGAGTTTACAAGTATAGGTCCCAAATGAAATTAGACATGTACGGAATTAAGTTTGATACAAGACAAACGATGTTTTAAAGTTCATAAAACCCAAGTGAGACGCGTCGTCACCGTGACTCTATGATATGTCCACATGCATGCCATGAAATGAATGCCTTAGATACCTGAGATAAAACATGCTAAAAGTGTCAACACAAAGGTTGAGTGAGTTCATAGAGTTTGTGTTGAAATGTAAAGCCTTTAAAGAATGTTCATGCAACAAAGGCATTGCAAATCCACTCAGTTCCAAGTTCCGCCCATACAAATCTTGCACTTTGTGTGTTTACAACCCATTGGCAAAATATGTATAGTTTATGTTCAAATGCATGATGTCAAATGAATTCACATAACAAGAGTCATTACTTAATGTATCAATATTCAATTGATATAACACATATGAGTGTTGTTTCAAATAATTCCAAGACCATTAGTTCATGATTATACCAAGACATTTATTTCAATGATTATACCAAGACATTTAGCTCCATGATAATACCAAGACATTTAGCTCCATGATAATACCAAGACATTTAGCTCCATGATTTATGATATAGAATATGACTAAACATTCAGTTCAGATAAACATATAGTTGCAAATAATCATGAATGTCATAAAAATAGTTGATGAGCATGTATCTCCCCCAAAAGTAGTATAAAAACAATTGAAAATAGGGCTATGGAACTCACCTGTTGCAATGATTATGATGACAAAAGTGGATACACCGAAATGTAGCGTGAAACTCTAAACTTGATCTATTATGAATGATATGATACATAATAAGTTATGATGTAATGTTATGCATACAATTCGTATGATATCTATACCACTTGTACGCTTTTGAAAATAGAATTTATCGTCGAAATATATGTTTATGACATCTCGTCATGTTATAAAATACTTTACAAGTATTTACGTTGAAATGATATCTTACGATAGTCATTTAATGATTTATTATGAAATTATAACTTTTCGTCGTAAAATAATGTCATTGAAAATTTCATGAAAGTGACAAAACGGCCTTGAAAAGCTAGTCGTAAAATGGTGCACGCCGAGTGTTAGGAAACAAACTCAACGGTTTTGGGAAGCTTGTATCATTATCTCAAAGTTTTAGCATTTAAGTTTTCATCCTAGAGATCTCGATCACGGAGAAAAATATAGGTTAAGTATGGTACTTGTGTCCAAAATATCATTTAAGGGTGGTTTTCGGCAAAGTTTAAGTAACCGTATTTTATTCGTTACAACTCCGCTTGACGAACGGTTGAACATTTTGGAAAATATGCTTGGCGAACTTACTTTTACTAGTAGACATCACTTTATAAAAAGTTCTACATCAATGTTAAAAACGACCTTCAACATGGTCACTTGTTGCCGTAATACTTGTCTAATAGAAATATAATAGTTTTTCTTATATAATAAAGTTACGGCAACTTGTTTAAAATGTGAATAACTTAGTCGTTATAAGTTCGTTTTCTACGTTCTTTATATCCACGGAATCGTGATAACATATACTAATATATTTTTGATAAGTCGACACATTTAACAACGCTTAAGACTCATTTTTGACTCGTAAAAAGTCGAGACAGCATGCTGAATTTTCTGAAACAAATAGTTTTCGTCGTCAAACTTCAAAAATTCATAACTTCTTCGTTCTAGCTCCGTTTTAACCCATTCAAGCGGCCACGTTTTCGTTTTTAAGTGTATTTTCTAAATATCTAGCCCAAAATATTTTACAAACTGTCGGATTTTCCAGATTTCAAAAATATGGACAGACCCTTATGTAAACTTGTCGAAATGAGTTTTTCTCGCGCAAAACCTATTCTAACCAATTCAAAACAACTCCGAAGCTATTCTAATCCTACCATACAGCTTCTTAGGGTGTCATGGGTTCCTAGACATCACCAAAAGTGATATATTCCAAGGAGTAATTATAGGATGACATATGTATATATAACTCTTAAAAACAATGAAAAAGTGGTATAAACATCCATAAGACTTGCATGTTTTTCTCAAATATGATGAAATGAACATAAAGTAAATATGAAATATGAAAATGAATACGAGATGCTTACTAGTTAACTTGATGAGGTTTATGAACAAAGGATTAATCCTAAACACCCAAGGTTTTTATTTCAAAACCTTACTTAGAAGTGTGTCTAGATTGTGATGAGCTTGACTAGGAAAAATTTTATGTTCTTCTTCTTGGTCCTTGATGTGGCCGGTTATGGAGAAGAGAGAAAGAAAGATATTTTGTTTCTTACAATTTGATATTATGTTTTGTATGTGTAATTTTGTGAATAATATATTATGTATGCAAGTGTATGTCTAAGATATTTAGTACTCAATATGGTTGAGTCATTCCCTTGTCGACATACATAGGAAATAAAATGACTAAATGTATTTTGTATACTTAAGTATGTATAGGTAGAAGTAAATGTGTAGTTATTTAAAGATAATTGGTAACTTGTGTACATATTTAAGCATTTAGGGTAGCGTTAGCTAAAAATAAATTTTAACGGATCAAAATAAAATATATTGAAGTCATAAAAATTATAAAAATACATTTCTTGCAAGAATTTAGTGAATAAATATTTATCGTGTTGAATTTACGAAAACCGTCGTAAATATTTATATATAACAATTTATATACAAAATAAATTGAAAACATCGGGTAAACTAATAATATAATTTTTATAGTCTTAAAATGATTATAAAAATATATTGAGATTATTTTTGGAAGTGTCGGATCAATATTCAAAATAAATGTTTACGCGATAGCGTTTATTTAATAAGAAAAATAAACGTTTAATGAATAAATGCAAATCCATGCATGAACCGATATGAAATGATGTTATTAATGTTATGTGGACTAAATCTAGTCTATATGAAATGTCCTTGATGATATGTTCATGAATTCGCAGCTAAACCATTAAGGTTACGCGAATTTGATACTCGTAAACGTAGTTTACGATAAATGATGAAATAGTCAAACTTTTAAAGTTTGTAAAATGACCTAAAATTACGAGTTGTCACATTCGCCCAACCAAAAAGGAATCCAGTCCCTGAATTCAGTCCATGTTAGGTTCTACGGTGTTACTTGTGAAAGATGAGGGTATTTGAGTCGCATTGGGTCGTCCAATGTTTTTCTAAATTGTACCACGCCTTTCCAAGACGGGACTTTGAACATAATCTACTGCCAACTTGAAATTCTAATGGTTTGCGACTTATGGAACATACTTCCAATATTTTGTGTCGTATATCGACATAGCTTATCTAGCAATATGTTGTTACTTGTAACTGATTTTTGATATGTTCGATCACTTTGTTGTTTCATGAATGACTTATGGACTAGTGAGTTAAACTTTCCCTGGTTTTGACCGTGAATAAGTGATTGACACCTCGACCATAGAGTGCCTTAATTGGTGCAGTCAATATGTTCAGGTGCTAGCTATTGTTGTAAAACAACTTGTTTGATTAAGAATGATTTGCCTAATCATTTTTTAAAAAAATATTACACATGCCTCGAGTATATCTTCAAATATTTGAATTGTTCTCTCGCTCTAACCAATGAGCTGAGGATAATAGGTGGTAATCATGTCCTAGTAGGTTCCATGGGAATCCTGATATAATTGTCAGAAGCCTAAGGTGAATCGAATAGCTTATAATAGGTACAACTGGAATTGATACCACGTGTCTCATGCTAAAATTCAAAATGTTAAGTCTGTCGAAAAGGACCTTATTGAAAAGAATAGATTATAGGTAACAGTTGTGATTCCTCGCGTTTCTACTTCTAGCGAATGTCATTACTTGCCTAAGGTGCTTAGTCTCCATGACTAAAATGTTTATTGTTTGATTATCGAAGTGTTTTCATGCTCTATGTTGTAAAGTCACAAAACCTTAAATATTTAAGTGATGTGGTGTAGTGATTGATTTTCAAGACTTGTTTCAATATTGAGTGCTTCTAAAATATTTCATCACTTATATTGTTATCATGCTATCATAAACATAGATATCAGCTCATACTATGTCGAAGAATGTTTGTCCTAATTTCACTTGTAGATGGAGTGTCATTGATTGTCCGATATGTTTGAACCTGTTGCATCTCTTGATATAGAAGTGAGGTTACTTGGAATTTTTAGGGAACACAATGCCTTAGGGGAAGTTTATATTGATAACCTTAATTTAACCAAATTTTCCTTTAAGAAAAACTCATTGTAGGGAAGTTCACATATTGTTGAGGCCATGTTTAATGGAATATTCTGCAGTCTCAGCTAGAAGACTTGGTTGATCCCTATAGTGTTGCTTAGTGTGTATACGCTTCGTACTAAATCTTGTAACTCGGTCTAGCTAGTACTTTTGAAATGATATAATTTGGCTTCTAGTCCAAAATAGTGTTTCGGAATGTCTCGTGATGTCTTAAGATTTTTGTTGAGTTTTGAAACGTCTTACTATATACTTCTAGTCCTTGTTGGTAGTCCGAGAATGCTTTCATTGTTTTCTTGTATCGAGGAATCCTCCTTATAGATGGTATAGGAAGCCTTTCCTAAAAAGGTAACTCGTCAAATTCTAACTTATTGGTTGAGTGAGGGATGAATGGCGTAGGCTTCTATAGAGTGTTAACAAAAAGAAATGTTTATGAACAATTTATCTGATTACAAAGCTTTGCTTTTGAGTGAAGATTGTTTTAAGAGATTTGAAATGATTCTTGTTATTTTCATGACATAATTCTTCCTAAATTATACATAGGTGATCAGGCCATGTATAATCGAGGACAAATGATGTGATGTTTGGTTTTGTTGAAATGGTATTATGTTCCTTCGAAGTTTTAAATGGTATTCAACGTTTTGTTTTGTAAGATAATGGCTCAAGAATGTGAGTTCACCCATCATTGACATTTCAAAATGTTTCTTCATTAGTTTAGCAAAAGCGATTGAGTACTTTTTATGTGTTGACCCAAAAATGATGTCATCCACGTAAATTTGAACAATTAAAATATGTTCCCCGTGATATTGTATGAAAAGAGTTGGGTCGACCGAACCTTTGGTAAAATTATTGGCAAGGAGGAAAGATGATAGCTTATCATACCACGCCCGAGGAGCTTGTTTGAGACCATACAAAGCTTTGTTCAGTTTGTAGACATGGTTCGGAAACACGGGATCAACGAATCCTTCTCGTCGGCTGACGTAAAGCTGTTTCTTTCGGTTGACCATTCGTAAAAGCGCATTTTGACGCCCATCTGAAAGACCGTGATGTTCATATGAGCCGCGAATGCTAGAAATATCCGAACAGCCTCAAGACGAGCAACCGGAGCAAATGATTCTTCAAAGTCAATACCCTCTTCCTGTCTATAACCCTTAGCCACCAGACGTGACTTGTTTCTGATGACATTCCCTTCAGCATCCAATATATTCTTCCAAATCCATTTTAGACCAATGACGTAGACCCCCGATGGTCTTTAAACCAGTTCCCATACTTCAAGACATTTGAATTGGTTGAGTTCTTCTTGCATGGATTCAATCCAGTTGTCTTTTGTCATTGCGTCTTTAATGGTTTTAGGCTCAGATTGTAATTGGCGACGTGAGTGCATAAATGCAATGTTCACCATCTGAGTGAAGACGTTGTCTTGAAAATTTACCCTAGTTGATTCGAGTTGCCAATAATATTTTCCAGAGGATGGTCTTTTGTCCATTGATGTGTAGAGGGTTGATGTTGGTATACGTTGTGCAAATTTTGAGGATTCAAATGGCTTGTTGAAGATTCCGCGACATCTGGTGTAGCAGTCTCATTAGCAAACGGGTTAAAGAACGCATTTGGATCAAAATCTGCAGGTGGGGGTACTTTATTAAGAACATCATCAGCCGGTTCATCATTGTTAGAAGCGGTTTGTTCAACTGTGTTGGAGTCAACAAAAGTGCCTTCAACAAAGTGGTTGTTGTAGCAGTGTATCGTATAAGAGTAGTAGGTTGAGCAATGAAACAAATGTACGGATACACTGAGCACGTTCATCAATATCACACCGAACAGCGGAAGCAAAGAGTCTTTCCATTTGTTGACGAGTAAGTGGGGGCTTTGTTCAGTGATGATGGGGTTTGAGGGAAGTTTGCGGTTGTGACCGGTTCCAAACTGTTATACTCGAAGCCATTATGAAGAAGATTCAAGACGCTTCCCCCAAACTGACAACTGTCTTTAGCAGATTTGAAACTTTGATGAAGTCTACATTTCCTCTAACTTTGAAGGTTTTAGTATGCAGCGAAATTTGTAGATGAGCAAGAAACCACACAAAGAAAATCGACTAATTGCGGAAGATCCGTTCGAGGGTAACATGCCGGAAATCAACAAGATCTTCTCACGTATGTAGACGCATCACACCAAACAAACCACGAAAGACGAAATGATACGACTTTCCCCTGAATGTTGTGGTCTTTCGGAATACTATTCACCTGTGAATATGCAATAACTCGATTCCAAGACCGTGTGTGAGGCATCATAACATCATATTTAGGTAACTTCACACAAGATCACCCGTGAAATTGAGACGATAACACCAAAGTGGGACGTTTGAGCCACGGATCGTCTTATTTCTTCCTCCTAATTGAAGAAATTCAAGAAGGCATTGGGTTTTCGCAAAGAAGCATGTAGAAGAACAAGGAAGCAATGACCACCTACACACTCTCTCCCCCTCGATGTTTTCAATGATTCACAATCATACACCACGTATGTTGATGATGAATTGAAGACAGCGAAACCATGTATAAGGAGACAGCGAAACCATGTATGTTCAATTAATCGAACAAGTGTGAAGTACCATAAATATCTCGTGAGAATCAACTGCTGATAAAACTGCTTTGTCATTATGTTGAGCATCAGCTGTGACATTGTTGTAGGAAACACTTTGTTCTTCTATTTTCAGAGATTTGATTGGAGGTGCAGCTACAGTAACGGTTGTTGTTGTAGATTTAGATGTATCAGAAATTAGAGTATTATCAGGTTGTGCAGCGGAAACATTCGATACATCTGAAGCACGACTTTTGAAAGACTCTTTAACCAGTGGAGCAAATAAAGTTTCCAATTCATGACGATTAAGTACAATGGTTGTGCAACTGATAGATCATGATATTTTTGACGGTGAGAAACGGGTCCTACGCTGTTTTGTAGTAGAAGCCATAGCTGTTGTACCTGCATAGAAAAAATAGGAGGGGAACAAGAAAGAAGAATGTAGGATCGATATATTTATTGTGTTGATGATTCGGGTGGTCTTGGATGATCAAAATACATGTTTACCATTTTTGAGAGAGAAAGTAGAGAGAGAGGGTGTTCTTGCTAGAGGTTTACACAAAGGAAAGGTTAGATTAATGAAGAAGCACCACCCCTTCCATGGATGGAAGGGGTATTTATAGTTACATGAAAAACGACCTCCTATCGGCCTGTGGATCAGGTATACAGTGGGTAAAGACCCGTCCTTCCTCCACGGTGATACTCTAAACTAAACTACACTACAAACTAACTAATAAGCTGATAAATAACGTAACTAATGATATATCTACGAGCTAACTTATGCTAGATAATATTTGGGGTGACCGACTCTTCACTATTGAATTTTATAATTCCTAACAATTTCCCCCTAAGGGAGGTCACCCCATGTTTTACATTTTGAATCCTAGCATTCTATTCTAGACTTTGTTCTTGAGCTCGTAGACTTCAATTCTTCAATTTCGCAATCTTTGTGCTTTTGTAGTGCAGCTTCAAAGTCCACATTGATTTGTACTTTCAGTGGAGGTCTTTGAACTGATCCACATCTTTGATGATCTTCGAGCTTTCTTTGAGATCATCAGCCACAGTAAATCTCTGGATCACCCTTTGTTGTGTTGCCATCATGTGAAGTTGTGACTTTCGAACCGACATGCTCACACTTTTGAATCATGACATCTTTCCATTAGAGTAGCGGAAGCCTTACTGGTTCATGATATTTGTAGCAGCGAATAAGCGAAGCATAGTATGAAATATCGAGCCAGGTTATGTATATATGCACCACCATGATTTCTTCAAATTAAGTGTGGATGCGTGAGCATGCGGCTTTGGATTGACTCTTCAATTCGATCACCGCGAACGTCCAAATGTACCCGCAAACAACAGTTAGCAATAAAACACACGAAGTGTCTTTGATCACTTTCGTTGAATTGAGGTACACGGCCCACGGTTCCCGTTGATCGCTACAAGTACGCTATGATCAGGTAGGATTCCTAAGAATCTCCTTGACAGGGTTTCGCAGTTGTTCTAGCCGTTCTCAAATCGGAACGTCTCAAAGAAGACAACACGAAATGAGTGAACCAGCGAGTTGAGATTCACTGATTGATGAAAAATGATTTAAAAACAATCGCGTATTTCTTAGAAGAAAGAGTTTCGCAATACGACGAAGGTTTTATAAGAAAGATCAATTTTCAATCAAAATACTTTTTGTATTTAAAAAGAGTACACACTCGATGTTCTAGAGAAAAGAAGATTTGCACATCGATGTGATAAAAAACCATTTGAAGAATCACGACAAATCTTTAGACCCGATCCATATAATGAGCGCATAATCCAACAAATCATACAACCCTAATATTTAGGGTATAAGAAGCCACTTAACTCAGTAATAACCCTAAACACATATCATATTTTCTCCGCCCCTCAACAATCACTCTCACTACTCAACACAGATAAACACCAAACCCTAAAATACTCTCATCAAAGAAACGCCTCCCTCTATCTCATTCAAAAATCTGCTTAACCAAATCCAAGCTAACTCGTCACTTATCACAACAAAAAATTCATGAACCCTAATCCAAGGTATACTCACACCAGTTATCACCGCCCATCTCTCCATCATATCAACACGCATCAAGAAATATTTCATCCGAACCTCTAATAACCCTAACCACACAATTACGAGCAACATCTCCCATTGTTCGCCACAGGGATGGCTTGAGCAAGTGAGCGGCTTTGGCTTCAAGATCATTTATATGGTCTCAGGTAGGGTTTTAATTAATGTTCTTGATGTTCTCGTCATTGAGTCTTAGAACAAATATAGTATATAACAGATTTGTTATATAACTATGTTTATTTTTCGGATATAAATGAAGCTGATCTTCAAAAATTGATCAATGATGTTACTTTTCTTTCGATAGACCTTGAAAAGTCTTGATGCATCTTTGTATACCACGAAAGAAAGAGAAAAATAACTGAGATCGTGTACTTAATTAATTCAAAGAGTCGAGTCTTGTAGTTAGGTTGGAGAAGTGATTAGGATAGTAGTGAGGTTGATTGTTGGAGATGGTTTTATGTCGATTGGACTGATGATGGTATTTGATACTGAAGTCATTAAGACATTGGTATTTGGTTTATGTTGTTTATGTCGTGGTCGTGGTCTAGTGGTAGTTTTTTCTTCATCCTTTCTGTTGCAAGTCGCTAGCCAAATGAGTCAAGTCGCTAGGATTTTTATCAAAGCAAGTCGCTAACAAAAGTTTTCAAAACAACTAGCTACTTGATAAATATCAAGTCGCTACCTGTATGTGACAAGTCGCCAGGTCATGTCAAGTCGCTAGCACTATGATAAGTCGCTACGACTTGTAAATACAAGTCGCTAGGTCAAAGATATTTCTAAGTCGCTAGCAAAGTGTTTGAGTCAAGTCGCTAGCATGTTTGTGTCAAGTAGCTATGACTTGTAAAGACAAGTCGCTACACATAAAACATACTTAACTCGCTACCAAGTGGATACATAGAACCTGGACAAAAATGTAACCCAACTCGCTATGATGAACCCAGAAAAAGTGACAAGAAAAAAAACTGCATTTTTAACCCGTTTTGACCACAGTTTGACCACGTATAAACTGACTTATGACCACATAGCATCACGGTTTGATAGCATAACAAAAAGTCATTGATTGGACCCAAAAAAATGGACAAAAAAAAACAGATACAATTTCAAAAGTGAAAAGACCATGACTTTTTTTTTGAGACCAATGATAGGGTATAAGACAGAAAACATGTAATACTGTTTATTACAATGATATGAAAAAAATATTTTCAGACCAAAAAAAATATCAAAACAGTTTGCTACATGATCCAAAAACAATAATAAACCAACACAACACCATAACCATGGTACGAAAAACCACACAAATCAAAGAAACACTATAACCTTGGCTCTGAAACCAATTGTAGGATCGATATATTTATTGTGTTGATGATTCGGGTGGTCTTGGATGATCAAAATACATGTTTACCATTTTTGAGAGAGAAAGTAGAGAGAGAGGGTGTTCTTGCTAGAGGTTTACACAAAGGAAAGGTTAGATTAATGAAGAAGCACCACCCCTTCCATGGATGGAAGGGGTATTTATAGTTACATGAAAAACGACCTCCTATCGGCCTGTGGATCAGGTATACAGTGGGTAAAGACCCGTCCTTCCTCCACGGTGATACTCTAAACTAAACTACACTACAAACTAACTAATAAGCTGATAAATAACGTAACTAATGATATGTCTACGAGCTAACTTATTCTAGATAATATTTGGGGTGACCGACTCTTCACTATGGAATTTTCTAATTCCTAACAAAGAAACATGGATCCCCAAGTGTAACTGGGTTCCAGATGTTAGAGGCATAAAGATGTAGTGTCAATTATCTTCTTGACACCTGAACATGCTATTTTGATAAGCTCCTTTCCTACCTCAGGGATGGATGTTGTGGGTTTCACACTTGCGTTGATGCAACTACTTAGTATCTTGCCTGTAGGAATCCACCTAAGACCAACAGTGTTGAAAACTCTACCCATTGGAATCCATCTAAGGTTAGATCTAGGGGATGTTGAAACTTCTTTTGGGAAGAGTCTGTGTCCTATATTGATCCACCTATTAGGTTTATGAAATTTTACGTTTAGATCAACGGATTTATTTCTAACAATTTGTAGAGTAAACTTAGGTTTTGGTTTGCTACTACAAGCAGTGTTATGCAACACACTAGAAGGCATCACACTAGGTCGTGAACCTAAGATTCCATCCTTTTGGAGCAGTGCCCTTTTCCTAGCCTTTTCTAGATCATAGTTCTTGTGCAAGTCCGTTGTATCATATGAATTTTGAATTTTGATGCTCGGTTTAGACATTGTTTTCGAACTAATCCTAGACTGGCCAAAAGCAACCACTTGTACAGTGGTATACAGAAACAGGTTTAATAGAAACATGTTTAATAGAAATAGAAGCATTATTCTTAGGCCCGGAATGTGGAGTGACTGGTTTTGACAAATGATTATTCTCAACAACTTGGGAGGCAAATCGTGGTTTTGAAGATTTTGATCGTTCAGATTTAAAAGCAGTTGGTTGTCTAACTACTGATTGATTTTTGGTTGGTTGAAGAGACGATTTCCCCAAGATTGTTGGTTTTGTAAACTTAGTATCCACACTCTTGCCAGTTAATCTTCTCAGTTTGTTTTGTAAAGCAACATGTGCAAGCCCCTTTGCTTGAATTTGAGCCTTTAAATGCTCATTTTCTTTAACTAATGTATCCACACGATTACTTTGTTCATTTGAATACTCACCATTGTGTTCTGAAGAAAAAGATTTGTTTTATAATTTAAGTTCAAGAGAGATGCAATGTGCTTCTAGTTTTGAAAAATCTTTATGAAACTGAGCAATGGTCTTTTTTAGAAGAATGTTTTCAGATTCAAGAGTTTGATTTGACGTTTCAGTTGAATTGTTAACAAGTAAGGGCTCAGACATGAGATAGTTGTCTGGACATTGTGCAACACACTGGTCAACCTCTCCTTCATTACTAAATTTAGGTTGCTCAGTATGTTGTGTCGCATTTGCAAATCATAATATGATCAAAAGTAGATTGTACCTCAACCATCGTTCTGGTCGTGTCATAGGTGGGTAAGATATCTTCCTCAACCATTTGTTCTTCGTCACAGTTGGGCTCGATGTCGTAGTTAAGTAAGATATCTTCTCCAGATTTTTGCTATCATCCCGCTTCAATGCTACAACCTCATTGTCCGCATTAACTGATTGCAGTAATCACAACATTCTCAACGTCCATTTGAGCATTCCTTTCATGTACATCAACTCTTTCACCTTGCACGCCTGCGGGATATCGGGAATTTGATGATGTCTGACGCTTGGAATTGTTAGTCATTGGGAATATGCATGGTTTCCATCTTACGCACAATTCCACGTGATGCCTTTTCGTAATTAGAATCCATTGATTTAAACACTTTCTTTCCCCTGCAAAAGAATCAAAGAGAAAAGGTGCGAAGTCGATATAGCATACAGAAGGCCGATAGAGTGAATTTCAATTTCCCTCCAAAAATAATTTTGAAAAATTTTGACTCTCAAAATTTGAAATTCACTATAAAATTCAATTCTAAGGATGTAAGAAAAATTTGAGTTATGACAATTTTGACGCTAAATTTGACCCTAAAATTAATTTGGGCCCAAAAATTTGAATTTTTGACCAAAATTTTCACAGTTAAACCAAAATTTGAATCTCGCGTAAAAATTGAACGTTTAGTCTCCCCAAAAAATTATTATTATTATTATTTTTTTTTATAACTTGTGATGATGATGGATCTTTGTAGTCGAATGAAACTTTGTTTGTTGAAGAAGTCCTTAAGCGAAGAAAACCAGCTTATGCGTGGAAATAACCTTACGAGTAGAAAGAACCTTATGCGTAGAAAAAACCTTACGTTTAACAATGAGACTTACGCGTAAGAATAGCTTACGCGTAGACTTGGTGAAACCTTAGCTTATGCGTAAACCAAAGACTTATTAGTAAGAACCTTATGCGTAATATTTTCTTAGGCGTAAGACTTGCTTATGCGTAGAAAATGCTTACGCGTAAGATGTTTACTCGTAAGCTTTTATGCTTATGCGTAAAACTAGGGTTTTAACCCAAAAAAATTCTTTTCACTATCACAGTGAAAAAGATATCCAAAGTCGAAGTAAGCCAAGAAACTGAAGATCAAGCCAAGGAAATCTTATGCGTAAGTTTAGGGTTTCCTTACGAGTAGAAAAATACCAAAAACTGATTTTATGCCCAAAAGTGTTTAGAAACTTGATTTTTGTGATGAAATAGCTTCAATATCACCAAAATAACAAGAAAGTTTAAAACTTGATGATCTAAAACTCTTTTTCACCATACGAGTAGAAAGAGGTACACGAATGAAATCAAGCTCAAAAACACTTCTACACATGTAAAGTTTTAAACTTTTTGCCAAAAACATAAACTTTAACACCTAATAACCTTGAAAGGACAAGAATCTTGGATTTTAAAGTGAAAAAATTACGTTTTTATGCGTATGAAAGGTTGAAAATCGTGAAACCTTACGAGTACACAAAAAACAAACCGTTTCACCCAACTAGATGGCGAATGATACCACTGTTAGGTTCCCATATATTCAACACAAGAATCAAGAGAAGAGATAAGATGAAGAAGAGATCGGTTGAACAATATCCAAACACACACACATATGTTAATATGAAGGGTTAGGCGTATGAGTATGAATGAGACAATAAATTGAACAACCAACCCTCAAGTGAGGGTTTACAAGAGGTATTTATAGGAGAGGGGGCTAGGGCAACACTCCTAGTCCCTTCCTTTTCCTTATTGGACTAGGCCTAGGCTTATGGGCCTTCTACATAAGCCTAAGGCTAATTACTAACACAAAGGCCATATTAAGCTAACTATTACATATGAATCACTAACACTTGATTTTGGTTTAGGAGTGATTCCAACAGTCATCCACAGTGACAAAAGCTGAAGATGAGGGTCCAGCCTTCGAAGTTCCAGCTTCCTTCTGAATCTGCTGATAGGAAGAATATCTCATCTCATCACCAGCTTTCCTATCCTTGCACTCTCTAGAGAAGTGACCCATCTGTCTACAAGTAAAGCACTTGACCTTACTTTTGGTAAATCTAGCTGGATCCTTTCCCTGGAAACCAAACTTCCTTCCAGACTTACTCTCAAACTTTTTGATGTTTAACGAGAGCATGGCCAGTTGCCACCTCAAGTTCATCTCTTCCATCTCCAATGCATCCACCTGTTCAAGATCCTCATATGCTAGTTGCTGCTGAACATCATAATCAGCAACAAAGGAGTGAATCACATCTTCCAACACACTACTAGATTTAGGCTGATAGCTTGATGAAGTGGTTATGTAAGATGATGATGTTGATGAAACAGGGCTTGGAGCATGAGTCACTCTATTTGATGATGCCCCTACAAATGTTGTTTGACTAGGAGTGGATGAACGATAAGGACTTCTCACATCAGGCTCAAGAGATTTTAGTCTGTTGTACAATTCATCAAAAGTGACCATATCCAGCCCACCTTTAGCCTTGAGGGCAATGCTGACTTGTAACCAAGATGTAGGTAAAGATCTTAGGAACTTTGAGTTGCAGTCATCATTATCTGGCTTTGCCTTCAGCTGATTCAATTAACTCAATATCTTATGAAACCCTGTCGCACCCCTTGTGGATGCCTTCCTCTCGAAATCTGAACTCTTCGAACTGTTGTTTCAGCATAGACTTCCTCATTCTCCTAGACTCTTCATTCCCACCAAACCTAGCCTTAATTGCTAACCATATTTCATTAGCATCCTGCATGTAGTGAAAATCACCTAAGTGATCCTCAGGTATAGCCTAAAGAAGTATGGTTCTCACTTTGTGCTCTCTTTGAACCGCCAGTATTTCATCAGCAGATTTGGGAGGAACAATGGTAACATTACCATCAGGATCGCTGAGTTCTCTTCAAACTGTTCCCCTTTTTCACAATTTCCAAGAGATTCCAATCAATGTTGGAGATCCAGTTTTGCATCTTCATGGCCCATAAATCATATTCCTCCTTCTTCAAATATGGGAACTTAGCAATATAACCACAAGAGCTTCAAAAACTGTGTCTTTCAGCCTCAAGTACTCAGATCCCTAAACGATTCTCTTTGGCGACTATATCCCTAAACGAATTTTCTATTCCTTAAATCGATTCACTTTTATCCCTACTATTACAATCTTTATTAATTGATCTAGTGGGTCTGTGATTCAGCTTTTAAGATTCGTT
Source organism: Chrysanthemum makinoi (assembly GCA_910596185.1). NCBI lineage: Eukaryota > Viridiplantae > Streptophyta > Magnoliopsida > Asterales > Asteraceae > Chrysanthemum > Chrysanthemum makinoi. Next base: position 51,427,331 of record OU343216.1, read on the forward strand.
TTTGGATGTGGTTGTTTTCTATTGCATGCAATTAAATATCCTAGTATTCTTGAGCATGATCTATTGATTCTTTATTATATCAATTGAACGTGGGTCAGATTGCATACTATTTTGATTTACATGATGGGAGGTTAGGTTCTTAAGCTTCAAAGTTTTAAAAACCCTAACCTTGAGTTAGGGTTTTACTTTGATTTAATTTGGTTTTGCTGCTGCTGTTGCGTTGTTTTTGGTGAATTAGTTTGTTTTGCTGTGGTTGTGGGGTTTTGAGAGATGGAAAAAGGGTTCTTCAATAAGACTAGTGCTTCCAAGGGTTCGAAAGATGTGGGTAATTCTCCTGCTAATGATTCGAATGATACTAATCAAAGTGTGGCTGAGACGAATTATGGTCTTGATAACTTGGCCGATCAAGTTGGGTTGCTAAAGGATGATGAACTTGATGCACGATTGAATACAGGAAATGATGATGGGAGTACTGGTCAGAACGAGATTCTTGGTGATCTTATAGAATGTGATGGGGCTGATAACGTGAATAAGGTTAAGGATAAGGTTGTTTTGGATAATTTGGAGCAAAGCCATGATACACACTGCTTCGATTGGCCTCTAATGTTTCAAAACAGCCTAATGTGGAGCAATTGATTGCTAATGCGCATCAGAAATTTGATGAAGCAATGAATAAAATTGACAGTGATATTGCTAAGATGGCTTCATCTTCCGATGTGAACAATTCGAGTGGGATTGGGCTTCAATATAATTCGAATGGTACTAATGTTTATTCAAAGAAATACTCCTCCGTCGAGTTTTGATGTCGCTATGCAATCCCAGATGTATGGTACTAATCATGGTGTTACTTTTGATCCTAATGCACCCAAGGTTGTTACTACTTGTGGTAATGGAGTTAAGTTGGTCTCTTACGCGGGTGTTGCTTCTAATGAATCCCAGAAACATGTGTTTAATTTTCGGAGGTTAGAATGCAGCAAAAAGAAGGATGATGTTGACCTTTCAATCCCAATGAAAGTGGTGGAAGAGGTGAACATGAGGTTTGAGAATACTCTCTACGGATACTTCCTTGGTCAACGCCTTGCTTTTCCTGTTGTTGACTATTATGTTCGCAATACGTGGGCGAAGTATGGTTTACAAAAGGTTATGATGAACGCAAAGGGATTCTTCTTCTTCAAGTTTAATTCGAAAAAAGGCGTCGATGATGTTCTTGATAATGGTCCTTGGTTGATTCGTAATGTTCCTATTATTCTTAAACCGTGGATATTGAACACCAACTTGCTTAAAGAGGATTTGACTAACATTCCGGTGTGGGTTAAATTCCATGATGTTCCTTTAGCTATGTTTTCTGATGACGGGCTTAGCCTTCTTGCTACATTGATTGTACGTACCAAAAGGTTAGATGCTTTTACTAGTCAAATGTGCAAAGAATCTTGGGGTCGTAGTAGTTTTGCTAGGTGTATGATTGAAGTGAAGTCGGATGAGGTTCTTAGGGACATCCTCAATGTTGAGATTCCTTTACTTGATGGTACGGGTTCGACTATTGAGAAGATCCGAGTTGATTATGAATGGAAACCGCCTAGATGTGAGAAATGTCGGGTATTTGGAGATACTTTGTTGGATTGTCCTAAGGTTGTGACTCCGACTGCTCAACCTCATATGAACGTAAGTGATGGTTTTCGGACTCAAGTAACAATAGAAGAAGGGAAAGCAAGTTGGGCGAATCCGGTCGAGGAGGTTCTACTAAATCTTTGGTGGGCAAGCATTTTGAATATCGGCCCAAAAAGCCTCTTCCTGAACCCAAGAAAGTAAATGTCAGTAAGAAGATGGCTTCTGATGTGGCTAGTACGAGTGGAACCAGGATCACTACATCTAATCAGTTTGATGCTCTAAATATGGACGATACCGATGTGGATATTGGTCGTACAATGGAGGTTAATGAGGATGAGTTGACTAAGACTGGTTATACATCACGTGTACCGCTTGTGAGTGATTCAATGGAAACAATGGATGTTGGTTCTACGCCCATAGTTGAGAAAATTGGTAAGCTTGAAAAGCTAATTATTGATGGGAATGCTACTCTTGTGGATGATGATGGTCAACCTATTCCGTCTACCTCTTCTACTAAGAGAGTTAACCCTTTTTCTAAAGTAGGAGAGATTGAGGTGTCCGACTAAGATGAGGTTGTTGCTAACCCATTTGATGAGTCTGCTAATATATTTGGTGGTGGCCAAGAGTTTGAAGATGAGTATGATGACTATGACTTCGATGACTATGCGAAAAATGTTCGTGATCTTCTAGGTAATTTGGATGCCTTTAATGCCATGTATGGCACAAAGTTTCAAGGTCCTAGGAAGTAATTTTATTTCGTTGTGTCATATGTTATCATTTGAGTAGTGGTTTGTTTTCTTGTTTAGAAACTAGGAAGTATCTTGTTATGTAAGCTTTATGCCTATGTAACGGGCTGAGATATGGGATTTCACTCATATCCAATGTACTTAAACATTTATTTGGTTGATATATTTACCAGGGTGCAGGATTACTCCCCTTTACCCAAAAAAAATATGGGAACTTAGCATTGCTTTTAGAAAGACTGAGTTGTTGCATTGATGTGTTGTTATTGTTGTTGGTGATTTCAATGTCATCATGTGATCCAGGCATGTTGAATGTTGTTTTGGTTGTAAGGGTGTGTAGAAAAAGATTGTTCTTAGTATCGTAGAGACTCTCTCGAGGCTCTGATACCACTGTTAGAACAAAGACCTTGATAGATCTTATGAGCACTCTTAGATCGTTAGTTAAACTTATGTAATCACAAGCTTACTAAAAGACAATCTCTATAACTTGTATTTAAGCAGAATTTAAACACAAGAACACAAATAACTAAGAACTTCTTTGATCCTCTATGGATCTTTTAATAATACTACAACTTTGTTTTTCTATACGTACATAACTCAAACTATTGTGTTCCTTTTATAGACAAGGAACCCTAAACCATTTTCCAAGAAACGTATAAACATAAAACTAAATAAGATATACATTATAACTTCCTAATAAAGCTCATGCATATCCTAAATAACTATAGAATACGCGGAATAACTATCTCCGCAGAAACCATCTACACGGCTTCACTACTTCAGTAGAATTAGATCTTCAACAGATTCCACACTACTTTAGCAGAATCCTTCAGCAGTAATTTCAAAGATAATTCATACTTCACATAATTCCCAACAACATCTAATTCCTCCATGCGATTATATTCAACAACAGTCATAATTAAATCATCAATTCTATGTTCAGCACTATAAACTTCAGGATTTTGTTTGAATGCTCTGTTTGAAAACTTAGGTTTGTAATCAGCAAGAATCGGTCCATATCCATTTGGATTTGGTTTAAAAGTAAACTTTTGAATAGTTGTGATTGACTCACCATGTTTATAAACAACATTTCGAAACTCTTTCATTTTGTGTTGTAAGTCGACAATTTCTTCAAGATAGTTATCTATTCGTTTCGTGGAATGCCTTTTGTACTTAGAGAACTGTTTTTGACAAGTTAACAACTCAGCCTTGGCCTTTTGAGTTTCCAAAGTAAGAGCGTTAATGGTTGTTTATGTTCATGTTTTAGTTGTTCTATTTGAGACAACAAAGCATTCTTGGATGCGGCTAGATCACGTATCTGTCGTTCTAATGATATTTTGTTTTGATGAGATTTAGCAAAAGCGACTTCAAAACCTTTTTCACGTTTTTATTGAGTTTTAAAAACGTTGATTTGTCTGATTAAGCATTCATTATCCCTAATTAACAGTGCATTTTTATCTTTTAATTTCTTGCAAATTTCCAAACGAGATTCTTGGTCTTTAATTAAGGCCAGGAGCTCAATTTCTCTATTAGACAAAATCTCATCTTGTTCAACGTGAGTCTCAACATGATCATTATTTAGATCCTCAAATATAACCACGGAGTCAACTTGATGATCAATATTAACCATAAGGTTATCTTGATCGTCAAATATAACTACGGGATCTATTTGATAATCATCGGAATGAGATGTAGATGGCTCATGTTGAATACTCTGATCCTTGTCGGATGGAGAAATTGGTGGAGATATCAAATCAGTAATGAGTATATTTTGTTCCGGTACCTGAGACAAGCCGTCAGTGTCATACACTGGGCCTGTGTCACTCATGTGTAGAGCTTGCATTTGTGCCATCAACATCACTACTGCATTATCCTGCAAGTCCTCCATATCATCATCAGAATCTGCATCTGCCATAAAGCTATGTTCCTTGTTGGTAAGAGTTCCACCAGCTTCATCCATGAGAGCCAAAAGCAACGCCTCTTTGTGATAACTACTGACTCTTGTCCTCGGCTTGGGGCATGCATTAGCTAGATGACCCTTCTCATTACAGCTATAACAACAAAGACCATTAACCCCATTCTGAGCATTCCCCTGTTCAACCACTTGAGCCCTGTGTTGTTGTGGAGCACCCATGTTATTCCTTCCCATAGCATTAAACCCTTGACCACCTCCCATCTGACGACCATAACCATGATTCTGAACTTCAACGCGTCCATTGTTCACAACAGCCTGATTCCTTGTGTTTGATGAGGAACGAATGCGATTGTTGGATTTGTTTGTATACCGGCCAAAGGCTTTAGCAATCATAACGAATCCTTGTTGCAATTCATCGAAAGCATCGGAGTCCTCATCAGCTTCACTGTAAAGTGCTTGAGCATTGTTGTTGTTGATGGAACCAATTGAGTTTGTTGAGGTTGTTGCTGTGACGGATCATATGGTGTGATGGTTGCAGTTGGTTGAGGAGCAAGTTGAGGAGCTGTTTGAGGAGGAAAACTAGTTTGAACCCACAAATAAAGTTTTTGACTGTCCGGAAGTGACTGTGGAGCCGGGAGTCCATGGATAGTCCTTTTTTTGTCAACTTCTTTTTGGTGATTCTTCAAATAGTCGTACAACAATCCGTATGTAGCATGATGAAGATTCTTAGCTTGACGGAGAAAAATGACATACTTCTCCCATTTCGGACCAAGACTACTTAGAAACTTAGTGTTGACAGCAATTCGTGGCATGATGATGTTGTGTTTGTCCAAATCATTAATGATATCTGAAAAACGATGATGATATGACTCTAATGTCTCTCTTGGTTCAATCATGAAGTGTTCATAAGCCAAGTAGATTTTGGATTCCATGTCTTCCTGATTGAGTGTTGTGCCTTCCATTAGAAGATGAATATGTTCCCACATTGCTTTTGCTGTCTTTTGAGCATCAACACTTCGAAGGATCGGATTGGGCAATCCCAAAAGGATGTATTGCATTGCTAGTTCATCGGCTTCAAAATGTAGAAGTTCATCAGCAGTGAGATCTCAGATAGTTGCAATGTTGGTGACAGCATCTCTTGGTGGATTGGCATTAGGATCTGCGGGTGTGACAACAGTAGGCATCTGAAATGGACCTTCCATAATGACCTTTTTTAAGAACTTTCCATGTGGCTTCTTTAGATCACAAAACCTAAAGAACCTTATCACCCATTGATCATAATTTCCGGGAGTGAGCATTGGAGGTCTATCAAGTGAGCCAGCTTCATGAATTGATTGTTGGCTACTTAAGGCTTCACACATCATGCCAAACCATGTCGGTTCCTTCATAGTACTCCTGGATGGATGTTGATTGTAGAAGTTTGTGTAAGGTTGTACTTGAAGACTAGGTGGTGGTTGAACCATTTGTGGTCGAATTGCTCCTAGTTGTGGAGTATGTTGTTAATTAAATTGTTGTTGATAAATTTGTTGTTGTTGATTAAATTGTTGATGTTGTGGACTTAGTTGTTGTTGTTGTTGTTGATTATAAGTGTAAGGAAAATAGCTAGAATATGGTGGTTGTGACATGTTGAAAACTTGTGTTGTTAAATGGATCTTTGTAGTCGAATGAAAACGGTGTTGATGAAGTATCCTTATTCGTAGAAAAACCAAGTTTAGGCAAAGTAACACTTAAGCGTAAAAACACCAAACTTACGCGTAAAAGTGATATTTACGCGTAGGATTAGCTTACGCGTAAGAATTGAGAAACACTAAATTATGCATATAATGAAAGTTAAGCGTAGAAAACTTATGCGTAAGATTATCTTAGGTGTAAGACGGGGCTTAGGCGTAAGAATAAGCTTAGGCGTAAAAGAGTTCTACGCGTAAGATTTATGCTTAGGCGTAAAATTAGGGTTTAGCCCAAAAAAATCCTTTACACTATCACAGTGTAAGAGATATCCAAATTCGAAGTGTTTTCAGGCTTATCCAAGCAAGAAAACACTGAGTAAACCACTAAAATCTGAAGATCGATCCACGGATGAGTTACGCGAAAGAATAGGGTTTTCTTACGCGTAGAAAGCAACCAAAATTGATTTTTTGCCCAAAGATGTTTCTAAGCAAGATTTTTGTGATGAAACAGCTTCAATATCACCAAAATAATACAAAAGTGTGAAACTTGATGATCAAAAACTTCAAAACACCTTACGCGTAAAGATGAACACGCGTATAAAATAAACCTTAAAACTATGGAAAAACACGTAAAGTTCGAAACTTTTTGCTTAAAACTGAAATTTTAACACATAAAAACGATGAAAGTACAAGAATCTTGGATTGAAAAGTGTAAAAAATGAGTTTTTGAACGTGACCAAGTTTTTGAACCGTGAGTTAAGCGTAGAACCAAACAACTTCAAAAACAAATAAACTTTTCACCCAACTATTTGGCGAATGATACCACTGTTAGGTTCCAATTTTAGTAACACAAGCATCAATATAAGAATTAGTAAAGAAGAGATCGGATGAACACAATCACAAACACACGAATAAGAAATAAAGAAAGGTTATGCGTAAGTGAATAATGAAAGTGAACAACCAACCCTCAACTGAGGGTTATAAAAGAGTATTTATAGGGCAAGGAGCTAGGGAAACACTACTAGACTCCTTCCCTTCTTATGGGCTTGGGGCCAAGGCTTATGGGCCTTCTACATAAGCCTTAGCTTAATAACAAACGTAAAGGCCATATTAAGCTAACTATTACATATGAATCACTAACACTTGAATTAATGTTTAGGAGTGATTCCAATAGGTCTCATCAAAGTCTATTCCTTCTTGTTGATTATACCCTTGGGCAATGAGTCTAGCTTTATTTCTAGACACTGTACTGTTTGCATCTAACTTGTTTTTATATACCCATTTGGTTCCTATTATGGTTTGATTACTAGGTGGGGGGACGAGTGTCCAAACATCGTTAGAAACAAAGTGATTTAACTCTTCTTGCATAGCCATTACCCAACTTTCATCTTTTATGGCTTCTTGTGTATTCTTAGGTTCTATGGTTGAGACAAAACAAAATAAGCTACTTTGGTTTTGAACTTGAGACCTTAAGGTTCTTTCGTTTAGCTTTCCTATGACCTTATCTAAGGGGTGATCTTTGGACTCTTTAATATTTATGATTTCATTATTTAAAGGTTCTTCTTCTTCATTTGTCTTTTTCTTTATTACAATACCTTCACTTTCGACAATCTCGTCATCGACAAGAGGTGGAGTAGGTTTGGGTGGACTTTCATCAAATTTTACGTTTAATGACTCTTCAACCTTCATTGTTTATTTATTTAATATGACGTAAGCTTTGCTATTAGGAGAGTAACCTAAAAAGATACCTTCAGTTGATTTAGGATCAAATTTTGTAAGGTAATCTTTAGTGTTACGTAGAAAACATTTGCTACCAAAGGCTCTAAAGTGATCTAACGTAGGATTTTTGCCTCGAAGTAACTCGTATGGAGTTTTACCTAAAAATGGTCTAATTAAGACTCTATTAAGTATGTACGTTGAGGTATCAACGGTATTGCACCAAAACTTTTCAGGTATGGATTGCTCATTTAGCATGGTGCGACTTATTTATTATAGGGTTCTATTCTTTCTTTCAACTACCCCATTCGATTGTGGAGTGCGAGGAGCCGAAAAGTTGTAAGTAATACCATTAGCATCACAAAAGGCTCCAAACTGCACTTCATTATCGAATTCCATACCATGATCCGTTCTAATAGACACTATAGGACTTCCTAGTTGTCTTTGGATTTTCTTACTTAATATTTCAAAGTAATTGAATGTTTCAGTTTTTTCTTTAAAAATTTAGTCCATGTGTACCTAGAGTAATCATCCACTATAACCAAAGTGTAGTAGTTACCTCCATAACTTTGGATAGCGGATGGACCAAATAAATCCATGTGTAGTAACTCTAGACACTTAGTTGTAGACACCATGTTTTTAGCTTTGTGACTAGAATGTACTTGTTTTCCTACGTTACAAGCATCACAAAAGTGATGTTCATATTTTAATTTAGGTAGATCTCTCACTAGATCTTTGGATGATAGCGATTGAAGAAGTCGCATATTGGCATGACCCAATCTTCGATGCCATAAGGTCTAAGTATCATCCATAGAATTAAGAAAAAGTTTGTCTTTAGGTTCATTACCAATTTTAATGACATAGACTCCATGTTTCCTAATTCCTCTACCTATGGTGATACCGTTTTTTAATATCTTACTACCAGTTTCGTTAAAAATACGTTGCACTTTTTATCACATATTTGTCCTATACTTAAGAGGTTAAAGTTTAGATTTTCTACGTGACACACATCGGTAATGGTTACAGATTTGTTAGAAATCGTACCTTTACTGATGATTTTGCTTTTGCTATTTCCAAATACCACATTTCCTCCATTGAAGGATTCATATGTGGAGAATAAATCTGTTAGGAATTAGAAAATTTCATAGTGAAGAGTCGGTCACCCCAAATGTTATCTAGCTTAAGTTAGCTCGTAGACTTGTCGTTAGTTTCGTTATTTAGTAGTTTATTTATTAGTTTGTAGCGTAGTATAGCTTAGTGCAACACCGTGGAGGAAGGACGGGTCTATACCCACTGTATACCTATCCACAGCCGATAGGAGGTCGTGTATTGTGTTAGTATAAATACCCCTTCCATCCATGGAAGGGGTGGTGCTTCTCATTCAATCTAATATTCCATACTTTTGTAAACCTCTAGCAAGAACACCCTCTCTCTCTTCTAACTCTCTAACTATGGCAAACATGTATTTTGATCTTCCAAGACCACCCGAATCATCAACACAATAATATTCACGATCCTACAATTGGTATCAGAGCCAAGGTTGTTGTGTTTTGATGATTTACTATGGTTTCGATTCATGTTTGTATGCTGTTTTTTTTGGTACTTTATGTTGGTCGGAAAACTGTTTTTTAGAGTATACGTGTGGTTAAATGTTTTTACATGTTTCACTATCCTCTTGTTTGGTCAACAAATAAACATTTTGGTCCATACATGCTTGTCTTGGGTTTTGTTTGTCCAAACAGTTATATGGTTACATGACTTTTGTTAACAGTTTCTTGTCCATACAGTATTTTATACCAAACACTGTGTATGTTATGATGGTCAAATGGTTGTTACAAAGGGTCAAAATGGTCTAAATATATTTTGGTCTAAAGATTTTGGTCTAATGATCTTTTCTGCTTGGTATATACGTGGTCATATGGGTCATTCAATGCTTTTTCATATACATTTTTCTGGGTTATGTATGAATATGGTCGGAAAAGTCATCTGAAAAACTCATCGGAAAAGTCATATTTCATGCTAGCGAGTTGTCAAACATGTTTCTATATAGCGAGTTGGTCAAAACACTTTTGAGTGTTTCTGTCTTTTACTGGTAGCGACTTACCATGAGTACTGACTCATGGTAGCGACTTGCAAGAAGACTTGTAACTAGCGACTTGTTATAAATTTGCTAGCGAGTTGTTTTGAAAGTGCTTAGCGAGTTGTATAACAAAAGTGACCTAGCGACTTGTTTTTTAACAAGTTAGCGACTTATGTGCCTTAAAACTGCTAGCGACTTGAATCTGTAAAAGGTAGCGACTTATCTTAACTCGCTAGCGACTTGGTTCATGACTCACTAGCGACTTGGACAGAAAGGAAGAAGAAGAAGATCTAAATTGACCTTGACCATTATACCAATTACCTAACCACACCATGAACCTCAGGTCCATTACAGTAAAAAGATCAAAAAGAGAAGAAGCAGTAATCCATTTCCAAAACCACTTGCAACAACACAACACCACCTCATAATAACCATAACTCATTCGACCTCAGTGTTAACTATCATAACTCCTCGTGAAAAGTTCTAACGAGTTCCAAGTTGTCACAAAACTCTCACAAATTATCCGTATCTGTTATCCAACTCAAATCTTTTCTCAAACTAACCTAGACTCGAATCACAAAACGAAAACAAATATACAATCAACTCTAATCTCAGATTTGGTTCAAATTGTTTGTGAATCTTTAAAAGATCTGTTAATAGAACCGTTTCTTCATAGATTATATTCGAAGACAAAGCTTCAACAATATCCGAATCAACAAGAAAGATTATAACAATTATGTTATATCTTATCTTAGACTCGTTCATGACCTCAAAAGAAAAAGAAATCGATCAAATGAAAACACAAACGCAAAGTAACCTACCCGAGACCATCTTTCAGATCTTGATGACGAGTTTTTGATGAGCTGAAAATGAAACCATCCCTGTGGCTGTCACAAGTATCTCGAGCCATCCCTGTGGCGAGCTGAACTTGTATAATGGATTAATTTTTAATCTGAGATGAGATTATTGTAAGATGGAGGCGTATGTTTAGGCGAATGAGTGATTTGGGTTTGAGTGATATGATGGGGAGGCGGAACATGTGAGGTATTAGGGTTTGAGGAGGATGTTTAGGAGAGGGAGGCGTGGTATTGTGATAATGTGTTTTAGGGTTAATGTCCTAACAGTTAGGGTGAGTCTCTTATAACCTGTTATAAGGTTAGTTTGCTGGATCGGGTTTTTATTGAATGGGCCTATCACTTTAATATTTGTTGGACGTGGTATGATCTTGAATGGGCCGTGTACTACTCTAATCTCATTGGACAAGTTATTCAATCACATGGCCCGGATTGGTGTCTCCTACAAATGTAGTTTAGGCCTTGAATCAATTCGGATATTACATTGGTTTTAATGAACCATATGAAAAATGGTATTAATCTTGGAACGGGGTATGTGGTAACTTTTGGGCCTCGGTTTTAATTGTTTGAATCGGATACCCATAGACTCGTAATCTTAACAGAAACTAATGTTGTAAGATGGGCTCTATAATTCGGATATTCTACATAAGTTGGTGCCATGTCTTTGGAAAGTTTTGTTTGAAAATCATAAGATGTGTGATGATGAGTTCTGATAATGAGATTTGGTATGATGATGGGAACCATTATGTTATGAGGTTTGGACTTCGGTATATACATCTTCACAAAGGATAATATTTTGTCACGGCTTGAAGTGTTTATTGGTAAATGTTGATTACAAGGGTGTTTGGACGATATCTCTTATTTGGATTTGAAGTGAGGTTTTCCGGGCGCGTTTACTTATTTCGTCTTCTTTCTTTCTACTCTTCCGCGAAGATGACTTGTTTGGGCGTTTATAGAGTGTGATAAAGACTTGGATATTTAGTTACTTTTGTGATTCTTTCTCACTTAACTCACAACGTAACTATCACTTCGGTGCCTCACGCAGTTGAGGATATGTCAAGAGGTTTTGTACATTGGGTACACCGTTTCTTCTTCACAAAGATTAGTACAAGTTTAAGTAACAAATATGGGGAATTTTACTTCATAATCAAGTTCGGCATATCGGGTTTACTTCACCATGTGGTCACTACAATAGCCGACAGAATGCGTGAATGATGTGTTTACTATATTTTATATTGGATGGTTGATGATGTTGATGATGTTGGATAATGAACCGTTGATGAACCGCTGCATGTTCCCCTAAAACAGATATTCACCGAAACTAAAGTTGTCATAACATATTCAAGCTGACATTGTTTACGGTTTTGTCTTGATTTTGTAAAATCCCGTGAAAGAACCTATTTCTCGGTTTAAATCATAGACTTGTAAAATCTCGTGACAATGGAAACATCCTAGTATTAGTAAAGTGCATTTCTGGATCTATCTTACGGTTTATTCTTGGTTTTGTAAAATCCCGCGAAAGTAACTATTTCTCGGTTTAAACTATAGAATTGTAAAATCCCGTAATGATGGATTCATCCTGGAGAAAGGAAAGTGTATTTCGGGATCTTATCTGATGCTGCTACTACGGTTTCTGCTTCGAAGAAGGGAAAAAATGGAGTACTTCATGAATTGGATGTGTGTTTGGATATTCGTCATGGCAGTTTGGTTATTTCAAAGTTTTGCGGGGTTATGCTCATTAAACCATGGTCGGGATGAAACCATTATCAGATTTCAATTAAAACGTCAAAAGAGGCTAGATTTGAGCTTTTAATCAGAAGATGTGACAACGGGGTTAATTCACTATTATTTATTTGAGGTTGAAGTGAAATAACACGAGCAAGTGTACTTAGTATCTGAAGGTATCGGGATGGATGGATGAAGATTCTTCATGATCCTTGTTCGAGCTTATTTTCAAAAACGAAGACTTGGAAATCTAGTTATTGTTGGGTAGCTTTTACTTTTTCTTTTACCACTTGGGGGAATTGGGCTCTTACCACCTCAAAATAACTATCACTTAAAGGAGTTACGTTGTAGTGCTCAGTGTCACATTCAATTGTGGATTTTCAAGAGGTGATATACGTCTTATACTCGATGGTTGGTTGGTTGAAGAGTATAGAGTACTTAGAGATTCAAATGGGCATGAAGTCTCAGCACCGCTCTTTGTTACATATGTGCAAGTTTAAGTCACGAGTTCGGGGTAGTCTACTTCAGGGTCAAACTCATCATATTGGGTTTTCTCCATCAGTTGTCACGACAAAGAGCCTACTGAATGATAATGGGGCTGATTACATGTTTTGCTAAGAGAGCAGAAAAGAGAGAGATAATGACGTATGAACACAATAGTTCATGCCTCGTTCTCTAAAGAAAAGAAATGTGTACGTATCAGCGCGCATTATCTTCGGAAGAAGAGAAATCTTCTTATGACGTTTGAACATATCAGTTCAAGCCTCGTACTCTAAAGAAAAGAAAAGTGTACGTTTCAGTGCGCTTTATCTTCCAAAGAAGAGAAATCTTCTTATGACGTATGAACACATCAGTTCATGCCTCGTACTCTAAAGAAAAGAAAAGTGTACGATTCAGTGCGCTTTATCTTCAAAAGAAGAGAAATCTTCTAATGACGTATGAACACAACAGTTCATGCCTCGTACCTCAAAGAAAAGAAAAGTGTATGTTTCAGTGCGCTTTATCTTTTGAAGAAGAGAAATCTTCTTATTTATGACCATTCTCATCAACATGCTTCATACTTTTTCCATGCGCTTCAATCACAAAGTGAACCGGGCTACCACTGATTGTTTTCTCATTCCACTTGCTCGATTATAATGAAGATGGCGACATCATGTGCTTATTTTGCGGGAGAGAAGTGTGAATAGAACATTCGGATGATTTTCACTTATTTAGTCAAGAATGGCATCTCCGTATGCAATTCTTGAGGGGGAGAAGAAGTGTGAATTTTTTTTGCATTGTTGATTGATATTTGAGAATTTAAATGGTCATACGGCTCTAAACTCATGTAAGAACCGAGCTTCTTAGTATCGGGTCATCTTCACATGTAGTTTCTTCTAAGAGCTGTTGGTTGACATCTTCACACGGGCTGATATGATTAAATGACAAAGTGCTTCTAGTTGCTGGGCTGATTTCTTTGATGAACATCTTTCTGTTCTTGTTTGATTGGAAGGGATTTTAATTAAGGGGATTTGCTATTTACAAGTTAACGGGAATGCCTTTGGTGTAAAGAAGATGTTAACTATCTATTCCCCAACTGGACAGTCTTGAAGAAGGTCGAGTCTACTGTCGGTTCTAAATTTTCTGCTATATGTTAGAAGACTAAAAGACGAGTTGCATTTGATTATCAAAAGACTTCTTCTTATTCTGGGCATTTATCAAACAGATTGTCATTTAGGGAGAGCACTAATTGGGGGAGATTGAAATGCCAAATATAATCTCTAATTAGACTTTCTCACGTTATTATTCAAAGATGTTGATTCTCACAAAGACTTCAAGCGATCTTCTCAACAAATTTCTAGTATATGGGCTTACAATGAGTTCGATTCTGAAGTGTCTAAACCTGCAAGGGGAAAGGAGACACACATCTATACGCGAGTAATCTTGACGAGCTTAATACTTCTAAGTGATTGAAGATATCCCTGGAAGACTATTGTCATTACCGCAGAGAAACTCAAGATTTGACTCATGGCGTTCAGTGTTTTTTATTCCAACTATGTGGGGGAAGAGATGGAAGAGTTAGTTTCTGATGATAAAAGAGGTACACAAGTGTGTGATGTTGCTATCACATTCATCAGAGGAGAGAGATTGTGTACATTGGGGATGCTCAGCTGTCTCACTTGAGGGCTTAATCTGTGATTCAGAGATATAATCACTTAGAGATTGTCATCCGCAGAGATAATCAGTGATTCGGCATGCTTCTTCAATGTTATCGGTTATTCTCTCTTTGGGCATTCGGGTACTTCGGGTTTTGAGCTTCATACACTTTCTTCAGGGGGAGAGAAAAGTATACATCGGGTTATTCTTTGGCTATTGGACTTAATCTGCTACTTCGATGGTATAAGTTTCTTTGTCTTCGAGTATGTGTATTCGAGTTCTTGAGCATTATACAAAGAAACTGACTGCATCAATTCAACTACTTGGGGGAATTGTTCTCTTGACACCTTTTGGAATGGATTGCTTCAGACTTCAGTGGTTGTGAAATTTGAGAAGATTATTTTATGTGTGGGATGATACGTTGTTGTTCTTCTATTGGATGATATAACCCCGAACGGAGAACCTTGATTATCGTTCTTAAATGGAGCAGCGGGATTCATGATAATGGTGTGCTTCTTTGTGCACCTGGCTAAAGCAAGCTTGAAATAGAGCTTCGAATCTGCTCATCTAATGGTTTTTCGGTTTGGGGGGAAGCTGCCAAAGTCTCACTTTCAAGTGGCTCAATTTCTCTCTTCGATTCAAGAGTCTTGGAAGCTTTGGTGGTGAAAGTTTTAGGGATGATGACTTCTATCTTCTACAACGGGGCTGTTCGATATCTTTATCTCGGTACTCGTATCATCATCTTCTTTAACTATATCATCTATTCTATCTTTGTAAATATTTTTCAAAAAATCAAATACAAAATATAAAACCAACAAAAACAAAATAGAAAAATATAAATTCAACAAAAACCCATAAAAATCAGAAAATTTGAAAAATACCAAAAATATTGTTTTCTCAAGACATGTCTTCTGGTATCGATAACATCTACGGTCTTAGAAATGTCATTCAATAATGGCACGGGACTTTAGATGAAGTTCGAGCAGGAGGTGTAAATATTCTTTTCTATACATGTCTCAAAATATGGCTTACAGTTATTTCAGACTGTAACCCGGGCTTAAAATATGGCTTGCAGTTACTTCAGACTGCAACCCGTGCTTAAACTATGGTTTGCTATTATTTCAGATAGCAACCCGCTCTTTAAAGGAAGGAAAGTGTTGCGCTAAACAATTTTTCAAATATTTCGTGCACTTATCCTAAAACAATTTGAGGAAAGTGTGTCGAAGGACTGCTGTTCCTACACAAATGTTTTTCCGTCTAAAATTCTTCAGGAAAATATTTGTTGTTTTTCAAAAATGGTGGTAAATGAGTTGCTTTAAAAACAATCTGATTCAGAGTTTTTATAAAAATTGAAATCTCAATCAATGACTTCAGCGCTGTTAAAACTTCTTATAAAATGAGTCATTGATTGAGGGGGAGAATGTTTTCAAATCTATATCATCTAACGAGCTTTCTTAATTATCCTACGTGCTTAATTAAAAATGATATTTGCCTGTGTCGAAGGACTAGGAATTTAGGATATGATTGTTAGGTTTAGATGATTAGAGTTTGATTAACACATAAACCCCATACCTTACATGATCTGATTGATATGTTGGATTGACTTTTATTAGTCGATTGTTGTTTGGGTGTTGTCGACCACCATATATTTGTATGTGTGTTCACTAACATATGCAGGTATATTGGTATATAAGAATGTTCCCGATCCGGATCCCACAAATGAACATGATTGGATGCCGCAAGGAAAGGGTAACTATATCTTGGGTTGACAAATGAAGAAACGGAGCTTAATTGGACTTCTATGGAGAGTTGGCATAAATGCAACGTAAGAGGTCTCACTACATTAGCAGATGGTTTTCTTCTAAGTGATTGAAGAAACCGAGCTTAATTTGACCTCAGTTGGCATTCAAAATGCAACGTAAGACGAAGTCTCACTGCATCTGCAGATGTTTTTTCTTCCAAACCCTACGAAAGCAACATCAAGAAGCTTCTCAACCACCTAACGTATCTTTGTGCAGGATACCATTTTTAAACAATTTTGAATAAATTGATTAAATTGTTTTTGAAAATGGAAAATATTGTTTTGAAAATATATTGGACTAATTTTTGAAAATCACCGGACTTCATGTTATCAAAACCTAAGTCACTCAATTATTGACTTCTGTCATCGATTGAGGGGGAGAGTGATTTAAAATATAATATTTTCAAACAATAGTCCTTCATAAAAGTTCCGGTTTGTACGTTAAAATGTGGTGATATAAAGATTTAATGTTATGTCATGGTATGATTTTTCTTTTGAATCAAGGTCTTTCAAAATGAAATTTTTTCTGTTCTTGTTTGATTGTGAAATTGTTTTGTTTTACTTAAAAGATCTCTTAAAACAATCATACCTGATACTAACAATCTTTAATGTCTTAAAATGGTCCTTATCTGTCATTTTTCAAAATTAAATCTTGCCACGTCTTTCCCTAAAACTTTTAAATGATTTAAATCAATTGGGATCCAAAACCCTAATTGGTTTGAAATTTTTGATCGGGGAGAGATCGTGATTTAAATCTCAAATCTGTTTTAATGGAATCGGTTTTAGTCCTTTATAGGCACTCCTGCCTCCATGTGCCAAACGATTTCAAATATACAATGCACATGTTGAGGAGGAGGATTTATCCAAAAACCAGATGAGTGTTTAAACAAGGCCACATTTTCTCCCATGTTTTCTAAACCTAATTGAATCACTTGGGATCCAAAATCTCAAAGGGTTTGATATTTTTGATTGGGGGAGAATTTGTGATTTAATTAATGAAATTTGATAAAGGTGATCGTTTTGATTTAATTGTGCACGCTGCCGCTCATATGTGCTAAACGCTTTGAATCTTGAAGCACATATTGAGGGGAGCAAATAAACAATCGAGGTACGAAAGCTTTTTAAAGTGATTTATAAAGTACCTTGATTGAATATTCAAATGGTTTTCTTAATGGCTTTTGTGATCGTGGATGTGCTTCAAAAGAACTCTTGCCTCTATGTGATAAAATTATTTTAAATATCCTATGCACATATTGAGGGGGAGAATTTTACCAAAGAAATTCAAATGGCTTTTTCTAAGGAAATTGTGATCAAGAAATTATTTCAAAGAAATTATTTCAAAGAACTCTTGCCTCCATGTGCCAAACAATTTTAAATCATATGCACATGTTGAGGGGGAGCATTTTCTAAATGATCAAAACTATTAAGGTACAAAATGCTTTGATCTCGTATCACAAGTACCTTGATTGTTTTTCCAAATGATTTTTCAATTGGTTTCGAGAAGGAAAGAACTGTACCAAAAGACCGACCATTTTACTTTATGCATGGTGTTATAAGGATGGTTAGGTTAGGTATTCGTTCCCACGATCTGCCAGAACCGGAGGGATCTACCCAGGGACAATCCACTAAATAGTGTAGAGTCCTTAGGTATGATGAAAAAAGGAGAAAAGTGAGATATGGGAAGAGTGCGGACTGAGACAGAGCTAGTACTGGAATAAACCCAACAAGGTTCTAGTCATGAAGTCTCGTAAGCAATCGAAGGGGTTGAATAATGAAAAGAACTGAATGTGAAAAAGGGTGAAAAGAAATAGCCCTCCATCAATTCAACCTTAGGGCAGAAATCGGGTTCAATACATATGCTACTGGTGGTTACTAAGGTAACGCCGGTATTGAAGACAAGACGTCATGGACCCAGTGACGCACTGCACCTAACTTCCCAAGCTACTCAAGTTCCTCTTAAAAGGGCTTGTTTCATTCTCACGGGGAACCGACATTATCTATCGACTTTCTCTTAGAGATTGTTGATATTGAAGAAGGAGACCTTCTCCCTAGTCTCCGGCATAGGAACCAAATGTGCACTATTGAGTCTAGAGCCAAGAGATCATCCACAATATCTCATTAGGACATAAAGTTAATGAAGACTTGCTGTTTCACACAATGTGGAAAGTAAGTATATATTAAGAGTCCTACGCATTATCCTTGTGGTATTGCCAGAACATCTGAGTGATATGCATACATATTCACAATGAAGATGGAAAGCCTTCTGGAGCCAACATCAAACAAGCTCTGGTAGGTGGCATGTGAGATCTTTTCTAAAGATCAAACTTGTGACAACTCGATAGAAACGATGGGGCGATTCATTCGTGAATCAACCTTGGTCCAGGAATGGAATTGACGAATACTTTTGGAAAAACCGCTCGATGTGCAAACCTTCTTTTCTCTAGCACGTCGAATGTGTACTTATGTTTTCAAATTCAAAAGTATCTCTGATTGAAAAATACTTTTAGAAAAACTGTTCGATGTGCGAATCTCTTCTTTTCGCTAGCATGTCGAATGTGTACTCATTCTCTAATACAAAAAGTATTTTGTTTGAAAATTGATCTTTCTCATAAAACCTTCGTCGTATTGCAAAACTCTTTCTTCAAGCAATACGCGATTGTTTTTCAAATCATTTTTCATCAATCAGTGAATCTCAATTCTCTGGTTCACTCACTCCGTGTTGTTTTCTTTGAGACGTTCCGGTTTGAGAACAGCTAGAACAGTGCGAAACCCATCAAGGAGATTCTTAGGAATCCTACTCGATCACAGTACTTGTACCGATCAACGGGAACCATGGGCCGTGTACCTCAATTCAACGAAAGTGATCAAAGACACTTTCATGTGTTTTATTACTAACTGTTGTTTGCGGTACATTTGACGGTTGCAGTGATCAGAATTGAGGAGTCAATCCAAAGCCGCATGCTCACTGCATCCACACTTAATTTTAAGAAATCATGACTGGTGCATATCTACATAACCTGGCTCAGATATTTCTATACTATGTTCATCTTGCCTGCAAATATCTTGAACCGAAAAGCTTTCGCTACTCTGATGGAAAGATGTCATGATTCAAAAGTGTGAGCATGTCGGTCCAAAAGTCACAACTTCACATGATGGCAGCACAACAAAAGGGTGATCCAGAGATTTACTGTGGCTGATGATCTCAAAGAAAGCTCGAAGATCACCAAAGATGTGGATCAGTTCAAAGACCTCCACTCAAAGTACAAAACTATGCGGACTTTAAAGAATCACTACACAAGCACAAAGATTGCAGAACTTGAAGAATTGAAGTCTACGTGCTCAGAACACATTCAAGAATAGAATGCTAGGATTCGAAATGTAAAACATGGGGTGACCTCCCTTAGGGGGAGATTGTTAGGAATTAGAAAATTTCATAGTGAAGAGTCGGTCACCCCAAATGTTATCTAGCTTAAGTTAGCTCGTAGACTTGTCGTTAGTTTCGTTATTTAGTAGTTTATTTATTAGTTTGTAGCGTAGTATAGCTTAGTGCAACACCGTGGAGGAAGGACGGGTCTATACCCACTGTATACCTATCCACGGCCGATAGGAGCTCGTGTATTGTGTAAGTATAAATACCCCTTCCATCCATGGAAGGGGTGGTGCTTCTCATTCAATCTAATATTCCATACTTTTGTAAACCTCTAGCAAGAACAGCCTCTCTCTCTTCTAACTCTCTAACTATGGCAAACATGTATTTTGATCTTCCAAGACCACCCGAATCATCAACACAATAATATTCACGATCCTACAAAATCTTTATTGCCGGTCATGTGCCTCGTGCACCCACTATCCTTGATCCACTCATCCGGATCTAGGTCGACCTTTAAGCACACCTAAGAAAACAATTAACTCAAAAGTTTGGTCCCCATTTGTTCATGGGTCCATTAGTGTTAAACATTCCATTCATGTTAGACATGTATGGATAAGGTGAATATGCGTTCCATGGTGCAAAGTTTTGAAATGGAAAGCCATTTTGCATATTTGGATTCCATCCCATTTGATGGTTACTTCTTGGATAAATATTATTAGGTCTCCTAGATGTGTTTGGTTTTGAAAATGATGGACCTTTGTTTCTTATAAAGCTTTGATTATATCTTGGAGGTGGTTGTCTAATGGTAATATGAGTTGGTTTCTTCTTATTAACAATAACAAAATCAGTTCTAGAAGAGGAAGCTACATTATTACCACTGTTTCTTCAGCAGACCCACGGATCCCTGGTCGTACATTAGTCAGTTCCTTGTTTGTGGGATCCGTGGGATCCGTGACTACAGTGGTTTGTTTTTCTAGTGCCTTTACGAATTGTGTCTCTTTGTTTTCACTATTTGACGCATTAAGTTCCTGAAAACCTAGACCTTTTTGGTTATTTCCTGTTTTAACACTATCCAATATCATATCTAAGGTTCTAGTGTTCATTCTAGCAATCTTAGAGTCTAGATGGTCAACTAGTGTTTGAAGTTGAACGCAAAGTTCACATTCGCCACTTGCTATCTTCCCCTTTTCTAGACATTTTAATTTTGCCTTTAGATTTATGATTTCCTTTTCTAAACGTTCGTTTTGATTTTTCAAAAAAATTGTTTTTGTTGATTACTTTTAAACTAATTTTGCAAAGTTTATCATATTCATTATGCAATGAGTCATCATCTAATGATGAGCTACTATAGTATTCGTGACATACCTCGTCAGTTGCCATGAGACAAATTTCTTCATCCTCCTCCTCGCTCATTTCCCACGAACCACTCATGAATGCCTTTTGATCATCGCGTTTGGGACACTTACTGACGTATCTTCCCTTCCTTCTAAAGAACTTTTTGAAGTCTCTTACCGCCATGGCACACTCCTAGTCATCACTATCTGAAGAGGAGTCCTCTTCATCTCTTGATACCTTCTTGGCTTTAAGAGCAAGAGATTTGTGCTTATCTTTCGCTTTTGAGGCTTCAGAATCTTTAGCAAGGACAAGCTCATAGACCTTTAAGTTGCCTATGAGTTCATCAAGGGTGAGGATTGTCAAATCTTTTGATTCTTTGATTACCGTCACCTTAGATCTCCACTTGGATGGAAGTGCCCTTAGATATTTCCTAACATGGTTACGACTAGAGAAAGATTCATCAAGTGCTTGTAAAGATGTAATTATAGTATTAAAGTTAGCAAAAGAATGATCTATAGTTTCCTCATCCGATATTGAAAATTGTTCATATTGTTGAAAAAATAGATCTATTTTATTATTTTTCACTTGTTGATTACCTTGATGAGTTACAACCAAAGAATTCCAAAATGCTCTGGAGGTTTTAAGCATGGAGATTCTTTCGAATTCCTTTTTGGGTAAAGCATTATATAAAACCATTTTAGCTTCACTATTTTTGAAAAGCTTTTTCTTAATTTCATTGGTGAGTTTATCATGAGGTATGTTAACTAAAATTCCATTTTCATCTTTTGCAGTGGCTTCAAAATCGCCTTCAACAATGATGTACCAAAGATCAATATCTTTAGACTTCACATACGTTTCGAATCTATTTTTCCAATATATAAAACCATTAGTTTCAAGCAGTGGAGGTCGTTGCATGGATTTCCCTTCCTTGTAATTTCCAAAACCCATAGTGATCAAAAAGTTTTTAAAATACGGTTTACTTTAAAACTTTTATAAACTTAGCTCTTGATGCCAATTGTGGAAAACTAGAAGGGGGGGTTGAATAGTTTTGCCGATTTTAAGTTAGTTTCTAAAAACTTTAGATTCGATGTTATGTGAAATCGTATGGATGAAGATAAAGTATAGATCTAAGAGTAATGCAAGTAAAGAAAGTAAAGTAAGGGATAGAAATGACACAACCGATTTATAGTGGTTCGGCTATAAGGACACCTTCCTTGCCCTACTGCACTCCCCGAGTCACCTACTCGAGAGTTCAAGCACTATGTCAACAAACTCCTTTAACTTGGCGGAGAAGCCTTCACAACGTTGCTTACACATTTTTTCAGTACAAAGCTAAATACTGAGTCCGTAACACGGAGGACCAAACCAACACAACTATTACACAACAAATATGTGAAATATCAAGTACAATATCTTTGCTACAGAAATCTTGTGAAGGAACAAATCAATCAAGGACCCCTTGCTTGGATGACTTGTAGAAAGCTCGTGATCTCGCCTTAGAGAAGGACCTATATGAGAATCACAATAGAAAGAAGAACAACTCTCTAGATCAAGTGATCTTTTGTTAGAAGAGTGTAAGAATATATGAGAGAGTTAGTAAGAAGAGGGGTGAGTAAAAATGAAGAAATGGCTCTCTATTTATAGGTAAAATCTTGCCACTGTTGCATGGATCCCATGGATCCCTCCCTTAAGGGATCCGTCTAGTGTAACTCCAGGGATCCGTGGGACGCTCCTCTTTGCCCATGGGTTTTTTGGTTATGGGTTGGTCCATGGGTATTTCATTAGATACAATGTATCTAATAGATGCAATGCATCTAGTCAACTGGATATGGGTAAATACCATGGGTTATGGATATGCTCCATGGGTTGTGGTTTTTACCCATCCTAATAAACTATTACAACAAATGATTTATTACAACAATTTGTATTAAATGACTATATATAAATGCTTTATAAAAATAACATGTATCCTTATAATTTTACTTATGATAACATTATATTTGTTATCAACAAAACACAAAGAGATCGCTAAATATTAATAAACATTTTTACGGTTTATTTGTATTAACATACAGTTTTGGGACGATTAGGACTCATGGGTAAAGTTAAATTTTATGGAGTGACGGGAAAGAACGTTAAACTCAAATTCCCTTTATTTACATAATAATGTACTCCAAGTGTTTTGATCTTTTCAATTCGGGTCAAATTAGTGTTAGGGTAATAAAAACTCAAGTGTAGGGATGTGCCTATAAATCCCTTATATTTTGATGTTATCGTAGAGGATAATAGAGTAAAAGTGTATGAAAAAAACAAAAATAAATCGAAAAAAAGAGTGTTAAAAAAAATGTTAGGACCGTTTAACACATAGATTTATGTGGTTTAGGAGGTCGGGGTTGGTGGAAGAAGATGAAGATCTTCATCTTCTTAGTGAGAGAAACTAGAGAGGGGGAGGAGAAGATAAGGATAACTTTATTGAATAAACACACACTACACTTAACCAAATGCTTCACCTCACCCCTCATGGAGAGTCATGAGGGGTATATATAGGCCCTATCTTTGCCACTTAAACGATACTAGTCCCTAAGGGCAAAGTATACTACGCGTCTAGTCCAATTCACGTATGTGACGTTATCTTTATAAAAAAGCGAGGCTAACAATCTCCCTCCAAGATATCGTCACACGTGAATGGTTTCAATGAGACCTATAAATACAAAACAAAGTAAATTACAATAGTAATGAATAATGTTGACTTTCTTGAAGCGCAGAGTCTCTGTAGTCAAGATGCTGAGGCAAACTTGAAGTTCTCCCTTCCGATGACCTCGGCATTTGATCTTTGGCACTGACGGCACAAATTCTTGTAGCTCTGAACTTCAACTGTAACGGTCTAGTTAGGTTATTACTCTCTCCTAACTAGTGAGCCTTTTTTCTTTCTATTGCTCCCTCCTGAACCGACAACACTCTTCCAACACGCAGCGGAGAAAGTAAACTCTTGATCGTACAATGGTTGTCGTTCTGGGAACATCGTAACAACATAACTCACTTAGTATTGCATCCAAGTTGGTAAAAAGCCCCGATGTACACACACTACTTCTCCTTCTTCAGTCTTAAGCAAAAATCCCTTCGTAATCCAATCACGGAAGATGAAATACCAACTTCACCCTTCTGATGGTTGCGAGCAATCTAATCATCATAATGTTGCGTACATGCCGTATTACCTTCTTGATGCAATATTAACATCATAGCTTGATCAAAATTCTGTGAGAATATGTCGCAAAAAAACTCTCAATAATTTTCTCTAACCAACCTTAAAACGAACCTCCTTTGAATTCACCGGCTAATTGTAATGACCACATATGGAGATAACCCGATACGACTAACTTGAAAATGAAGCAAACATCCCAACTTTGTGACTTACTGCTTGTTCTAAATTTTTGAACAATCCACAACTCCGTGTGACACTGAGCACAACAACGTAACTCCTTAAAGTGATGGTTACACACTGTGAGAACTACAACGTAACTCCTTACCAGTTATAACCAGATTTTCAAATTTCATAATGTGCTCCAACAAGTTATCTTGAGACATGCAACCAACCAACAATCGCCTCAAAGATAAAGAAGTCCACCCGTGAAATGTCACTTCAATTCCGCATTAATAATACCGTACAAAAACCCCGTAGTCAATTTTCACATTTTTGTTCAAGCCGTGAATATTGTATCCTCCGTGAAAATATACCATACCAAAAAAATACGCTCATATCACTCATGTAAAAATTTTGTATCCAAAATTTGTGATATACCAAAATTCGGATAACTCAATTTTTAATGAGTGTCCCCGAGAACTAACGGACCCATATCCATGTCATTTTATATCATCCCAACAATTAGTCTATGAAAATGAGTAAATAAGAAGCCCATGAGTCCATTTTTAAATTCAGCTACCCGATCCAAATCTGATTGAGGCCCATTCACCAGTCCGGTTATAAAACAAACTCACACACTACATAACCTAAACCTAGAACAACAGATATCACAAAATAATCGCCTACCACTTTGTACGCTCCTCACATATCTGACTTTTCTTACCAAACACCAAGCACCTCATCAAATCTAATCTCATACTAATCTCGACAACATCAAAGACAGCTCTCTGAACACCCTTTCCTTGTTATGCTTTTCAGTTCGAATATACCTCAGGGATGTCGTCATGATCCTTGCAATAAGGGGTCACGGGTAGGTTGTGTTTGATGTTTGTTTTTTATTTTTAAACGAATTACAAGGAGTGATTATAACATACTTGTTATCAATCATTCTTTAATTATTCGGATAAAAAAGAAGCTTGGACTTCACATAGATTGATGATGATGAAGGATCAATTAATATAGTCTATAAAAGATTACAAAAAAATTGAATCCAAATCTGAGATTTGTTTAATTTCTATGTTCGGTTTGAATGAAGAGATGGAGTTGATGTTGGGATAGGATAGGTTGTTTGTTGTAGTCGAAGGTTTGGACTGATGATGGTGGTACTGAGGTCGTGTCTTGGTATAGGTCATTTGTGGTCAAGGTAATTTTTTACGCATAACTGCTAATTCTTATCTGTTTTACGCATAAGGTTTTTTGAAAAAAAATCTTACGCGTAACTTCTTTCCTTTATACGTAAGCACTTATTCTTATGCGTAAAGCATGTTAAGCGTAAGCCTCTTGCTTATGCGTAAGCTAGACTTAGGCGTAAGCCTATGCTTAGGGTGAAACGCATATGCGTAACATTTTCTTACGCGTAACTTCACAGCTACGCGTAACACCTCTGTAGATCCTCCTTATGCGTAGAAAAAGGGTTTTGACCCTTTGACTTTTTTTCCGGCGAGTTTTCCGACTGAATAATCCGACCAGCTTCATATAAAACCCAGAAAAGCATAAAAACTGCTTTTGTTAACCTTGTTTGACCACGAAACTGAATGTTTGACCACAATAAAATTTCACATATTTGGTATAAAAAGTCACATAAATGAATACTGTTTGGACAAGGTGACCCAAGACAGATGTTAACAAATGATAAGAATATATGACTTTTAGACCAGGATACATAAAAAACATGTTAAAAATGTTTTCCAAAAAATACAGAAAAAAATTTTCCGACCCCCCAAAAAGTACAAAAAACAGTCACAAACATGTATAACAACCAACATAAACCATCACAAGATAACCATGGCTCTATACCACTTGTTAGGACCGTTTAACACATAGATTTATGTGGTTTAGGAGGTCGGGGTTGGTGGAAGAAGATGAAGATCTTCATCTTCTTAGTGAGAGAAACTAGAGAGAGGGAGGAGAAGATAAGGATAACTTTATTGAATAAACACACACTACACTTAACCAAATGCTTCACCTCACCCCTCATGGAGAGTCATGAGGGGTATATATAGGCCCTATCTTTGCCACTTAAACGATACTAGTCCCTAAGGGCAAAGTATACTACGCGTCTGGTCCAATTCACGTATGTGATGTTATCTTTATAAAAAAGCGAGGCTAACAAAAAAAAAGAAAAAACATACGGGCTACCATCCTACATCTATCTTTAAATTTATGTTTGTTTGTTTTAAAGTTATCTAGAGTTTAGAGTGTCGAGTCTTGGCTTAGCAACGCCATTCTTCTCATGCTTGTAACATAAAGATTTTTGACTTGCCACCACTAAATCGCCAATCCAACCAAACCCTTTGTTTTCCCTACCGTAAGCCTAACATTAAAACCCTTTAAAAGACCTCTTAGATAGTTTTTCCTAGGTGCTTACGCTAAAGCGATGGAGGTTTGATTTAATCTCAAGCCTATGGCAATCTATGTACTAGGACCGGTTAATGAGTGTTTATCTTCCATTTCTAATTTGATATATTTCATATACACCAGAGAGATGAGAGTATCCAAAAACCACTTGTGAGGTGATAGTATGTAATTTCCGTGCTTGTTATGACTTTTGTGGGGCGTATACTTGTTGTGAATTGTTCTAAACCAATGCTTCATGCCCTCTAACTTTTAAATTAAGGGTCATTTAAGCCCTTAATCGACCACTTTTATATCCGTTACTTCTTAATTTCGTTCCTTTTCACTTTTTAGGTCTTTTGAAGGCAAAATGCTGGAATGGCGCTTATTTGGACAAAAAGGCGTGAATATATGAAGAAAATGGCTAAAGTCAATATCAAGACACTCAAGCTGCTGGAAGTGCACCCGACGGCATCATAGATAAAGGGCGACGCCGTCCTTCTAATTGCGATGGCTCAGGAGTAAAATTGCTATTTTGTACCTGACGGCTTAGGGCGTCACAACTCAGATGACCTAGATCAAAATTCAGATGGCGTCAGAAGATGAAGCCGATGGCGTCACAACCACAACGTGACGCCGTTACAAAGTTGACTTGGTCAAGACAAAAATGGCGGCGATCCGACGGCGTCACAATTAAAGAGTGACGCCCTCGCAGTTGTAACTCTATATATAGAATTTGAATTTTTAGACTTTTAGAGAGGTAGAATTGTGCAGTAAAACCCTAAAATGACTTTAGTTTGTCTTGGGCAGTATCTTAGGGTTCTCATACCCTATTTTACATCAAGATAAGTAATCTACTTCATTGATTTCATTATGTCATCGATTGTATGTGTGTATGCTTGCATGTTTACCAAGTCCGGCTAATTTACTTGTGTGTTTGCTTAGATCTATGAAACCTAGTTATTGAATATTGATTGGTTGTCTCTTATCTTAATTGTAATTGGCTTAGGATTGCAATAGGCCATCATTGTGTTTTTAATGCTTGAGTAATCTTTGTGAACATTAGTTTATAATCGCCTAGAGTTATTGTAGGCTAAAAATCCAAAGATAACCTTAGAGTTAGTTTATGAATCCTAGAGATTTTTTAGGAAATAACCTTAAGGTACCCTCAAAGAGTTAGGGATAAAAGCATACCCTACGACCTTAGAAGACACAACGCGTTAAGAATAAGAACGTGACAATTCAACCGTCAATAAAAGATAACTAGAGAGTAATAGTATCTAGGTAGACACATTTTTAATAATCGTACGAGCACACATCAATTAGACATAGACTACCCCTTAGCTTAGTTAATTAGATTAGATAATAGTAGAGTAACCGGTAGAAGTACTACCCCCCAAAACCAATACACCGAGATCGTACCTTTCAATTTTCTAAAAAATATAAAACAATAAAAATAATCTTCCTTAACCCCAACCTTAGCGTAATAATTTCTCACTAGCATTCCTATTCCTCTAGAGGACGATATCAATCGTCGAGGCTTAACCTAATACTATACTACAACGATTAGGTTCACTGCCTAGGTGGTTGAAAAACTTGCTCGAAGAAAAGGAAGTTTCCTTTGACTCCGAAAGCGCGTTGTACGCGTGATAAGGATTTAAAAGGTACACTTTTGAGGGGTCATTTAACCCCTTAATCGACCACTTTTATATCTGCTTAATTTCGTTTCTTTTCACTGTTTAGGTCTCTTGAAGGCAAAATGCTGGAATGACGCTTATTTGGACGAAAAGGAGTGGATATATGAAGAAAATGGCTAAAGTCAAGATCAAGACACTCAAGCTACTGGAAGTGCACCCGATGGCATCAACGATAAAGGGCGACGCCGTACCTCTAATTGCGTCGGCACAGGAGTGAAATTGCTATTTTGTACCTAACGGCGTCAGGCTTTAAAGAGTAGGGCATCACAACTCAGACGGCCTAGATCCAGATTCAGACGGCGTCAGAAGATGAAGATGAAGCCGACGGCGTCACAACCACAACGTGACGCCGTCACAAAGTTGACTTGGTCAAGACAAAACACTAATGGCGGCGATCCGACGGCGTCTCAATTAAAGAGTGATGCCGTCGCAGTTGTAACTCTATATATAAAATTCGAATTTTCAGACTTTTAGAGAGGTAGAATTGTGGAGTAAAACCCTAAAACGATTTTGGTTTGTCTTGGGAAGTATCTTATGGTTCTCATACCCTATTTTACATCAAGATAAGTAATTTACTTCATTGATTTCATTATGTCTTCGATTTTATGTGTGTATGCTTGCGTGTTTAACATGTCTGGCTAATTTACTTGTGTGTTTGCTTAGATCTATGAAACCTGGTTATTGAATATTGATTGGTTGTCTCTTATCTTAATTGTAATTGGCTTAGGATTGCAATAGGCCATCGTTGTGTTTTTAATGCTTGAGTAATCTTTGTGAACATTAGTTTATAATAGCCTAGAGTTATTGTAGGCCAAAAATCCAAAGATAACCTTAGAGTTAGTTTATGAATCCTAGAGATATTGTAGGCAATAACCTTAAGGTATCTGATTGCTCCGGAAGGAGACCAATAATAGAAGTGTGTAGTATATGGGTAACTCAAACGTATTAGGTTTGAGTACCGAGATCGTTCCGAACGAGGGATGAATTAAATTTTTAACTCTCGTCCCGATTTTTGTGATTTGAATGGTGAAAAAGGATGATTTGGGGATTTCTAAACTACGGTGCAAGGGAAAGTAAAAGGAAACAATAATAACAACTAAAGCTATGATGAAAACAAGTAAATGTAACTAATTACGAAAGATTAAACTAAAACGCGATTAAACGTAATTAAAGAAACGCGAATTAAATGCAAATTCGACTAAACTGAATCCTAAAAATGATCTAAATATAATTTTCTACTAAAAATGACATTTTAAAACTATTTAATAATTAAAATTAATTTTTAGGATTTTTCTTGAATTTATTTGAATTAAAAACTATTTTCTAATTTTAAAAATAAAACTAAATATCTAAAAATTATGAAAAGGAGAGGAAAAATTATGAAACTATTTTTTAAAATTCTAAAATAACTAAAAAGACTTTTAAAAATTGAATTTGTATTTTTTTTAACTTTTTTCTAATTTCTATGATTTAAAAACTATTTTAAACTAATTAAATGGATACAAATTACTATTTAAACTAAGAAAATTATGGTAAAATATTTTTTTGGCTTTTTATATTTATCTTAATCTAGTGAAATTGAAAAATTATTTTTTAGAAGCTTTTCTGAATTATTTCTAGTAATGCTAATTAAAAAAATGCTTAAAACTCAATTTAAATGCAGAAAAATATCAAAATAACATGGAAAAATATGAAAACTACCAGAAAATTATAAAATAATACTGAAGTGTAGGGAAAATTAATAGAAGCTATTTTGGAGAACATGAACTATGATTTGGGCACACTACTTGTATGAATAAGCACTTTAAAATAAGCAATTAGCTAACTAAAGCTACTATAAGCTACCCTATCCTAAATCTACCTTAAACTATCTGAGATTAAGCTACTGAAACTGATTAGACCCAAGAAAACTCAAGCTAAAAGCATTATGGCTGCAAAACAGGTTCTAGTCTACTTTGTCAAACGGCCCTACAGGGGGTACTTTGAGCTCTAATTCAAGTGGCTTATAAAAATCCTAAAAATAAACTAAAAATACACTGTTAACGACAACCAACCAAAGTGCTATATTCCAAAATTTCAGCTAAATAGGACAAAAATTGAATGAATTAAAAATGCAAAAGACAAGCCCCTTGAAACTGATTTGAACTTTTTGACTATTTCTAAAAACTTTGAAATTTGACTATTATGAACATAAAAACATAATTATGGAATGATTATGATACCTAAGGCTAAACTAAGAGTAATTCAAGCTAAGTTAACTAATAATAATCCTAAATGCAAGATATAAGCAAGTGAATTCAACTGATGTGAATATAAGAAGTGAAACTTTTGATTTTGACTTATAATGATAGGAAGTGCAAGTAAATGATCAAAATGACTCTAATAACACTAAATGAATCTAATTCAATAGAATTCAACCTTAATTAAATCCTCTAACTGACATTACTACCATGATCCAAACACTACTTTAAGTACTAATATGCAAATAATGAAAACCAAATCACTGATTCAAACTAAATCTAACCTCAAATCGATAACTAAACTCAAAATTCAACTTTAATGAAGCTGAACAATTACTATCAAATGACAATTATACTATATAAGCAGATTTAATGTAGTAAGACAACAATTGAACAACAGATAAACTAACACTTACAGAGTCCACCACTATGGCTTGCATTAAAAATCACTACTAACCTAACACCAATCCAAATCAACCCATAACCAAATCCATATCAGCAATTCTAAGACTATTCTGCAGGTTTGACTAAGTTTGACTGGTATGATTTGAGAAGTAACTAAGAGTGGAACTGAGTAATGAGAGTTTTTAAGCTTAAAGTGAGTTTATAATGACTAATGTAATCATAAAACAATTTAGAGTTAAAAAAGACTTCAAGCAAAATGATTATATTGATAATAGAACTTGAGTACAAAAATTGAATGACTGAATTTAAACTAAAAAACATTGAAAACATTTAAAACTACCCTACTATTCTACTCCTACTCTACTTAATTCATTTGTGAATCCAGAGGGTTTTAATACTTGAGCTTGAGGTCTTGGAAGGATCCGTGGGTGTCAGCTCAGGCTTGCTTGTCATCCATTGGATCATCATTCACCTCATCCCATCAATTTGCACCCTTAGATCATACAAGCCACGTTTTACTGACCAATCAGAAGGCAGAATGAAGTGAGATGACACACGGATTGCCAACTGATATGTGTCTAAATACACATATATTTGTATTGTATAAACCCACAAAAACAACCAAAAACACACAAATGACTCTCAAAATGATACAAATACATAAAAATGTGTTTTATGATTCAGTACAAAAGATTGAAAAACAAGTGAAAAATGATCAATTTCACAACAATGTCATTAAACCTCGGTTACTCAAATTGTCAAAACTAGTCCCTGGTCATTCCAAAACTTGTAAAATATCACAAAAGGTCCTTGGGATTTACAAGTTGTAATAAAATTGTCCTTTGAAGTTTAAAAACAATTTACAACTTTAGTCCCTAAACTTTACAAAAGTGTCGAATCACCCCAGGTGTTTAAAAAAAAAAATGGAAAATATTCAAATTACACCTTGTACTATTCAAATGTGACATATTTGGTCCTTTATGATAAGTTTTGAGAAAATTATAAGTTTGGTCCCTGAAGTTATAAAATTGACAATTTTGGTCCTTGGACTTATAAATTTGGAATTTTATGCATTATTGGTCCTTGTACTAATCATTTATGGCGGCAGTTTAGTCCTTGGAATAACTTGGGAAGCTTACAAGTTCGTAAGTCCTTAACTTTCACCAAATTGCAAAATTCAGTCCTTGCTTAACTTAAATACCAAATGGACCCTTTTGTTATATTATCAAATCCAAATCCAACCTTTAACCCGGCTAGCCCAAATAACCCAAGCCCAAATTTTAAAATAAACAGCGCCAAAGATCTTGTTCACCATCTCCCACCCCCTACACCCGTCACCATCCCTCCATCCGCCTCTCTCCACCTCACCATTTCCACCTCATCCACCATTTCCAATTTCACCCCCTCCTATCATCACAAAACCAAAGCCATTTAATGCATCCCCACCAAGTGACCTTCATCAGTAGCACTCACAATACTGCTTTTCTCCAAAAATCACACCCAACTCCATGCCTACTTCCCAACTTGTCCCCTACACCTCACATAACACTCCAAACTTCTTTAATTGGTTTGAAATTATCTCAAGCAACCATGAGCACTTTTGGCACCAAAAGTAAAATAGAAGGTCGAGATGAATTTGACTGCTTCAATGGTCAATATTTTTGATGGGATTTGTTCAGAGACAGCTGGGGAGTTCAAAAAGAATATAAAAAGCAGAGGAGAGGCAAAGAAAAGCCTAACTTTGGTTTTTACCATTGTTCACATAGTGTAGTTTTACTGCTTTCTTTAAATTAATGTCTTTTAATGTTTTAAATGTTGTAATTTACTTTAAAAGTAGTGTAATGAAATGTTACTTTCGCTTAAATGTCGAGTTTAATTCAGTTTTCAATATTGCTCAATTTCCTTTAAATTTTCCATGTTCTTTAATTACAAGTTAATAAGTAGTTTATTGGATTCTATAACTCTCTTAAGCTCTTGACAGCTTTTAAGACTTTTAGATTCATTAAACAAGTTTTAGTCTTTAAATTAAGAAAAGTACTAAAAATCCAAAAAAATCACATGGAAGCCTCTAAATGGATCCAATAAGCGGTCAAAGGAAGTATAAGCTATTGGATGGTTTTCTAGTTTCTAGCCTATCGACAAGAAGCTAGGAGTTGTTTCGAGCCTTGTACTCGGGTTTTGTCTTGATCATTAGTAAGTTCCATTTTTACCATTTTTACCCATTTCATCGTGTCAAGATTTTTATGCTATGATTTCTATGTTTTCATGTTTTCAGATTGTTATTTGATGTTATTATAGCATAAAATAAGTAGGTTGTTCATTAAAATTCAGTTGTGCATCAAAATGGAAGTTACTCAGTTGAAATGAAGATTTGACAAATCTGTGTTCTAGCTTGAGTTTTTGAAAGTTTTATGCTCAAATGATCTCACTATGTCATAATATAATGTTTGGAATAAGGTTTATGTTCTAATCATCTAAACCTTTGATGTTCATGTGAAAAGTGATAATTAAAGGTATGTTTGGATTTGTTTATAAACATGAGTTCCTGTGTTTATTTATTGTTGTTTATGGTTGTTTTCAGTTACTTTAGTACTTAATAGTTCATTCAAGTCATAATATTGAGTCCTTGTTTTGTAAAAAAGTCAAATCTCTTTTTACTTTTCTTACTTAACTGTCATGGTTTTAGCTTATGAAATTCATAGAAATAGCTTAAAACTTGTAGACCTAGCTTAATATTATCTTATTACAGTCCATTATATTATATTCAGTCATTAAATTTAGTTTCAAAGTCATTATAGTCAAACTTTTATGTTCTTGTTAAAAGTCAATTTCATAACCTGTTATGCCTTCGCACATATGGTTTTGCTTGTCAAAACCATGAGCTTGTATAAGCTCATGGATTTGATCCTAGCCAAAGGTATTTGGCTTTTATGTGTTGCCTTAGTGGCTTGTTTCATATTTTCATGCTTGTTTTACAATTTTAGCTTATTTCCATAGCTTAATCTTCAAAATCTTTTGTCCCATATGTTACTCACTTCACTAAGCAAACAAAGAAGTTACCAGTAAGTTTTCCAAAGCTCATGGAAAGTTCTCCACTAAGCTTGAGCTTGTGAGCTTTAGCTTTTCACAAAGCTTAACTGCCCATCTCAATGTTCCAGTGTTGATTGATCTATCAAAGCTTGTTGGGATAGTATATAGGAGCTTGTTGTTTCATTTCACATCAACGGATCATTATGTCCATTTACACCATTTCCTTCAGCTCCTAATAAGCTCATTTATGGTCATATGCTTGTGTGGTTTAGTTTTTCGTAAAGCTCATCCACCCAAATTTATGATCCAAGATTTATTTTCCATGTTGCTTTCTATTATCTAGGTATCAACTAGCTTTTAGTTTGTCCCAAAATCAGTATAGAAGCATACTCAAGAACTATAGCAACTTCATGCTTCTAAAAGCTCATCTGCGGAACTAGACAAAGTTGAATCTTAGCTTTTGGAATCCTAACCAACTCAAATTTTGCTATTCCAATTTTATTTTGCCATGATAAGCTTATAATCTCAAAATTAAATTGCCAATACAAAAGACCTGCAAGACTGTTGGACTGTGGTACCCAAAGAAGAGCTTATTTGCTTAATCTGAGCTTATAAGTTATTTTTAGTACATAAGCTTGTTCCTATGTGTATATTATACTTGTATAAATATATTTTATACTTCACTTTTTAGTATGGAGCTTATTACGTGTCAGGAGGTCTTAATTCCATCCAAGTTTAGCCAAATAAGCTAAACCGACTCAAAAACCATAAGCTCATGCTTATAAGCACTTCTCAGTGCTTATTTTTGTTCATATATACCTATTATACTTGTACTTAATTCCCTTTTGCTTTTTATTTCTTCTCAGTATAGCTTTTCCTAGCTTATTAATAGCTTGAGCTCCAACAGTTAAGCCAAAAGCTTATTGTTGACCTTAAGCTCTTATATAGCTTATTTCTTTAGTTTGTAAAGTTCCATTTTCAAGAAACATGTATAATATAAGTACTTAGTTAGTCCTAAAAACGTAAGTTTTCAAAAAGAAGTCCTTTATAAGCTTAAGTGATAAATTTTCCTTAAGAGCTTATTGCCCTTTAGCTTATTTTTGCACATAAGCCTCCAATTTTATATTTTTCTTTAGTTCTTATATTTATTGTAGAATTTTGTAAAAAGTTTGAGATTTTTCTTTTATCAAGTTTAGTATTTTTAATAATTAAATATTAGTTTTTAATACTTTTTAATAGTTAATAATTATTAATAAATAGAATAATTATGTAAAAATATCTTTTTCTTTTAAAACTAGTTTTATAGTATTTTAGATTTTTCAGAATCATAAGTTTATTTTTTTTAGCTTTATTTTGTATTTTCTTCTATTTTAGAGTATTTAATAAATATTTTAAATAGTTTTGAATTAATAAAAATAAATATATAGTTGTAAAAATAATTTTCTTTTTCTAATAATTTTCTTTTATTATTAGGATTGTAAAAATGTTATTTTCATATTTTTAGATCTTTTAATTTTAGATTTTACGCTTTTTATTTTGTATCGCTTATTTAATTATTATTTAAAACGTAAACGCTTTAGGTTTTAAACGTTCATCACTTTAAAAATAGTGATAGCGTTTATTTAATAGATTTTAGCTTTTATCTCTTTTAATTTGCATTTAAGTCGCTAAGACATGCAAATCTCTACCCAGTAATTATAATCGCTTTTGTTTTTATACGTTTACGTTTTAATTAAACGTTCGTTTGTATATCTTTTAGTTTTTTTTAGGTTTCTGATTGTACGTTTTTACTTGACATATAGAAACGTGCGAGCTATTACTATTCACATTCCAGTGTTAGTCAATGATTCCGATTTCCTATACTAATATTATTTTCAACAAATCACAAGTCATTGTACCAGAACATCATGCCTCACCAGGACATAAACGATCCAAGAATATTTTAATCCTTGGTAAACTTGCATTTTCTCCCTTTGTCAGCTTTTAGTATCAGCCATTCCCAAGTGGCTGGGAAATAAAGTTAGTTAGTTCGGGAGAAATCAAATTTGGCGCCGTTCTTGGAGGCGGCTGCGTATTATGACTTGTATTTTGTACTTTGTTGAAATACCTATCCTTGTATGTAAATTACATATATTTCATTTCATATAAACAATATAAAATACAAAAAGATTTTTATGGTTGAAATCTATCTGTGCTTTGATTTGCATTTGACTGTCAATTTTCCTAATCTTGATATTCCTAGGTCTAAATTTTGGCTAAACACCATGTTTACACTAAAAAAGGATTTACTGTGCTTAGTATAATTCCTGGAATGTGATAGATTAGGTTTAAATCAGTATCATGTATTAAAAATCTCATTTAGGTTTCCTTTTTAACCATTTCTTTGTGTATATATATATGAAAGTTATAAAAATACAAAAACATTTTTTTCCTTTGCACACAACTTGCCCAGTTTGATAAAGTCCCTCAGTTACAACATTTGGTTGTTGGCTTTTCTGATTCTTTGAGCTGTCAGACCAATTCCCTTTCGAGGGGCGGTTGTTAGGAATTTCTTTTGTACATATATATATAAACTTTAAAAATACAAAAATATTTTACACTTCTTTTTATTAAATCAAAAAACCCAAAAAG
Organism: Chrysanthemum makinoi; assembly: GCA_910596185.1. NCBI lineage: Eukaryota > Viridiplantae > Streptophyta > Magnoliopsida > Asterales > Asteraceae > Chrysanthemum > Chrysanthemum makinoi. Next base: position 51,464,039 of record OU343216.1, read on the forward strand.
ATTCTCCCTACCTTTATCTTCATAATTCTGTGAGTGAACCCACTCCAATTTCTCGTCAAATCATTTTCACTTTTCTTACCCATTTCTACCACCTAAGTGTGGGGGTAATACCCTTTGTTATATATAAAACTTTGAAAATTGTAAATCTGAGAAAAATAAAATAATTGTTGTGTTACCCCATTTAGTTTTGAATATTGAGGACAATATTCATTTCTAAGTGTGGGGGGGAAATTCTGGCGAATTTTGATTATAAATGTACCCTTTTAGTCCCTTTTTCCCCCAAAATGGCCAAAATTTAAATTTTTTTTTTTAGTGGAAGTACTATGTACTAAACACAACAAATGGTAATCAATCCACCATGTCTAACCCACATAAGGATTGGCTAATCCAGGAGCAAACGGCTCTTGGTAAAGAATTCTCAAATCCGTTTATATGGCTTGCAATTTGCCCAAAATTGTATGGTTCTCAACTCACCATATCCTAAAAAGTGAAGAGTTGGCTAGCCCGCAAGTTATGGCTTGTGGTAAAGGCAGTGGAAAATCCATAATGGTATTGACTCACCAAAGATAATATTGATAATTTATCTAAGAGCTGGCTAGTCCAGAAGGGTACGGCTACGGTAAAGACAAAATCAAATCCGTTGAAAGCTGGTGGTTTGCTCAAAATCACATGGTTATCGGTGTACCATGGTTCTTACTTGAACTGAAACATTTGGCTACTCTAAAAGTGATGGCTTTTGGTAAAGAGTTTTTCAAATCCATTAAAGTTTCAAAAGATTGCTAGGGACTAGCAATAGTTTAGTGTGGGGATTTGATATGTGTCTAAATACACATATATTTGTATTGTATAAACCCACAAAAACAACCAAAAACACACAAATGACTCTCAAAATGATACAAATTCATAAAAATGTGTTTTTATGTGATTCAAGTACAAAAGATTGAAAAACAAGTGAAAAATGATCAATTTCACAACAATTGTCATTTTCAGTCCCTGAAGTTACTCAAATTGTCAAAACTAGTCCCTGGTCATTCCAAAACTTGTAAAATATCACAAAAGGTCCTTGGGATTTACAAGTTGTAATAAAATTGTCCTTTGAAGTTTAAAAACACAATTTACAACTTTAGTCCCTAAACTTTACAAAAGTGTCGAATCATCCCTGGGTGTTTAAAAAAAATGGAAAATATTCAAATTACACCTTGTACTATTCAAATGTGACATATTTGGTCCTTTATGATAAGTTTTGAGAAAATTATAAGTTTGGTCCCTGAAGTTATAAAATTGACAATTTTGGTCCTTGGACTTATAAATTTGGAATTTTATGCATTATTGGTCCTTGTACTAATCATTTATGGCAGGTTTAGTCCTTGGAATAACTTTGGGAAGCTTACAAGTTCAGTCCTTAACTTTCACCAAATTGCAAAATTATGTCCTTGTGCTAACTTAAATACCAAATGGACCCTTTTGTTATATTATCAAATCCAAATCCAACCTTTAACCCGGCTAGCCCAAATAACCCAAGCCCAAATTTTAAAAAACAAAGCGTAACCTTGTTCACCATCTCCCCACACTACACCAACTCATCCCCCTCCATCTGCCTCTCCCCTCACCATTTCCACCTCATCCACCATTTCCAGCTCACCCCCTCCTATCATCACACCCTACCATTTAATGCATCCCCACCAAGTGACCTTCAACTTAGCACTCACAATATCGTTTTCTCTAAATCACACCCACTCATGCCTACTTCCCAACTTGTCCCCTACCTCACATAACACTCCAAACTTCTTTAATGGTTTGAAATTATCTCAAAACATGAGCACTTTTGGCCAAAGTAAAATAGAAGTCAGGGATGAATTTGATTCAATGGTCAATATTTTGATGGGATTTGTTCAGAGACAGCTGGGGAGTTCAAAAAGAATATAAAAAGCAGAGGAGAGGCAAAGAAAAGCCTAACTTTGGTTTTTACCATTGTTCACATAGTGTAGTTTTACTGCTTTCTTTAAATTAATGTCTTTTAATGTTTTAAATGTTGTAATTTACTTTAAAAGTAGTGTAATGAAATGTTACTTTCAGTTAAATGTCAGTTTAATTCCAGTTTTCAATATTGCTCAATTTCCTTTAAATTTTCCATGTTCTTTAATTACAAGTTAATAAGTAGTTTATTGGATTCTATAACTCTCTTAAGCTCTTGACAACAGTTTTAAGACTTTTTAGATTCATTAAACAAGTTTTAGTCTTTAAATTAAGAAAAGTACTAAAAATCCAAAAAATGGAGTCATGGAAGCCTCTGTGATCCAATAAGCGGTTCTGGGGTGTAAGCTAAGCTGGATGGTTTTCTAGTTTCTAGCCTATTGACAGTAAGCTAGGAGTTGTTTCGAGCCTTGGTACTTTCAGGTTTTGTCTTGATCATTAGTAAGTTCCATTTTACCATTTTCCCATTTCTTGTGTCAGTACTTTTATGCTATGATTTCTATGTTTTTCATGTTTTACGTATTGTTATTTGATGTTATTATAGCATAAAATAAGTAGGTTGTTCATTAAAATTCAGTTGTGCATCAAAATGGAAGTTACTCAGTTGAAATGAAGATTTGACAAATCTGTGTTCTAGCTTGAGTTTTTGAAAGTTTTATGCTCAAATGATCTCACTATGTCATAATATAATGTTTGGAATAAGGTTTATGTTCAGAATCATCTAAACCTTTGATGTTCATGTGAAAAGTGATAATTAAAGGTATGTTTGGATTTGCTGATAAACATGAGTTCCTGTGTTTATTTATTGTTGTTTATGGTTGTTTTCAGTTACTTTAGTACTTAATAGTTCATTCAAGTCATAATATTGAGTCCTTGTTTTGTAAAAAAGTCAAATTTCTTTTTAATTTCTTCTTACGATTAACTGTCATGGTTTTAGCTTATGAAATTCATAGAAATAGCTTAAAACTTGTAGACCTAGCTTAATATTATCTTATTACAGTCCATTATATTATATTCAGTCATTAAATTTAGTTTCAAAGTCATTATAGTCAAACTTTTATGTTCTTGTTAAAAGTCAATTTCATAACTGTTATGCCCTGCACCATGGTTTTTTGTCAAAACCATGAGCTTGCATAAGCTCATGGATTTGATCCTAGCCAGTGTATTTGGCTTTTATGTGTTGCCTTAGTGGCTTGCTTGTTATTTTCATGCTTGTTTTTACAATTTTAGCTTATTTCCATAGCTTAATCTTCAAAATCTTTTTGTCCCATGTTACTCACTTCACTGAAGCAAACAGTGAAGTTGAGTAAGTTTTCCAAAGCTCATGGAAAGTTCTCCACTAAGCTTGAGCTTGTGAGCTTTAGCTTTTCACAAAGCTTAACTGCCCATCTCAATGTTCCAGTGTTGATTGATCTATCATAAGCTTGTTGGGATAGTATATAGGAGCTTGTTGTTTGCTCATTCACATCAATGGACTCTTATAGTCCATTTACACATTTCCTTCAGCTCTAATAAGCTCATTTATGGTCATATGCTTGTGTGGTTTAGTTTTTTGTAAAGCTCATCCACCCAAATTTATGATCCAGTACTTATTTTCCATGTTGCGACCTATTATCTAGGGCTGCACTAGCTTTAGTTTGTCCCAAAACTGAGTATAGAAGCATACTCAGTAACCATAGCAACTTCATAAGCTTCTAAAAAGCTCATCATGAACTAGACAGGTTGAATCTTAGCTTTTTGGAATCCTAACCAACTCAGCTTGCTATTCCAATTTTTATTTTTGCCATGATAAGCTTATAATCTCAGCTTAAATTGCCAATACAAAAGACTGCAAGACTGTTTGGATCTGGCCGTAAAGAGCTTATTTGCTTAATCTGAGCTTATAAGTTATTTTTAGTACATAAGCTTGTTCCTATGTGTATATTATACTTGTATAAATATATTTTATACTTCACTTTTTAGTATGGAGCTTATTACAGGCTTGTGAGGTCTTAATTCCATCCAAGTTTAGCCAAATAAGCTAAACTGACTAAACCATAAGCTCATGCTTATAAGCACTTCTCAGTGCTTATTTTTGTTCATATATACCTATTATACTTGTACTTAATCCCCTTTTGCTTTTTATTTCTTCTGTATAGCTTTTTCCTAGCTTATTAATAGCTTGAGCTCCAACAGTTAAGCCAAAAGCTTCTTGTTGGACTCGAAGCTCTTATATAGCTTATTTCTTTAGTTTGTAAAGTTCCATTTTCAGTAAACATGTATAATATAAGTACTTAGTTAGTCCTAAAAACAGAAAAGCCAAAAAGAAGTCCTTTATAAGCTTAAGTGATAGCTTTTCCTTAAGAGCTTATTGCCCTTTAGCTTATTTTTGCACATAAGCCTCCAATTTTATATTTTTCTTTAGTTCTTATATTTATTGTAGAATTTTGTAAAAATTTTGAGATTTTTCTTCTTTAGTATTTTTAATAATTAAATATTAGTTTTTAATACTTTTTAATAGTTAATAATTATTAATAAATAGAATAATTATGTAAAAAATATCTTTTCGTTTTAAAGTTTTATAGTATTTTAGATTTTTCAGAATCATAAGTTTATTTTTTAAGCTTTATTTTGTATTTTCTTCTATTTTAGAGTATTTAATAAATGTTTAAATAGTTTTGAATTAATAAAAATAAATATATAGTTGTAAAAAATAATTTTCTTTTTCTAATAATTTTCTTTTATTATTAGGATTGTAAAAATGTTATTTTCATATTTTTAGATCTTTTAATTCTTAGATTTTACGTTTTTATTTTGTACGTTTACGTAATTATTTAAACGTCGTTTTAGGTTTTAAACGTTCATCACTTTAAAAATAGTGATAGCGTTTATTTAATAGATTTTAGCTTTATCTCTTTTTAATTTTGCATTTAAATTAAGCTAAGACATGCAAATCCCCACTGTAATTATAATCGTTTTGTTTTATCGTTTACGTTTAATTAAACGTTCGTTTGTATATCTTTTAGTTTTTTTAGGTTTCGTTGTACGTTTTTTAACGACATATATGTGATGAGCTATTACTATTCACATTCGGTGTTAGTCAATATTCTCGATTTCCTATACTAATATTATTTTCAACAATTCACAAGTCATTGTACCAGAACATCATGCCTCACCAGGACATAAACGATCCAAGAATATTTTAATCCTTGGTAAACTTGCATTTTCTCCCGGGCTGTCTAGCTTTTAGTATCAGCCATTCCCAAGTGGCTGGGAAATAAAGTTAGTTAGTTCGGGAGAAATCAAAATTTTTTTAACCACAACAAATGGTAATCAGTCCACCATGTCTAACCCACATAAGGATTGGCTAATCCAGGAGCAAACGGCTCTTGGTAAAGATTTCTCAAATCCGTTTATATGGCTTGCAATTTGCCCCAAATTGTATGGTTCTCAACTCACCATATCCTAAAAAGTGAAGAGTTGGCTAGCCCGCAAGAGTATGGCTTGTGGTAAATGATGGAAAATCCATAATGGTATTCAACCACCCAAAGATAATATTGATAATTTATCTAAGAGTTGGCTAATCGGAAAGGTGCGGCTACGGTAAAGACAAATCAAATCCGTTGTAGTAGTAGTGGTAAGTATTCCACATCCTTGGGTGACGTTCGGTCCCCATGGCGGAAATTTGATTTCTCCAGAACTAACTAACTTTATTTCCACCACTTGGGAATGATACTAAAAGCTAGACGGCGGGAGAAAATGCAAGTTTACCAAGGATTAAAATATTCTTGGGATCGTTTATGTCACGTGAGGCATGATGTTGCGGTACAATGACTTGGAATTGTTGAAAATAATATTAGTATGATGGGAAATACGATTGACTAACACCGGAATGTGAATAGAAAACCGTCGCAGCTATGTAAAGCATTGCAATCGAAACCTAAAAACTAAAAGATATACAAACGGCGTTTAATAAAACGTTAGCGTATAAAACAAAACGATTATAATTACATTGAGGATTTGCATGTCTTAGCGACTTAAATGCAAATTAAAAGAGATAAAAGCTAAAATCTATTAAATAAACGCTATCACTATTTTTTGAAGTGATGACGTTTAAAACCTAAAGATAACGTTTAAATAATTACGTAAACGTACAAAATAAAAACGTAAAATCTAAGAATTAAAAGATCTAAAAATATGAAAATAACATTTTACAATCTAATAATAAAAGAAAATTATTAGAAAAAATTATTTTTTACAACTATATATTTATTTTTTATTAATTCAAAACTATTTAAAATATTTATTAAATACTCTAAAATAGAAGAAAATACAAAATAAAGCTAAAAAAAATAAACTTATGATTAGGAAAATCTAAAATACTATAAAACTAATAGTTTTACATAATTATTCTATTTATTAATAATTATTAACTATTAAAAGTATTAAAATAATATTTAATTATTAAAAATACTAAAAGCGATAAAAGAAAAATCTCAAACTTTTACAAAATTCTACAATAAATATAAGAACTAAAGAAAATATAAAATTGGAGCTTATGTGCAGAAATAAGCTAAGGGCAATAAGCTCTTAAGGAACTATCATTAACATAAAGGACTTCTTTTGGCTTTTCGTTTTTAGGACTAACTAAGTACTTATATTATACATGTTTCTTGAAAATGGAACTTTGTAAGAAATAAGCTATATAACCAACCTGGCATCCGTGTGTCAGTGTGTTGTCAGAATAAAGTACTAAAATGCCCTTAATTGAAGTGATTTTGCTTAATTGGGATCAGGGGTAATTTAGGGTTCTTCCCTGGGTTTATTTGGGGATTTATGTTGGCGGGTAAAGGGTGAAATTTTTATTATTTTTTTGACTGATAATTTGACCGAAGGTAAGTGTAGTAAAATGGGTACCGGGTCATGGGTTTGGGTAGTGGACCGGACAATAGGATTTGGGCTTTGGGTTTTGTTGGGCTTTTGTATAGTTTTGAATTTGGACTATTAAAGTAATACAAAGGTAAGCTTAGGGACTTTTAGTGTAATTTCTGATTTTCAAGGGACAAAAGTTGTAATTCAGAAAATGTAATCCAAGGGCTAATCTTGCCAATTCTGATTCTCAAGGGTATTTTCTGCCAATTTATGAAAGTTGAGGGACTGATACTGACACTTCTCCAAAGTTGATCATATCTTTCAGAAATCATCTTCTCAGCATAGAAATCTTCAGAGATGCTCAATTCTGACCTTCCGGCTCAGCTTTAGCACTCTTTATCTCTCGTGCTCGGGTTTTTGTCCGATTTGGTTATCTTTTGTGTTTTTTATCATATCCGTACCTGCACATGCATAAACTCAAGAAACCATTAAATATTAGCAATAAACGGCTCTTTCTTGGTTATTTTGGGTCTTTATTTGTATAGAAATGATATGTGTTTTAGCACATATCAAAATACCCCAGACTAGACGATTGTCGTGTCCCCATGCAATGCTATCATCACGCTTCTAAAACCAAGGATTTCAATCTCTTTCTACTAAACCTATGAAGAAGTTGCAAAGATTCCTCAAAAGAGATTAAGAACCCTTAATTCTAAAAGCATGCTTTACCTTTTATTTCACATATAGATATTATGATTAAGCACTTATTCATTATGTGTGACGGTTTTGTTGAACTTTCATGTCGATCAATAACTCCAACATTTTACAAACGACACGTTAGGATCACGGAGTAGGAAACACAACTGCGAGGAGTGACCATCTGGATAGAATACATCGTCCGATTTTCACAAGTCCCCAAACTAAAGTAAAATCGAAATCATCGTTAAATATGACTCTAGATGCTAACACTACCCATGGAAGTTACTTGTGTAATTACCTTTTGCTCCCATTTTCATATTTTCCTCTATTTATTTTATTTTTGTGAGAAATGAATTTCTTCAAGTTTCTCGTTTCGATAATTTTTATTCGATAAAGATATGAAGCTAAGTCGATAATTAGTTATCCATCTTCCCTCAAAAACCGTTGCACAAAAGAATGAGGTCCACATCAAGGTCCTAATTTCACACGATTTAGGGAGAATATCCTTTTTATGGCGACCGAAACAACTCATTTCGAGTCGGAGAGCAGAGGCTTTATTTAGACATCTCCGGATTCAAAGTTTGGCTTAACACTTATTTCAGCACATTTGCATTTTTGCAATTTAGGCCCTTGGTCTTTTCAACCACTAACTCAACGTGATTACCGTTTTATCAGAAGTCTTATTATGACTTTGGATTTTCCTCAACCTTTTTGGAAATCCATGACAACGGGGGTACCGTCAAACATAGAAAACTTCTATGGCTTTGGATTTTCACTTTAATACATTTGGGCTTTATTTCATGTTAATTTTTGTGCCAAACTCCAAATCCCACGGTTTTTTACACCGCAACACCGTAGATACCTTGATGTACCCAACCCTCATGAGCAAGGATTCTCTAAAGAAGATAAAGAACTAACTATCGCCAAAAACCTAACATCTTTAATTATTATTAGACAAATATGGGGTGAAACAATTTTGTGGGAACAAAAGCCATAAGTACCTTCGATGGGCTCTAAAGAGAACCATCTACTCCATGCTTCGCCTCTAAACTCATAAGTAACTCTATCATTCCTCGATCTCCGCAAATTTAAAATCTCAAATAATGAGATCCGCGGATGCTTAGCCGATAATTTTAATTATCTATGGTTAAGGAAACAAGCTAGGGCTCAACACGCCCGATCAAGCGAATTCATTTCTCTCACCCGGAAAGTCAACAAGGTGTCAAAACATATATTTAGCAGCTAATGTTTCGTAAATAATCTCAAGTCTCGCATTTTTAAAGTCACTTATTAGAAACTAGCAAATCCTTGTTTAAGCTTACATATTTAAAATCACTTAGGGAGACTTGCAAATTCTTGGGCTTTTGAGCTAGAATCGCATTTTAGAGCCTCTTGTCTAAGCAATTAGTAAAGAATTTTCAAGAAAGCATATTTAAAGTAACTTCTAAAAAACGCCAAGACTTTTCAATCATAAAACTAGCAAAAGCTTACAAAATTTTTAAAATTTTCATATTTTTGCACAATCTTTTTCATTTTCTAAGGAAAAACGGGGTTGCGCGAGTACACGACAAAAATAAGCAAGTGCGGTCAAATCAAATCGAAGATTACCCACCGACTAAAAAACATTGTCCTCAATGTTTTAAGGCAAAAGTATTAACGAAAATCTAAAAGCCGTTGATTAAGTATGCTAGAAGATAAACGTTAGTCGATAAGATTAGGATATCGGAGTTCCATCAGCATCGATCATGAAACTCGAGTGGAGAAAAGACAAACTTCGAGCACGAGAGTCTTCATATCAGAAAAATCCTAGACAAAACATCACAAACAACCAAACACGAGAAATCGAAGAGGCTAACCCCTTCACGTCACTTATTAGAAGAAAATAGAAAGAAGATAGAAACGCTTGTTTTGTTATCGAGTCGTTAGCTTGACCCGCCCCGAATTTGTTTGTCCTTGGGGAAGCAAGTGGAAAAGATAATCTCCTTCGGACTTTCGTTCAAGAGGTTTGGATAAACATTGAAACATAAGAATGTTCCACTCCGATGAGATACCCACAGCTCTTAAAAAGGAAAAGCGGTGATACCGGGATCAAAGATGGTATCCTCACTCCCGCAAGAGTGAAGAAGAGGAGAAATCACATTATAAGTGAGGAATGGAATAAAGATTTTTATAACAATAAGGATCCATTCTTCATCCTCAAAAGAAAATTTTATATAATCTTTAATTTGAATTTGATCATTTAAGCTCATAGGGTGATTGTTAACAAAAACTTTGGGAGGAAGAGGCGGGGTGATGTCATCAATAAAGGAACTCTTTTGAGAGAGATGCTCTTCCCCCGAACTAAAATCTTTCTCATGATCGAAATTGAAACGATCATACTCCGGAGGAGATATGATATTAGAGAGTTCATCTGCGAACTCCTCGAGAAGTTAATCAAGAGACGAATCCTTGAGCTCGGGCTCCGGAGGATTTCCATTAGACGGCTCTACTTCTTTAATTTCTTCAATCGAGATAAACGGAGGTGGGATTTGTGCGGTACTTTGTGGGCTATGAACTTGCACCTTTTCCATTATGGTCTCCGTGTTGGACTCATCACTTTCCTCGTCAAAGATTTGATTGTCAAAATTTTAGAGTGTATTAGATAATTCAAACAAGGATTTGTGAAAGTCATTT
>OU343216.1:51474335-51547949 GCA_910596185.1 Chrysanthemum makinoi
GAAGGAATGGAAATCAAGGACAAGCAAAATATCAAATGTTACAACCGGTGAGGGGACACAAGGAATTGCACATCTCCAAACGTCCCGATAATGCATACTTCAGGGATAAGAGGATGTTGCTAGTGCAAGCTCAGATAATGGTGCAACTTCGGATGAAGAGAGCTGTTGTTTCGGTGAGGGAATGCTAAGACATATGATGATGTGATGATGTACCATTGGGAGATAGGTCACAATCATAGAATGTCATTCACGAATCGTGATGATACTCGACTCGAGTTGATGATGGACCCATCAAGCACACACAATTTTCATGGCTAGCATTTCTCCAATGGTCTCTCCTCAAGTTTCTTCTTCACCCACAAGCTGGACCATCCAAAGACAAAATCATCCAAAGGTATTAAAATTATATGATGAAAGATGTGCAAAAGATGCATAATGAAAGTACAATCAACTATAATTATTGAGTCAGATATTGAAAATATGGGTAATATCAATGTTGTCCCATATGATCAATATGTGAAACAAAGTGAAAGTGTGATTGTACAGTGATGCATCTCCCGTCATAATGACTATGTTTTGATGAATAGCACCGAGTGCCCCTCGATGATTCGTTATCTCGAACTTAATGCCTATAAAAGAAGCTGTCATTTATGAACAATGCTAAATTTGCCAACTACTGTGAGCGTGAATGGATGACCAAATGCGTACAACTATTAGAAAAGTAATTTTTAGAGAAGAAGTATTAAAACAAGAGTTAAAATCCTTACAAGAAAAGCTTTCTAAAACTGCTAAGCAAAACAAGAACTTCAAGAAAATGTTAAAATGCTTAAGCAAGAATTTATGCAAGGAATCAAAACTTTAGAATGAATTTTCTAATCTGAAAACCTTGAAAAACAAGCTTGAAAATAAGTTGTGCGTACAAGGAATACCATTCGTAATCGCTCACATGGTCACTAAGCATAGAGTTTTGCGATAAGCATAGTGTTCCCCTTGTTGAGGAACCAAATCCGCAGTAAAAAAGCTTAGCTATGCTAAAAGGTTATTTATGATGGCAATGAAATTCTTAAACCTAGAGAAACCTAATGTTAGCTGAAAGTGCTCGAGGAAGATAAGAATATTAGTGATGAAGTCATCTAGGTGAAATGAATAGAAGTTAGATGATCCTAAATGTAAACAATAACATCAAATATCAAACCCCATGATTACAAGAAGGAAACTGGACTTCAAACAAATTTTAAGCCAAACGCTTGTTAACATTCAACAAGTTTTCGGAAAGGATTTAGATAAGCAAAACAAAATCTTGTTGAAACAAACCCTTCCCTTAGGAAAATGCCTTCCGCATGTGTATCCTCCATACACCGATGCATTTAGTTCCTAGAACTATTGCCACTAAAAGCAAGACCTTAATCAATCAATATGTTATTCTTCAACTATTTGTCGATTTTGAGAAAACTTGTAAGAAAAGGGATACACCCACCGATAACCGGCGGGAAAGGGTTTGAGAACAAACAATGCTATCTAACGAGGTCATGCCTTTCTTCAAACTACTAAAAGATCATTTTGAGAGAAAAGGATAAAGTGATATTAAAGGAATGAAAAATGAATTTGATGCAATGATAGTTGAGGTTAGTGACTATGAGCGAGCATTAAAATATAATGAGATTGAGAGAAAGAACTTGCATACCTTGAATGAGAATCTTATTTCGAATGTATTGCTCTGTTTTACACTGCTACAATTTGCTCCATTAATGCTTCTTAATTTCATGAATTATTTGTTGCTCTGAAAGTCTCCCATGATCGTGTCATTGAGCTTGAAAAGATTAATTCAAACTTAATGAAAATTGATCAGATGATCACGATAATTTGGTAAAGCATTTAAACAAACTAGAAGTTGAACATTTTGATTTACAACTAAAATATCAACATCCAAAAGAAAATGTTAAAACCTCAAATATCAAGACATCCTTGGATGCTCAATTTGATGCGCTTGAAATTAGAACGTGATGAACAGATACGAGCTCATTGTAACACGATCAAAAAGTTGAAAGCCCAAATCTCTCAATTAAAGGGTGAAAAGAACAATGTGATGGATCCCAAATGCCTTCTCCTTTAGATTCTCAGTATTCTCAAACTTTTCATCTTCAAAACTTAGTTAATGCCTTACAAAAGGAAAACGAGTTTTCTAGAAGAAAATGAAAAGATCAAACGACACTTTAAAGAGTTATATGATTCAATGAAAGTCACTCATGACCAAAACAACAAAAATAACGCTTTACAAAAGGAAATCGAGAATCGGAAGTCGGAAAATGGGAAACGCCACTTGTTTTAATAAGAATGTTGTTTCAAAGTCACCCTTAGATTGCAAATACATCGGATGGTTAAATATATCCCTCCTCATCTTAGGAATAATGAACCTGCGTTTCATGACTATTGTGCTCACCTTAAGGATAGTCTAGAATGTCTCCGTGAGATTGTTGAAGAGGATTTCATTAATAAACCTCTTGATAGAGAAATTAGGTTTGCTTGCCTCCGGGCCAAACGATCTCAAGAGTCGCTTGAATGTAATTGCAACATGTCCAAATCCTTAGGTGCAAAAGGAAAACCTGATGCCTTGTTCTATGCCTAGTGCCAAGGTGAAACTGCTCTATGCCCAGTCTTAAGAAAGTAAAACTAATGTGCCTCAAGTAGTTGATTCGGATATGTTAGTGCTAAAGTGAACTTAGTGTGCCCGCAAATAGCTCAAATTACAGTCTTAAGAAAGTAAACACTAATGTGCCTTCTAGTAGTTCAGATCCTTGCACATCAAGTTCAGAATGCAAAATTAGATCACCAACTAATGTTCCCATTCCCTACAGAGTAATCAAGGATTAAAGCAGGCGGTCAAAGTCTCAAGAATATACAAGGAATGATAGGACCTTGCAAGCTAAGAATGTGCATTGGAAGAGAGTAGAAGACCAACCTAGGAACTTTAAGCTTGAGTTGAATAAAACGAATTGTGTTGATTCTAGTATTAGCCATAGCATCGTAATTAATTCAATTTCGATACTATTTGCAAACCTTGTAATGATGTCTCTTGAATTGTTACTAATCATGAATGTCGTGTGAATGCTTTGTCTAATGCTATCAAATGCCTAGTTAAAATTGTTAATGCTAATAATCGTGTAAAGAAGGCTAAAAGGCAAAGACGAAAGATTGTTAGAAAATGTGGAAACCCAAGGAAGAACATTTATAAAGATAGTTATTATGGATACCTTGGCCATAAGAATAACGCTTTTGCTCTCAAACCGCTAAGACTATGCCCACTAGAAAATGGATGCCTCATTGGTAGAACTATTTCCAAGAAGTGAACATACTTTGAATAGGTCAAATACGCACCAAGATCTGCATCTATTCCCAATGATTCCATTGCTTCTACTTCGATATGGATGTTTCTATTTCGATGTGGGTGTTCCAATTACTAACCAAGTGGAACCCATTCTTGCATGGGGATCCCAATTATCCAGTTATCCATTCTTGTCTGTTCAACTGCAGATCGTTCAAATCGTTCTCGTGGTATTTGGACTCGGTCGTTCCAAGCATATGACCGGAGACCGTCGCGGCTCATGAACTTCGTGAGCAAATTCATCGGGACAGTTAGATTCGGGAATAATCATTTTGGTGCAATTAAGGGTTATGGAGATTATGTTGTTGGAAAAAGTGTTATCTCCAGGGTATATTATATGGAAGGTCTTGGTCATAACCTGTTCTCTGTTGGTCAATTTCGCGATTCGATCTAGAAGTAGCCATCAGAAAACATACTTGTTTCGTTAGAGAACTTGATGGTAAGGAACTTTTAAGAGGTTCACGTGGCTCAAATCTATACCCCATCTCTATCGAAGATATGATGAAGTCTTCTCCAATTTGCTTGTTGTCAAAGGCTTCAAAACCAAAGTCATGGTTATGGCATCGTCGTCTCAATCACTTGAACTTCGGCACCATCAATGATCTCTCAGAAGGACTTAGTTGTAGGTCTACCAGACTTAAGTATGAAAAGGATCATCTTTGTTCACATGCCAATTGGAAAAAGCAAGAAGTATGCCCATAAACCCAAACCTACAAACTCATCACAGGTTCTCCATACAATTTACATGGACTTATGTGGACCCATGAGAGTGCTGAATATCTTTGGGAAGAAATATGTGTTAGTTATGGTTGATGATTTCTCTAGATTCACCTGGGTAAAATTCTTAAAGACAAAGAATGAAACTCTGATATCATCATCAAACTCATCAAACACCGGCAGGTTTGCTTAACAAAAGCGGTCGGAATCATCCGAACAGACAATGGAACTGAGTTTGTTAATAAACAACTTAGTGAGTTTTATGAAAGGTTGGAATCGTCATCAAAGGTGTTCTGAACTCCTCAACAAAAACGGTGTAGTTGAAAAGATCTCAAATCGAACTCAAGGAAGCCGCGAAGGACTGCACAGGATGCACTCAAAAGTTCCAATGTTTCTCAGTGAAGCCATATCGCCACCCATGCTACACCCAAAATCGATCCCCTCGATTCACACCGGCCATGGAAAACTCCATATGAACTTGTCCACAACGTAAAACCTGATATTTCATTCCTTCGTGTGTTCTGCTTTTATGTTATCCAACCAATGATGGTCAAGATTTAGAAAACCGAGAGCTAAAGCGACATTGGAGTTTTTGTAGGCTATGCACCTAACAAAGAAGGTTACCGAATCTATAACAAGAGAACCCAAATATCATGGAAACAATTCACGCCACATTTGATGAGTCGACCGTCAAATGGCTCTCGACAATCCAGCCAGACCCGCACTTCAAAGCAATTCCATTGGTTCATCTCTTGTACCAAACTCCTTATCGAACTCCATATGTACCTCCCTCAGAAGATGATTTAAAGAAACAGTTTGATCCAATGTTTGATGAACAATTTGAGCCATGTAACAATGATATGACAATTCAATCAACAGAGGTCTCTATCCGGTCAATGAAATTAACCCTTCAACTTCTATGTCATTAAGCCAAGAAGCCGTCACGACCAACTGTTTCATCAACAAATCTTCAATCATCAAGTGTACATCATTGAAATGCTTTTGATTCACAGGATGAAGTCAATCCCGAAGATGCTCCATTTGAAAACATATTTGCTCAATCATCATCGTAACCATCTTCTTCGTGAGACATCGACTCTGCTACTTCAGTCCCTCAACAATGCCACATGAATACCCTTTAAAATGGACTCACGATCATCCATTAGACAACATCATTGAAATCCCTCTCGCCCAAGATCCACACGGAAACAACTTGCAAACGATGCCTTATGGTGCTTCTTCAACCTCGTGACTCTAAGATCGAACCAAAAAGATGTTAAATCCTTTGAATGAAGACAACTCGTTCAATGCCATGCAAGAAGAAATTCATGAGTTTGATCGACTTGATGTATGGGAATTAGTACCGCCCAGACAGTTATGATCATTGCTCTAAAATGGATCTTCAAAGTGAAACTTGATGAGCATGGTGATGTGTTGGGAATAACCGCTACCACGGATAGTAGTGGTTTACATCGCTTGTTTAACACTAGCAGGGAAACGTATTCCCACCGCAGTTCTTCATTACCACCGCTATCGGTTTATGATAAGGTTAAACGCGTATTGATAAGTATAGAATAGATCTTGTGTATATTCTATTATGTTAGCTTTATACTTATCTTGTAAAGGACTCCTTGTTGTATAAAAGGAGATCCTAGGTCATTGTCTTAGGTACGTATTACATTACAATATTACCTACAAAAGCTTCAAGGTGTAACCCTAGTGATAAGTTAAGATCACTCGTATTATTCATTAATAATATTGGAGCTTGAGTTTTGTGTTAACTTGTGTTTATTCTCATACATCATATAATTCATCTTCTAAGTATTACTTAAGTAAATTCCGCTTGCTTGATAATATTATACAAAATATCATCACACACAAGGAGAGTGTCCTAGATCCATCAAGTGGTATCAAATGTAAGGTTCCGATATTTTGTTTTAGAAGATCCAAAGAATTAGCTTGACTCACTCACTCAAGACAATGGAGATGGAAAACAACCAATCAAACTCTTCTTCTACACCCAGACTCCTTAAGCTTAAGCTTAATGAGTTTGAGATGAGGAGGATAATCGATTGAGCAATACTTCCTCATACAAGACTATGCTCTATGGGAGATTATTCAACTTGGTGATTCTTTCAAGTCTTTGACCACTACTTCCAAAGTAGGTGACACGTGATGTTGTGAAAGTTTCGTGCCGAATCAAATGTGAAAAAGCTCAAAAGAAGAATGATCTTAAAGCTAGAAGTCTGTTGCTAATGACTCTTCCTAGAGACCGATATTGCATTCAAAGAAATTCAAGACGCTAAAGAACTGTTTGAAGAGATTTGCTCAGTGTTTGGTGGTAATGATGCTACAAAGAAGACTCAAAAAACATTGTTAAAGCAAAGTTATGAAAACTTCTCTGCTTCAAGCAATGACTCACTTGATAGCATTTTACCAAACTTCAGAAGATTGTTACACAACTGACTGTGCTTGGCATTGAGGTAGAAAAGGAAGACCTCAATTTGAAGTTTCTAAGTTTTCCTTCGAGTTTCAAACCAATGTTATCACCTGGGAAAACAAAACGCATATTGAAACAATGAAGTTCAATGATCTTTACAACAACTTCAAACTTATTGAGCAAAGGTTGAAGAAGGCAGGGAAACTTGGTACAAGCTCTAGTAGCTTGGCATTGTTGTCAAATTCTGTTGACAGTGATGATTCTGAAGATGAAAGTGATGATGATATTGCCACTGCAGGTTCTAAAGTTTCCACTGGTAATGTTAATGTTACCACGCAGTTCCAAAAAGAAGGTTGCTAGTATTGGAGATCCTACCTTTTATGCTTTTATCTCCACAAAAGTTGATGATTCTGTCTTAACTCATGAAGACATAGAGCAAATTGATGAAGATGACTTGAGGAGATGGATATAAAATGGCAGATAGCTCTTCTTAGCATGAGGGCTAAGAAATTCTACAAGAAGACTGGCAAGCCTATCCACATTAATGGTGATGATACCTGGGTTTTGATAAGAAGAAAGTGGAGTGCTTTAACCGCCACAAGTTTGGACATTTTGCTAGAGAATGTAGAAGACCAAAGACCAAGGACAACATGTCTACATGGTACAAGAAAAAGAAGGGACCAACTGTGTAAGAACCAAAGGCAATGTTGGCTATTGATGGTGTGAGCTATGATTGGAGTTTCATGGTTGATGAACAAGAAAAAGAACATTCAGATGCTGCTCTTGTTGCTACTGAATTTGCTCTCATGGCTTTCTCTGATTCTGAGGTACAAAACTTTGATAGTTGTTCTAAAACATGTAGGGTTGCTTGAGAAGTTGAAAGACTTAATGATTTATACTCTAATGAAAGGCAAGAATTATATACTGCTAATTATATTGTGGTAATCTTAGAGAGCTATGGCAGATAGAAAAGCAAATAGAGCACTATCAAGCAAATGAGTCAAATTATAATGATGATATGATTCTTCTTAGGAGAGAGGTAGAACATACAACCGCTGGAATGAAGCATACTAAAAGGAGCTTGAAAACTCTCAAAAGAAAATTGAAAATGTCAATTTAACTGTAGATACATGTTATCATCAGTCTAAGTCAATTGATAAACTTTTGAATGCTCAAATATATAATAAAGCTAAGTCCGTATGGGTTATAATATCTGCTTCCACCACTAAGGTGTTCCATCACCTGTGTATAGATTTAGCTCATACTGTTTAGAAGACTTTAGGAACTTGAAAGAGAATATGGTCCTTTAAAGGACAAGTGGTGAAGATGAGGAAGAGAGTAAGCTTGATAATGATGTTTTGAGAGTGCTAGTGACTCATCTGTTGTTGATGAGAATGTTAAAAAGAATGTAGAGACTTCTATCCCAAAAGTTGTTAATATCAAGTACAGAGAAACTTAGGAAACAAGTTAATAAACCTAGACCAACTGTAAGGTATGCTGAGATGTATAGGAACAAGCCTATAGCTCCTAGGGGTAACTAGAGGAGTTGGAATCATGTTAAATCTCAACAACTAGGTAGTGATTTTGTTATGAACAATAAGGCATGCTATATCTGTGGTAGTTTTAATCATTTACATGCTTATTGTGACTATCATGTTGGGAGAAGGGAAGTCTATAGGTATAAAAGGGTAGAGACTAACAGGTATCAACATAATGTACACCCTAATTCCCATTGCAAAATGGTCCCAAGAGCAGTTCAACTTAGAAGTGGCCTCAAAACACTTGCCACTGTAAAAACTGTTAACACTGCTCACCCTAAGTCACCTGTTAAAAGTGCAAACACCAAAAAAGTTTTAATAAATCTGACAAACAGAAAAAGAACCTTCAAGCTAAAAAGGTTAATAATAATCAACGTGGGTACCTAAAATCAAACCAGCATTACCATCGCCCATTCAAAGGTTACCATCAAGCAAGGGTTTTAATAAAGTGGGGACATGGGCAATGCTGTGAAGGCCTCAAAGACGCTGGGAATGGAAACCTAATAGAAGTACCTCTACAACCAATCCCAATGGTGTATCAATGACCTTTGATAGATTTAACTATATTGATACACGAGGCGGATCCAAGTCAATCATGGCTTGGGTCCCCAAAAGAAACTAGATCTTTACTCATATGTGCAGGAACATCCAAGGACAAAAAGGTCAGATCAAGGATATACAGATTGTGGGTGTTCAAGGCACATGACCTGCAACAAGTCCTATCTTTCTGATTTTGAGCATTATGATGGATGTCGGGCTTGATAATGAAGTTAGTTGAACAAGATGTGTGATGCAAGAACACTTAAGATAAAGGAAAACATGGATTATTATTTTTATTACAAACGCACTATGAGTGCAGTAAAACTACATCCTTGAAGTACAGAGTACAAACATCACTACATCAATTGAAAATAACTACCAACAATCTACCCCAAACACAAGTTTCCTAACCCATCCCATTCCTACCCATCCCATTCCTACCCATCATCAATCATTTATGGCTTCTGGAAAGCCCCAGCCACATCACCTTAGGAGCCCCACGCATGTTAATCCAATCATACACCCTAGGGCTTGCTAAACCCATCACCACTATACCTGTAGGTGGTGAGGATGATGAAGGAACCGCTGATGGTGGTGCCATTGAAATGGTAGAGAAGGTGATGATTGCAGCTCTTCAGAGGAGCTATCACAGAAGAGAGGAACACTCAGACTCTTCGAGAGGTCTCATCATCTGTAACATATGGAGACACATAGGAGCTGATCTCTGAGCTATCTTCTTTGATTGTTGCATCCCGAGGCTCGTAGTAGTGATGAAGGTCCAGCAGAAAAAGGATTTGAAAGAGTGAATGCTTTCTTCTTGGATACAACCTCTCATACTCCTATTTTCAAATCTCCCGGTGGTTTTTCAATACAAAATCATCCCATGAACTATCGATGAACCGCTAGAAGAAAGATTGATTGGACTAGTTTGACTCATGGTGTTGTCAAGTAATGATCTTTGATGGTGAAAGTTTTGGAGTATGTGATTTGAGTGGTTTGTGTTGAATGATCTGCTTAATATATATTAAGTTGGATTCAAGAAGTTAATGAGGAAGGTGCAGTTGAGGAGTAAATTGGAATCATGTATTCTTGGAAAATGTATCAATGCTTAAGTGTTGACTTTATTGAGTATAGCCACTGCTATGCTTAATTCTTTCAATATATTAACCATTGCCAATGCGTAGTGATTCAATGTTTGGTTTATGTTAGTAAATTGCGCTTGAAGGATCTTTGTTTAAATATAGTTACCGTGAATCGATGCTCAAAGTTGTTTAGATCCTATCTAAGCTGTCCACGATGATTCTGCTTTTACAGTTGGGAACTACATTGCATCCAAGTGGTACGTGATTTTAGTGAAAAAGGAAAAACAAAGGAACTTCATTACTAACACATAATTCATTACAACCAAAAGTACTCCTAGTCAAAACACAAAAATCAAACCTAGCACATCCTATGCCTATCTTCAGCTATTCCATTGGCCTCTTGCCCTTGCCCACATAGTCATGTTTATTCTTCCGGCTCTCTTCTTGTTCTCAAAAGTGGATTGCATCCTTGGACATGGAAGCCCAAGAATCTGGGAGGAGGTCGGTAGCATTGCAGCCTTGTTGGATTGGATATTTGCTTCATATTGAGATAGCTATTTTCGCTATTGAAAGAGCTTTTGGCAACTCTTTAGCAAAAGAATAGGTTTCATCATTTGCATCATCATCATCTCGATGAATCGGGTAGAACTCAAGAGATTTTGCAGTGCTTAGCTATAGGCTTTCGCTTAGCGCTTTGGTATATCTTTTGGATGAAGAGCCAGCCCCTGATGGGATATATTCAAACCATCTTGATGCTTCTGAAGATGATTCTGATTCAATTACATACTCTTCTTCTAAGTCAGAAGAGATGTTGATAGTGTTGGAGGGATTGCTCATGCTTATGGTTTTGAGGATATTGTGTTTGATGAAGTTTATCTTAAGCCAAGCCTCTTTATATAGCCAAGGTCGGTTGAAGGGTTATTTAATGAAGATATTTACCTTTTTCTTATTTTGGTATGTCAAGGAGTAAATATAGATATTATTGAGTTAACTTTGGAAGATATTTTGCTTGGGTAATGGTTGGTTGGTAACTTGGTTTACTATCAAGTTGTTATTCTCATCTTTACTAATAATGTATATCAAATTTTGATGAGAAGTTGGAGTTAAAAGGTGTATATCTGAGATACACTTCAAATGGTTATTGATTCACCATGTCTAATACACATAAGAATCAACTAGTCCAGAGCAACCGCATCGGTAAAGACTTGACAACCGCTTATGGTTGATAGTTTAACAAAAACTATATGGTTATCAACTCACCATATTCTTTATGATTAAGAGTTGGCTAGTCCATAGCAAACGCCTCATGGTAAAGACATATCAAACCGCTGATAGATAGTTTGCTAAAAACTATAATGAGCAAAGATTGTTTTCTAATGATTTTATTTTCCATCGCTCTTTGAAATTTTTGTGAAAAATTACCACCGCTAGTTCACAGCTCCACCAAGTGTTATTTTACCACCGTTGTTCTAGCCGTTACAACCATTATGTCAAGAATTTATTTTTCACTAGCCGCTGAAAGTAACCATCGATAGTCATATATATATATAGGGTTAATATTTTAAGTAAATTATCTTCTTTCTATATTATAACTTCTTTCTAAAGATAATTTTACTTTATGATCAATTCTAAACCCTAACCCTATATATCTTTTTCTCTCAATTGGCTAGTCATTACTTCAATCTTACTGATATAATAATATTTTTCATCAAAAGTTTCTATGGCTTCTTTGAAATTTGCAGATGAGCACAACCTAGTGGCCTACTTACAAAAGACTAACGAGAAGAGTGGCCCTGTTTTTCATCAAATTGTGGACTTTCTTCATACCACTATATTAGGTATGCTTTGCTTTTAAAACCCACAATTTATATCTCAAATCAATAAGTTTTGGACTCCATCCCTAACACTTGAGAATAGAGATACACATGAAACAATGGATGCTCTCGAGCCACCGTAGATGGGGTAACTATTGATGTTACCGAGGCATCCCTGAGGAGAGTACTTCACTTGGATGATCTTAATGGTCTCATCACATTACCTATGTCTGACATTCATGATACTTTATCATCCATGGGGTATGATACCATTGACAAAAAGGCTACTTTCAAAAAGAGTGGTTTTTGTCCCCAATGGAGATTTTTGATTCATACTTTGTTACATTGCCTTAGTCCTAAGAAAACATCTTATGAGCAATTTAGTTCAACCATGGCTTATCCTTTGGTTTGTCTAGTCACTGATAAGATTTTCAATTGGTCCAACTATATTTTTACAAGTATGAAAG
This sequence comes from Chrysanthemum makinoi, assembly GCA_910596185.1. NCBI lineage: Eukaryota > Viridiplantae > Streptophyta > Magnoliopsida > Asterales > Asteraceae > Chrysanthemum > Chrysanthemum makinoi. The sequence continues at coordinate 51,486,316 of OU343216.1, forward strand.
GCAATGTACAAAGTAAAACCAAAATTTTAATGTATCCAGGTTTGTGCAAGTCAGGCTTAATGAATTTCAACCGCAACCTCATACTATCAAGTTTATCAAATCAGCTTGCCTAAAGCCTAAAGTTTTTCAAAATTTGAATAAAGATGGCAATATGATTTTACACCTCTCCTACCCCTAATGCTTGCTAAAATTTCATCTGAACAAAATACACCTATAATTGATGTTCCCAACATTGATTATACCCCACCGCCAAGAACCTATGAGAGAAGGTCTAAACAGACAACTCTTCTCATGACAACACAACAAGTTTCTGAACCTTATGGTCTAGGAACAAGCAATGGTGGTTCTAGACTTCCACCTAGTCCTACTATGGAGGAATCTGGACCAATGCCCCATGATTCACCTCTCCCAAAGTGTAACACAGCTTGGAAGTGCCGAGGGCAGTGGAAACCAAATGGAATTGATGGTTTTGTGTACCAAATTAGCAAAGCATGTTGAGTCTCTACAAAAGGACTTGGCTACTGTTAAGAAGCAAAGATGCCAAGGATGTTCAACTATTAAAGACTGAGATTCAGACTTTAAAGGAAGAGATGCAGAGGTTGAAAAAGCACAAGCAGCATCGCAAAGATGGTGATTTCATCTTCATTCTCACCTTCCTGGTGGTTCACTGATCAAGATTTGGGAAATTCTTCCAAACAGGAGGAAAACAGTTCCTAATCGGGGAGGAAAATTGATTTTGAAGATGAAGGAGATACAAGTAAAGGAGCAAAGGAAGTTGAAACTCATGGAGAGCAACTTGAAGATCAAGACATTTTCCAAATCAGAACCGATTTTACCATCGATTTTATTTCCATCGCAGAGCCAAATATTGCCACCGCAAGTGAAGAATTTGATAAATTGAAGACGCATAAGGGTAAAGCAGTATGGAAGATGTAAAGAACCAAGGTATTTCAAAGAAAGGAAAAGTTCAGATTGATCTTGATAGAGAATTTGCTCGAAGATAGCGTAAGATCAAATTGCCGAGAAAGTTGCTGAAAAGAAAAGATTGAAAGAACTAGAAGTTGTAAGCTTTTTGGAAGCTAAAAGATTGAATAAAATGGAAGATACTGAAGATTCAATTTCCATCGCTCAACCTACAATTATGAAAGAAAAGCTCCAGAGTTTAGCTATGTTCCTATGAAGATGATATTCAGTCCGTGCTAATAATCCGAAATCAAGAAAAAGGCAATTGACCTTGTTGTGATGCATCCTTAACCGAGGAACAAAGAACCGCCGCTTAAAGGATTTTATTAAAATGAAGAACAATCAAGCACTTGAAAATGTGATTAATTCACCAAAAAGGGTCGAAGAAACCAAGACAACCGACCAAGGCTCAAATACTTGCATACATGAAGTCTTATTGTTGTCATGTTGGTAAATGGAAAAGCATCAATTTAAAGGAATGTCTGATGATCAAGTTGAAAAGGCTTACTAAAGAACTGTGAAACAAGATAAATCTTTTATTCCAATGGGTTCTGAAGAAGAAGAGAAAGAGAGATTCCTAGATTGAAGAGAAAGGCTAAAGTAAGTGATTCTCAAACTGTTAAGAAGACTAGGGTTGATGAAGATCATACAAAGTCTACTGAGAAGGAGATTCCTACCGAGAAGTTCATCAAGACCAAATGTGAAATGATTGTGATTGAAGATAGAGATTTTTATCCGTAACCACCGCAAATTCGACATCCTATCATTGATTGGGAAGTTTACACTGCTAGCAATCTTGCTTCAACATGGAAGATTACAAGGTTGGGAGGAGAAACTTCATCATTCATGACATTTGAAGATCTTATAAAAGCTTTTGACAGAGATGACCTTAATACACTATGGAAATTAGTTCAAGAAAGGTTTAATGCTCAAGATCTCAAAGATGCAAAGGAGATGCAGTTATGGCTAATGGAGGAGACTTTTTCATGCTTGCTGAGAAAGAATATCCACTTAGAGCTGGAGCTCACAAGAATGTTAAGCTTACACATAAGAGTCAATAAAGACAATGAGAAGGTCAGAGCATTATTACAAAGGCTTCAAGATCAGTGTTCAAGAGCTATACAAATGTTAAGAGAAAAGAAGTGAAGTGTTTGTTTGAATTCCCCAAATCCTTGAAGTTAATGCATATTGGAGAAACTTATTGATTTGCAGAGAAATCATAAGTTTAGGGGAGGATTGTTGGGAATAATCCGCTACCACGGATAGTAGTGGTTTACACTCGCTTGTTTAACACTAGCGTGGAAACGTATTCCCACCGCAAGTTCTTCATTACCATCGCTATCGCTATGATAAGGTTAAACGCGTTTTGATAAGTATAGAATAGATCTTGTGTATATTCTATTATGTTAGCTTTATACTTATCTTGTAAAGGACTCCTTGTTGTAGAAAAGGAGATCCTAGGTCATTGTCTTAGCTACGTATTACATTACAATATTACCTACTAAAGCTTCAAGGTGTAACCCTAGTGATAAGTTAAGATCACTCGTATTATTCATTAATAATATTGGAGCTTGAGTTTTGTGTTAACGTGTGTTTATTCTCATACATCATATAATTCATCTTCTAAGTATTACTTAAGTAATTTCCGCTTGCTTGATAATATTATACAAAATATCATTGACACAAGGAGAGTGTCCTAGATCCATCATGATGTGTTAAAGAACAAGGCTCGATTGGTTGCTAAAGGATACCGTCAAGAGGAGGGTATTGACTTTGAAGAATCTTTTGCTCCAGTTGCTCGAATCGAGGCAATCAGAATATTCTTGGCTAATGCTGCAAGCAAGAACATGGTAGTCTATCAGATGGATGTAAAGACGGATTTCCGAATCGGAGATCTTAAAGAAGTCGCTCACGCCACCAACCCGGTTGCTTTGTGAATCCAGAGCATCCTACTCACGCTATCGTTTGAAGAAGGCTCTTTATGGGTTAAAGCAAGCTCCAAGGGCATAGTATGATACGCTATCAAAGTTTCTTTTCTCTGCTCTACCGGCCAGCAGAAAGGAGCAGCTTGATCCAACATTGTTCACCGAAGTCGGCAAACACTTAATTCACGCTCAAATTTATGTTGATGATATCATCTTTTCCTCGACTGACCCCAATGAGTGTGACTGTTTTTCAAATGAAATGGGTTCTAAATTTCAAATGTCAATGATGGGACAAATGTCATTTTTCGTTACAAATTTCACAAAAACCCGGAGGCATTTTCATAAATCAATCTAAATATGCAAATGAGATTTTAAAGAAATTTGGATTTGATTCTAGTGACCCCGTTGACACTCCCATGATTGAGCGTACAAAACTAGATGAGGACCACTCAGGGATCATGGTAGACCAAACAAAATATCGTAGCATGATCGGATCCCCGATGTACCTCACCGCAAGAGACCTGATATTCTGTTCACTGATGCATGTGTGCGATACCGTGCTAAGCCACCAAAAATCACCTTGAAGCGGTTAAACGGGTCTTTCGGTATCTCCAAGGAACCATCAACATGGGACTTTGGTACCGGAAGGACACCGGTATGTCACTAACAAAGATATGCATGTAGATCATGCAGGTGTCAAGATACTCGCCGATGTACGCCCGAGGTGCTCGTTTTGGGTGATAAGCTTGTGAGTCGGTCGCCAAAGAAGCAAATGAGTACTTCTATTTCCTCTACAGAGGTGAATACATAGCCATGTCATCTTGTTGTGCTCAAATTCTATGGATGAGATCTCAATTAACTGACTATGGCTTTGTATTCAACAAAATCCTCTCAGATGTGATAATAAAAGTGCTATTGCTCTCTCATGCAACAACGTTCAACACTTAAGAGCAAAGCATATCGACATTCGACATCATTTCATCAGGGAACAAGTGGAAAAAGGTGTGGTGGAACTCTATTTTGTGAGGACCTAATACCAGCGCATTATCTTCACCAAAGCTCTTCCAAGAGAACGTTGAGTTTATTCTTCCACGACTTGGCTTGAAAAGCCTTCAACCAGAAACTCTCAAACGTCTTCAGGAGGAAGACGAGGAGTAAAGGTCTATCTTCATCTATCTCTTTGTATATATTTAAAAAAAACAAAATAAATAAATACAAAATTACAAAACTTTCAAAAATCCATAAAAATGTAAAAAATTCAAAAAATCCTCAAAAATATTGTCATTTTTTCATGCTTTTCTCGATTCGATATCATCTACGGACTTTGTGTTGATATTCAAAGAATGTCACGGGTCTTTAGATGTTCATCGAATGTACACAGTTTTCATATAAAAATAAATAAAAAATAAAATAAAATAAAAAAATGAGGCGAAGAAAAATGGTGGTTTATTGTCATTTCAGGCAGTAACCCGTGTTAAAAAGAAAGAACAGAGCCATGCTTTATCTTGTTTTTCAAATCTCATGCTCTGATTCTATACAAAATTCTCACTATCCAATGAAAACGAATTACTTTGAAAAAATTACTCGGGCTCAATTTTTGAAAATCATCTGTACTAAACGGTTGTTAAAACTATCTATCTCTCAATCAACAACTTATGTCATTGATTGAGGGGGAGAATGATTTTAATTATAGAGTGTATTTTTTCAAAAATGGTTTGCTTTCAAAAAATATTCAAGCATGTTTAAATCTTTGGAGTCTAAAGTCTCAAAATTCGATCCTTATCAGCTAAAAACGCTTTCAAAATCAAGTCACAATTCTCCTTAAAAAGCTTTCAAAACGATTAAATTAATGAGATCACAAATCTCAAATGTTTTGATAATTGTGATCGGGGAGAATTTACATTTAAATTGGATTTAAACTGACATTGGATAGATGGTTTCATAAGTGATTAGTATGTTTGCCTCTCCGCAAGTGACAAACGATTTCAAATTTTCCATGCACACGTTGAGGGGAGCAACTATTTTAAACCTCAAATTATTGAAACGCGGTTCAATTGTCTTGTGTAGATTCCTCTAATATGTGCAAAATTTTTCAAAATTCAAGGCACATATTGAGGGGGAGCAAACTTTGAAACCTCATTCCTCAAAATGTTTTTATCTACTCAAATTTATTGGGAAGTGATGATGATCATTTTAGAAAATGTTAATCAAAAGATTGGACCTTTCATTCTCAATCTAACGATTTCAAAGATCTCTTGCCTCCATGTGCTAAAACAATTTCTAAAATATTATGCATATGTTGAGGGGGAGCATTTCTAAAATTATCAAAACAATTAAGATACAAAATGCTTTGATTCTATATCACAAGTATCTTGATTGATTTTCAAATGGTTTTCAATTGGTTCCTATGGCGGATGAACGATACCAAAAAGACCGACCAACTTTACTTTATGTATGGTGATATAAGGATGATAAGGTTAGGTTGAGGTCCCATGATCCGTAATCGAGGGATCTACCTGTGGACAATCCACTAGATAGTGTAGAAGTCCTTAGGTATATTGAAAAAAAGAGAAAAATGAGAATATGGGAAGAGTGCCGACTAAGACGAGCTAGTATCGAATAAACCCAACAAGGTTCCAGTTATGAAGTCTCGTAAGCAATCAAGGGGTTGAAGAATGAAAATAATTGAATGAGAAAAGGGTGAAAAGAAATAGCCTCCATTTATTCAACCTTAGGCGTAAAACCGGGTTCAATTATATGCTAATGGTGGTTACTAGGTAACTCGTATTCAAGACAAGACGCCACAACCCAGTTGACGACCGCACTAAACTTCCCAAGCTACTCAAGTTCCTCTTAAAAGGGCTTGTTTCATTCTCACGGGAACCGACATAATCTATCGACTTTCTCTTAGAGATCGTTGATATTGAAGAAGGATACCCTCTCCTAGTCTCCAGATAGAACCAAATATGCACAAATTGAGTCTAGAGCCACGAGATCATCAATTAATCTCTTTAGGACGCTTATTTCTTGAAGACTCACTATTTCACACAATGTGGAATGTGAGATTATATCTTATGAGTCCTACGACTATCCTTGTGGTATTGCCAAGACTTGATTGTGTCATATGGACCTCATCATGGAGCAATTAAAATTGAATCAATCCGGTCCAAGAAATGGATTGATGGATACCTTTGAAAAACCGGTCGTTGTGCTTAAAACTCTTTTCTCTAGCATATCGACTGTGTACAATTATTTCAAATCAAAAGGTGTTTATGATTGATAAATGATTTTTCACTAAAACTTCTTGTATTGCAAAACAATTTCTATTGAGCGATACACCATTGTTTTTCAAATCTTTTGTTTATCAATCGTGAATCTCTATTCGCCGTTCACTCACCTGTTGTCTCTTTGAGACGCCCTCGCTTTGAGAACGGCTAGAGCAATGCGAAACCCTGTCAAGGAAATTCTTCGAATTATACCTCGACACAAAAAGACGCGTATGATCAACGGGAACCGCCGTGTACCTCAATTCATCAAAGTGATCAAAGACACTTCGGCACTTTATTGCTAACTGCCTTATGCGTACACTCGATGTTTGCGGTACCGATAAGAATGGAGCGGTCAATCCATAGCCGCATTCTCACACAATACATTCATATCTAAAGAAATCATGATTGGTGCATCAATGACTCTGATATTTCACTCCATGTCAAGCACGCCGCCAATATCATGAATCAACGAAAGCTTCCGCCACTCTGATAAGAATCAATCATGATCCAAAAGGTGAGCATGTCGGTCCAAAAGTCACAACATCACTAATTACCAACACCACAAAGGTTGAGTCGAGATTTAATGTGGCCGATGATCTCAAAGCTTGCTCAAAACTCGTATCACGTGGATCGCTTAAAGACCTCCACTCAGATTATCCAAACATGCAATTATGAAGAATCAAAGACTACGAGCTACATAACAAAGAACATGGACAAGAATCCAAGAACATTCTCAATGTAATATCTGTTTGTATTCAATGTAATTTTAATGTTTGAGGTGGCCTCCCTTGTGGGAGACTGTTAGGAATTAGAAATTCCATGTATTAAAGAGTCGGTCACCTCAAGTATATGTAATCGTTAGAAATCTCGTAGTCGTAGTTATTTTATGTATATGAAACACCGTGGAGGACGGACGGGTCTTTACCCACTGTATGCCCTGATCCACGTACCAGGTGGCGCTTGTTTGTAAGAAACTATAAATACCCTCTACCTCCCAAGGTAAAGGGTTGGAGCTTCAATAACATTTTTCTTTGTTTCACATAGTTCCCAACTCTCTTCCTTTCTCTCACTAGAACTTTCTCTCTCTAAACATTGTTAACGCCCCACTTGATTATGGTTTAGTGTGTTTGTGAAATCCTATATCTAACAAGGGCGTATGCAGATTTGTGCATATCCTTTGCTGTTGTAGCTGATCGAGTATATGCGACGTGACTCCATCATTTTCTACTTTCTATTTTTAGCTTTTTCTAAAGTATGTTGGAGTCAAATTATTAGGAAAAAAAGGTGCTCACTTTAAAGAACGCGTGACTATACGGGACAAGCTGAGACTACAAGTTCTTGAAAGTTGTTTACAGTAACATATTTGGAGATAGAAAATAGCTAATTTATGGTGAATATTTACGTGATTCATAACACGAAGAAGAAACAGGCTTCTCAGTCGATTGTTTTAAGACTTTAAACCAAACTGTTGTTTATTAAAGCCCATTTCTAGAATACACCAATGGCTCTAATCAATCAAGTTTTTGTAATGATACCCTTCAGCCCTCCAAAAGCTAAACGAGAAGTATCCGTGGTACAATATTACTAAAACTAGAAAACCATTGACACATGAAAGTTTTGTGGAACATGTAGCTTTTTGAAAATGGCAGTCTTTAGGTCTTTTGGAGGTATGTTTTCATCATCTTTTGTTTGTATCTGATATCATGTATCTGATATCACATCGTCTTTATAAAACCATCCAAGCATCCAACAAGTCTGTAAAATAGTAAAACTAAAAAGTTATCACATCTGTATTGTTAAGCAATTTCAATTTGTTCACAATGAAAATTATACATCAAGTCACTGTTACAAATAATTTTCCGTTTACTAACATCAACAAAATTAAAAAAACAACAAACAAAAGATTAAAAAAATGCCCGACCAATCGTATTATAATATTCTATGACAATTTTTTAAAACATATTTACGCTAACAAAGAACAACAAACAAATAATTAAAGTCATGCTTCATTGGGCGGTTAATATTAGTATATATATATATATTTATATATATATATATATATATATATATATATATATATATATATATATATGTGTATATATATATATGTATATACATATATATATGTATATATATATATATATATAGTTGTTATGTTATTGTAAAGTGCATTGTTATAAGCACTGTGTTATGAGCTTCATAGATTTAGTATCGAGGAGGCCACCTCGGTCACATTTGAAGATTAGAGTTGGTAGTTATGCCAACAATTAGAGAAAAGGTAGTGTGCCCATCACGACGTCCTCTAATGACCCATCTACCTTATATTTCATGATCCAGTTTCTTGACTTCAAAGCTTGAATTTTGGGCGGACGGTAAGTGGTGATGACTTGGTTATAGATTTAGACTACCTGCTTGTTTTTTATTTTACACCATTTATATATCCCATGTCTTATCCTACCCTTTAGTCATGAAGCATGTCTAGGTGATACATCGAGCAATCTTTGGTGTCTTGGCCATGGATTTGGTCATGTATCATTGATTTTGTCCACTTCGCCGTGACATGTTAGTAATGACGAATCACCCCTAAACCTTTGTCGTGTCTACCCATATTGCTGTTGCCTTCGAGAATTGTTTAGCCCTTAACTCTAGCGGTGGAGATTTGTGTGCGATTGAGTAATCACCCCGAAATTGACACTTAGAACAGTTGAGAGATTTGAGTGTTTTGTTCCCCTTTCGTGAGGTGTTCGGCTTTGTTTTATTCTAGCATAAGAGATTTGTAAACTTATATTTTTTAGGTTATGGGAGATATCTTTTTAGAAATCTTTCTAATAAGGTCTACTTGAGGGCAAGTAGAGTTCAAGTGGGGGGATATTTGATAACATCAAATAGTCCCATTATTTAGTGTCAATTTCACCCGATAATGCTTGTAATTTATATCATTTATATGGATTTACGCTTGTTTTCCAATGTTTTCCACTGCATAAATTACGAAAGCATTGGAGCTAAAGAGACGCTGAACCGAGAAATATCTAAAGATTTATCACAAGATGCTACTTTGAAGAAGTTACGGCGAACTCATCTCTTACATTACCGTGAACTATTATGCGGACTCGTAAAACCAACTTATCGTAAGGTTACAACAGAATCTTCCTAAAGGTTACGACGTAACTATATTAGGTCAAATGAGGTTCCACGCCGCCGATACTTACCGTAACTAATACTTCAACTACGGCGAACCAAGTTTATTGAAGACTACTACAGAACCACTCATAAGGTTACGCCGTAACCAGCAGATCTAGTGGAAACTACGATGAAATAGAAGGTTACAGCGTAACTCTTATAATAGTTACCGTGAACCCGATCCGCCTATAAATACCCCTACCTAATTCCAAAGATTTCTAATCATCCCATTCCACACACAACACTCGTGAGAATGTGGGAAAAAGCTCAAGGCGTGTATAGAGCAAATAAGACGGAGTGTCTCCAAGGGAGAAATCACTCCCCTATGATAAGCATTAGCATTTTATATTTCTTTACTTTCAATTCATGCATTGCACCTTTGAATATTGAATTGGTTTGTATGATTAATATGAGCGGCTAAGCACCTTTGGTGCTGGCCTAGTTATGATTCCTTAATTGTTTTTATGCTTATATTACTCCGCATAATTATTTCCAAGTGTATGCATGCATAGTTTATTGGTAGCCACCCTTGGTTCGGTAGTTTTGAATGGCGGTAGATGCCAATTGCCTAGGAGATATGACCAACTGACCCTAGGTTAGAGCGTGACTGATATGGGAAGGGTAAGATATGACCAACTGACGACCCTTTCTACTTGTGCGATTTTGCCAACTGATCACCTATTGTTTGGATGAACTTAAGAATTAGGGCGAGTGTCTAAGTTCCTAATGGTCGGCACTCACTATTATAAATCTAGCATGTAGCAAGATTCTTAATGACTTGGCTAGGGAACCGTGAACAACAGACTTATGGGGACACCCTTCTCCCTGTGGTGGCATCTTTGCCGATAGGTTAGGGCTTAATTGACCAAATGTCAGCTCCTCTCGACTTTGACCCTACCTGAAGTAATTGGAAGTAAATAGACGTAGACATAACTAGCTAGGAGGATTAACTAGGTTAGCACCACTCTCTTCTATTGATTTCCCTTTATCATTTATTTGCTTTTATTTGCTTTATTCTGCTTTAGTAGTTTAATTAATTAAATCCCTATCGAAACCATTATTAACCTGTGACACCTAGACTTAGTAATAATCCAACACACATAGCTCTTGGGACGACCTCGGCTTTACCGATTACTACACTACACACGACCGGGTACACTGCCCATTAGTACACTAGGGTAGACCATAGGTATAATGAGACTTTATAAATATTAAAACCTGGTCAGTAAAACCTGCATCATGTCACTTGGTAGTGCTCCAATTTCCTGGTCATTGAAGGCTTTTAAGAGGGCTTCGAGCTTGTTTGTCATCTCGCCTTTTCGTTGCTTGAAATCGGCTTCAAACTTAGTCAATTGAGTTTCTTGAGATGACATGAATCTAGACACAATTGCCTCAAGACTAGCGGAGTTCCCGGTGTTTGGAGGGTTGATCCTATTAGGTGGACTAGATGAGCTTTGGGGTGGGTTTGAATTTTGGTTCCACTTAGGTTAGGGTGATTCCTCTATGAGGGGTTATAGGAGTTTCCTAAGTTGTTTTGTTTGGGCTTGAAAGTGTACCACTTCTCTCCCACTCCGCCGCACGCTGGAGGTTAGTCCCAAAAGCTTGTTCGGGGAGTCTTGTGCAATCACGAGTGTCGTGGGGACCACTATACAACTCACAAGGTAGAGTGATTTTGTTTACTTGTTGCGAAGAATTAGGATTTTTGTAAGAGCTCATTAGGAATTTTACTTGATCTTCAAGCTTGAGCATCCTACGGTCGGAAGGTTGTGAGTCAATGGGAGGCAAGGAGATTGCCTTTACGGTTTTGGGTCTATTGTACCCCATGATTCTTTCCGGTTAGATCGCTAAGTTTACCACCGGTCGCTTAGTCGATGGATTGCTTAGTTGGGAAGTTGACATGATCATAAAAGATTGTACTTGAACCCAAAGATCAATGTCGTGATGAAGAACTTTATGGAGTAAGTCCTTGAATCGAGTCCATGCTTCATAGAGAGATTCACCTTGACGTTGTTGGAACATCAAGATTTCATTCATAAGCTTAGTAGTTCGCCTCGGTGGGAAAAATTGGGCAAGGAAACGAGTGGTGAGATCATCCCAACTTGAGATGGAGCTACGAAGTCGCCAAGGCAATTACTAGCTTGGTCCCGTAGAGAGAATTGGAAGAGACGCAGTTTACATGGTTCCCGAGTAAGCATCGAGGTTTATGGAATCGATGATTTTAAGGAAATTTTAGATGTCGATAGGATCTTCGGAACGAAGTCCATGGAATGCACATCCGTTTTGCTCTAATCGGATGGTATCGGATCGAAGGGCCATAGCTTGAGCTTAATCAGGGAGCTCAATGGTGTTCCTATAGCCTATGTTTCTTGGTTCTACCAAGAGCGCCTCTTGGTGGGTCATTTGGTGGTGGGTTGATGAGTGGTGGTTGATTATCACCTTCTGTTAATACAAATATCGTCATTAAACGTTATTTATATTTTTGATCTTTGCCTAAGTTTTGTTAACGACAAAAGTAAATTTAATTTATAAAAGCTTAAAGCTTGTCAAGTTTATTAGATATTAAAACAAGCTTTCTTAAACAATATATTCATCATTCAAGCATTTACATTTATGATTAGTAACATCTTGATATGACTCTAATCATTATGTATGATAATAGTTTGTAGAATGTGTTAGGTTCTTAAAACCAAACACTACTTAAGCATTTACATATTTCTATTAATAGTAATACAACATTTGACATCATGTATTACATCATGGAGATCATTGGAAGATTCCATTAGATATTTTGTGAAGATTTGTACTTTTCATATCTTGCACAATCTTACTTAGATAGAGTTGACTTTAGACAAGATTTGATATCTTGAGCCGATGGCGGTACCATTTTGGTACACTAAGGAACCTTTTAAGGTCCGCGTCCGTGGAGCTCGCAATTTGGCTATAAATCGCAATGCCAAGCCAAGTAGTTTCTCATCCCTTTCTAACATACTCTCATACATATCTTCTCTCTAACCCTTCTAACTCGCCATATCATATTAGTGAACTCTTTTGTAGCAAAGAAGATCAAGTCATATTCAAGCTTCAACGAGAAGTTGGAAGTCTTGTTTGTTTAGTGTTGTATGATCTAGTGTTGATTCATACTTCATTGTTGTATCAAAACCATCATAATCTTGATAGTGTGAGTGGTTAGTATTTTAGTCCTCAAAATACATTGTGTGTGGGAGTAGTTGTACCCTTGGAAAGAACTCACATCTAGCTAGTGTCTAAATAGTGTAGTTTAAGTGTAAAGGTTTTCTCCGCCGAAAGGAGTTGTTGACTAGTGAAGTTAAACTCGAGTGTGAGACTCGGGAGTGGAGAAGCAAGGAAAAAAGAGTCCTTGTAGGCGAACCACTATAAACAACTTTGTGGTTTGACATTTATTTCCTTTTTTACCATTACATATTGCTTTCATATTTCATTAACATACTCAAGATCAATATCAATTGATCTTTCAATAAGTTTCAAAACAAAGTTTTTAATCGGTAAACTATTTAACCCCCCTTCTAGTTTTCTACACCTTCCATGATGAAAAGTGATGGGATTCACGAACAAAGGTCACGTAGAAGGGGGATAGACTACAAAGAAGCTAAAAATGATAAAAAAAAATCTTACTTAATAGGAATCAAGCAAAGGAACCTAAATGAGATAGACTCCTAACTAGCTCTTCTATTCCTCGGCAGTGGCGCCAAAAACTTGATACGCAGTACAACGCTGTTCGGGTCAAAGGAAACTTCCTTTTCTTCGAGTGTTTTTCAACCATTTAGGCAAAGGAACCTAGTCGTTGTAGTAGTAGGGTAAGCCTCGGATTGATATCGCTCTATAGGGGAATAGGAATTCTAGTGACAAGTTACTACGCTAAGGTTGGGGTTGAGGAAGATTATTTTTTATCTTTTTAATTTTTTTAGAAAATTGAAAGCTACGATCTCGGGGTATCGGATTTGGGGGGTGGTACTTCTACCGATTACTCTACTATCAATTTATCTAATTTACTAAGCTAAGGGGTAGTCTATGTCTAATTGATGTGTGCTCGTATGATGATTAAAAATGTATCTACCTAGATACTATTACTCCCTAGTTATCTTTTATTGATGGTTGAATTGTCACGTCCTTATTCTTTACGTGTTGTGTCTTCTAAGGTCGTAGGGTATGCTTTTATCCCTAACTCTTTGAGGATACTGATATGTGCTAAAACACATATCATTTCTTTACAAATATAGACCCAAAATAACCAAGAAAGAGCCGTTTATTGCTAATATTTAATGGTTTCTTGAGTTTATGCATGCGGTGTACTGATATGATAAAACACAAAAGATAACCAAATCGGACAAAACCCGAAAGCACGAGAGATAAAGAGTGCTAAAGTCGGCCTAAGGTCGATTGAGCATCCAGGAAAATTTCTATGCGAGAAGATGATTTCTGAAAGATATGATCAACTTTGGAGAAGTGTCGATCGGCCCTCAACTTTCATAAATTGGCGTAAAATACCCTTGAGAATCAGAATTGGCAAATTCAGTCCTTGGGTATTTGAAGAATGGCAAGATTAGCCCTTGGATTACATTTTCTGAATTATAACTTTTGTCCCTTGAAAATCAGAAATTACACTAAAAGTCCCTAAGCTTACCTTTGTAGTACTTTAATAGTCCAAATTTAAAACTATACAAAAGCCCAACAAAAACCCAAAGCGCAAATCCTATTGTCCAGTCCACTACCCAAACCCATGACCCGGTACCCATTTTACTACACTTACCTTCGGTCAAATTATCAGTCAAACAAATAATAAAAATTTCACCCTTTAACCGCCAACATAAATCCCCAAATAAACCCAAGGAAGAACCCTAAATTACCCCTGATCCCAATTAAGCAAAATCACTTCAATTAAGGGCATTTTCATACTTCATTCGACACATTGACCGACATACCTAATGCCGTTGGCAATCCGTGTGTCATCTCACTTCATTCTGCCTTCTGATTGGTTAGTGAAACGTGGCTTGTATGATCTAAGGGTGCAAATTGATGGGATGAGGTGAATGATGATCCAATGGATGACAAGCGACCAGAGAAATCACAAATGACACCTTCTGGATCCTTCCAAGACCTCAAGCTCAAGTATAAAACCCTTCTTCCGATTCCGATGAATTAAGTAGAGTAGGAGTAGAATAGTGGGGTAGTTTTAAATGTTTTCAATGTTTTTTAGTTTAAATTCAGTCATTCAATTTTTGTACTCAAGCTTTATTATCAATATAATCATTTTGCTTGAAGTCTATTTTAATTCTAAATTCTGGTTTTATGATTACATTAGATGTTATAAACTCACTTTAAGCTTAAAAACTCTCATTACTCAGTTCTACTCTTAGTTACTACTCAAATCATACCAGTCAAACTTAGTCAAACCTGCAGAATAGTCTTAGAATTGCCGATATGGATTCGGGTTGGGTTGATTTGGATTGGTGTTAGGTTAGTAGTGATTTTAATGCAAGCCATAGTGGTGGACTCTGTAAGTGTTAGTTTATCTGTTGTTCAATTGTTGTCTTACTTCTGTCAAATCTCCTTATATAGTATAATTGTCATTTGATAGTAATTGTTAGAAAACTGCTTCATTAAGGTGAATTTTGAGTTTAGTTAATCTGATTTGAGGATAGATTTAGTTTGAATCAGTGATTTGGTTTTCATTATTTGCATATTAGTACTTAAAGTAGTGTTTGGATCATGGTAGTAATCTGAGTTAGAGGATTTAATTAAGGTTGAATTCTATTGCATTATCTTCATTTATTGTTATTAGAGTCATTTTGATCATTTACTTGCACTTCCTATCATTATAAGTCAAAATCAAAAGTTTCATGTTCTTATATTCACATCAGTTGAATTCATTTGCTCATATCTTGCATTTAGGATTATTATTAGTTAACTTAGCTTGAATTAGTCTTATTTTGCCTTAGGTATCATAATCATTCCATAATTCTGTTTTTAAGTTCATAATAGTCAAATTTCAAAGTTTTTAGAAATAGTCAAAAAGTTCAAATCCGTTTCAAGGGGCTTGTCTTTTGCATTTTTAATTCATTCAATTTATGTCCTATTTAGCTGAAATTTTGGATTATAGCACTTTTGTTGGTTTTGGTTAACAGGGTATTTTTAGTTTATTTTTAGGATTTTTATAAGCCACTTGAATTAGAGCTCAAAGTACACCCTGTAGGGCCGTTTGGCAAAGTAGAGTAGAACCTGTTTTGCAGCCATAATGCTTTTAGCTTGAGTTTTATTGGGTCTAATCAGTTGCAGTAGCTTAATCTCAGATAGTTTAAGGTAGTTTTAGGATAGGGTAGCTTATAGTAGCTTTAGTTAGCTTATTGCTTATTTTAAAGTGCTTATTCATACAAGTAGTGTGCCCAAATCATAGTTCTTGTTCTCCAAAATAGTTTCAGTTATTTTTCCCTACACTTCAGTATTATTTTATAATTTTTTGGAATTTTTCATATTTTTCCATGTTATTTTGATATTTTTCTGCATTTAAATTGAGTTTTAAGCATTTTTTACATAGCATTTAGTACAAATAATTCAGAAAAGCTTCTAAAAAATAAGTTTTCAATTTTTCTAGATTAAGATAAATATAAAAACCCAAAAAAATATTTTACCATAATTTTCTTAGTTTAAATAGTAATTATTATCCATTTAATTAGTTTAAAATAGTTTAAAATTAGAAAAAAGTTCAGAAAAATATAAATTCAATTTTTAAAAGTGTTTTTAGTTATTTTAGAATTTTAAAAAATAGTTTCATAATTTTCCCTCTCTTTTTCATAATTTTTAGATATTTAGTTTTATTTTTAAAATTAGAAAATAGTTTTTAATTCAAATAATTTCAAGAAAAATCCTAAAAATTAATTTTAATTCTTAAATAGTTTTAAAATATCATTTTTAGTAGAAAATTATTTTTAGATCATTTTTAGGATTCAGTTTAGTCGTATTGGCATTTATTTCGCGTTTCTTTAATTACGTTTAATCGCGTTTTAGTTTAATCTTTCGTAATTAGTTGCATTTACTTGTTTTCATCATAGATTTAGTTGTTATTATTGTTTCCTTTTACTTTCCCTTGCACCGTAGTTTAGAAATCCCCAAATTATCCTTTTTCACCATTCAAATCACAAAAATCGGGACGAGTGTTGAAAATATGAAAATGGCGCCGCTGTCGGGGATCGAATGGTGAAAAATTGAGCATTATGTTTGATTTTATAAAAACCCAAAAAGATTTTCCTTTTCAAAATTTTTTTCCTTTTATGTTTGATTTTATAAAAACCCAAAAATAATCTTCGTTTTCCTCTGAAATGTTTAATTCTTCTCTCTTTACCCTCTAAATTGTTTAATTCTCCACAATGCTTGATTTCTCTTCCTTTGATCCCCATGATCCTTGGACCATGGAGGATTTCTATCGTCCATCACTTATCGGTTAGGAGGACCGATCGTTCGGAACCAAGTTTAGATTGAAAAATCGTATGGTTCGCCTTCTTCAACAAAGATTGTCAATTTCATGGATTTAACGATTTAACATGCTAATGAGCACTTGAAAAAGTTTTTATCTATCACTCAATCCATGAAGCAACGCGTGACGCTTCTCAAGATGATATTCGATTGAATCTCTTCCCCTTCTCTTTAACCCACGAAGCCGAATCTTGGTTTTATACCCTTGAAAAACATTCAATTCATACTTGGGAAGAGATGTTTCACAAGTTTCTTTCAAAATACTTTCCATATTCAAAAACGATGCACGGAGGAAAGAAATTCTTAATTTTCGCCAATTACCCAAGGAATCTGTATTTGAAGCTTGGGAAAGATTCAAATCGTTATTACAGAAATGTCCCGATCATTGAATTTTGCTTCTTGATCAAATCCTAACTTTTTATCATGGTATTACTACGATTGATCGAGACAAAATCATGTTGGCATCTGGTGGAAATCTCATGCGGAAGACACCTCAAGAAGCTTACGATTTGATAGAGAATATGACAAAACATCATTATCAGTGGGATGCTGACGTTCCTTACGATTCTACCACTATGTCGAGTAATCATTATTCCGAGAAAATTTCCGTTATGAGTGCATAAATTGACGTCTTTGGCAAGCAAGAAAGCTATATCAGTCAACAAAGACCGAGTCATCCACCCACCTTTTACTATTCCGACTCTGACGATAGTGATGACTATGAACCATTTGAAGAAGAGAACTTAAAGATTGATGATGATTCTTCGAGTGCAAATCCCACTCCCATTTCGAATCCTATCTTTTTTGACTCTTCCTCTTCACTCACACCGGTTGAGAGAAGTGACGTCGTTTTAGAAGAAGTCGATGATCCAATTTCGCCAAAAATTGTTGAAACCAATTGTGATCCGCTTATTAACGAACCTTCGGATACCTTGTCAATGGGGGACGAGGAAGTCGAATGCACTCCTCTTGAGAATATTGATGACCTTGTTCCAATCCCAAGGGTATCTGAGACACCTCTCGATTCCATTTCAAAAACTTTCAAAATGACTTTCACAAATCCTTTGTTTGAATTCGATTCTGAATACACTCTAAATTTTGACAATCAAATCTTTGACGAGGAAAGTGATGAGTCCAACACGGAGACCATAATGGAAAAGGTGCAAGTTCATAGCTCACAAAGTACCGCACAAATCCCACCTCCGTTTATCTCGATTGAAGAAATTAAAGAAGTAGAGCCGTCTAATGGAAATCCTCCGGAGCCCGAGCTCAAGGATTCGTCTCTTGATTAACTTCTTGAGCAGTTCGCAGATGAACTCTCTAATATCATATCTCCTCCGGAGTATGATCGTTTCGATTTCGATCTTGAGAAAGATTTTAGTTCGGGGGAAGAGCATCTCTCTCAAAAGAGTTCCTTTATTGATGACATCACCCCGCCTCTTCCTCCCAAAGTTTTTGTTAACAATCACCCTATGAGCTTAAATGATCAAATTCAAATTAAAGATTATATAAAATTTTCTTTTGAGGATGAAGAATGGATCCTTATTGTTATAAAAATCTTTATTCCATTCCTCACTTATAATGTGATTTCTCCTCTTCTTCACTCTTGCGGGAGTGAGGATACCATCTTTGACCCCGGTATCACCGCTTTTCCTTTTTAAGAGCTGTGGGTATCTCATCGGAGTGGAACTTTCTTATGTTTCAATGTTTATCCAAACCTCTTGAATGAAAGTCCGAAGGAGATTATCTTTTCCACTTGCTTCCCCAGGACAAACAAATTGGGGTCAAGCTAACGACTCAATAACAAAACAAGCGTTTCTATCTTCTTTCTATTTTCTTCTAATAAGTGACGCGAAGGGGTTAGCCTCTTCGATTTCTCGTGTTTGGTTGTTTGTGATGTTTTGTCTAGGATTTTTCTGATATGAAGACTCTCGTGCTCGAAGTTTGTCTTTTCTCCACTCGAGTTTCATGATCGATGCTGATGGAAATCCGATATCCTAATCTTATCGACTAACGTTTATCTTCTAGCATACTTAATCAACGGCTTTTAGATTTTCGTTAATACCCTTGCCTTTAAACATTGAGGACAATGTTTCATTTTAGTCAGGGGTGGGTAATCTTCGATTTTATTTGACCGCACTTGCTTACTTTTGTCGTGTACTCTCGCAACCCCGTTTTTCCTTAGAAAATGAAAAAGATTGTGCAAAAATATGAAAATTTTAAAAATTTTGTAAGCTTTTGCTAGTTTTATGATTGAAAAGACTTTGCGGGTTTCTTAGAAGTTACTTTAAATATGCGTTTTCTTGAAAAATTCTTTACTAATTGCTTAGACAAGAGGCTCTAAAATGCGATTCTAGCTCAAAAGCCCAAGAATTTGCAAGTCTCCCTAAGTGATTTTAAATATGCGAAGCTTAAACAAGGATTTGCTTGTTTCTAATAAGTTACTTTAAAAATGCGAGACTTGAGATTATTTTACGAAACATTAGCTAAGTTAATATACGTTTTGACACTTTGTTGACTTTCCGCTGGTGAGAGTAGGAATGGAATTCTGGCTTGATCGGGCGTGTTGAGCCCTAGCTTGTTCCCTTAACCATAGATAATTAAAATTATCGGCTAAGCATCCGCGGATCTCATTATTTGAGATTTTAAATTTGCGGAGATCGAGGAATGATAGAGTTACTTATGAGTTTAGAGGCGAAGCATGGAGTAGATGGTTCTCTTTAGAGCCCATCGAAGGTACTTATGGCTTTTTGTTCCCACAAAATTGTTTCACCCCATATTTGTCTAATAATAATTAAAGATGTTAGGTTTTTGGCGATAGTTAGTTCTTTATCTTCTTTAGAGAATCCTTGCCCATGAGGGTTGGGTACACATCAAGGTACTGTCGGTGTTGCGGTGTAAAAAACCGTGGGATTTGGAGTTTGGCACAAAAATTAACATGAAATAAAGCCCAAATGTATTAAAGTGAAAATCCAAAGCCATAAAAGTTTTCTATGTCTGACGGTACCCCCGTTGTCATGGATTTCCAAAAAGGTTGAGGAAAATCCAAAGTCATAATAAGACTTCTGATAAAACGGTAATCACGTTGAGTTAGTGGTTGAAAAGACCAAGGGCCTAAATTGCAAAAATGCAAATGTGCTGAAATAAGTGTTAAGCCAAACTTTGAATCCGGAGATGTCTAAATAAAGCCTCTGTCTCTGGACTCGTAGATGAGTTGTTTCGGTCGCCATAAAAAGGATATTTTCCCTAAATCGTGTGAAATTAGGACCTTGATGTGGACCTCATTCTTGTGTGCAACGGTTTTCGAGGGAAGATGGATAACTAATTATCGACTTAGCTTCATATCTTTATCGGAATAAAAATTATCGAAATGAGAAACTTGAAGAAATTCATCTCTCACCAAAAATAAAATAAATAGAGGAAAAATATGAAAATGGGAGCAAAAGGTAATTACATAAGTAACTTCCATGGGTAGTGTTAGCATCTAGAGTCATATTTAACGATGATTTCGATTTTACGCTTAGTTTGGGGACTTGTGAAAAATCAGGGACGATGTATTCTATCCGTATGGTCACTCCTCGCTGAGTTGTGTTTCCTACTCCGTGATCCTAACGTGTCGTTTGAAAATGTTGGAGTTATTGATCGACATGAAAGTTCAACAAAACCGTCACACATAATGAATAAGTGCTTAATCATAATATCTATATGTGAAATAAAAGGTAAACAGGGCGTTTTTAGAATTAAGGGTTCTTAATCTCTATTGAGGAATCTTTGCTACTTCTTCATAGGTTTAGTAGAAAGAGATTGAAATCCTTGGTTTTAGAAGCGTGAGTTGATAGCATTGCATGGGGACACGACAATCGTCTAGTCTGGGGTATTTTGATATGTGCTAAAACACATATCATTTCTATACAAATAAAGACCCAAAATAACCAAGAAAGAGCCGTTTATTGCTAATATGTAATGGTTTCTTGAGTTTATGCATGTGCAGGTACGGATATGATAAAAAACACAAAAGATAACCAAATCGGACAAAAACCCGAGCACGAGAGATAAAGAGTGCTAAAGCTGAGCCGAAAGGTCAGAATTGAGCATCTGTGAAAATTTCTATGCTGAGAAGATGATTTCTGAAAGATATGATCAACTTTGGAGAAGTGTCAGAATCAGTCCCTCAACTTTCATAAATTGGCAGAAAATACCCTTGAGAATCAGAATTGGCAAATTCAGTCCTTGGGTATTTGAAGAATGGCAAGATTAGCCCTTGGATTACATTTTCTGAATTATAACTTTTGTCCCTTGAAAATCAGAAATTACACTAAAAGTCCCTAAGCTTACCTTTGTAGTACTTTAATAGTCCAAATTCAAAACTATACAAAAGCCCAACAAAACCCAAAGCCCAAATCCTATTGTCCGGTCCACTACCCAAACCCATGACCCGGTACCCATTTTACTACACTTACCTTCGGTCAAATTATCAGTCAAAAAAATAATAAAAATTTCACCCTTTACCCGCCAACATAAATCCCCAAATAAACCCAGGGAAGAACCCTAAATTACCCCTGATCCCAATTAAGCAAAATAACTTCAATTAAGGGCATTTTCATACTTCATTCTAACAACACACTGACACACGAATGCCAGGTTGGCAATCCGTGTGTCATCTCACTTCATTCTGCCTTCTGATTGGTTAGTGAAACGTGGCTTGTATGATCTAAGGGTGCAAATTGATGGGATGAGGTGAATGATGATCCAATGGATGACAAGCGACCAGAGAAATCACAAATGACACCTTCTGGATCCTTCCAAGACCTCAAGCTCAAGTATAAAAACCCCTTCTGGATTCACAGATGAATTAAGTAGAGTAGGAGTAGAATATTGGGGTAGTTTTAAATGTTTTCAATGTTTTTTAGTTTAAATTCAGTCTTTCAATTTTTGTACTCAAGCTTTATTATCAATATAATCATTTTGCTTGAAGTCTTTTTTAACTCTAAATTCTGTTTTTATGATTACATTAGCTGTTATAAACTCACTTTAAGCTTAAAAACTCTCATTACTCAGTTCCACTCTTAGTTACTTCTCAAATCATACCAGTCAAACTTAGTCAAACCTGCAGAATAGTCTCAGAATTGCTGATATGGATTTGGTTATGGGTTGATTTGGATTGGTGTTAGGTTAGTAGTGATTTTTAATGCAAGCCATAGTGGCTGGACTCCTGTAAGTGTTAGTTTATCTGTTGTTCAATTGTTGTCTTACTTCTGTTAAATCTGCTTATATAGTATAATTGTCATTTGATAGTAATTGTTCGAAAACTGCTTCATTAAGGTGAATTTTGAGTTTAGTTAATCTGATTTGAGGTTAGATTTAGTTTGAATCAGTGATTTGGTTTTCATTATTTGCATATTAGTACTTAAAGTAGTGTTTGGATCATGGTAGTAATCTGAGTTAGAGGATTTAATTAAGGTTGAATTCTATTGAATTAGATTCATTTAGTGTTATTAGAGTCATTTTGATCATTTACTTGCACTTCCTATCATTATAAGTCAAAATCAAAAGTTTCCTGTTCTTATATTCACATCAGTTGAATTCACTTGCTTATATCTTGCATTTAGGATTATTATTAGTTAACTTAGCTTGAATTACTCTTAGTTTAGCCTTAGGTATCATAATCATTCCATAATTATGTTTTTATGTTCATAATAGTCAAATTTCAAAGTTTTTAGAAATAGTCAAAAAGTTCAAATCAGTTTCAAGGGGCTTGTCTTTTGCATTTTTAATTCATTCAATTTTTGTCCTATTTAGCTGAAATTTTGGATTATAGCACTCTGGTTGGTTGTCATTAACAGGGTATTTTTAGTTTATTTTTAGGATTTTTATAAGCCACTTGAATTAGAGCTCAAAGTACCCCCTGTAGGGCCGTTTGACAAAGTAGACTAGAACCTGTTTTGCAGCCATAATGCTTTTAGCTTGAGTTTTCTTGGGTCTAATCAGTTTCAGTAGCTTAATCTCAGATAGTTTAAGGTAGATTTAGGATAGGGTAGCTTATAGTAGCTTTAGTTAGCTAATTGCTTATTTTAAAGTGCTTATTCATACAAGTAGTGTGCCCAAATCATAGTTCATGTTCTCCAAAATAGCTTCTATTAATTTTCCCTACACTTCAGTATTATTTTATAATTTTCTGGTATTTTTCATATTTTTCCATGTTATTTTGATATTTTTCTGCATTTAAATTGAGTTTTAAGCATTTTTTTAATTAGCATTACTAGAGATAATTCAGAAAAGCTTCTAAAAAATAATTTTTCAATTTTACTAGATTAAGATAAATATAAAAAGCCAAAAAAATATTTTACCATAATTTTCTTAGTTTAAATAGTAATTTTTATCCATTTAATTAGTTTAAAATAGTTTTTAAATCATAGAAATTAGAAAAAAGTTAAAAAAAATACAAATTCAATTTTTAAAAGTCTTTTTAGTTATTTTAGAATTTTAAAAAATAGTTTCATAATTTTTCCTCTCCTTTTCATAATTTTTAGATATTTAGTTTTATTTTTAAAATTAGAAAATAGTTTTTAATTCAAATAAATTCAAGAAAAATCCTAAAAATTAATTTTAATTATTAAATAGTTTTAAAATGTCATTTTTAGTAGAAAATTATTTTTAGATCATTTTTAGGATTCAGTTTAGTCGAATTTGCATTTAATTCGCGTTTCTTTAATTACGTTTAATCGCGTTTTAGTTTAATCTTTCGTAATTAGTTACATTTACTTGTTTTCATCATAGCTTTAGTTGTTATTATTGTTTCCTTTTACTTTCCCTTGCACCGTAGTTTAGAAATCCCCAAATCATCCTTTTTCACCATTCAAATCACAAAAATCGGGACGAGAGTTAAAAATTTAATTCATCCCTCGTTCGGAACGATCTCGGTACTCAAACCTAATACGTTTGAGTTACCCATATACTACACACTTCTATTATTGGTCTCCTTCCGGAGCAATCAGATACCTTATGGTTATTGCCTACAATATCTCTAGGATTCATAAACTAACTCTAAGGTTATCTTTGGATTTTTGGCCTACAATAACTCTAGGCTATTATAAACTAATGTTCACAAAGATTACTCAAGCATTAAAAACACAACGATGGCCTATTGCAATCCTAAGCCAATTACAATTAAGATAAGAGACAACCAATCAATATTCAATAACCAGGTTTCATATATCTAAGCAAACACACAAGTAAATTAGCCAGACATGTTAAACACGCAAGCATACACACATAAAATCGAAGACATAATGAAATCAATGAAGTAAATTACTTATCTTGATGTAAAATAGGGTATGAGAACCATAAGATACTTCCCAAGACAAACCAAAATCGTTTTAGGGTTTTACTCCACAATTCTACCTCTCTAAAAGTCTGAAAATTCGAATTCTATATATAGAGTTACAACTGCGACGGCATCACTCTTTAATTGAGACGCCGTCGGATCGCCGCCATTAGTGTTTTGTCTTGACCAAGTCAACTTTGTGACGGCGTCACGTTGTGGTTGTGACGCCGTCGGCTTCATCTTCTGACGCCGTCTGAATCTGGATCTAGGCCGTCTGAGTTGTGATGCCCTACTCTTTAAAGCCTGACGCCGTTAGGTACAAAATAGCAATTTCACTCCTGTGCCGACGCAATTAGAGGTACGGCGTCGCCCTTTATCTTTGATGCCATCGGGTGCACTTCCAGCAGCTTGAGTGTCTTGATCTTGACTTTAGCCATTTTCTTCATATATCCACTCCTTTTCGTCCAAATAAGCGTCATTCCAGCATTTTGCCTTCAAGAGACCTAAACAGTGAAAAGGAACGAAATTAAGCAGATATAAAAGTGGTCAATTAAGGGGTTAAATGACCCCTCAAAAGTGTACCTTTTAAATCCTTATCATGCGTACAACGCGCTTTCGGGGTCAAAGGAAACTTCCTTTTCTTCGAGCAAGTTTTTCAACCACCTAGGCAGTGAACCTAATCGTTGTAGTATAGTATTAGGTTAAGCCTCGACGATTGATATCGTCCTCTAGAGGAATAGGAATGCTAGTGAGAAATTATTACGCTAAGGTTGGGGTTAAGGAAGATTATTTTTATTGTTTTATATTTTTTAGAAAATTGAAAGGTACGATCTCGGTGTATTGGATTTGGGGGGTAGTACTTCTACCGGTTACTCTACTATTATCTAATCTAATTAACTAAGCTAAGGGGTAGTTGATATGTGTCTGAATACACATATATTTTATACTATTTAAACCCACAAAAACAACGAAAAACACACAAATAACTCTCAAAATGATACAAATTCATCAAAATGTGTTTTTATGTGATTCAGGTACAAAAGATTGAAAAACAAGTGAAAAATGATCAATTTCACAACAATTGTCGTTTTCAGTCCCTGGAGTTACATAAATTGTCAAAACTAGTCCCTAAATGTTTTAAATGAATGAAAAGTCAACTTAAGTCCTTGGGAAACCAAAAATATTCACAAATGATCCCTGGATAAAAGTTTACACATATTGGCAATTTTTACCCCTCAAGTTACAAAATTGGCAAAAATGGTCCCTGGGTATTCTAAACTTGGAATTTTACAAATAATACCCTGGTACTATGCATGATTGAAAATTTGGAACAATTTTGATAAAATTTTGGAAATTTACACTTTAGTCCCCCAAGAATCCAAAATTTACACAAATGGTCCTTTTAAGCTTTAAAATGTTTTAATTAACAATATTGGTCCTTGTGTTTATATAAATGGCAGGTTTGGCCCTTGGAAGGATGTTTGGAATGATGGCATTTTCAGTCCTCATGTTTGGCAGTTTTTGCACTTTTGGTCCTTGTATATTACCAAACCAACCGGACCCTTATTAAACATATCCAAGCCCAAATCCAATCCCCTTACCCCCTGGCCCAAACCCTTAACCCGGCCCTTTGATATCACACTCGGTCAACGAAGTCAAACAAGAGGAAATACGCCGGGATTCTTGTTCATCATCCCCCAAACCACTTAGTCACCATACCGGGTGGTTTTCATGCCATTTCCCCCTCCACCTCCACAGCTCACAACCTATTCCCTTACACCTCTCAAACTTATCCCACATCACCAATTAATGCATCCCCACACCCTTTTCACCTCATCCTCTGTTTTCTTCCATACAACCCCAACTTGCTCAAAAAAAAAGCTTCTCAACTTGTTCACTCCACCTCTACATACATACAAGAAGCATTGAATGCTTCTCAAACCGCCTCAATTGTCTATTCAACTTTTGGCCAAAAGTGTTTTTAAACGGTTGAGATCAATTGGACTAATTCAAAGGCTCAGATTGAAGTGGGAACTTATGAGTGGGCAACAAGGACTACCGAGACTATAAAGAGAGAAGAAAGACAGAGAATAAAACTACTTTTGGCCTTAAGCCATAGTCACTTAGTTTATTTTCATGTCATTTCGGTTTATCTTTACTTATTGTCATTTAAATGCTTTCAAGGATCTTATTACTCTTTGACACTTTGTAATAAACCTTATTTACAGTTGTAGTTTCATAACCTTTAAATTACTTGTCATTTACTTAATTGTCAAATTCTTAAAAAGTCATTTGCTTAACTTGTCTGTTATGATTGATTAGAGGACTTCAAATTGTCACTTAGGCTCCTGATAAAAGCTCTAAGGCTTTTAGAAATCTTAAAATCAGTTGTAACACATAAATCAAAAATACGAAAATAAAAGATTGAAGAAATGGGTTTACTCAAAAGAACAAGGTGGAGCAGGGTGAATTCTGGATTGCTTTTGGGATATTAGGAGCTTAATGGGAAGCTATTAGGTGTAACCTTGTCCTAGGAATGGTTCTTGTCACTTTGCTTTCATTATGGACACTCTTGTAAGCTTTTTGCTTTAATCTTTCATTTTCGTTTAAAATATATTATATGCTATGATCTTTGTGTTTCTATGTTTATTTGTTATTGTTAAATGTTTTTAAAGTTTAAAATTGTCTGTTTATGTTTTAAATTTTAAAGTTGCTTGAAATTGCATTTTCACTGTGAAAATTGAAATTGTATGATTCTTGTATGTTGTTATTATTATTGTTGTTTAACTGTTTGATTATGTTAAATTGTTGATATTAAGTGTTATTAGAGTGTATTACAAGCAGTTTGTTCATTAAATATCACTTGTGCCTAGAATTGAAACAAATCAGTTGAAAATGCATATTTGACAAATCTGTGTTTCTTGCTTGAGTTCTTGAAGTTTTATGCTCAATTAGTCTATTTATGTTATAATATAATGTTTGGAATCTGTTTTAGACTCGTAATCATTTAAAACTTTGAAGTTCATTTGACAAATGGAAATCAAATAGTTGTTTGGATTTGCTGATAAAATAGAGTTCCAGTGTCTATCTGTTGTTTTTTGTCAATGTTCTAAGTCACAATAGCACCTATTAGCTCAGTTCTATCATTTTAACTAGTCCTTGTTTGTATAAAGTCAAAATTCCAAATTTCAGCATTAACAAATAACGTTCCTGAATTTTGAGTTGTGAAATTCATAGTATTAGCTTAAAATTTGTTACCATAGATTAATATCACCTTATCATAGCTTATTACATCATATTTAGTCCATAGATTCAGTCCTAAGTTCAATAAAGTCAAACCTTAATGTTCTTGTAAAAAGTCAATTTCTCAAATAGTCGATTTTGAATATAATCTAGAATTTTATTGTGTGCTCATTATTGAGTTTTAGCTTAAAACCTTCTAGGATATTAAAATATTGTTGCTTATCTTAATTGTAAAAATAATAGCTTACTTTCATTTAGCTTTTTAAATGCTTAATTTTTAGCTTAGTTTGAGTCCCTTGTCTAAATACATGCCCTGCACCACAGCTTTAGGTGTCAAGTTAATGAGCTTGCATAAGCTTCATTACTTGACCCTAGCTTGTGAACTTGGTTTCTTTGTGTAGCCACTCTAGCCTTTTGTTTATATTCATGCTTGTCTTTACATTTTTAGCTTATTTACATAGCTTAATTACCCAAATCTTTTTGTCCCATCTCATCTACTACACTGAAGCAAACAGTGTAGTAGAGTTGTTGCAAAAGCTAATGAAAAGTTCCTTTCTAAGCTTGAGCTTGTGAGCTTTGTGTTTTCACAAAGCTAAGAAACCATAATCTCTAGTGCAGTGATTGTTGAGCTCTCATTAGCTTATTTGATAAGTTTTTATTGAGCTTGTAGTTTGCCCATTCCCAACAATTCAATTCATTGAATTTATACCATTACCTACAGCTCTTTATAAAGCTCATTTGTGATCAAAAGTAGTGTAAATTAGCTTCTTGTAAAGCTTATCTACCCAACTTCTTGATCCAATACTCAGATTTCACTTTGCAGCTTATTAACAAAGGCTGCAATTGGCTTTAACTTATCACCATATTGATAAGTATGCCGAGAACTAGGTACTAATAGCTACTTCATAAGCTCCTTTAAGCCCATTTGTAATCCCCACAGGAGAGCTTTGGCATTTTAGAGAGCTATCAGTAGCTTTGCTACTCCAATTCCTATTTTGCCTTTTTAAGCTTATATCCTTAGCTTAATTTGCCAATTAATAAGGTATGCAGGTCGTTTGGTATGCAGTGGGACCGAGATAACTTATTAGCTTATTACAAGCTTATGAGTGATTGCCAGTACACATACTTGTTCAAACTTGTTCACATTACTTATATACATATTATCTTTCTTTTGTTTTCCTATGTGGAGCTTATACCAGCTTATTCAAGCTATTCAATCCAAGTCAAGCTTGTAACTTGACTGACTAAACCATAAGCTCACATGATATCATGTCCATTTTCTTGTCCATACTTGTTCATTGGACTTATGTACATCTCATTTTAGCTTTTGTTTCATTTGTATAACTTATTTAGAGCTTATTAGTTAGCTTATAGAGCTCCAAATCAAGCCAAAAGCTTAACTGTTGGACTCATAAGCTTCTTAATGTGCTTATTTTCAAGTTTGTAAAGTTCTCTTTTCATTTACATGTATAATATCGCGTATATATTTAGTTCCGAAAAAGAAAACCAAAAGAACCATTTTTGAGATAAGTAAAAGCTTTTACTTAGAGCTAATTGCTTATTAGCTTATTTATGTTAATAACATATAGTTTTTATATTTTCATAGCTTCTTTTAGTTATTTTAGAATTTTGTAAAAAGTTTCAGATTTTTCTTT
The DNA here is from genome assembly GCA_910596185.1 of Chrysanthemum makinoi. Taxonomy (NCBI): domain Eukaryota; kingdom Viridiplantae; phylum Streptophyta; class Magnoliopsida; order Asterales; family Asteraceae; genus Chrysanthemum; species Chrysanthemum makinoi. The sequence goes on from OU343216.1 coordinate 51,515,381, forward strand.
AATCATTTATTATTTTTAATAAATCAATAATAGTTTTTAGTAATTAATAATAGTAAATAATTAATAATAAATAGAATAATTGTGTAAAAAATAAATTTTCAGTTTTAAAATTAGTTTTATAATATTTTAGATTTTTCTAAGTTATAATTTCATTTTTCTAGGTTAATTTTGTATTTTCTTATATTTTAGTCCATTTTAAATACTTAATAAATAGTTTTTAATTAATAATAAATAAATAAATAGTTTTAAAAATAATTTTCTTTTTCTAATAATTTTCTTTTATTATTAGGATTGTAAAAATTTCATTTTCATATTTGTAGGCCTTTTATTTCTTTAAAACTCGCTTTTTTTTTGTACGTGCGTTACGTAATTTTATTTAAACGTACGTTTTTAGGTTTTTAACGTTCATCACTTTAAAAATAGTGATAGCGTTTATTTAATATATTTTAACTTTTTAATCTCTTTTAATTTGCATTTAAGTCGCTAAGACATGCAAATCCCTACTATAGTTATAATCGTTTTGTTTTTTATACGTTTACGTTAATTTATGTTAAACGACGTTATATATCTTTTACTTTGTTTTAGGTTTGATTGTACGCTTTTAACAACGTAGCTGTGACAGAGCTATTTACTATTCACATTCCTAGTGTTAGTCAATCAGATTCCTGTTTTTGTACATTCTATTTCATTTCAGCATTCACAAGTCATTGTATGTGGATTGTCACTCTACCAGACATAAACGATCCAAGGAATTTTTAATCCTTGGTAAACTTGCATTTCTCTCCGGGCTGTCAGCCTTTTATCATCTGTTACGGTTGACCGTCACAAGCTGGTTGATAAGTGTGACGGAGAAATAAAAGAAGGTAGTAGGAGGAATCAAATTTACGCCGCTGCCGGGGAGGCTAGTGCTTAATGTATGACTTGTATTTTGTGCTTTGTTGAAATACCTATCCTTGTATGTAAATTACATATACTTCATTTCATATAAACAATATAAAATACAAAAAGATTTTATGGTTGAAATCTATCTGTGCTTTGATTTGCATTTGACTGTCAATTTTCCTAATCTTGATATTCCTAGGTCTAAATTTTGGCTAAACACCATGTTTACACTAAAATAGGATTTCTCGTGCTTAGTATAATTCCTGGAATGTGATAGATTAGGTTTAAATCAAGATCATGTATTAAAAATCTCATTTAAGTTTCCTTTTTAGCCATTTCTTTGTATATATATATAAAAGTTAAAAAAAAATACAAAAACATTTTTCGTTTTCGCTTTATATTATATTCAAAAACCCAAAAGATTCTCCATACCTTTATCTTCATAATTCTGGAGTGAACCCACTCCAAGTTTCTCGTCAAATCATTTTCACTTTTCTTACCCCTTTCTACCACCTAAGTGTGGGGGTGTGCCCCACATTTCGTACATAGATTTATAAAACGTTGAGAAAATTGTATATATTAAAAAAAAATAATAATAAAAAAAAAAAATAAAAAAAAATAATTGTTGTTGTTGTTGTGTTTACCCCGCTTAGTTTTGAATATTGAGGACAATATTCATTTCTAAGTGTGGGGGGGAAATTCTGGCGAATTTTGATCATAAATGTACCCTTTTAGTCCCTTTTTCCGCCAAAATAGCCAAATTTTAAAATTTTTTGTAGTGAAAGTACTATGTACTAAACACAACAAATGGTAATCAGTCCACCATGTCTAACCCACATAAGGATTGGCTAATCCAGGAGCAAACGGCTCTTGGTAAAGATTTCTCAAATCCGTTTATATGGCTTGCAATTTGCCCAAATTGTATGGTGTTCAACTCACCATATCCTAAAAAGTGAAGAGTTGGCTAGCCCGTAAGTTTATGGCTTGTGGTAAAGGCAGTGGAAAAACCATAATTGGTAATCACCTCACCAAAGATAATATTGATAATTTATCTAAGAGTTGGCTAGTCCAGAGCAAACGGCTTCGGTAAAGACGAATCAAATCCGTGCTTACAGGCTTATGATTTGCTCAAAATCATTTGGTTATCAGTGTACCAAGGTTCTTACTTGAACTCAAACATTTGGCTACTCCAGAAGTGATGGCTTTTGGTAAAGAGTATTTCAAATCCATTAAAATCTCAAATCATTGCTAGGGACTAGCAATATCTCGGTGGGGGGATTTGATATGTGTCTGAATACACATATATTTTATACTATTTAAACCCACAAAAACAACGAAAAACACACAAATAACTCTCAAAATGATACAAATTCATCAAAATGTGTTTTTATGTGATTCAGGTACAAAAGATTGAAAAACAAGTGAAAAATGATCAATTTCACAACAATTGTCGTTTTCAGTCCCTGGAGTTACATAAATTGTCAAAACTAGTCCCTAAATGTTTTAAATGAATGAAAAGTCAACTTAAGTCCTTGGGAAACCAAAAATATTCACAAATGATCCCTGGATAAAAGTTTACACATATTGGCAATTTTTACCCCTCAAGTTACAAAATTGGCAAAAATGGTCCCTGGGTATTCTAAACTTGGAATTTTACAAATAATACCCTGGTACTATGCATGATTGAAAATTTGGAACAATTTTGATAAAATTTTGGAAATTTACACTTTAGTCCCCCAAGAATCCAAAATTTACACAAATGGTCCTTTTAAGCTTTAAAATGTTTTAATTAACAATATTGGTCCTTGTGTTTATATAAATGGCAGGTTTGGCCCTTGGAAGGATGTTTGGAATGATGGCATTTTCAGGTCCTCATGTTTGGCGCTTTTGCACTTTTGGTCCTTGTATATTACCAAACCAACCGGACCCTTATTAAACATATCCAAGCCCAAATCCAATCCTCTTACCCCCTGGCCCAAACCCTTAACCCGGCCCTTTGATATCACACCGGTCAACGAAGTCAAACAAGAGGAAATACAGGGTTACGTTCATCATCCCCCAAACCACTTAGTCACCATACCGGTGGTTTTCATGCCATTTCCCCCTCCACTGTCCTCCACGCTCACAACCTACTCCCTTACACCTCTCAAACTTATCCCACATCACCAATTAATGCATCCCCACACCCTTTTCACCCCATCCTCTGTTTTCTTCCATACAGCCCCAACTTGCTCAAAAAAGCTTCTCAACTTGTTCACTCCACCTCTACATACATACCGAAGCATTGAATGCTTCTCAAACCGCCCATTCTGTCTATTCAACTTTTGGCGCCAAAAGTGTTTTAAACGGTTGAGATCAATTGGACTAATTCAAAGGCTCAGATTGAAGTGGGAACTTATGAGTGGCAACAAGGACTATCTGAGACTATAAAAGAGAGAAGAAAGACAGAGAATAAAACTACTTTTGGCCTTAAGCCATAGTCACTTAGTTTATTTTCATGTCATTTACTGTTTATCTTTACTTATTGTCATTTAAATGCTTTCAAGGATCTTATTACTCTTTGACACTTTGTAATAAACCTTATTTACAGTTGTAGTTTCATAACCTTTAAATTACTTGTCATTTACTTAATTGTCAAATTCTTAAAAAGTCATTTGCTTAACTTGTCTGTTATGATTGATTAGAGGACTTCAAATTGTCACTTAGGCTCCTGATAAAAGCTCTAAGGCTTTTAGAAATCTTAAAATCAGTTGTAACACATAAATCAAAAATACAAAAATAAAAGATTGAAGAAATGGGTTTACTCAAAAGAACAAGGTGGAGCAGGGTGAATTCTGGATTGCTTTTGGAATATTAGGAGCTTAATGGGAAGCTATTAGGTGTAACCTTGTCCTAGGAATGGTTCTTGTCACTTTGCTTTCATTATGGACACTCTTGTAAGCTTTTTGCTTTAATCTTTCATTTTACTGTTTAAAATATATTATATGCTATGATCTTTGTGTTTCTATGTTTATTTGTTATTGTTAAATGTTTTTAAAGTTTAAAATTGTCTGTTTATGTTTTAAATTTTAAAGTTGCTTGAAATTGTATTTTCACTGTGAAAATTGAAATTGTATGATTCTTGTATGTTGTTATTATTATTGTTGTTTAACTGTTTGATTATGTTAAATTGTTGATATTAAGTGTTATTAGAGTGTATTACAAGCAGTTTGTTCATTAAATATCACTTGTGCCTAGAATTGAAACAAATCAGTTGAAAATGCATATTTGACAAATCTGTGTTTCTTGCTTGAGTTCTTGAAGTTTTATGCTCAATTAGTCTATTTATGTTATAATATAATGTTTGGAATCGTTTTAGACTCGAATCATTTAAAACTTTGAAGTTCATTTGACAAATGGAAATCAAATAGTTGTTTGGATTTGCTGATAAAATAGAGTTCCAGTGTCTATCTGTTGTTTTTTGTCAATGTTCTAAGTCACAATAGCACCTATTAGCTCAGTTCTATCATTTTAACTAGTCCTTGTTTGTATAAAGTCAAAATTCCAAATTCATGCATTAACAAAGGTAATGTTGGAATTTTGAGTTGTGAAATTCATAGTATTAGCTTAAAATTTGTTACCATAGATTAATATCACCTTATCATAGCTTATTACATCATATTTAGTCCATAGATTCAGTCCTAAGTTCAATAAAGTCAAACCTTAATGTTCTTGTAAAAAGTCAATTTCTCAAATAGTCGATTTTGAATATAATCTAGAATTTTATTGTGTGCTCATTATTGAGTTTTAGCTTAAAACCTTCTAGGATATTAAAATATTGTTGCTTATCTTAATTGTAAAAATAATAGCTTACTTTCATTTAGCTTTTAAATGCTTAATTTTAGCTTAGTTTGAGTCCCTTGTCTAAATACATGCCCTCACCACAGACTTTAGGTGTCAAGTTAATGAGCTTGCATAAGCTTCATTACTTGACCCTAGCTTGTGAACTTGGTTTCTTTGTGTAGCCACTCTAGCCTTTTGTTTATATTCATGCTTGTCTTTACATTTTTAGCTTATTTACATAGCTTAATTACCCAAATCTTTTTGTCCCATCTCATCTACTACAATGAAGCAAAAGTGTAGTAGAGTTGTTGCAAAAGCTAATGAAAGGTTCCTTTCTAAGCTTGAGCTTGTGAGCTTTGTGTTTTCACAAAGCTAAGAAACCATAATCTCTAGTGCAGTGATTGTTGAGCTCTCATTAGCTTATTTGATAAGTTTTTATTGAGCTTGTAGTTTGCCCATTCCCAACAATTCAATTCATTGAATTTATACCATTACCTACAGCTCTTTATAAAGCTCATTTGTGATCAAAAGCCTGTGTAAATTAGCTTCTTGTAAAGCTTATCTACCCAACTTCTTGATCCAATACTGATTTCACTTTGCGACTTATTAACAAAGGCAGCAATTGGCTTTAACTTATCACCATATTGATAAGTATGCCGAGAACTCGTGTACTAATAGCTACTTCATAAGCTCCTTTTAAGCCCATTTGTAATCCCCACAGGGAGAGCTTTGGCATTTTAGAGAGCTATCCAGTCAACTTGCTACTCCAATTCCTATTTTGCCTTTTTAAGCTTATATCCTTAGCTTAATTTGCCAATTAATAAGGTATGCAGGGTCGTTTGGTATTGCGTGGACTGAGATAACTTATTAGCTTATTACAAGCTTATGAGTGATTGCAAGACATACACATACTTGTTCAAACTTGTTCACATTACTTATATACATATTATCTTTCTTTTGTTTTCCTATGTGGAGCTTATACCAAGCTTATTCAAGCTTTCATTCAATCCAAGTCAAGCTTGTAACTTTACTGACTAAACCATAAGCTCACATGATATCATGTCCATTTTCTTGTCCATACTTGTTCATTGGACTTATGTACATCTCATTTTAGCTTTTGTTTCATTTGTATAGCTTATTTAGAGCTTATTACTAGCTTGAGCTCCAACAGTCAAGCCAAAAGCTTAACTGTTGGACTCATAAGCTTCTTAATGTGCTTATTTTCAAGTTTGTAAAGTTCTCTTTTCATTTACATGTATAATATCAGTATATATTTAGTTCCAGAAAAAGAAAAACCAAAAAGAACCATTTTTGAGATAAGTAAAAGCTTTTACTTAGAAGCTAATTTGCTTATTAGCTTATTTATGTTAATAACATATAGTTTTTATATTTTTCATAGCTTCTTTTAGTTATTTTAGAATTTTGTAAAAAGTTTCAGATTTTTCTTTAATCATTTATTATTTTTAATAAATCAATAATAGTTTTTAGTAATTAATAATAGTAAATAATTAATAATAAATAGAATAATTGTGTAAAAAATAAATTTTCAGTTTTAAAATTAGTTTTATAATATTTTAGATTTTTCTAAGTTATAATTTCATTTTTCTAGGTTAATTTTGTATTTTCTTATATTTTAGTCCATTTTAAATACTTAATAAATAGTTTTTAATTAATAATAAATAAATAAATAGTTTTAAAAATAATTTTCTTTTTCTAATAATTTTCTTTTATTATTAGGATTGTAAAAATTTCATTTTCATATTTGTAGGCCTTTTATTTCTTTAAAACTCGCTTTTTATTTTGTACGTTTACGTAATTTTATTTAAACGTACGTTTTTAGGTTTTTAACGCTCATCACTTTAAAATAGTGATAGCGTTTATTTAATATATTTTATCTTTTAATCTCTTTTAATTTGCATTTAAGTCGCTAAGACATGCAAATCCCTACTATAGTTATAATCGTTTTGTTTTATATACGTTTACGTTAATTTATGTTAAACGACGTTTATATATCTTTTACGTTTTTAGGTTTCTGATTGTACGTTTTAACAACGTAGTTGTGTGACAGAGCTATTACTATTCACATTCCTAGTGTTAGTCAATCGATTCTGTTTTTGTACATTCTATATCATTTCAGCATTCACAAGTCATTGTATGTGGATTGTCACGCCTCACCAGGACATAAACGATCCAAGGAAATTTTTAATCCTTGGTAAACTTGCATTTTCTCCCGGGCTGTTGCCCTTTTATCATCTGTTACGGTTGACCGTTAACAAGCGGTTGATAAGTGTGACGGAGAAATAAAAGAAGGTAGTTCGGGAGGAATCAGTAGTCTATGTCTAATTGATGTGTGCTCGTATGATTATTAAAAATGTGTCCACCTAGATACTATTACTCTCTAGTTATCTTTTATTGACGGTTGAATTGTCACGTTCTTATTCTTAACGCGTTGTGTCTTCTAAGGTCGTAGGGTATGCTTTTATCCCTAACTCTTTGAGGGTACCTTAAGGTTATTGCCTACAAAATCTCTAGGATTCATAAACTAACTCTAAGGTTATCTTTGGATTTTTAGCCTACAATAACTCTAGGCGATTATAAACTAATGTTCACAAAGATTACTCAAGCATTAAAAACACAATGATGGCCTATTGCAATCCTAAGCCAATTACAATTAAGATAAGAGACAACCAATCAATATTCAATAACTAGGTTTCATAGATCTAAGCAAACACACAAGTAAATTAGCCGGACATGGTAAACATGCAAGCATACACACATACAATCGATGACATAATGAAATCAATGAAGTAGATTACTTATCTTGATGTAAAATAGGGTATGAGAACCCTAAGATACTGCCCAAGACAAACCAAAGTCATTTTAGGGTTTTACTGCACAATTCTACCTCTCTAAAAGTCTGAAAATTCAAATTCTATATATAGAGTTACATGCGAGGCGCACTCTTTATTGTGACGCCGTCGGATCGCCGCCATTTTTGTCTTGACCAAGTCAACTTTGTAACGGCGTCACGTGGTGGTGTACGCCATCGGCTTCATCTTCTGACGCCATCTGAATTTTGATCTAGGTCATCTGAGTTGTGACGCCCTAAGCCGTCAGGTACAAAATAGCAATTTTACTCCTGAGCCATCGCAATTAGAAGGACGGCGTCGCCCTTTATCTATGACGCCGTCGGGTGCACTTCCAGCAGCTTGAGTGTCTTGATCTTGACTTTAGCCATTTTCTTCATATATTCACGCCTTTTTGTCCAAATAAGCGCCATTCCAACATTTTGCCTTCAAAAGACCTAAAAAGTGAAAAGGAACGAAATTAAGAAGTAACGGATATAAAAGTGGTCGATTAAGGGCTTAAATGACCCTTAATTTAAAAGTTAGAGGGCATGAAGCATTGGTTTAGAACAATTCACAACAAGTATACGCCCCACAAAAGTCATAACAAGCACGGAAATTACATACTATCACCTCACAAGTGGTTTTTGGATACTCTCATCTCTCTGGTGTATATGAAATATATCAAATTAGAAATGGAAGATAAACACTCATTAACCGGTCCTAGTACATAGATTGCCATAGGCTTGAGATTAGATCAAACTCCATCGCTTTAGGTAAGCACCTAGGAAAAAACTATCTAAGAGGTCTTTTAAAGGGTTTTAATGTTAGGCTTACGGTAGGGAAAACAAAGGGTTTGGTTGGATTGGCGATTTAGTGGTGGCAAGTCAAAAATCTTTATGTTACAAGCATGAGAAGAATGGCGTTGCTAAGCCAAGACTCGACACTCTAAACTCTAGATAACATTAAAACAAACAAACATAAATTTAAAGATAGATGTAGGATGGTAGCCCGTATGTTTTTTCTTTTTTTTTGTTAGCCTCGCTTTTTTATAAAGATAACATCACATACGTGAATTGGACAGGAGCGTAGTATACTTTGCCCTTAGGGACTAGTATCGTTTAAGTGGCAAAGATAGGGCCTTATATACCCCTCATGTCTCTCCATGAGGGGTGAGGTGAAGCATTTGGTTAAGTGTAGTGTGTGTTTATTCAATAAAGTTATCCTTATCTTCTCCTCCCTCTCTCTAGTTTCTCTCACTAAGAAGATGAAGATCTTCATCTTCTTCCACCAACCCCGACCTCCTAAACCACATAAATCTATGTGTTAAACGGTCCTAACAAGTGGTATAGAGCCATGGTTATCTTGTGATGGTTTATGTTGGTTGTTATACATGTTTGTGACTGTTTTTTGTACTTTTTGGGGGGTCGGAAAATTTTTTTCTGTATTTTTTGGAAAACATTTTTAACATGTTTTTTATGTATCCTGGTCTAAAAGTCATATATTCTTATCATTTGTTAACATCTGTCTTGGGTCACCTTGTCCAAACAGTATTCATTTATGTGACTTTTTATACCAAATATGTGAAATTTTATTGTGGTCAAACATTCAGTTTCGTGGTCAAACAAGGTTAACAAAAGCAGTTTTTATGCTTTTCTGGGTTTTATATGAAGCTGGTCGGATTATTCAGTCGGAAAACTCGCCGGAAAAAAAGTCAAAGAGTCAAAACCCTTTTTCTACGCATAAGGAGGATCTACAGAGGTGTTACGCGTAGCTGTGAAGTTACGCGTAAGAAAATGTTACGCATATGCGTTTACGCCTAAGCATAGGCTTACGCCTAAGTCTAGCTTACGCATAAGCAAGAGGCTTACGCTTAACATGCTTTACGCATAAGAATAAGTGCTTACGCATAAAGGAAAGAAGTTACGCGTAAGATTTTTTTTCAAAAAACCTTATGCGTAAAACAGATAAGAAGTAGCAGTTATGCGTAAAAAATTACCTTGACCACAAATGACCTATACCAAGACACGACCTCAGTACCACCATCATCAGTCCAAACCTTCGACTACAACAAACAACCTATCCTATCCCAACATCAACTCCATCTCTTCATTCAAACCGAACATAGAAATTAAACAAATCTCATATTTGGATTCAATTTTTTGTAAATTTTATAGACTATATTAATTGATCCTTCATCATCATCAATCTATGTGAAGTCCAAGCTTCTTTTATCCTAATAATTAAAGAATGATTGATAACAAGTATGTTATAATCACTCCTTGTAATTCGTTTAAAATAAAAAAACAAATCAAACACAACCTACACGTAACCCTTATTGCAAGGATCATGACGACATCCCGAGGTATATTCGAACCGAAAAGCATAACAAGGAAAGGGGTGTTCGTAGACTGTCTTTGATGTTGTCGAGATTAGTATGAGATTAGATTTGATGAGGTGCTTGGTGTTTGGTAAGAAAAGTCAGATATGTGAGGAGCGTACAAAGTGGTAGGCGATTATTTTGTGATATCTGTTGTTCTAGGTTTAGGTTATGTAGTGTGTGAGTTTGTTTTATAACCGGACTGGTGAATGGGCCTCAATCGATTTGGATCGGTAGTGAATTTAAAATGGACTCATGGGCTTCATATTTACTCATTTTCATAGACTAATTGTTGGGATGATATAAAATGACATGGATATGGGTCCGTTAGTTCTCGGGGACACTCATTAAAAATTGAGTTATCCGAATTTTGGTATATCACAAATTTTGGATACAAAATTTTTACATGAGTGATATGAGCGTATTTTTTTGGTATGGTATATTTTCACGGAGGATACAATATTCACGGCTTGAACAAAAATGTGAAAATTGACTACGGGGTTTTTGTACGGTATTATTAATGCGGAATTGAAGTGACATTTCACGGGTGGACTTCTTTATCTTTGAGGCGATTGTTGGTTGGTTGCATGTCTCAAGATAACTTGTTGGAGCACATTATGAAATTTGAAAATGGGTTATAACTGGTAAGGAGTTACGCTTGTAGTTCTAAGGTGTAACCATCACTTTAAGGAGTTACGTTGTTGTGCTCGGTCACACGGAGTTGTGGATTGTTCAAAAATTTAGAACAAGCAGTAAGTCACAAAGTTGGGATGTTTGCTTCATTTTCAAGTTAGTCGTATCGGGTTATCTCCATATGTGGTCATTACAATTAGCCGGTGAATTCAAAGGAGGTTCGTTTTAAGGTTGGTTAGAGAAAATTATTGAGAGTTTTTTTGCGACATATTCTCACAGAATTTTGATCAAGCTATGATGTTAATATTGCATCAAGAAGGTAATACGGCATGTACGCAACATTAGATGATTCGATTGCTCGCAACCATCAGGAGGGAGAAGTTGGTATTTCATCTTGTGATGGATTACGAAGGATTTTTGCTTAAGACTGCAGAAGAGAGAAGTAGTGTGTGTACATCGGGATTTTTACCAACTTGGATGCAATACTAAGTGAGTTATGTTGTTACGATGTTCCCAGAACGACAACCATTGTACGATCAAGAGTTTACTTTCTCCGTTGCGTGTTGGAAGAGTGTTGTCGGTTCAGGAGGGAGCAATAGAAAGAAAAAAGGCTCACTAGTTAGGAGGGAGTAATAACCTAACTAGACCGTTACAGTTGAAGTTCAGAGCTACAAGAATTTGTGCCGTCAGTGCCAAAGATCAAATGTCGAGGTCATCGGAAGGGAGAACTTCAAGTTTGCCTCAGCATCTTGACTATAGAGACTCTGCGCTTCAAGAAAGTCAACATTATTCATTACTATTGTAATTTACTTTGTTTTGTATTTATAGGTCTCATTGAAACCATTCACATGTGACGATATCTTGGAGGGAGATTGTTAGCCTCGCTTTTTTATAAAGATAACGTCACATACGTGAATTGGACTAGACGCGTAGTATACTTTGCCCTTAGGGACTAGTATTTGGTTAAGTGTAGTGTGTGTTTATTCAATAAAGTTATCCTTATCTTCTCCTCCCCCTCTCTAGTTTCTCTCACTAAGAAGATGAAGATCTTCATCTTCTTCCACCAACCCCGACCTCCTAAACCACATAAATCTATGTGTTAAACGGTAAACATTTTTAACACTCTTTTTTTCGATTTATTTTTGTTTTTTTCATACACTTTTACTCTATTATCCTCTACGATAACATCAAAATATAAGGGATTTATAGGCACATCCCTACACTTGAGTTTTTATTACCCTAACACTAATTTGACCCGAATTGAAAAGATCAAAACACTTGGAGTACATTATTACGTAAATAAAGGGAATTTGAATTTAACGTTCTTTCCCGTCACTCCATAAAATTTAACTTTACCCATGAGTCCCAATCGTCCCAAAACTGTATGTTAATACAAATAAACCGTAAAAATGTTTATTAATATTTAGCGATCTCTTTGTGTTTTGTTGATAACAAATATAATGTTATCATAAGTAAAATTATAAGGATACATGTTATTTTTGTAAAGCATTTATATATAGTCATTTAATACAAATTGTTGTAATAAATCATTTGTTGTAATAGTTTATTAGGATGGGTAAAAACCACAACCCATGGAGCATATCCATAACCCATGGTATTTACCCATATCCATTTGACTAGTTGCATTGCATCTATTAGATACATTGTATCTAATGAAATACCCATGGATCAACCCATAACCAAAAAACCCATGGGCAAAGAGGAGCGTCCCACGGATCCCTGGAGTTACACTAGACGGATCCCTTAAGGGAGGGATCCATGGGATCCATGCAACAGTGGCAAGATTTTACCTATAAATAGAGAGCCATTTCTTCATTTTACTCACCTCTTCTTACTAACTCTCTCATATATTCTTACACTCTTCTAACAAAAGATCACTTGATCTAGAGAGTTATTCTTCTTTCTATTGTGATTCTCATATAGGTCCTTCTCTAAGGCGAGATCACGAGCTTTCTACAAGTCATCAAAGCAAGGGGTCCTTGATTGATTTGTTCCTTCACAAGATTTCTGTAGCAAAGATATTGTACTTGATATTTCACATATTTGTTGTGTAATAGTCGTGTTGGTTTGGTCCTCCGTGTTACGGACTCAGTATTTAGCTTTGTACTGAAAAAATGTGTAAGCAACGTTGTGAAGGCTTCTCCGCCAAGTTAAAGGAGTTTGTTGACATAGTGCTTGAACTCTCGAGTAGGTGACTCGGGGAGTGGAGTAGGGCAAGGAAGGTGTCCTTATAGCCGAACCACTATAAATCGGTTGTGTCATTTCTATCCCTTACTTTACTTTCTTTACTTGCATTACTCTTAGATCTATACTTTATCTTCATCCATACGATTTCACATAACATCGAATCTAAAGTTTTTAGAAACTAACTTAAAATCGGCAAAACTATTCAACCCCCTTCTAGTTTTCCACAATTGGCATCAAGAGCTAAGTTTATAAAAGTTTTAAAGTAAACCGTATTTTAAAAACTTTTCGATCACTATGGGTTTTGGAAATTACAAGGAAGGGAAATCCATGCAACGACCTCCACTGCTTGAAACTAATGGTTTTATATATTGGAAAAATAGATTCGAAACGTATGTGAAGTCTAAAGATATTGATCTTTGGTACATCATTGTTGAAGGCGATTTTGAAGCCACCGCAAAAGATGAAAATGGAATTTTAGTTAACATACCTCATGATAAACTCACCAATGAAATTAAGAAAAAGCTTTTCAAAAATAGTGAAGCTAAAATGGTTTTATATAATGCTTTACCCAAAAAGGAATTCGAAAGAATCTCCATGCTTAAAACCTCCAGAGAATTTTGGAATTCTTTGGTTGTAACTCATCAAGGTAATCAACAAGTGAAAATAATAAAAAATAGATTATTTTCAACAATATGAAAAAATTTCAATATCGGATGAGGAAACTATAGATCATTCTTTTGCTAACTTTAATACTATAATTACATCTTTACAAGCACTTGATGAATCTTTCTCTAGTCGTAACCATGTTAGGAAATATCTAAGGGCACTTCCATCCAAGTGGAGATCTAAGGTGACGGTAATCAAAGAATCAAAAGATTTGACAATCCTCACCCTTGATGAACTCATAGGCAACTTAAAGGTCTATGAGCTTGTCCTTGCTAAAGATTCCGAAGCCTCAAAAGCGAAAGAGAAGCACAAATCTCTTGCTCTTAAAGCCAAGAAGGTCTCAAGAGATGAAGAGGACTCCTCTTCAGATAGTGATGACTAGGAGTGTGCCATGGCGGTAAGAGACTTCAAAAAGTTCTTTAGAAGGAAGGGAAGATACGTCAGTAAGTGTCCCAAACGCGATGATCAAAAGGCATTCGTGAGCGGTTCGTGGGAAATGAGCGAGGAGGAGGATGAAGAAATTTGTCTCATGGCAACTGACGAGGTATGTCACGAATACTATAGTAGCTCATCATTAGATGATGACTCATTGCATAATGAATATGATAAACTTTGCAAAATTAGTTTAAAAGTAATCAACAAAAACAATTTTTTTGAAAAATCAAAACCAACGTTTAGAAAAGGAAATCATAAATCTAAAGGCAAAATTAAAATGTCTAGAAAATGGGAAGATAGCAAGTGGCGAATGTGAACTTTGCGTTCAACTTCAAACACTAGTTGACCATCTAGACTCTAAGATTGCTAGAATGAACACTAGAACCTTAGATATGATATTGGATAGTGTTAAAACAGGAAATAACCAAAAAGGTCTAGGTTTTCAGGAACTTAATGCGTCAAATAGTGAAAACAAAGAGACACAATTCGTAAAGGCACTAGAAAAACAAACCACTGTAGTCACGGATCCCACGGATCCCACAAACAAGGAACTGACTAATGTACAGCCAGGGATCCGTGGGTCTGCTGAAGAAACAGTGGTAATAATGTAGCTTCCTCTTCTAGAACTGATTTTGTTATTGTTAATAAGAAGAAACCAACTCATATTACCATTAGACAACCACCTCCAAGATATAATCAAAGCTTTATAAGAAACAAAGGTCCATCATTTTCAAAACCAAACACATCTGGGAGACCTAATAATATTTATCCGAGAAGTAACCATCAAATGGGATGGAATCCAAATATGCAAAATGGCTTTCCATTTCAAAACTTTGCACCATGGAACGCATATTCACCTTATCCATACATGTCTAACATGAATGGAATGTTTAACACTAATGGACCCATGAACAAATGGGGACCAAACTTGAGTTAATTGTTTCTTAGGTGTGCTAAAGGTCGACCTAGATCCGGATGAGTGATCAAGGATAGTGGTGCCTGCACGAGGACATGACCGGCAATAAGGAGTTATTCTCCACATATGAATCCTTCAATGGAGGAAATGTGGTATTTGGAAATAGCAAAAGCAAAATCATCAGTAAAGGTACGATTTCTAACAAATCTGTAACCATTACCGATGTGTGTCACGTAGAAAATCTAAACTTTAACCTCTTAAGTATAGGACAAATATGTGATAAAAAGTGCAACGTATTTTTAACGAAACTGGTAGTAAGATATTAAAAAACGGTATCACCATAGGTAGAGGAATTAGGAAACATGGAGTCTATGTCATTAAAATTGGTAATGAACCTAAAGACAAACTTTTTCTTAATTCTATGGATGATACTTAGACCTTATGGCATCGAAGATTGGGTCATGCCAATATGCGAATTCTTCAATCGCTATCATCCAAAGATCTAGTGAGAGATCTACCTAAATTAAAATATGAACATCACTTTTGTGATGCTTGTAACGTAGGAAAACAAGTACATTCTAGTCACAAAGCTAAAAACATGGTGTCTACAACTAAGTGTCTAGAGTTACTACACATGGATTTATTTGGTCCATCCGCTATCCAAAGTTATGGAGGTAACTACTACACTTTGTTTATAGTGGATGATTACTCTAGGTACACATGGACTAAATTTTTAAAGAACAAAAATGAAACGTTCAATTACTTTGAAATATTAAGTAAGAAAATCCAAAGACAACTAGGAAGTCCTATAGTGTCTATTAGAACGGATCATGGTATGGAATTCGATAATGAAGTGCGTTTGGAGCCTTTGTGATGCTAATGGTATTACTCACAACTTTTCGGCTCCTCCCACTCCACAATCGAATGGGGTAGTTGAAAGAAAGAATAGAACCCTATAATAAATAAGTCGCACCATGCTAAATGAGCAATCCATACCTGAAAAGTTTTGGTGCAATACCGTTGATACCTCAACGTACATACTTAATAGAGTCTTAATTAGACCATTTTTAGGTAAAACTCCATACGAATTACTTCGAGGCAAAAATCCTACGTAGATCACTTTAGAGCCTTTGGTAGCAATGTTTTACGTAACACTAAAGATTACCTTACAAAATTTGATCCTAAATCACTGAAGGTATCTTTTTAGGTTACTCTCCTAATAGCAAAGCTTACGTCATATTAAATAAATAAACAATGAAGGTTGAAGAGTCATTAAACGTAAAATTTGATGAAAGTCCACCCAAACCTACTCCACCTCTTGTCGATGACGAGATTGTCGAAAGTGAAGCTATTGTAATAAAGAAAAAGACAAATGAAGAAGAAGAACCTTTAAATAATGAAATCATAAATATTAAAGAGTCCAAAGATCACCCCGTAGATAAGGTCATAGGAAAGCTAAACGAAAGAACCTTAAGGTCTCAAGTTCAAAACCAAAGTAGCTTATTTTGTTTTGTCTCAACCATAGAACCTGAGAATACACAAGAAGCCATAAAAGATGAAAGTTGGGTAATGGCTATACAAGAAGAGTTAAATCACTTTGTCTCTAACGATGTTTGGACACTCGTCCCCCCACCTAGTAATCAAACCATAATAGGAACCAAATGGGTATATAAAAACAAGTTAGATGCAAACAGTACAGTGTCTAGAAATAAAGCTAGACTCATTGCCCAAGGGTATAATCAACAAGAAGGAATAGACTTTGATGAGACCTATTGGAATCACTCCTAAACATTAATTCAAGTGTTAGTGATTCATATGTAATAGTTAGCTTAATATGGCCTTTATGTTTGTTATTAAGCTAAGGCTTATGTAGAAGGCCCATAAGCCTTGGCCCCAAGCCCATAAGAAGGGAAGGAGTCTAGTAGTGTTGCCCTAGCTCCTTGCCCTATAAATAATCTTGTATAACCCTCACTTGAGGGTTGGTTGTTCACTTTCATTATTCACCTACGCATAACCTTTCTTTATTTCTTATTCGTGTGTTTGTGATTGTGTTCATCCGATCTCTTCTTTACTAATTCTTATATTGATGCTTGTGTTACTAAAATTGGAACCTAACAGTGGTATCATTCGCCAAATAGTTGGGTGAAAAGTTTATTTGTTTTTGAAGTTGTTTGGTTCTACGCTTAACTCACGGTTCAAAAACTTGGTCACGTTCAAAAACTCATTTTTTACACTTTTCAATCCAAGATTCTTGTACTTTCATCGTTTTTATGTGTTAAAATTTCAGTTTTAAGCAAAAAGTTTCGAACTTTACGTGTTTTTCCATAGTTTTAAGGTTTATTTTATACGCGTGTTCATCTTTACGCGTAAGGTGTTTTGAAGTTTTTGATCATCAAGTTTCACACTTTTGTATTATTTTGGTGATATTGAAGCTGTTTCATCACAAAAATATTGCTTAGAAACATCTTTGGGCAAAAAATCAATTTTGGTTGCTTTCTACGCGTAAGAAAACCCTATTCTTTCGCGTAACTCATCCGTGGATCGATCTTCAGTTTTCGTGGTTTACTCAGTGTTTTCTTGCTTGGATAAGCCTGAAAACACTTCAATTGGATATCTCTTATAGTGTGATAGTGTAAAGGATTTTTGGGTAAACCCTAATTTTACCCTAAGCATAAATCTTACGCGTAGAACTCTTTACGCTAAGCTTATTCTTACGCCTAAGCCCCGTCTTACACCTAAGATAATCTTACGCATAAGTTTTCTAAGCTTAAATTTCATTATATGCATAATTTAGTGTTTCTCAATTCTTACGCGTAAGCTAATCCTACGCGTAAATATCACTTTTACGCGTAAGTTTGGTGTTTTTACGCTTAAGTGTTACTTTGCCTAAACTTGGTTTTTCTACGAATAAGGATACTTCATCAACACCGTTTTCATTCGACAACAAAGATCCATTTAACAACACAAGTTTTCAACATGTCACTACCACCATATTCTAGCTATTTTCCTTACACTTATAATCAACAACAACAACAACAACTAAGTCCACAACATCAACAATTTAATCAACAACAACAAATTTATCAACAACAATTTAATCAACAACATACTCCACAACTAGGAGCAATTCGACCACAAATGGTTCAACCACCACCTAGTCTTCAAGTACAACCTTACACAAACTTCTACAATCAACATCCATCCAGGAGTACTATGAAGGAACCGACATGGTTTGGCATGATGTGTGAAGCCTTAAGTAGCCAACAATCAATTCATGAAGCTGGCTCACTTGATAGACCTCCAATGCTCACTCCGGAAACTATGATCAATGGGTGATAAGGTTCTTTAGGTTTTGTGATCTAAAGAAGCCACATGGAAAGTTCTTAAAAAGGTCATTATGGAAGGTCCATTTTAGATGCCTATGTTGTCACCCCCGAGATCCTAATGCCAATCCACCAAGAGATGCCTGTCACCAACATTGCAACTATCTAGATCTCATGCTGATGAACTTCTACATTTTGAAGCCGATGAACTAGCAATGCAATACATCCTTTGGGGATTACCCAATCCGATCCTTCGAAGTGTTGATGCTCAAAAGACAGCAAAAGCAATGTGGGAACATATTCATCTTCTAATGGAAGGCACATCACTCAATCAGGAAGACATGGAATCCAAAATCTACTTGGCTTATGAACACTTCATGATTGAACCAAGAGAGACATTAGAGTCATATCATCATCGTTTTTCAGATATCATTAATGATTTGGACAAACACAACATCATCATGCCACGAATTGCTGTCAACACTAAGTTTCTAAGTAGTCTTGGTCCGGAATGGGAGAAGTATGTCATTTTTCTCCGTCAAGCTAAGAATCTTCATCATGATACATACGGATTGTTGTACGACTATTTGAAGCATCACCAAAAAGAAGTTGACAAAAAAAGGACTATCCATGGACTCCCGGCTCCACAGTCACTTCCGGACAGTCAAAAACTTTATTTGTGGGTTCAAACTAGTTTCCTCCTCAAAAGCTCCTCAACTTGCTCCTCGACCAACTGCAACCATCACACCATATGATCCGTCACAGCAACAACCTCAACAAACTCAATTGGTTCCATCAACAACAACAATGCTCAAGCACTTTACAGGAAGCGATGAGGACTCGATGCTTTCGATGAATTGCAACAAGGATTCGTTATGATTGCTAAAGCCTTTGGCCGGTATACAAACAAATCCAACAATCGCATTCGTTCCTCATCAAACACAAGGAATCAGCCTGTTGTGAACAATGGACGCGTTGAAGTTCAGAATCATGGTTATGGTCGTCAGATGGGAGGTGGTCAAGGGTTTAATGCTATGGGAAGGAATAACATGGGTGCTCCACAACAACACAGGGCTCAAGTGGTTGAACAGGGTAATGCTCAGAATGGGGTTAATGGTTCTTGTTATAGCTGTAATGAGAAGGGTCATCTAGCTAATGCATGCCCCAAGCCGAGGACAAGAGTCAGTACTTATCACAAAGAGGCGTTGCTTTTGGCTTTCAAGGATGAAGCTGGTGGAACTCTTACCAACAAGGAACAGAGCTTTATGGCAGATGCGGATTCTGATGATGATATGGAGGACTTGCAGGATGCAGCAGGATGTTGATGGCACAAATGCAAGCTCTACACATGAGTGACACAGGCAGTGTATGACTCGGCGGCTTGTCTCAGTACCGAACAAAATATACTCATTCTGATTTGATATCTCCCCATTTCTCCATCCGACAAGGATCAGAGTATTCAACATGAGCCATCTACATCTCATTCCGATGATTATCAAATAGATCCCGTAGTTATATTTGACGATCAAGATAACCTTATGGTTAATATTGATCATCAAGTTGACTCCGTGGTTATATTTGAGGATCTAAATAATGATCATGTTGAGACTCACGCTGAACAAGATGAGATTTTGTCTAATAGAGAATTGAGCTCTGGCCTTAATTAAAGACCAAGAATCTCGTTTGGAAATTTGCAAGCAATTAAAAGATAAAAATCGCAAGTTAATTAGGGATAATGAATGCTTAATCGACAAATCAACGTTTTTAAAACTCAATAAAAACGTGAAAAAGGTTTTGAAGTTGCTTTTGCTAAATCTCATCAAAACGAAATATCATTAGAACGACAGATACGTGATCTAGCCGCATCCAAGAATGCTTTGTTGTCTCAAATAGAACAACTAAAACATGAACATAAACAACCATTAACGCTCTTACTTTGGAAACTCAAAAGGCCAAGGCTGAGTTGTTAACTTGTCAAAAACAGTTCTCTAAGTACAAAAGGCATTCCACTAAACTAATAGATAACTATCTTGAAGAAATTGCGAATTTACAACACAAAATGAAAGAGTTTCAAAATGTTGTTTATAAACATGGTGAGTCAATCACAACTATTCAAAATTTTACTTTTAAACCAAATCCAAATGGATATGGACCGATTCTTGCTGATTACAAACCTAAGTTTTCAAACAGAGCATTCAAACCAAATCCTGAAGTTTATAGTGCTGAACATAGAATTGATGATTTAATTATGACTGTTGTTGAATATAATCGCATGGAGGAATTAGATGCTGTTGGGAATTATGTGAAGTATGAATTATGCTGAAATTACTGCTGAAGGATTCTGCTGAAGTAGTGTGGAATCTGTTGAAGATCTAATTCTACTGAAGTAGTGAAGCCGTGTAGATGGTTTCTGCGGAGATAGTTATTCCGCGTATTCTATAGTTATTTAGGATATGCATGAGCTTTATTAGGAAGTTATAATGTATATCTTATTTAGTTTTATGTTTATCGTTTCTTGGGAAATGGTTTAGGTTCTTGTCTAAAAGGAACACAATAGTTTGAGTTATGTACGTATAGAAAAACAAAGTTTTAGTATTATTAAAAGATCCATAGAGGATCAAAGAAGTTATTAGTTATTTGTGTTATTGTGTTTAAATTCTGCTTAAATACAAGTTATAGAGATTGTCTTTTAGTAAGCTTGTGATTACATAAGTTTAACTAACGATCTAAGAGTGCTCATAAGATCTATCAAGGTCTTTGTTCTAACAGTGGTATCGAGAGCTCGAGAGAGTCTCTACGATACTAAGAACAATCTTTTTCTACACACCCTTACAACCAAAACAACATTCAACATGCCTGGATCACATGATGACATTGAAATCACCAACAACAATAACAACACATCAATGCAACAACTCAGTCTTTCTAACAGCAATGCTAAGTTCCCATATTTTTTTTGGGTAAAGGGGAGTAATCCTGCACCCTGGTAAATATATCAACCAAATAAACGTTTAAGTACAATGGATATGAGTGAAATCCCATATCTCAGCCCGTTACATAGGCATAAAGCTTACATAACAAGATACTTCCTAGTTTCTAAACAAGAAAACAAACCACTACTCAAATGATAACATATGACACAACGAAATAAAATTACTTCCTAGGACCTTGAAACTTTGTGCCATACATGGAATTAAAGGCATCCAAATTACCTAGAAGATCACGAACATGTTTCGCATAGTCATCAAAGTCATAGTCATCATACTCATCTTCAAACTCTTGGCACCACAAATATATTAGCAGCCTCATCAAATGGGTTAGCAACAACCTCATCTTCAGAATCAGACACCTCAATCTCTCCCACTTTAGAAAAGGGTTAACTCTCTTAGTAGAAGAGGTAGAAGGAATAGGTTGACCATCATCATCCACAAGAGTAGCTTTCCCATCAATAATTAGCTTTTCAAGCTTACCAATTTTCTCAACTATGGGCGTAGAACCAACATCCATTGTTTCCATTGAATCACTCACAAGCGGTACACGTGATGTATAACCAGTCTTAGTCAACTCATCCTCATTAACCTCCATTGTACGACCAATATCCACATCTGTATCGTCCATATTTAGAGCATCAAACTGATTAGATGTAGTGATCCTGGTTCCACTCGTACTAGCCACATCGAAGCCATCTTCTTCGACATTTACTTTCTTGGGTCAGAGGAGGCTTTTGGGCCGATATTCAAAATGCTTGCCCACCACGATTTAGTAGAACCTCCTCGACCGATTCGACCAACTTGCTTTCCTTCTTCTTATTGTTAACAAATTGAAAACCATCACTTACTCATATGAGGGTGGAGCAAATGGAATCACAACCTTATGACAATCCAGCAAAGTATGTCCAAATACCGACATTCTCACATCTAGGCGGTTCCATTCATATTCAACACGGATCTTCTCAATAGTCGAACCCGCACATCAAGTAAAGGAATCTCAACAGTGGGGCTGTCCCTAAGAACCTCATCCGATTTCACTTCAATCATACACCTAGCAAAACTACTACGGCCCCAAGATTCTTTGCACATTTGACTAGTAAAAGCATCTAATCTTTTGGGCGTACCAATCAATGTAGCAAGAAGACTAAGCCCGTCATCAGAAAACATAGCTAAAGGAACATCATGGAATTTAAACCACATCGGAATGTTAGTCAAATCCTCTTTAAGCAAGTTGGTGTTCAATGTCCACGGTTTAAGAATAATAGGAACATTACGAATCAACCAAGGACCATTATCAAGAACATCATCGACGCCTTTTTTCGAATTAAACTTGAAGAAGAAGAATCCTTAGCGTCATCATAACCTTTTGTAAACCATACTCGCCCCACGTACTGCGAACATAATAGTCAACAACAGGAAAAGCAAGGCATTGACCAAGGAAGTATCCGTAGAGAGTATTCTCAAACCTCATGTTTACCTCTTCCACCACTTTCATTGGGACCGAAGGTCAACATCATCCTTCTTTTTGCATTCTAACCTCCAGAAAATTAAACACATGTTTCTGGGATTCAGTAGAAGCAACACCCGCGTAAGAGACCAACTTAACTCCATTACCACAAGTAGTAACAACCTTGGGTGCATTAGGATCAAAAGTAACACCATGATTAGTACCATACATCTGGGATTGCATAGCGACATCAAAACTCTCGGCGGAGGAGTATTTGTGAATAAACATTAGTACCATTCGAATTATATTGAAGCCCAATCCCACTCGAATTGTTCACATCGGAAGATGAAGCCATCTTAGCAATATCACTGTCAATTTTATTCATTGCTTCATCAAATTCGATGCGCATTAGCAATCAATTGCTCCACATTAGGCTGTTTTGAAACATTAGAGGCCTAATCGAGCAGGTGTATCATGGCTTTGCTCTAAATTATCCAAAACAACCTTATCCTTAACCTTATTCACGTTATCAGCCCCATCACATTCTATAAGATCACCAAGGATCGTTTGACCCAGGTATCCCGTCATCATTGCCTCAGATTCAACCGTGCATCAAGTTCATCATCCTTTAGCAACCCAACTTGATCGGCCAAGTTATCAAGACCATAATTGTCTCACAACCTTTGATTAGTATCATTCAATCATTAGCGGAGAATTACCCACATCTTTCGAACCCTTGGAAGCACTAGTCTTATTGAAGAACCCTTTTTCCATCTCTCAAAACCCCACAACCACAGCAAAACAAACTAATTCACAAAAACAACGCAATGAAGCCAGAAACCAAATTAAATAAAAGTAAAACCCTAACGCAAGGTTAGGGTTTTAAAACTTTGAAGCTTAAGAACCTAACCTCCCATCATGTAAATCAAAATAGTATGCAATCTGACCCACGTTCAATTGATATAATAAAGAATCAATAGATCATGCTCATGAATACTAGGATATTTAATTGCATGCAATAGAAAACAACCACATCAAAAAACGAATCTTAAAAGCTGAATCACAGACCCACTAGATCAATTAATAAAGATTGTAATAGTAGGGATAAAAGTGAATCGATTTAAGGAATAGAAAATTCGTTTAGGGATATAGTCGCCAAAGAGAATCGTTTAGGGATCTGAGTACTTGAGGCTGAAAGACACAGTTTTTGAAGCTCTTGTGGTTATATTGCTAAGTTCCCATATTTGAAGAAGGAGGAATATGATTTATGGGCCATGAAGATGCAAAACTGGATCTCCAACATTGATTGGAATCTTGGGAAATTGTGAAAAGGGGAACAGTGAAGAGAACTGTCACTGATCCTGATGGTAATGTTACCATTGTTCCTCCCAAATCTGCTGATGAAATACTGGCGGTTCAAAGAGAGCACAAAGTGAGAACCATACTTCTTCGGCTATACACGAGGATCACTTAGGTGATTTTCACTACATGCAGGATGCTAATGAAATATGGTTAGCAATTAAGGCTAGGTTTGGTGGGAATGAGGAGTCTAGGAGAATGAGGAAGTCTATGCTGAAACAACAGTTCCAAGAGTTCCAGATTTCTAAAGAGGAAGGCATCCACAAGGGGTACGACAGGTTTCATAAGATATTGAGTCAATTGAATCAGCTGAAGGCAAAGCCAGATAATGATGACTGCAACTCAAAGTTCCTAAGATCTTTACCTACATCTTGGTTACACAGTCCGCATTGCCCTCAAGGCTAAAGGTGGGCTGGATATGGTCACTTTTGATGAATTGTACAACAGACTAAAATCTCTTGAGCCTGATGTGAGAAGTCCTTATCGTTCATCCACTCCTAGTCAAACAACATTTGTAGGGGCATCATCAAATAGAGTGACTCATGCTCCAAGCCCTGTTTCATCAACATCATCATCTTACATAACCACTTCATCAAGCTATCAGCCTAAATCTAGTAGTGTGTTGGAAGATGTGATTCACTCCTTTGTTGCTGATTATGATGTTCAGCAGCAACTAGCATATGAGGATCTTGAACAGGTGGATGCATTGGAGATGGAAGAGATGAACTGAGGTGGCAACCGGCATGCTCTCGTTAAACATCAAAAAGTTTGAGAGTAAGTCTGGAAGGAAGTTTGGTTTCCAGGGAAAGGATCCAGCTAGATTTACCAAAAGTAAGGTCAAGTGCTTTACTTGTAGACAGATGGGTCACTTCTCTAGAGAGTGCAAGGATAGGAAAGCTGGTGATGAGATGAGATATTCTTCTATCGCAGAGATTCAGGAGGAAGCTGGAACTTCAAGGCTGGACCCTCTTCGCTTTGTCATGGGGATGACGTGGAATCACTCCTAAACTTAAATCAAGTGTTAGTGATTCATATGTAATAGTTAGCTTAATATGGCCTTTGTGTTAGTAATTAGCCTTAGGCTTATGTAGAAGGCCCATAAGCCTAGGCCTAGTCCAATAAGGAAAAGGAAGGGACTAGGAGTGTTGCCCTAGCCCCTCTCTATAAATCCTCTTGTAAACCCTCACTTGAGGGTTGGTTGTTCAATTTATTGTCTCATTCATACTCCTACGCCTAACCCTTCATATTAACATATGTGTGTGTGTTTGGATATTGTTCAACCGATCTCTTCTTCATCTTATCTCTTCTCTTGATTCTTGTGTTGATATATGGGAACCTACACAGTGGTATCATTCGCCATCTAGTTGGGTGAAACAGTTTGTTTTTGTCTACTCGTAAGGTTTCACGATTTTCAACCTTTCATACGCATAAAAACGTAATTTTTCACTTTTAAAATCCAAGATTCTTGTCCTTTCAAGGTTATTAGGTGTTAAAGTTTATGTTTTTGGCAAAAAGTTTAAAACTTTACGTGTGTAGAAGTGTTTTTGAGCTTGATTTCATTCGTGTACCTCTTTCTACGTTATGGTGAAAAAAGAGTTGGATCATCAAGTTTTAAACTTTCTTGTTATTTTGGTGATATTGAAGCTATTTCATCACAAAAATCAAGTTTCTAAACACTTTTGGGCATAAAATCAGTTTTTGGTATTTTTCTACTCGTAAGGAAACCCTAAACTTACGCATAAGATTTCCTTGGCTTGATCTTCAGTTTCTTGGCTTACTTCGACTTTGGATATCTTTTTCACTATGATAGTGAAAAGAATTTTTTTGGGTTAAAACCCTAGTTTTACGCATAAGCATAAAAGCTTACGAGTAAACATCTTACGCGTAAGCATTTTCTACGCATAAGCAAGTCTTATGCCTAAGAAAATATTACGCATAAGGTTCTTACTAATAAGTTTGTTTTTACGCATAAGCTAAGGTTTCACCAAGTCTACAGTAAGCTATTCTTACGCGTAAGTCTCATTGTTAAACGTAAGGTTTTCTCACGATAAGGTTCTTTCTACTCGTAAGGTTATTTCCACGCATAAGCTGGTTTTCTTCGCTTAAGGACTTCTTCAACAAACAAAGTTTCATTCGACTACAAAGATCCATCATCATCACAAGTTATAAAAAAAAAATAATAATAATAATAATTTTTCGGGGAGACTAAACGTTCAATTTTTACGCGAGATTCAAATTTTGGTTTAACTGTGAAAATTTTGGTCAAAAATTCAAATTTTTGGGCCCAAATTCGAATTTTTCGGGTCAAATTTAGCGTAAAAATTGTCATAACTCAAATTTTTCTTACATCCTTAGAATTGAATTTTATAGTGAATTTCAAATTTTGAGAGTCAAAATTTTTCAAAATTATTTTTGGAGAGAAATTGAAATTCACTATATCGGCCTTCTGTATGCTATATCGACTTCGCACCTTTTCTCTTTGATTCTTTTGCAGGGGAAAGAAAGTGTTTAAATCAATGGATTCTATTTCTGAAAAGGCATCTGTGGAATTGTACGTAAGATGGAAACCATGCAAATTCCCAATGACTAACAATTCCAAGCGTCAGACATCATCAAATTCCCGATATCCCGCAGTCGTGCAAGGTGAAAGAGTTGATGTACATGAAAGGAATGTGTGACAACCCGTACTTTCAGGTCATTTCTCGAAACGATTTATGCTTCATTATTTCAACATTTATCGTAAACTTGGTTTACGTGTTCCAAATTCGCGTAACCTTGAAGGTTTAGCGGCGAATTCATGATCATAACATCACGTACATTTCATATGGACTATGATTAGTCTACATTTCATTGACATCATTTGCATCTCATTAATTCATTCATGACATTTTGTTTCACTTTCAACGCAAATTTTTATTAATAATCTTATCGCGTGAGTTTTTATTTTGAATATTTAACCCGTTACTTTCAAAAATGATCCCGAGGTATTTTTAAACTTACATTTAGTTCATAAAAACTATATTTTTAGTTTTCTTAGTGTTTCAAATTTATTTGGTATATTAATCGTTAAAAGTTAATTATTACGTCGTTTTTCTTAAAAATGGTACGATAATTATTTAGCACTCAAATTTCTCAAGGAATGTATTTTTTTACAATTTTTATTATTTCATTACACTCTATTTTGACCTATTAAAAACTTACTTGTACCAAAAATTCTCATTTACCTTTACTTATACCTTTTCTTACACAATTACTTATACTTTCTTACAATTTGTACAAGTAAATACTTACACAACATTTTTATAAAAAAAAAAAAATATATATTATTGAGAGACAAAGCCCCCCCAAAACCGGCCCTTGGGGAGGGGTGACAATTAATATGGAATGGTTTGTGATTATACATGTTTTTACTCTTTCTCTTAAAGTCTTACTACACTTTTTATTTATCTCATTCTCTCATAAGTTTACAAGTGTTGGAAAACTTTTTCTCTCTTCCTTTTGGCTCTCAAAAACCGGCCATATAGAGGCTCTCAAAGGGGATCAAGATTTTTGCTAAATCAAGTCATTAACAACCTAGTTATATCCTTTATATGGTTTTGAAATAAAAACCAAGGATATTTAAGTTAATCCTTGTTACTTTCACCTCTTCACTATTACTAGTAAGCATATTCTTATCATTTTCAAGTTTCCTTTTCATTTTCATATGTTTCTTTTCATTTTTGGAGATATTATGCATGATATGTGATTTATACCATTTTTTTTCATGATTTTAGAGTATATATGATTTGGTCATCCTATAAATTATCCCCTTGGTATTGGTTGGTCTTGATGGTGATTAGGAACCCATGACACCCTAAGAAGGTGTATGGTAGGATTAGATTAGTTTTGGAGTTGATTTGAAGGGATTAGAATAGGTTTGGTCCGAGAAAAACTATTTTCGATAAGTATATTTTGTGTTCTGTCCTTGTTTTGCTTTTCTGAAAATTCCGACAGTAGGCACGACTTTTTGGCCTTGATATTTAGAAAATATACTTTAAAACGAATCGTGGCCGCTTTGAGGGATAAAAACGGACTTATAACGAAGAAGTTATGGATTTTACAAGTTTGACGAACGATAAAATTATTATTTTCTGAAATTTGGCTTTGCGTTTTACTTTGTAGGTCAAAAAACGAGCCTTAAGCTTCACAAATTATTTCGACTTCTCAAAAATATATTAGTTTACTTCAATCCGAAGCTAAGGACATATTAAAGTAGGAAAAAGGATTTGAAAGACAAAGATATGCCGTTTTCATAAACTTGCTGTAACTAATTTTCTGCACACAATTAGCCAAAACCACCATCTTTAACCCTTATTATCTTTATGTTCGAGACCATTTTGGACGAACCTCTGAACTGAAACTTCTAGATATCGATACAAACTTTCCAAAACAGTCGAGGTCGTTCTCTAACGATCGACGTACACCATTTACGACTAGTTTCCAAAGCCATTTTTGTTAATTTCATGATATTTCCGACGACATTGTTTTGCGACGAAAAGTGGTAATTTCTCTAAAAATTATTATAAAACCATTGTAGGATGACATTTTGACGTAAAAACATGTAAAGTGATTTTTGTTTGGTAAAGGCGTCAAAAGAGTATTTTTCGACGTCGAGTAATATTTTCAAAACTAGTAAATGGTATAAATAACATATCAAGTGCATGCATAACATTACATTGCAATTCATGAAATATCATATCATTGATAATAGGTCCCGGTTAACGCATTACATTATACCCCGGTGTACTCACTTTTGCCATTATTCCAGTTTACCAGTGAGTTCATAGCCCCCACTTTTCTTGTTTTAATCTTTTTTTTTAAACTCTTTGGGGGAGATACATGCTCATCAACTATTTTTATGACATTCATGACTATGCAAAATTATATGTTTAGCTGAATGATGCTTAGTCATGCGTAGTAACAGTTTTGCCATACTTAGGATTTCCATATTATATTCATTGAGCTAATGGTCTTGGTATATTCATTGAGCTAATGGTCTTGGTATATTCATTGAGCTAATGGTCTTGGTATATTCATTGGGCTAATGGTCTTGGTAATATCATGAACTAATGGTCTTGGAACGATTTGAACATAAACTATGCATACTTTGGCAGTGGGTTGTGAACACACAGGTTGCAAGTTTTGTATGGGCGGGACTTGGAACTGAGTGGATTTACAATGCCTTTGCTACATAATCGATTTTGATAGTCTTTACATCTCAACGATTTACAATGCCTTTGCTGCATAAACGATTTTGAAAGGCTTTACATTTCAACTCAAACTCTATGAACTCACTCAACCTTTGTGTTGACATTTTTAGCATGTTTTATCTCAGGTATCTAAGGCATACACTCATGGCATGCATTTGGACACATCATGGAGTCGTGGTGACGACGAGCGCTTACTGGGTTTTATGCATTTAAAAATCGTTTGAATTGTAAAAACTTATTTCCGCACAAGATGATTTTCAATTGGGACCTATCTTTGTAAACTCGGATTGTTTTATTAAATCAAACGATGTATTTCTCCAAACGACACTTTAGGTCGTTCAATATAACTGTGATTGTGATGCTGGACAGTTAATCCCGAGGAATTCCATTCCGCTGCAAAACAGGTAATTTGGGGGTGTGACAGAATGCTCAAATGGACGTTGAGAATGTTGTGATTACTGCAAACTGTCGGTGTACGGGACAATGAGGTTGTAGCATTGGAAAAAGCAGGGATGATAGCAGAAATCTGGAGAAGATATCATACTTAACTCCGAAAACGAAGCCAACTGTGACGAAGAACAAATGGTGAGAAGATATCTTACCCACCTATGACATGACACATGAAACAGATGGTTGAGGTACAATCTAGTTTGATCATATTATGATGCAAAGGCGACACAACATACTGAGCAACTAAATTAGTAAGAGGAGAGGTTGAACAGTAGTTGCCACAATGTCCAACAACTATCTCATGTCTGAGCCCTTACTTGTTAACAATTCAACTGGAAAGTCAAATCAAACTCTTGAATCTGAAAACATTCTTCTCAAAAAGACCATTGCGCAGTTTCATAAAGATTTTTCAAAACTAGAAGCACATTGCATCTCTCTTGAACTTAAATTATAAAACAAATCTTTTTCTTCAGAACACAATGGTGAGTATTCAAATGAACAAAGTAATCGTGTGGATACATTAGTTAAAGAAAATGAGCATTTAAAGGCTCAAATTCAAGCAAGGGGCTTGCACATGTTGCTTTACAAAACAAACTGAGAAGATTAACTGGCAAAGAGTGTGGATACTAGTTTAAAAACCAAAAATCTTGGGGAAATCGTCTCTTCAACCAACCAAAAATCAATCGAGAGTAGACAACCAACTGCTTTTAAATGACGATCAAAATCTTCAAAACCCGCGATTTGCCTCCCAAGTTTTTGAGAATAATCATTTGTCAAAACCAGTCACTCCACATTCCGGGCCTAAGAATAATGCCTATTCTATTAAACATGTTCTATTAAACTGTTTCTGTTATACCTGTACAAGTGGTTGCTTCTGGCCAGTCTAGGATTAGTTCGAAAACAATGTCTAAACAGAGCATCAAAATTCAAAATTCATATGATACAAAGGACTTGCACAAGAACTATGATCTAGAAAAGGCTAGGAAAAGGGCACTGCTCCAAAAGGATGGAATCTTAGGTTCACGACCTAGTGTGATGCCTTCTAGTGTGTTGCATAACACGCTTGTAGTAGCAAACCAAAACCTAAGTTTACTCAACAAATTGTTAGAAATAATCGTTGATCTAAACATAAAATTTCATAAACTAATAGGTGGATCAATATAGACACGACTCTTCCCAAAAAGAAGTTTCAACATCCCCTAGATCTAACCTTAGATGGATTCCAATGGGTAGAGTTTTTCAACACATGTTGGTCTTAGGTGGATTCCTACAGGCAAGATACTAAGTAGTTGCATCAACGCAAGTGTGAAACCCACAACATCCATCCCTGAGGTAGGAAAGGAGCTTATCAAAATAGCATGTTCAGGTGTCAAGAAGATAATTGACACTACATCTTTATGCCTCTAACATCGGGAACCAGTTACACTGGGGGATCCATGTTTCTTTGTTAGAATTGAAAATTCCATAGTGAAGAGTCGGTCACCCCAAATATTATCTAGAATAAGTTAGCCTAGACATATCATTAGTTACGTTATTTATCTTATTAGTTAGTTGTAGTGTAGTTTAGTTTAGAGTATCACCGTGGAGGAAGGACGGTCTTTACCTATCGTATACGATCCACAGGACGATAGGAGGTCGTTTTCATGTAACTATAAATACCCCTTCCATCATGGAAGGGGGGTGCTTCTTCATTAATCTAACCTTTCCTTTGTGTAAACCTCTAGCAAGAACACCCTCTTTCTCTACTTTCTCTCTCTAAAATGGTAAACATGTATTTTGATCATCCAAGACCCACGAATCATCAACACAATAAATATATCGATCCTACAATTGGTTTCAGAGCCAAGGTTATTGTGTTTCTTTGATTTGTGTGGTTTTTCGTACCATGGTTATGGTGTTGTGTTGGTTTATTGTTGTTTTGGATCATGTAGCAAATGTTTGATATTTTTTTGGTCTGAAAATATTTTTTTCATATCATTGTAATAAAAGCGTATTACATGTTTTCTATCTTATACCCTATCATTGGTCTCAAAAAAAAAGTCATGGTCTTTTCACTTTTGAAATCGTATCTGCTTTTGTGTCCATTTTTTTGGGTCCAATCAATGACTTTTTGTTATGCTATCAAACCGTGATGCTATGTGGTCATAAGTCAGTTTATACGTGGTCAAACTGTGGTCAAAACGGGTAAAAATGCAGTTTTTTCTTGTCACTTTTTCTGGGTTCATCATAGCGAGTTGGGTTGCATTTTTGTCCGTGGTCTATGTATCCACTGGTAGCGAGGTTAAGTATGTTTTATGTGTAGCGACTTGTCTTTACAAGTCATAGCTACTTGACACAAACATGCTAGCGATACTTGACCAAACACTTTGCTAGCGACTTAGAAATATCTTTGACCTAGCGACTTGTATTTACAAGTCGTAGCGACTTATCATAGTGCTAGCGACTTGACATGACTGCGACTTGTCACATACAGGTAGCGACTTGGTTTAGCGACTTGATATTTATCAAGTAGCGAGTTGTTTTGAAAACTTTGATTAGCGACTTGCTTTGATAAAAATCCTAGCGACTTGACTCATTTGGCTAGCGACTTGCAAATGAAAGGATGAAGAAGAAACTACCACTAAGACCAACGCCACGCACATCAACAACATAAACCAAATACCAATGTCTTAATGACTTCAATTATCAAATACCATCATCAGTCAATCGATAAAACCATCTCCAACAATCAACCTCACTACTATCCTAATCACTTCTCCAACCTAACTACAAGACTCGACTCTTTGAATTAATTAAGTACAGGATCTCAGTTATTTTTCTCTTTCTTTTGTGGTATACAAAGACGCATCAAGACTTTTCAAGGTCTATCGAAAGAAAAGTAACGTCATTGATCAATTTTTGAAGATCAGCTTCATTTATATCGAAAATAAACATAGTTATATAACAAATCGGTATATACTATA